>JAOWBC010001486.1:13325250-13400400 GCA_028566105.1 Hypoplectrus providencianus
TCTCTCTCTCTCTCTCTCTCTTCACTCTCTTGAGCACAATAGAAAGCTTCACAAGAAATTTGAATTCCTGCGCCAGACCCTTTTATTTAATAGTGGTTCATCCATCTGGATCTTTTTGTTAGTAGATATGAATAGGATGAAAACAAAGTCTTGAATCAGCACTTTCAGGAAATGAGTCAGCAGATTAGTTGAAAGCAATAACGAGTTCGTTCACGCAACATATTGTATAGGAAGACTCGTGTAGTTTCTATCCTTTTGAACATTTTTTTTTTCTGCCGATAATAGTTTGGGTGTGTCTCGAGGGATGGCAGTGTTCATCCTGATTAAAGTATGTCAGCAATGAAACTAATTCTACAGACACAGGTCACAGAGGTTAAATCTAACTGACTTTTTTTGATGTCCTGACTTTTCCTTGAAATCAACAATCATGAGGATTTTGTGTCCTTGGAACTATTGGATGAATTGCCATTTGTTTTATCTCCAAATTCCTGCTGAACTAATTATGCAGCCTTTTCTCAAGAGCAGTTTGTAGTATTCCTTTTACAAAGGAATACACAGAATTGGTTGCTATCCCACAAAATTTTGTCTGCTGATGTAACAAATGCAAGACTTTCACCCATGGGACCAATTGTGTTCTTGTCCCTGTAGAAACATAGTACCACCTTCCTGCTTCAAGTCTATCCAAAGACTCATTGACCCTCTCTCATTCCTTTGTTATCTTTTACTTCTTCATCCCCATCTTCTTCTTCATACCATTGATTCAACTTAAATTGAAGGTGTTGTTGGTTTGTAAATGCCTCCACCCAAGCAAAAAATTAGGTAACTGCATTTGGGCATCGACCCAGTCACACTGTACAGGAGCACTAAGCAGGGGCAGCTCAGACTGCCAATCAGAACAATGGTGCTCCCCGGACCAGCATTGTTATTGAGAGTAATAAAGCAGTTGGTGATTGTGCCGTAATGTATCCATCTAATCAAAGATCAGTAACTAGATCCAGACTATGCCAGCGGGCACGAGGTAGACTGGGGGCTTTTTAAGCTGTTGGTTGTGCTGTAATGGAGCTCGGAGACAGAGAAGAAGAGAGTGGGAAGGGGGGCTGGTTGGTTTGCTGTGGTTTGGATCTTGTTTCTGGATCGTTATGTTACACTCAGTGGAGCAGTAGATACTCAGGTAAGCACTGAGTAAGATCTCTCTGTCCCTCCACCTCCTACAGCATGAATGATTAAGCACCCAGCCTGCAGTGCCCTGAGCCTGGGTCAGGCTGATGTGGAGGAGCATATGTGCTCACAGGCCTCCATGCAGCCACACCAACACTGCTATTGCCCACTGGATGAATGAGCTACCACACAAACCAGGGGAGAGGACAGTAAATGTGTTTTATTAGGATTATAAAAGCTGGACTTTTGCCAAGTAACTGTCAGCAATCCGTTGTTTACAGGTTCACTGATTGTCTTCATGCAAGCAGACACAGGAGGACACGCTTTTCTTGTCTAAATTCTTTGGAGAGATTTTTTTTTTTTTTTCAGCTTGGATCCTCGTTGATATTCTGCATCTGACAGCAGAATAATACAACTTCAGAAATGCAGGTTTGGGTTTTCTTTTGTATCATAGTTTGTTAGAGTAGTTAACTTGCTGTGGTTTAGATCATATCAGGAAGAAGCTTGGTCAAGTCAAAATTTCTGTTCTGTGAATGTGTTTCCTAAAGGCTGGGATGATCCATTGTAAGTCTATGGGCTAAGCTAACAGATCATCAACTTAGAAAAGTTGATATATCAAGTTGATATATTGAGAAATGTACTCTCTGATAGAGTAAGATGAGGAGATCTGTACCACTCAGTTAAATCTGAAGTTACAGTTAGCAGCCGGTTAGCATAGTTTAGCACAAAGACTGTAAACACTTTAAAAAGCTAGCCAGGAGTTTGAGGGCAAAGAAATGTATCTCCCACGCACATTGCTCACACTTGAAGCAAGTAGGCTAGAAACTTCCACTAGCCAACAGGCTACAGCCCCTGGTTTAGCATGAATAACTATGACCACTAGAGGTCGCAGATGAAAAACAAATATCTGGGGATATCCTAGGTTATCTAAAGTTTATCTACTGGTAAACCTAAGAGGTAAACCGGTTTGAATTTAGTTTCTCATTGGTGGCAAAAGTTGTATGATTAACAACCTCTTTTGCTGTAGATTTTTTCTTTCTTATGCAATCTTTACTTCCTCGTGGTTTACAGGCAGATTAGCCTACAGCAATACACTACATACTGCCACCTTCTGATGATGATCTTTATGCAGCTTTGATCTTATTAGCATGGTTCAATCACCTTTTACTTCATATTGATGAGATAAAGCAAAAAAAAAAGTAAAGATGTGTCTCCTACAACTTTAGATTGGTTTCCATCTTTTCATAAAATTTCCACCTGAAAAATAATAAGCATATTTCCCCGTCCCCCCCAAAAAAACGTATTATTGCTTTAAGTTTATTTGGAGTAACAGGGCCCTGGTCTGTGCCACTTGAGCAGAAACAAAACTAAAGTTTATCTTTTTCCTTTAAGTGGAGTTATTACTAACACATGAGACAATCAGACAGGATCCTCTTTAGGAGGGAGATAAACTTTCCTGTTACTTGTTGGTAAATTGCTGCGTCTGAGCAGCAGCTCCCTCCTCCCCTCCCTGGTCTAAAGATACCTCCACTTCTCACACAGATGAGGTCACTCTGTCTCAGGCAACACTGACACTCTAGACCAAGATGAGGGACCATCTCTTAATTAAAATACAATTGGTCGTGCTCTGAGGTAGCAAGGCAATTCACCTGATCTGACAATGGCTCAGTGGATTCATTACATAATCATTCTTTCCGCTGTGCACGTGATTAGGCTGTTAATTGTTTAATTATAACTGGAATTAAAACCCAGGGCTCTTTGTATTATATAAAACTACAAACAGCACATGCACAAGGAGAACTCTTTTTTTCATATACAAGCTCTCTCCGACTCTTTCTTTCTTGTCCTCCGGGACTGAGAACGCCCATTAAATGTTCAGCCTTTCTAGCACAGTGTCATTAGAAACACTTGTGCATGCTGCAGACAGCTTTCTTAAAAAGAAATACCTGCAGGACACCAAAGGAAGCCTGAATGGAAAACAACAAACCTTTAGATTCTGTCAGTGCACAGAATGAAAACCTGAAACATTAGCATTATCATCAGCCCTGAATTCATTAATCCTCCTCTTGACAGGAGCTTATCTGTTCATGTTATTACTTGTAATACTGTATGGCAGATCCCTAAGTCACGCTGTCCCAGCATATTGTCTGCTTGTGCTGGCCCGAGAGAAGTTTGTTCCCATGAAGAAAGGGGGTGTCACAGATACCCCACAGCAGCACCACTACCATCACTTCGCCAGATTGATTCTGACGTCCAAAAAAGGGTTCCTTCAATGATATTGTTCACCTGTCTCATTGGCTTAAAGTGGGTGGCTGGGAGGGGGGGAGGGTATGGGAAGGGGGTCGGGTGAGGGTTATTGGTGGGGACACGGGGTGAGGGGTATTGTTGAGGAGAGGGGTGAGAGCATTGAGGGTGCGGGGCTGACAGGTGGAAAAAAACACTCTCATCTGACTAGCCTCCTCTATCCTTCCATGGGGCCCCGTGTGAGCAAAGTAATGAAGTCCAAATTACAGCACAGGATTGCTAAGAACAAGCCTCTATTGTTCGCCCTCGGGGCACACTAAATGAGTGTCACAGCAAGCAGCGGGGCACAGACCGTTACTGCACTATTTAGTCTGTCCCGTTGTCTCAAGACGGCCCCGTTTCAGAGGTTCTCAGATCAGACAAATACGGCTCCCCTCCTCCCCCCTCCTTCGCCTTCACCCTTCCTCTGTACAGCCAACCCCTCCCCAACTCCTCACCCCAAAATAGGCCAAATCTCCTCTATTGTGTTTCGACTGCCTAGTGTGAAATTCACTGTGACGTTAAATGTTTTCTAATGAATAATTACTGAATGGATATGCAGGGGGAATATGTGTAATGGATTGTAGACTGCATTTTAAAGACGTCTTTTTTGTCTCTGCTCCGTGGTATTTACAGGACAAAAACACTTGGCCTTTCTCAGAAGAAATGAGGGCCATAGGCGGAGGATAGAGGCAGGGGGAGGAGGGGGGGGGGCGGAGGGCTTTGTGTCAATTAGATCCAATGGATTATCTTTTTTAATGTTTTTACAGAGAGAGTTGAGAATCAAAGGACTTCTGCTTCCAAAGGAGAGAGAGAAAAAATACAAAACCAACAAAAGCTGTGAAAACCTTTGGTCTAAGTGTTGGTGCTGAGAATGCAAAACAGATTGGTGGAATTTTTCCCACTATGCCTCTTAAATGTGCCGCTGTTTTGGGCTCCCCGAGTCCATTTGCACAGTGTGTTGTGTTTGGTTGGTGTGTCAGCTCTAGTGAACTACGGGCTGCCAGCCAAGGTCCCTGTGTGCTGTGTAGCGATCATTAGCTTCTGTCTGTTCGTCTGCACAATCACAGAGCTTTGCTTCAAAGACACATAAGACCTCTAGACCTCTTATTTCAATAGAACTAACAGGGAGCATGTTTGTGCTTTTTTTGGTGCTTTTTTTCAGCTCAGTCGTCCCCCATGGAGCCATTTATACAAACATTCATTCATCTAGCTGCATTTGTCAAAATACATGGCTGAGAATTTTGAACATCATTGTTACGCATGTAAATGTGTTACACTTGTTATTATTACTTTGGCACAGTTTGCTTCCTCTAAAGTTTGGAATTAATTTAACAAATAAAGAGACCAAGATGTTAATTAGGTACAGTGAGGTACTGAATGTGTAATATGTTTTAAATCACAGATAAATCCCAACACCCCTCCAAACCACACAACCACATATGTCGTTCATTCCGACCCGTAAAATACAATCCACAGGAGTGTTTTCAAAATTAGTGCTTCTACTGGAAGCATGACAGCACTCTGTCCTCACATCTAAACCTAACGAATGCTTAACTTTTTGGACAGGCAGCAATATATGACCCATAGCTAGGTTATATACATATATATATGTATACCCGACAGAATAATGTTTTCGCTTCCTATAATCATTCATGTAAAGACATGACTTCTGGCATTTATGTAAATTTATTTTACTTTTGAAAAACTTTTATAATGCCTAACCAGGAGTTATTTTCCCTAACTTGGATCCGTTGCTAAAATGCTATGGATCATTTTGCTAGACACTCAAATGGGTTGTTATGGGAATTGACAAATTACCTATTCTGTCTTTTTGGTCTGAGATCTTGTTGGCTTTGTTGTTCTTTATACTCTGTATCTGTAGTTAATCATAATTAGAACCACTATAGAGGATTAAGGATAAGGATAAGTACGACTCATAATAAGCTGCTGTTAAATCATGGGGTCATTTTTGGGTGGAGAACAGTCTCACAAATCCTCAAGTTCTGGTGCTTAACACGGACTTGTACTTTAAAGCGTTTTCCTACTGTTGTCAGGTTGTGCATTTGCCCACCTGATGGTTAATCTAACTTGTTGCACAGGGTCAGCTGGACATGGAGGGCGCCCTGACTGCCAGGGATCGGGTTGGAATCCAGGATTTTGTCCTCCTGGATGAAACCACAGAGGCAGCTTTCCTCAGCAATCTCAAGAAGCGCTTCAGCAAAGATCTCATCTACGTGAGTCTCAGATATTACTTTCTGAAAAAGCTGTTTTCAACATGCATGTGGATCCTAACAGTTACTGTGATTCTTTCAGACCTACGTTGGCACATTGCTGGTGTCTGTGAATCCCTACAAAGAGCTGGATATCTACAGTAAGAAACAGATGGAGGTCTACATGGGTGTCAACTTTTTTGAGCTTCCACCGCACATGTGAGTTAAAAAAAAAAAAAAAAAGTGTGAATTTATAAATATTTGCATGTGCCAGATTTTCCTATGTTGTGATTGCTCTGCTCCTTGCAGCTACGCCTTGGCAGACAACGCCTACCACACCATGCTGTCAGAGTTCAACAACCACTTCATCCTCATCTCCGGAGAGAGCGGAGCCGGGAAAACAGAGGCCTCCAAGAAGATCCTACAGTATTACGCTGTGAGCTGTCCCAGCACCACTCTGCTGAACACCGTCAGGGACAAAATGCTAATGTCCAACCCTGTCCTTGAGGTCTGGTGGATACTTATGTTACATCATTGTAATGACACACCAAACAGCAGGTTGGGCAAAGATGAATTATTCTGTGTGGTATGATGTTTCCCCTCAGGCTTTCGGCAATGCCAAAACACTGAAAAACGACAACTCCAGTCGGTTTGGGAAGTATATGGACATCCAGTTTGACAGCCAGGTAGGAAACAAGGGACAGATTCACAGAAGCTATTTCAATAAAATACACGAATAAATTCTAATTAGGAAAGAAAAAAGGAGATTCTGAGAAGTCATTCAATTTTTTTGTGTTAAAATCAGCATTGTCCAATAATTTCAGATTCAAAATACATTTATACATTGTAGCTTAACTTTGTATGGAAGGACATTCTGCCAAAGTGACAGGGACAAAATCTTTTTAAAAATTGAATACTTCTTGAAATATTGACTTAGTATGTCAAGAATAATGAGAAAGTTATTGTAGCTCATAAAAATGACTTAATACCACAAGATATTTTAAGTTTTTCCTAAAATAATGACAAAATTGTCAGAACTTATAAATAAAAAAACAATCAGTTACTTGCTTTTGATAAAGTTTATCATGATTTTGAGATACTAAATCCTTATATTGAGATTCTACATTCTGTTTTTCTTTTCTCTTTTTTTCTTTTTTTTTAAAGAAGCAATGATTAAACAATAAATGGTTTCACTTAATATAAAATACTAAAAATAGCTTTCAAGAACATATTTGACCCTGAGCGAGGTTTTTAATAATCTGTCCACTGGACCAGAGGGTGTGTTTTTTCTGCAAGTTGTAGAGCTGCTGTCTTTAGGATCCTGATGCCCATAGGGAGATGCTGTTGGAGGCCACATCCTCAACTACCTGCTGGAGAAGTCGAGGGTGGTGCATCAGAATCACGGGGAGAGAAACTTTCACATCTTCTACCAGCTAGTGGAGGGAGGAGAGGAGGACCTGCTGCGCCAGCTGGGCCTGGAGAGAGACTGCCAGCATTACAAATATCTAACCCAAGTATGTTTCTCAGTGACCCTGCTTTGAACATAGAACAGATTTATAAACTTTCACACTGTTCGCTGTGTTTGCCGTTTCTGACAGGGAGAGTGTGCCATTGTGTCGTCCATTAATGACCGAAACGACTGGAAAACTGTCAAAAATGCACTTCAAATCATCAACATTGATGAGATAAACACTACCGTAAGTTGCTAAATAAACTATATTATTAATTAGTCTGCTTTTTCATTTGTTTTTGTTTGTCACATGTTTTTCAGTTGAACTATATATTAAAATTCAAGATAAAGGAGTTGAAGACCCCATTTAATGTTTCCAAAGTCAATGACTCATTGCATTATATAATCATGATCTCAATATTGATTTTTTAAAAATTGTGACAACACCTTTTATTGCCAGAGTGAATCAGTCGTGCCCACTCTTCCCTTCCAGTCTTCATTGCTTAACATTTGTTTCATTCTGTGCAGCACTTGTTTGGGACCGTTGCGAGCGTTCTCCACCTGGGGAATGTTGAGTTTGACTCCAACAGTAAAGGGCACGCCCTCCTAAACAACAACAATGCAGAGCTGCGCTGGGTCTCAAATGTAAGAGAAAAAACACATAAATAGTCTTTAGATAGGTCCAGAATTAATTTAAAAAAAAAAAAAATACCTGTAATGCTGCTGTAATGTTTCCCCCCTGCAGCTGTTAGGAGTTGATGCTCACAGACTCCAAGAAGGACTCACATACAGGAAGATTGAAGCCCACAAAGATCAGGTACATACACATTAAATGTCCTTTAATCTTATTTATGATAAGGCTGTGGTTTTATTTTCAACTTTCCCTGTAGTGTTTATAATGCAGAAATTATTATGTCTCCCTGGGAAGGTCCTCAGCCCGTTCACAATCGATCATGCCATCTATGCCAGAGATGCTCTGGCCAAAGCCATCTATGGACAGACCTTCACCTGGCTGGTCAACAAGATCAACGAGTCCATGGAGAATAAGGCGAGGAGACGAGTGTGAGACATATAACAAAGAGTGAGGATTAGTATTTATTGATTTCACCCCCTTTTTTGTTACCAGGACCCTTCAAGGAAGAATGTAATAGGACTTTTGGACATATATGGATTTGAGGTTTTCTATGTGAACAGGTAGGCAGTATTTTTTTTTTTTTTTTTTTTTTTTTTTAATTAATTCAGTTTTATAAACCTGCTGATTTATGAATGATAATAAGGTAATGATTCCCATATGAGGTTGACCTGTTTGTCATGACCCATTTCCTCAGTTTTGAGCAGTTCTGTATAAACTACTGCAATGAGAAGCTGCAGCAGCTTTTTATCCAGCTGACCCTCAAGGCTGAGCAGGAAGAATATGAAGCCGAAGATATTGAGGTAAACCTCGGATAGATGATCAAACCATGACTGGTGCTGAATGGATTTCTATTGACACGCTTTTTATGTTATTATTTCCCTGCAGTGGGAGCCAGTTCAGTTCTTCAACAATAAGATCATATGTGACCTGGTTGAGGAGAAACACAGAGGGATCATATCCATACTGGTGTGTATTTACTGGAATAGAATAGCTTCATGATTGGACAACTTGATGTATTATCATGTGTTGATGATAATCCTGCAGGATGAGGAGTGTCTCAGGCCAGGAGATGCCACAGATCTCACCTTCCTGGAGAGGCTGGAGGAAAAGATGGGAAATCACCCTCACTTTGTCACGTGAGTTAGAGAGGAGCTTCTGCCCTATCATTTGAAAATTGTCACCTACAAACAAAACATAGGAAATGAGGTCCAGGAATTTGATTAATTTACATGATCAGTGTTTAGGAGCTGTACATTTGGTTGCGAACCTTTTGTTTTGATTAAATACAAACTCCAGCTGGGTGATTTTGTTTAATTCAAAGCTTCTCTTCAACACTAAAGTGTAGCCCCATTCAGCAGCCGATGTGCTGACCGGTGTCTTGTGAGTGAGCCGACAGTGAGCCGATAGAGATGGAGGATTAGGATTGGTCCGTAAAGCCTCTCGCTCTTCATCCCTCTGTCTCTCTCCACCTCTTTGACTGCAGGCACAAACTGGCTGACAAAATGACACGTAAGACTCTGGAGAGGGGAGATTTCCGTCTCTTGCATTATGCCGGGGAGGTCACCTACTGCGTTGTGGGTAAAAGAAACCGAAATGTCAGGCCCTGTTACTCAAACATCTAAACCTTTTTATTTTATTTCAAACTGACCAAAAGTTTTTTTTTCTCTTGACATTCTAGGTTTCCTGGACAAAAACAATGACCTATTATACCGAAACATAAAAGATGTAAGTCTGCAAATTAACATTTTATATTATGTGAGGCAAGGAATGGCTCTATGGAAAGAATTCTTTCAGTTAGCAGTTTTGAGTTAGTTTTGATAGCCTTGATAACATCTTGTGTCTTTAATTTTCTCATGAGAATCATATTTTCCAGAGCATATATTTGACTTTTTTGTCCTGTTATTAGTTATACTTGTTTATGACAAGTGTGAAAAAAAGTTTACTAAACTTGACACAATGTTAAAGTATTAGACGTCATGGTAAACTGCTGTGTCATAATGTCTCTGTGTTATCTAATTTTCTCATAGCTGCTTTGTCAGTCTAAAAATGCCATAGTCAGAGAGTGCTTCTCCACCATGGATCCAGACAGCAGGCGAAGACCAGAAACAGTGAGTGCCCGCCATGTTGGACCCCCACATCATTCAGCTGTATCAATAATGAAGATTATGTAATAAATTATCAGCAATACTGGGCTGTGGCTCTGAGTTACAAGCAGTCATATAATATCTATATCCTATATGTCCTTTGTGAAATCTAGAGTGGAGACCAAAATTTTTTCAGAGTTTTATTGATGCAACGTACAAAAGGTTTCTCTACTTACAACTAGGAGCTCAAATATTTGAGATTTGATATTTCCTCTTCATTTTTTGTTAAGGGAAAAAATAAGAGATGTCAATTCCGCAAGCACAAAATATTGTAAATCTGCTCTTGCCCAGGTGTGCTGAAGGAAGAATCCCCCTATCTCACCAAAAAACATACATTTATAAAACATACAAATCCAAATCGTGGAGTGATAGAGTACAAATGAGGTGAAACAAATCAGTACTTGTTCCAGACAGAGTGACCACTAAGATAAAGACATTTTGTCTCTGCCGCTGACAGTCTGACTGTGTCGTCACTCAGCCATGTGTATGTGACACATGAACTGTTGGGGATTATGACCCTCGTGTTGTGTCTGTAGGTGGCGACCCAGTTTAAGAGCAGCCTGCTGAAGCTGACAGAGATCCTCATGGCTAAGGAGGCCTGGTACATTCGCTGCCTCAAATCCAATGAGTCCAAGCAGCAAGGTACTTGAATTAAATGAAGGTGCACGAAACTATTTTGTTAACAGGACGGAGATTTGATTATGGTTTTCTCACACAGGTCAGTTTGACGAAGCGCTGATCAGACACCAGGTGAAGTACCTGGGCCTGATGGAGCACCTCAGAGTCCGACGAGCTGGTTTTGCGTACAGACGCAAATATGACGTGTTCTTAAAGAGGTATAAAGGACCACAGAGCTTTGACCTAATGCTTGATTTTCAAATGAGACCCCTCAGTGTGAGGAGAGCCTCTCCAGGGCAGTTAAAACATGCTGAGTGGGGTATTTGCTGCATGTTGCAGATATAAACCCCTGTGCCCGGCCACCTGGCCTCACTGGAGAGGACTGCCTGCTGATGGAGTGGAAGTGCTGGTTCAACATCTGGGCTACTTGCCAGATGAGTACAAAATGGGACGGTAATAAGAGCAACCCCTAAACACAACAGAGCAAATCGATTCATGCCGGGAGTTACCTAAAATATTTCCTCTGTTATAGCACCAAAATATTCATCCGCCATCCGAGGACACTTTATGCCACAGAGGATGCTTATGAGAGATGTAAACATGAGCTGGGTACGTGAAAATCAATGTGAATCTTTTCAGAAGTATAATCATGGTCGTCCCTATCTGCACAATGATTACATTTTATGGTCTGTATTTGCAGCAACGAGGCTCCAGGCCAAATACAAAGGATACAGAGCAAAGGGAGAGTTCAGAAAACAGAAAGAAGCTGGTAAATGCCCAAACGCATCATGCTTTGTTATGATACTGAAGGAGAATAACACATCTTCCTTTATATATTTATAACCTCAGCCACTAAGATTGAAACGTGCTGGAGAGGGGTGCAGGCGAGGAAGGAGAGAGAGAAGAGAGCCTGGGCTGTAAAAGTCATCAAGAAGTAAGACAGCAGATGAAGCATCATGACACAGCTCATCTGAAGCCTTCTGTCCCATTTTCACTGATTCAATTCGTTACACTTATTTTTTAGGTTCATCAAAGGCTACATGACCAGAGGGCAGGCCAAGAGCACAGATAACTCAGAGTACCTGGCTTTTGTGAGACAAAATTATTTGAACCGGCTCAAAGCAAATCTGCCAAAGACCGTTTTGGATAAAACCACCTGGCAAACTCCACCAGCTGTGCTGACAGAGGTACAAACACTAAGCGACTGCAGTGTTACAGACAAGCTTCACATTTATTTTGACTCTTGTTTGTTGTTTTTTATTCAGGAACATTCGATATCAAATTAGCAAATTGGTGCATTATTAGTCACTTTTTAATGCCTTGTTCTGTATGATTATATTATACAACTAAAAGGACATTGACTGAGAGATTCCCTTCAACCTTTGACCTGCTTACTTACAGTAAGTAAGGGAATTGTTATACATAAGTCAGGACCTTAAAAATGCCTGGTGTGGGCCTTATCAGCTGGTAGTACCACAAGAATAGCCTTGTATAATTACACTTAATAAATGCTACTTAATAAACAAGTAGTCTGACACAACACTATTTGTGTGTTTCTTATTTTCACACAAGTATATAAGTGTCATTAAGGGAGAATGAATATTATATTTTGGTACAAATTATTCGTAAAGCACATTAAGATTGTAGTGCATACACAGCAACTTCATTATTCACCATCAATGAGGATTGATTATAATGAACGGATAAATTTGGTGAACCTCTTGGCCCATAAGTTGTTGAATAAAGTCATACAGAATACTATATTAATAAGTGCTTCATACTGACTGTTTATTACCATGCATATTAGCAGCATATTTGCTATGCATTAACTAGTGAATGGTAATCTTGTACACCTTATTGTATAGTGTTATCTTTTGTTCTTGTCAGACCTCAGAGCTGCTGCGTAAGCTTCACTACCGTCTGATGGTGCGGAAATACGTGAGAGGAATCACGCCCCAGAAAAAAGCTCAGGTAACACACATGGAAATATACAAGAATAAGACTGCAACATCACATTGTCCCTTGGAAGTGAGCAACTTTATATTTTTCGTGTCTTTAGTTTCAATTGAAGCTTCTAACCAGCTCCATCTTCAAGGGCAAAAAGGACAGTTACCCACAGAGTGTTGCTCAACCTTTTATCGACAGCAGAATCAGTAAGTAGCAGATACTTCACATTTATATCATGTAAAGGAGTGAAAAAATAAGTATGTTTTCTATTGATTTGTTTATAAATCATTTGATATCTCCAGGTGAACAAGACATAAACATGAGGGTCCTCCAGATGATTCGTAATGAGCACATTAAGGTAATAAAATATCATTATACACCCAGAGAGACACATCAAACACAACTCACTGCGCTGCGCTCTTGTTATTTTTAGTACAGCGTCCCGGTGATTAAATATGACAGGAATGGTTTCAAACCGAGGCCACGGCAGCTCATCCTCACCCAGACAGCTGCCTACGTGATAGACGAGGCCAAGATCAAGCAGAGAGTGCTGTACACCTCTCTCAGAGGTCAGAGTGATGTGGTTATATATATATATTTCACTGCTAGGTGTGTTTTCATTTGAACTAAAAGTGTCATTCTCCCACTGCAGGTATTTCAGTCAGTAACTTGACTGACGGCATCGTTGTATTCCACATCACATGTGAGGACCCGAAACAGAAGGTGTGTGGTTACATAACACGCATGGTGAAAGAAGGACTATAAAGTAATTAAGATTACAAGCTAACATCCGGCATTCAAATTATTACTCAAGTAAAGTATTGTAAGGTAAATGTATTCAGAATTGAAACTGGTACCATTTAGAGATATACTCTATCTATCAATTAAGGATCTGTAACAACACCCTTTTCTGATAGTTATTATAAAGATCAGCAAACGTTTTGCATATGAAATATTGGTTGATAACTGTAGCTGTGAAATAAATAAAATGAGAGTACCTTAATGATAAGCATACATATAAATACTCAAAGCACAAGTGCTTTTAATTTGTTCTTAAGCAGTTATATCCCACCACTCCCGCATGCATGAAATACAGTATTTAAGCTTGTTACACTTGTCTGTATTTAACTTGCTGAGTGCTGAGTAAAATGCTGAATCATAAAGCTCATTTGTACAGAAGATTTTCAGTTTGAGGTTTATGGAAGCCACATTTAAAAAATCACATTTTTCACTGTAGGTTCTATTTGTCTGACTGTGTATTGTTTGTGAATCTTTCAGGGGGACCTTGTAATGCAATGTGACCACTTGTTTGAGTTTCTGACGAAACTCAGTGTCATTGCTAACAAACAGAATGCAATCAAAGTGATTCAGGGCAGGTGAGTCTGTGTTTAAGAAGGAACCTCAGAGGTTTGATATGAGCTTCAATCTAAAAACACCTGTGTATCAAATGTTCTCAGCATCAAGATTGAAATCCAGGCGGGTAAAGAGAGTGCGGTGGACTTCACCACGGGACAGGAACCCATGGTATACAAGGCCAAGAACGGACACCTCATGGTGGTGAGATGACGCCTGTTATGATGAGGCGTGTGTGTCACTGTTCCTAAATGAATCTGCAGACTGAAGGATTCCACATGAATCAGGCTGTCTGTCGCTGCAGGTGACCCCTCGGGCTCGGACACGGTAACGTGTGGGGTTGAGACGACATACAAGAAGCCCCTGCATATTTCATCAGGAGACCCCTGAGGGGAGATCACCATGTCAACAGGAAACACACCTGACCAGAGGCACCTTAACCCAGGAGGAGCCGGCTTTGTTGTGATGTCCAGCAGTACGGTTCTCAACTATACGTTTTAATCAATAATGTATAAAAAAAATTCACAGAATGATTATTACATTTTGTGAGTCATTAGGATCATTTTGGCTTTTTAGTTTTTCTTTCTTTTTACAATTTTTTGCCCCCACTTTTATATACACAAAAATGTAAAATTAGACTGAAAATGATTACATTTTTGTGGCATTAAGTAAACTAATGGCCATTTGAAGAGATTAAAATTCTCCCATTTAATATTGTGACCAGGACTGAATTTGGTAAATGAATTTAACTTAAAAGTAAAAGAATAACATTAATATATAATTCTATGACAGTTTTTGACACTGACATTTTTGTCAGAGAGGTAATGAGGGGTGGTTTTTTAAAGGGATGCACAGAGATTACACTTTCATAAGAGGTTTAATATCATTCTGTGTTTCAGAGGTTTGTCTCTGCTGTTCTTAGTACTGTAGTTCAAAGCAAAGCCTGATATCACACATAAAAATCAATCACATAAAAAACAAAAACTGTTAATGTACTGTACATACTGTACTGCTGATACAAATATGTAGTTCTGATCTCAATGTGAAGCCATATGTTTGATACTTTTCTATGTTCACTGATAGTGGGAATATGCTAATTAAAAACAGAACAGAGGAAAGTTTGTAGAAATTTATTTGTGATAAAGTATGTATAAATATAAAACATACATATATGTTCACTTCTGTACAACAGGCCTACAAGTACTGTGATTGTTAGACATATTTCAACTAAACTACTGTGTGTGCAAACCGTACATTCTCTGATGAATGCGGCGATGAAGGACAGCTCTAATTTCTTTCCCTGTTAAAAGCTTGTAGACAGGATTCCCTTCCTGCCAGGGAGATCTCCGGTTACAGTCATTCACTTCAACCTCAGCATCCATCATTCAATCACCCCAGTACATTTAACACCTCAGGTCACAGCTCAGGTTCCCTCCACTGAAAATAATTGTCATTTAGTGGAGTGAAGGGAAAATGCATAAATGTTAAAACTAAATGTGGCAGAAGCACAAAAGTGAAAAGTTGCATCCACCTGTGAAATCTTAACTGTATCAAAAATTAATACATTTTTAAAAAGTTTAACTCCTATCTGCAGGCTACAAAATAGCCTTGGTAACATCTAAGGGTAAAATAGTCCCACCATGTGGCCCTACTGTGTAAAACACTTGGTAAATCCTCTGTTGACCAAACAGTGGACCCGTCAGAGTACGGAGAAGCAAAAATTGTGTGCATAATCTTTAGCTGCTATCATGATATAACTCTTGTTCTCCTGGATGCAATTTAGTTAGGACCTCCAATAACAGTTGTATACCGACAACACTTACAATACATTTTTTTTCTCCACACAGGTAAAACTGGTCACCATGTCTATGACCTTAAGCACACTAATTGAAAACAGTGAAACGAGTTATGATAACGAACACACAGAGAACAAAACACTACAGCCTGTCAGACCACATAACGAAGATGACACTCAAACAAACACAATCACTTCACCACTACACACTGTTGTATGACACTCATCTCATAGTAGTCTCCTGGAGAAAAAGCTGGTAAATATAAGAGAGGAAGTAAGACAAAGAGGCGCTGGGTGATGTAAGGCACAAGCGTGGTGCAAAGACTGTCCAGGGTCAGAGACACAGGCTGACGGGTCGAAAGAAAAAGGTCACTGGTGGTGGTGTGTGCGGTCATCAGGTCGTTTGATATGAATCCTACGAACTCGCTCAATTCGTTCTCGCTCCTCATCTTCATCCAGATGATGAGATCTCCCTGCAGCGCCCCCTGTGGCCTCCAGCAGGGCGTTGTCTGGACCCCTCCCATCGTGGGACTCATACAGAAGGATGTTGAGGGTCTCCTCATAGATTCGTGCCTCAGGGAACTCAACCTAGCAGAGAATGTTACACAAGTTTAGAGATATTTAAGACAAACAAACTGTAGCCTCATTCCTACGAAAATACATAACCACAAATACATACCTTTGTCTGCTTCTTTTCTGTGGCATAAACAATGGAGGTGCAGCACACTTCAGCTATTTTACGTCCTTGGCCATAAAATGACCAACAACAAATCTCATCCCCAATCACATCTTTGATGAAGAGCACCCGACCGTTGAATCGCAGTGACAGCTTGTCAAACAGCTCAATATTTTTCAGCATGTTGTCATCAGAATTGCTGGCAGAGGGGAAAAAAATTATAGGATGGTCATTTACTATGAGAACTTTTCTGATTTCATCACAGTATGTTCCATCTTTAAAGCCGCAGTGTGTTGATTTTAGTGGCATCTGGCAGCGATGTTGCAACCAACTGAATACACCTCCATTCACCCCTCCCCTTCCATGCTTATAGTGGAACCTATGGTGGCCTTCAGATGACATGAAAGCTGGAGTTTGGTTTGTCTATTCTTTGTCTATACTTCAGAAATATGGCAGAGTAACAAGGCAGACTCCATGGAAGAGGACTTACTCTGTATAAAGATATGAAGGAGTCTTTCTAAGCTATTAGAAATCTATTGATTATATACAATTTTTTTAACTATGGATATTATATTCAGTTTCAGTCAATAGAGCCCCTTTAATCTTGCACACTGCTTCTCTAATTAATCTTGGTAGCTCCTGATATTAGTTCAGACTCACCTGGTATATGAGTATTTGTTGTTACTTCGATTATAAAGCAGTTTGACAGTAGGCTGTGAAAATAAGAAATTGGATTTAAAAGAAAAATCTAAAGAAAAACTTTCATTGGTATTAAATGTCAGAGCTTTCTGACATTATGCAAAATAATTACGGTAAAAGAAAAACATAAACATAACATACCTTATTTGAGGTTGCAATAAGCTTCTGCTCTTCCTTAGAAGATGTCATCAGAGGCACTTTACAAAGGGGTTCATAAGTTTCTTTGTTCTAGAGGACAAAATTATATAATTATGATTTTTCTTTTTTTTTTTTTTACATTAAAAAAAATCAATAAAACTGAAACTGAGTATATATTAAGAGAAAGGATGCCACCTGGTGGAACAGAGTAGCAAAGAGAGTAAAGAATGTTAACCCTCTACCTCATCTCTAACTAAGACTGTGTTTTTGATCATTGAAAAATTATTTTATGCAGATTTTATGGCCCTCAAAATAGTAAAAACAATAAAAAGTATGAGATTTTAACTTGAAATTCCACATATTTGTTTTTTCTTACACATAATGTTAGGAGTAATGTGGAGTTCACTTAACAACAAAGCTGATAGTGATATGATTAATATGACTGATCAGACATGAACTATCAATGTCAACATTGCCCTCCCTAACTAACAGCCCTCTGTGGCAATGGTACCTGCAGAGCAGCTGTGCATTCATCAGCAAGGCCTTGGACAAGGTAATACTTGGCCTCAGCGAGCAGTTCCTCTGTTTCCCGTCGGCTGTCTGGGAGTGGGACCGCCCCGTCTCTAAGGTAGTTAAGGATTGTTCCAAAATGTTTCCCACAGCGATCAATCAAGATCCAGCCTATTGTTTAGAAAATGGTGTAACATTAGTAAGTAGATCATCGCCAGCACAGGGATGACATGTAAATCCGGCACATAATTTACATTGTAACAACATTTTCACAGCTCACCTTCACTGTCAGTGAGAACCTCCATCCTGCCGCTGAACATGGCTTTGAGCATTGTGTCCTGCTTTGTTAGTGTCTGCATTGTAGTGTAGTACAGTGCCCCACCCACATTTAACTTCACATATTTAGAGCTGGGGCTGGATCCCTTGAAGGATGTAGTCCGGGTTGTAGCTGCCGGCACTGCCGAGCTCACCACACTCTCTCCTGACATCTCTTCCTGAGGCAGAACAAGGAAAAGCACAGTTGTAAAGCACAGTTGTAATTCTTTTAAGCCAGGCCACAAATGCAAAGTTTCATATTAACATAATCAAGTTTCATATTAACATCATCACATAAGTTATTATAACTTATAACAGTGTTTGTAACATAGACCCTTACTAAATTTGTGTATGTTCATTGTGATAAAAGACGTTGTGCTTCGGTTATACGTTTTTAAACCAAAATCGAGGTCCATTTATAACAAGTAACAAGAGTAACAAGCTATATTGGGCTTTTGTCGTGAAATGAGGAATATAAATCAATAAAGTTTATTAATGCCCTAATCTTTAATCTGCACAATTACTTACAAAGTAATGCTGTGTGACTCAAATACTGTATTTGATTTCTGACGCCGCCTGGACGCTGACACTTAAGAGCTTTGGCAAAATTTTCCGGGACTGAATACAAGCACTTAAAAGTTAAAAAGGCTGACGTAATTGTTGTATAAACAGAACTGTTTTCTGGCCAAACGTGATATACAATAAACTACAATACAACCTGCGTTTTTCTTCATATCATTAAAGACGTGTAATAGCAATATGTCAATGGCAACGAAATACGTGCACACTTTAGGTGAGTTTTTAGTAGAAATGTATCTTCTCGTTAGTGTTTATGGTCAGGCTGCCATGATAAGCTGATAATGAAATAAGACAGAGACAATTTAAAGACAGCTATCCTTTTTCAACTCGCTATTAAGAAGCGTTATCGCATTTATCCGACGATTCACGACTTTTCCCATCTGCGTCGGGTAAAACACCGAACCGCATCCCTCAATCTATTAAGTAGTAATTTGATTTTAGCCCTCGCCGCTAAAGAGCTAGCTAGCTAGTTAGCATTTACTAAAGTTACCTAAATGATCAGAAATATGGCAACAGATAAACAAATTATGATTCAGTCTATTAAAACAACTTTCTACGTGATGTTAGCGGCGTGATTGTAATTGAGTTTCATAAAACATTAGTATATTTACCATAGAACCCGTAGCTGACTTAATAACTGTAGCTCGCTAACGTCAGTCAGCTAACGCCCACTTCCTTCCGGTTCAACGCTACGCAGTTATAAAAATGGCGTCATCGTCCCATCTGCTCTGTTTAAAGAGACAGTAACATTATTTTCTTAAACATTACAGAGAGTTGAAATGTTCAGGATAAAGTAAGATTGTACATACGTAAAAATTCAGAACCCTATTCATGCCTACTCACTGCCCTACTACTTTGAATTCAGTTATTCAAGAGCGTAGCTATAATTACTGTAGCCATAGCCTGCACATTTCCGCTGCTGAAGGAGTAACAGTAAAAACAGTCCCCTTCCACCCACCCAACGCTTGCACACAAGCCTTTCCACCAGCAGAAATACAAAGTTGTATTTGTGGCAATACAGAAAAAAAATCCATTGGACAAATCTGAGACATTCTCTTGAAAAATGCTTTCATTTAATGATTTATACATATAGAAAAACACTACCCGGACGCATTTAGTGCGACACACGGGATTAATGGCTGCAGTCAATGTACGGATCTCCTCTCATTGTTTACATTTCGAAACAGTGCGTCCCTCTTGTTTTTGTGGGTGTCATTGATACAGGATCAAACATTATCCCGCAAAGATGATATATATCGTTGAATGAACGTGAAAACAAATCTCGTCGAGATAGTATCTAGCCGACCAGCGGCGGACTAGCCCTGTGTGCTAACTATCCCAGCTCCATCTTTCCTGTATCGCCCGCTTCACCAGAGATGGCAAGTTAGTCTTCGTCTCTCGTTTGGCTTACCCCCCGCTCGGGTCTCAAGGACACCCAAATGACTGAGAAGGTATAGCGCCAGATGAGCCTGAAGGCCAGATAAAATCTTCATTTGAGGAACATCGCTGGTAAGTAATCTTAAACAATGTGATGATGTGCAGTTGCTGGGATACTGAGAACCACAGTGTTCCTAACGCGCAGATGTGTGCTCTGAAGAAACTGTCAAGATGTCAGTACTAACACGCGACTGATCACTGTAGAGTAAATGGCTTAATCTTCTTTTCCAGGGTGCACAATGTTTAGTGTACCTCAAAGCGCCAAGGCCGAGTTCCTGGACAAAGCCAGGCAGGCCAGGGAGGAAAGGAAAGGACATAAGGACAAGGAGAAAGCAGCAACCCACATCCAAGCCTTAGTCAGAAGATTTCTCTGTCGCTGCAGACTCCAGAAGCAAATCCGGTAGTCTCCTATCCGTTTCATAACAAATTTATTTGTCACCTGTGATTGAAAAATACTTTAAGTTCAGTATATTTAGTAAGATTTTGCCAGACATATCAAATCATATCATACTGCTAAACACTGGGAAATGTTAGACATTTTTTATGTTATTGTTAACATTGGCTCAATTGTGTCTTTCTTTGTCTCAACAGGAAAGAGGTTGATGACTATTTCCAAGTCTCTGAAACAGGGACATCAAAAAGAAATGCACTTTCAATTTTCAAAATAGCTCGGAAGTTACTATTCGTTTATTGCCAAGAGGATAAGATGGTGAGTTCCAGCATTCAATTTAAACTAATAATCTAAAGGTCTACTTTTCAATAGAAAGACCAAGCACCAAGCAGAAAGCTAACCTTTTTTTTTGTGTTTGCAAACAAGTGACAGTTCCTGCATGCTCTGCTTTTAATATCAATATATGTACACAAATAGCAAAAGGGAGTTGGGTTTTACTTGTGTTAATCCTGACCATTGTGGAAACTTATGAGAGACTGTGAACATTAAGGTGGTAGTTCATACACTTGTCTGGAGTTGTGTGACTCTATTTACTGTTATTTTGCATATCAACACAGAGGTTTGAGAAGCTCTGTCGTGCAATCCTTGCCAGCATGGAGGTCGAAAATGAACCTAAAGTGAGTGTGCATAATGCTTATACCATTTACATAACAAACAATCTTTAAATGTACCTTTTGTCTCAATGACTGTTTTCACATATGGCCCTCAGGTCTGGTATGTTTCTTTGGCACTCTCCAAAGACCTCACCATTCCCTGGCTCAAACAGATAAAAGACGTGCTGTGGACCTGCTGTCAACTGCTGAAAAATTTAAAGGTGAGTCTCACTTCAAAGCCTGTGAATTTGTTTTGATATTCATTCCATGACTCAAGTTAAACATATCCCTGTCTGTTCTGTTATATGCAGCCTGACATACTTCAGGATAATAAATTGGTAACGCTGTACCTCACCATGCTGGTGACCTTCACGGACACCTCAACTTGGCGGATAGTCAGAGGGAAGGGTGAGTCTGAAGTCAGGCTGATGTTGTTATAATAAACATAACTTATGTTATTTCCATAAATGCTTTTTGCAAAGAAAAACACTAGTCTTCCTTTCATTATTTTAGGAGAAGCCCTCAGACCCGCTTTGACAAGGTTTTGTGAAAACATCATGGGCCATCTTAATCAAAAGGGATTCTATTCAATACTGCAGGTTCAGTATTAAAGCTCATACTTTTCAGTTTTATCAGAAAACATTTCATAAGGCAGTGAGGCACCTATTGTCTTCTTCAGTACCAACTGTCATTTTAATATAATGGCACATTGTGTGATCTTAACTTTTCTCTTTTAGATCTTGCTGACCAATGGCTTGGCTCGTACTAAACCATCTCTCTCCAAAGGCACCCTAACAGCTATCTTCTCTTTGTCATTAAGGTAAGCTCAGAGCTGATAATTTCATGGTCGTTTTCTGAAAGTAAGTAAAACAAAAATGAATTAATTAAAGCCATGCTTTCTCCAAAACTATTGTTTCCACTTAGCTTTGTGGTTTTAATCACAGGGTGTCTTAAATCAAGAGATTAGACACCTGGACTTGCGTATTGGATAAAACTCATCTGATACCAGTGTGTTCAAAAATGATTTGTATGAATTTATTGTTCCTGTGTTGCATGAACTTGGTGATGAATGATATGATAATGTAGTTTCAGATTGGTGCATTGCTTGCACTATAGCTATATGATAGGTATTTCTGAACAACTCTAACTAAATGTAATATTTTTTCAGGCCGGTCGTTGCGGCTCACTTCTCAGATAACCTGCTCAGATCATTCCTACTTCACATCATGTCAGTTCCAGCTGTCGTATCCCACCTCAGTGTGCTTACGCCAGAGGTAAAAGCACACACACATATTGTTGTTAATGTGTTTAGTTCTGTGTATAGCAGTTTCAACTATCAGAGCTTATGTTATAATATACACTCTTTCTCAACAGTGCATGACCTCCATCCAGACACACGACCTGCTGCGGAAGTTCATCCTGTTTCTCAGCCGTGAAGAACAATGTTTGGACATCTGTGTGTGTCTTGAGGGGAGCCACACACTCTGCCTACTTGGTGCGGTATTTTCGGCTTCGTCTTTGTAATCTAGTGATGAGAGAATCAGAGAGTTTGAGTGATATTCATGACGTCATCTTCCTCCTGTTCAATAGGTAACCTGATTCATTTGGGCTACCTTAATGAGAAAGTCCTTGAAGAGGAAGCCAACCATTTTGTAAAGGACCTGACTGACATGCTGTGCTACTGCCAGAGATATGTATCCCAAAAGAAGTCCAACCTTACCCACTGGCATCCTGTCCTGGGCTGGTTCTCCCAAACCGTAGACTACGGGTCAGTGGTTTACTTTCTGTTTGCTTGAAATTATCTAATTACTTTGTATTTACTTTGAACAAAAAAGGGTTCCCGGGAGACCCAAATATACAGACAAAGGAAATGTTTGAGGCACACCAAATGCTAAATGTTGTTATATATTGGACATTAAAGAAAAAAAAGTTTGCTTTAAATACAAATATTTAATGAAATATCACTATTTTAAGATTAGATTTAGTTATTTTCCTGATGGAAGCACTGACCAAATGTGAATAGTTCAAGGACTGCCGGAAATTAGAAATCCAACAATGTTTTTTATTGTCATAGTTTCTGGGTTGCATAATTGCAAATTGGATCAAACATAATAAATGAAGCCTTTGAAACCCACCAGCTGGATGTTGGGTACAGAGAGTCAAAACAAAATGATTTGTGTTCTGCAAATAGAAGTTTGGCTTCAAGTCATTTCTTATTTTTCTTTCTGTTACAATAATGCATATACTTGACTTTTTCCCATTTTCTCCTGTTCTCTGTAGTCTGAATGAGTCCATGCCGCTGGTCACCAAACAGCTTCAGTACCTGTGGGGTGTTTCTGTCATTCGGACGCTCTTCAGTGACGTCCTCTCTAAAAAGCTGGAGAGTCAGGAGCCCACGCCCCCACCGCCGCAGCCGAGCACATCCCAAAACAATCTACCAGTTAAAAGTGAGTCATAAACACATATATATTCTCACTTTTTAGTACAACATGAACTGCTGAGTTTGAATTGGGTTTGAAGGGGTCCTTGAAGGTTCTTTGCACCCCGGTGAGTTGTGTCTGTGCTTTGACAGATCTGTTCAAGCGAGCATTTCAGAAGTCTGCTTCTGTACGGAACATCCTGAAACCAGTCGGAGGGAAGCGAGTCGACTCTGCTGAAGTTCAGAAGGTGTGCAGCATCTGTGTGCTCTACCAGACCGCTCTGTCTACACTAACGCAGATACGACTGCAGATACTCACCGGTCAGTCCCACAATCCTGTGAAAACAAAATCACAGTACAATATGCAAACAATTTTGTTTATTGTTTTACACTCTGATCCCAGGTTAAAAATTTCAAGAAACTACTTTTTTTTATTTCGTACAAAAAAATGTAGTTTGGCAACATCCTGGATGGTTTCATGTGGTCTGCCTCTGTGCCCTCTCTGCAGGTTTAACACACCTTGATGACCTTCTGCCCAAACTCTGGGCCTTCATCTGTGAGCTCGGTCCTCAGGGAGGCCTCAAACTCTTCATGGAGTGTCTCAACAATGACACTGAAGAGTCCAAGCAGCTGCTGGCGATGCTCATGCTCTTCTGTGACTGCTCACGGCACCTCATCACGTAATTTCACATTTCTTTTTGTTTTTGAGATTCCCAATGTAGCAGCCACATTTTACGACACACTGTTAATGTGTTCCAGGATTCTGGATGACATTGAAGTCTATGAAGAACAAACATCCTTCAAGATCGAGGAACTCCTCACTATCTCGTCATTTCTGAACACATTTGTGTACAAGATGATATGGGATGGCATTTTAGGTGAGTGTGTGACTTTGCTGAATCTTGACAGTTGTGACACTGGCGTGATTGAAATAATTCACTGTTATTTTTGATTCACAGAAAATGCAAAGGGAGAGAAACTGGAGCTGTTCCACAGTGTTCACGGCTGGTTGATGGTGCTTTATGAGCGGGACTGCAGGCGGCGATTCACCCCTGATGACCACTGGCTACGCAAGTATGTGCAAACACTGAAAAGAAGTTAATATCCTAAACAAATCTGTTTTCTTTGTCTGCTTTGTGATAACATTTACATCTTTGTGGTGTTGCGTTTAGGGACCTGAAGCCCAGTCTGTTGTTCCAAGAGCTGGAGAAAGGCAAGAAAAGAGCCCAGCTTTTACTGCAGTACATCCCTCATGTCATTCCACATAAAAACGTAAGTAAAATGGATCCTTTTTTTAAGGTAGTGTCAAATTCATTTTCAGTTGTATAATTATTCTTCCTCTCATTCTAGAGGGTGCTGCTGTTCAGGAACATCGTTACAAAGGAAAAAGAAAGTTTAGGATTGGTAGAAACAAGCTCTGCGTCACCACATGTCACCCATATTACCATTCGTCGCTCACGGATGTTGGAGGTATGGAGTCAAGAAATCTGACTAGCGGACAAATCCATTATTAAAGATTTTAAGATCATAAGCTTTGGAACTCCCCACCTGTCAATCTCATTTAAATCTATTCTTAAAACTCAGCCTTTATTCTTAAAACTCACTTTTATCACATTGACTTTTTCATCTTCTTTGACATCATTAAATTAATTGCTTTAATTGTTTGATTTATGTGTTCCAATTTGATTTTTTCTTTTATTGAACAGCAGCGTAAAAGTTTTGAACGGTTTTGAACGGTGCTATATAAATAAAATTATTATTATAATTCAATTTAATTTTTGATTTCAACATTAAGTCTATTAACCAAGCCTGTGATGGGGTCTAATTTTATATGACAACATTAACCATAAGATATAAATTGCTATTAGAATATTTAAGCTTGCATGATGCCAGAGAAATATGGCAAAAATATATTGATGATGACCAAAGTAGAATCCTATTTTGATCTTTATTTAAATTTAGAGTCTAAATCATGACATCCCTAGATCAGGTAGATTTTTTTCCTTTGAAGGACAACAAAAATGTCTTTGTCCATTGTTCAATAATAACATTTAGCATTTCCCTGTCTCAAGGATGGATATGACCAGCTCCGTAGATTACCTGCAAACTCCATAAAGGGCGTCATCCGTGTGAAGTTTGTCAACGACCTGGGAGTAGACGAAGCCGGTATCGATCAGGACGGTGTGTTCAAAGAGTTTCTAGAGGAGATCATTAAGAAAGTGTTCAACCCTGCTCTCAACCTGTTCAGGGTAAGTCAGGCAGATATAAAGGCTTATTTAATGAGAACACTGTTGCTGCTGACATTGATTTTACCATTCTGTACCATATTTATTTTCTGCAGACTACGAGTGGAAACGAAAGGCTGTACCCTTCACCCACATCTTACATCCATGAGAACCACTTGCAGCTGTTTGAGTTTGTGGGGAAGATGCTTGGGAAAGCCATATATGAGGTATATTTATTCTTATGACAAAAAATAAATGCCCTCATTGATTGATCTCACTCTGGACAGTGTAAATTTAACTAATGTCTGTCTGTTCAGGGCATCGTTGTGGACGTCCCTTTTGCCTCCTTTTTCCTCAGTCAAGTCTTGGGTCACCACCACAGCACTTTCTACAGCTCCATCGACGAGCTGCCCTCTCTGGACTCTGAGTTTTACAAGAATCTCACTTCCATCAAGGTTGACTAAAATTACATTCACTTTTTAAAAAAATTAATTTATACAATTTTTTATCTCACATCTTTTTTTTGTTTGTTTTGTCAGCGCTATGATGGAGATGTTGGGGATCTAGGTCTGACATTGTCCTATGATGAGGATGTTATGGGGCAGGTAAGATCAGAAAATGTGGACGACAAGCTTGTTTAATGCATAAAAATCCACAAGTTGATAACTACCTTTTGTGTTCCTTCACAGCTTGTCTGTCATGAGCTGATACCTGGAGGGAAAACCATGCCTGTCACTAATGAGAACAAGTATGCAAATTCAGAAAATAACTGCTCAGACTTTACTTTGAACTTCAAATCTGATTGTTGTCTACTCAATAGAATTCACTGCACTAAACTCTCCTTTCCCCTGCAGGATCAGCTACATCCACCTCATGGCTCACTTCCGCATGCACACGCAGATTAAGGAGCAGACGGCAGCTTTCATTCGGGGCTTCCGCAGCATCATTAACCCAGAGTGGCTGCACATGTTTTCCACGCCGGAGGTCCAGCGTCTTGTCTCAGGAGATAATGCTGAGATTGATCTTGATGACCTCAAGTATGTGACTTTTCAGACATTCAGAATATCTTCTTGTTGTGGATGTTTGCTAGTTAATTTGTCAGGATGTTTCTTTCTTTTTTTTTAGAAGTGTCCTCAGTCCAAACATTATGTTTTATGTGCAAGAGATTTTTTCTTTCATCCATACTTCCTGTGAGCAGAGATGTTTATCCTTGTTGTCTTTTCCTCCCTCTCTCAGGAAACACACGGTGTACTACGGAGGCTTCCACAGCAGCCATCGGGTCATCATCTGGCTGTGGGACATCCTGTCCAGTGACTTCACTGCGGAAGAGAGGGCTATGTTCCTGAAGGTAAAGTATTTGTGACGGTCACAGCCAGAAAATGGTCATTTCCACCCCACACGTAGTTTACCATTGTCTCATTTATTCTTGTGTGTCTTCACAGTTTGTTACCAGCTGCTCCAGGCCGCCTCTTCTAGGTTTCGCCTACCTCAAGCCACCTTTCTCTATCCGCTGTGTGGAAGTTTCAGATGATCAGGTAAGAGTATAAATGGAGGGTATTGATGCAGCTTAAAGAACATTTTCTCATACAAACGTGACATAAAAAATAAACACAGCAGTGGTCTCACACTGAGACAGATGGAAAAAAAAACAGATGCATCCTGATAAAAACAAACATACATAAATCTGCAAACTTTAGGCCTTTAACATAAATAAACACTTTCCACCTTTTCAAATATTTTAGTATAATTTCTTTTGCAATGCACCCTTTCAAAATAAAGTGATGTTTGATAAACTTTCTTAATTGATATTTAAAGAGTCCACAGCAGAAGCTTTAAAAATACATAAAAAATAATCAAATAATTAAAATAATTAGCTATCAACAAAGTTGTGATACTTCCATGTGCTATGTTTTTCCTAACGGAGCATTTCTTGTGTCCAGGACACCGGCGACACCCTCGGCAGTGTTCTTAGGGGCTTTTTCACCATTCGCAAGAAAGAACCTGGCGGTCGACTACCCACTTCATCAACATGCTTCAACCTGCTCAAGTTGCCCAACTACAGTAAGAAGAGCATCTTGCGCGACAAGCTGCGCTACGCTATCAGTATGAACACCGGCTTCGAGCTCTCCTAACTCAGTTGCATCAGGACAATCTTCGCAGGAGAGTTGTGTTCAGCAGCCTGAGCCGAGCAGGAGGCTCAACATACCCGAACTGGAGCCTGTCAAGTCAAAAGGGCATCACCGCAACAGAAGGGGAATGATGAAGGACCTACAGACTCTCCTTTTGTTTTCCACTCTCTCACATCAAAGGGGATGCAGTTTCTGCAGCACAATCCAATTTTCAGCATCTCCCTTTGCCACTCCCAAAATTCAATATGTTGTGTATTCAACTTGATGAAACACGGATACACGATGGATAGATTTCTGTTTCTCAGGCTTAACAGAATCCTGCTCGGATCTAACACTCCCATTTTAAGTGAACCGGAAAGCAATACAGATGCAATGCAAGCCATTAGACACATGGTCGACTCGCTCTGATGAAACCAAGCGGTGCATTGTTAATACATTACAAGCTCTGACTCCATTATCCGTGCAACTTTTAGCGGACATTGGATGAGTCTTAAAATGTTTTGCTGAACATAATGCATCTTTTATAAATGGAAGACAAATCAATGTCTTTTGTTCAGCCTCCACGGCGGAGGAGAAGGAGTGGCTCACAGCAGTGATCCTGTGTTGATTATGTTATGTCCCATTTCGAGGAAAATCATTTTGACTTCACTCCGTTTCTCCCCACTACAAGACGCTGGCTGCAGTCACCTGAAAGAGGTGTTTCTTCTTTTTATGTTGAAATCTGCATCAGTTCTGGTGAAGCGGCAGGATTTCTTGACACGAAAAAATCTGATCTGCTGTTGTTTTAATTAAAAAAAGATGTCCTTGCTGTAGAATTTCACTTTCGGATTAAAAATAAACTGGAAATGTTTGGGCATTAATTTGTATCCGCCCAGTAAAGCAGCATCTGTGCTTGACATCCACTCCAAAAAAAAAAAAAAAACAGAGTAAGAGTGAATTTAATCAACGATGTAACACCTTGTACTTAATACTAGTAAAACTGACGATTTCTCACTACACCTTTGAATAATGCTGAGTGCCTCATATAACACCACCCCCCTCTGCTCTCACATGTCTGTTTTCCAGTTGTTACCAATAACCACGTATGTCGGAAACAAGCCATAGAAACGGGGGCTATGTACCTGGAATTATCTGCTCCTACTAACAAAAAAAGCTCAGAAACCCAACCAACAAAAAAAAACGAGGAGGGTTTCACCATGATGCCCTCTGATCTCTGTGGACTTTTTAAGCCATGCGGAAAAAGTACTGGAGGTTTGAAGACCTCTCAACATGATGTCATGGACTGGTTCGTCAACCAAATATGACTGCTTGATTCGATGTTCCATTTGATGGAAATGTTGCACACCTTTCTGCAGACTGTTGGGGGGGTGAAGGAATGTGAGGGTTCATGTTATCTTATCAGCCTAAATATTACTTTACACAGGGTTCAATTTCATCTTAAGCTAATGAAGTACCAGAAAGAGGACTGCACCTTTCAACAAAAGGCTTCAAAAGAAAATCAAGAAACACAAGTTCTTTTATTATGCAAAAAAAAAATGTTTTCTGTATTGAATGAGTATGGATACCTGTTAATAAGTAACACAAGCTATAGAACATACAGGTCATTATTGCCATGTTTCTTACTATTATTGTCATGGCCATTAACCTGTGTAAAAACAACAAAAAGTGGTTATAATTATATATAACACTGGTTGTATCAAACGTACCTGCAGTCTACTAATGAGATTAAAATATTTTCAGATCTGACAAATCAGCCAGGAGGATCTCACTCCAGCTCTCCTCCTGTTAATCTATTCCAGCAGGAAGAGGCCACACTGCGAATGGATTTACACGACATGCTACACTTGAGTGTGTGTTAGTGTGAGAGAGATGAACGATACCTCACAAGCTTGTCTGTCTCGTGATGAGGTCCCTCATCTGTTTTCAAATGATGTCAAGAGTAGGCTAGACTTTAAGTGTACCAGTGGACTGCTGATGCTGACCTTTGACTATCCGCTCTTTTAGTACAATAATAATAAAAACGAACCTGGAAATGTTCCCACTCTTCCTTTTAAAAAAAAAAAAAAAAAAAAGTGTCTCTGAGATTGTTTTGGATCAATTTTCTGTCTGATACAAATTGTTTTCTCTAGTGTGTTTATGTTTATGGCCTTTTTAAATTCATGTCGGTTCATTTTCATTAGGGTAAAATAAATAAATAAATCATTGGTTATTCACTGTTAAAACTGATAATTATTAAGATCTATAGTCCCTTTTCATCCATGAGACAAGCGAGAAATGAAAAGTATTTGGCAAGGACTTTTAAATATTATTTTTCAGAATCATTACACATTACAACAACAAATATGCGTTTTTTGTAGTAATACTCATTTCGGCCAGAAGAGGCTCAAGTGCACAAACTGTTTTGACATATAATACGAAAAACTAAGCCAGCAGAGCTTTGTTCCTCCCGTATAGGGTTAGGGTATTTCAAAAGATTACCCAATTTTTTTTTATTTTTTTTTAAACAACTAACGCAAATTTGATATTTCGGGCTGTTAGGGCTACCGTGAATAATTTGCACAGTAAAGATGTATGACGTGAATGGTTAAAAATTTGCAACATACTTTCATACCTGTTATATAAGAACGTGTACACTAGTGTTATGTAAATATTTTACTTTAAATGGTGCCTAAATTGGAACCTGTCCGCTCTTTATATTAAACTAATGAGTTTATAACAAACACCTGCTGGGTCTGCACACGGGACTGAGTTATGATGCTGCAGGCTGGTGACTGACAGCAAACGGAAACACTGGAGGCTGTGGGATTGAGAATGACCCGTAACACCACATTGTGTGGTTTTCCTGAATAGCGTGCACGACGGATTATGGTGTCAATGCGCACGCCTGACTGATATTCTGCACTTTGCTCGTTCTCTGCACAGCCTGACCCCCGATGAGAGGTGAGCTCTGCTGGGACAACTCTCACAGCAACCATGAACAGTCCGCCGAGCCCTTCTCCCGCCCGGTGGTTCAAAGCTCTGCGAAGGTAACGTTGATTATTCACCTTTTTCCCACTTTTTATCTTTGAGCAACAACCTATGGATTTTTCACGTATGTTTAAGTAAGTGGATGATACATGGCTACATGGGTATTTGGTGTTGCTTGACTCCAGCTTTATCACCTGATTGGCTGGACTTGTTAGGATTTTCACTATCCTCCCTGCAGCCAGTGGGGCTTTAACTGGTGCATTGGCTTAACAGCACACTAACTCCATTCAGAAAGGTTCAGCACTCGAATTCTTGACAGCAAAAAACATGAGTGGAAAAATAAAAGCGTGCTATGCCTGTCAGAGGAATGGTCGTTTAACATGCAGAAGGTAGAGTGACAAATATGGATTTAGGGTGTGTTTTTTTGCCCTGTGAAGGTAAAGACTAGTGACTTGGCTGCTGTTTCAGGACCAGGTTTGGGGAGCCCTGTTTGAGGACCTACCCCGTGGAATGTGTGGATCTTCTGAGGAGGGCGAGGGTCGCCTTCCAGGCTGGACGCACCCTCAAGGAGGCCTTCAGACAGACTCAGCTGGAGGCTGTGGTACGGATGCTGGAGGAACATGAGTGTGACTTTGTGGATGCTCTAGGAAGGGACCTCCATAAGGTGAGCGGCCACAGTGAGCATTCACAGTCACCTGCTTTGGTTGTGCTTGTTTAAGACATGAGACTGTGACGATGAGAATTGATCTTATCATACAAGCAGGCTATTCTTTATTTAATTTTTCTACCAGCCAAGGTTTGAGACAGTTGTGTCAGAACTGGTTCTCATAAAGAACGAGGCACTTCATGCCATCAGCAACCTGAAGAAGTGGATGCAGCCGCAGTATGTGGAAAGAAACCTGGTGAGACTTACAATAACATTTTCATAATATTATTGGGATTGCTCACAACCTGCACAACCTTTTTGGTAGAACATTCCGTCTGGCTGCTACAAAGAAAAGTATTGTGCCAGCACGCCAAAGCAGATTAAAACTTAAGTTTCCTTGCCCTTTTTGTAAGAATGTAGTGGCCTAATGTTTTTTCCTTTCTGTTTGTCAACCTGTGCACTGAGCCTTTACAACAACTTCCAGTTATTAGAGTTCTGTTTCATTTGTGAGTTAATTCTGAGCTTCTGTGTAGTGCACCACCTTGGACGAGTGTCTGCTGGTCAGTGAGCCTCTGGGGGTGGTGTTTGTCATAGGGAACTGGTGCAGTCCTGTCCAGACGTGCCTGGTGCCTCTCATAGGGGCTATTGCAGCAGGTGCAGAGACTCAACACACTTATTTAATCAACTTAATTCTGTTTGTACTCACACAGGCTCACTAATTATATTTTATTTATTTGTGAAGGTAACTGTGCAATCATCAGCCCCGCTGAATGCACCACTCACGCAGCAGAGCTTCTTCATCGTCTCATTCCCTTTTACTTGGACAATGTGAGTAATTGCATATCAGTGAAGATGGACTGTTTATATTCCAGCTACAGGAGCTTTTTTTTCTTGAAGACTAATAAGAGTTACTTTACACACAAATATTGAAATTCTCAGTGTATTTACAAGTGATATCAAGCTGCTACTGTCTCAAATGGTTGATCCTGTATCAGTGTAATTTAATTTAATTCCATATTTATATACTAAATACATTATCAGTATTGGCCGATAGCCATAGTGGTAACAGTATCGGCATCTTAACTGAAAAACTCGGTACATCACTAATGTGTTCCTTGGTGGGATAGGTGACCTTGGACTTCCACTCATTTGAGCCTAATAATTTGTTTTTATGAATCCACATCAAGCTGTAGGACAGATTTTGGGTCAGTGTGATTATAAAGAAGGTAACTGTTCGTAGACTGGAATGAGCACTTTTAATGTGACATGAGATTTTAAAGGTGCTGTATGTTATTTATGGGAAAGTAGCTGATTGTTTAATCTCATTCTCAGAATCACATACAGCACTTTTCTGTATGAAAACATTTAACTTTTATTTCAAGACTGACTCAGTGCTTGTTTTACAAAATCAAATTTTGAAGTTGTACTCGTAAAATTTACAATGATACAGTAAAAATGAAATTATGTTTGTCTTTTCCCCCCAAAGGAATGCTTCCATGTGATTCTTGCTGGCACACATGACCTGCCTGAGGTTGTGGAACTTAGATTTGATCATGTCTTCTTTACAGGTAAAGCTTAATCTTGCTCCATTTATGGTTATTAATTACATTACTCACAACTTATTAAGACTCTCTCCATCCCTAGGCAGCAGGAAGGAGGGGAACAGAATTGCTCAGGCTGCAGCTGGCACGCTCACACCTGTCACCCTAGTTTTGGGTGGCAAGAATCCATGTTACGTGGACCAACAGTGTGACGTGACCACCACTGCACAGCGCATCGCCTGGGCACGTTTTCACAATGCTGGACAGAGCCTGGCTGCTCCTGACTACGTCCTGTGCCATGCAGATGTCACAACACAGCTGGTGGCAGCTCTCAAGTGCTGCCTGATGCAGTTCTACGGTCCTGATCCCAGAGAGTCTCGCAGTTATGGCCGCATGGTCAATTTAGAGATTTTCAACCGTACCAAAGATATGCTGTGGAGATCTGGCAAAGTGGCTGTGGGTGGGCAGGCGATAGAAGCAGAGAAATATATTGGTAAGCATCATCTATGTGGGATGCTATAAAATGAAGCATATTTGCATCATTTTATAGCGTTGATAACTTTATGTGTTTGTTTGAAGCCCCAACCATTTTGACAGAGGTAGCGGAATCAGATCCCATCATGCAACAGGAGGTTTCGGGCCCAGTTCTTCCTATTTTGAGTGTAAACAATATCGATGAAGCAATTGCCTTCATTAATAAGCAAGATAAACCCCTCTGTGTGTATGCATACTCCAGCAACAGCAAGGTACATCACAGATTCCAGTCAACACTTGAATTGATTGTACGAGCCTGATGTGTATTCTGATCATACGGCGGCCTTTCTGAATGCAGGTCATCTCAAGGCTAATGAGCGAGACCTCAAGTGGAAGCTTTTGCTCCAATGACAGCATCCTGCAGAGTTTGATGGTTGCTCTGCCTTTTGGTGGAGTTGGTAAGTCAGTGGCAGCAGAGAAAAAAAAACATGCAAAACAAAGTGGTGGAATAATATTGCCTTTTACACATGAACTCTCCAAACGTTTCTCTGACAGGTCCCAGTGGAATGGGCTCTTACCATGGCCGCTACAGCTTTGATACCTTCTCTCACAGGAAATCATGCCTGCTGAGGGGCACAAGGTTCGAGTGTGTAACCTATCTGCGTTATCCGCCCTATGAGGACCGCAATCTGTCTCTAATGACATGGGCTAGTATGCTGTCCCAGAAGAGCCAGGGCTGGTGCCAGATCCTGTGACTGTGTGGGAGGCAGATACTAGAGCCATGGTGTGAAGAAGTTGAGGGCCCCTAAGTCCTGAACAGCATTGACTTTCAAATGTGATGTTAGTGTATTAAAAATAGCAGAGAGAGAGGGAGAGAGACAGCAAAATGTGTAGTTCCTTGCTCAATCTCTCGGTGATGACAATTGGAAAACTGAAAAGAACAAGAGATGCTCTCCAGCATTTAATTGTCTCTGCTGCAGTTCTACACATGGACACCAACTCAACAAAATGTATGTTTTATGAAAACAGGGTGGATGTTCAGATTAATAGAGGTAAGGTCGTATAAGGTACTTGTCCATAGTTTGTGTGATACCTACAGTACATAGGGGTCAGTATGCCCTCAGTTTGGAGAAACAGGCAGGAGTGCCAGCATGTAAGTAGGTAGTACACAGATTATTGATGGGTATCTCATACATCCACATTTAAATAAATCACAACTACACCTTTACCAAAAGTTAAGTTTATATTTTCACATAATATAAAGAAAGCTGCATCAAAATGGAGAAAAACAATGATGGACCTTATTCATATTTATTAACATATTTAAATGAAAAGTGAAATGTCTGCAACACCAACCATCCCCAAAATCTAACTGGTGTTCTCCCTCGTGAAAATCTGGTCATTCAGGTCTTTTGTAGATTTTCTCCTCTTTGCCTTCTTTCATGGCTGCATATCTTGCCGCGGTGAATAAGTAGTCGCTCAATCTGAGTGAAAATGTTGGGACATTAATTAAATGTGCAAAAGAGGAATCATGCTCTCATATTAATTTTTAAAGCACTAGACTGACCTGTTCAAGAACTTGGCAACATCTGGATCTGCCTCGCCTGACCGCACAATTGGAGCAACGCTATAACAAAAACAAGATCATTCAGAACTCACTGTCCTGGAAAAGCAAAACAAAGGAGGTCATTTTACATCATTCAAAACAAGCAACATGATGCAACTGACCTGCGCTCTGCTCTCCGACAGACTGTCCGTGCCATGTGCAAAGCCGCGCTGCCCTTCCCTCCAGACTGTAACAGACAGCAAAGTATCAGTGTAACAGGAAAACTTGAAATACCATCAGATTCAGTGTCTCAAAATGCATTTATTGGCTTACAGGTAAAATGAAGTTGGTCAGGGGAGGGAGTTCTTCTGTAAATGTGTCAATCCAGGTTTCCAGGTCAGCAATTGGCTGAGCTGTAAATTTTGTTCTCTCTTGCAAAAGCAGGGTAGGAAAATGAATAAACCCAAGAGATACTAATTATGCAATATTTTACTACATTAGACCAGACAGCAAGTGCATACTTATGTGACTTTCTCGTGCCGATGACCGAGGAGTGGCAATATTGGAGCCTACATCTTGTAGAATGCACTGTATCTGCAATGAAAAAAAAGCCAAATACTATCAAAGCTTGTGTATGGCTAATGTTCAATATCGGCAATAAAGGAAGTTGCAACATAAAATTCAAACCTTGTCCAGCTGATCTGTGAATGTGTGACCTTTGTCAAGGCAGAATTCTCTGGCTAAGCTGTAATGTATAATATAAAATGGTCATTTCAGGTGAAGTAGATTATCAATCAGATTTAAAGAAATCATACATCGCAAAAATTCTAATTTGTATATTAAATACTGACAGAGTTACCTTGAAATAGTGAAGAAAACCAGGTTTTCCTCTCACGCCTCTACTATGAACAAAACATCTAAAAATTGAGAAAGGCATGGACAAGAGACTTGCCTGTGCAACAAGACTGTTTATGCTTAAGTGTCTTCTGATTTTTCTTTAATCATTGTGAATGAGTTTTGTAAGTGTTTTTTATTTAGTTTATTTCCATTCTAACATACTTTGTTCACCATGAGGGCGTGCTAGAAAAAAAGGTTTTCTTCAAGAATTCAATGTAACAATGTCATTAATTAATATACAAATAACCTTTTTGAGAGTGAACTATTCCTTTAAATACTCCTGTGGCAGGTGAACATTTATAATTTTACCCTATAGCTGAGGACAGCTCATCCGTAGTTCCCAAGGCTTCAAAAATATGATCTTCCTTTGGCCTCCTCTCTCCTGTAAATGTGCTTGAGAAACCTTTTCAGGGACAGAGAAAGAATTAAGTCAACTGTTAAGAACCTCTTCACATGCACATGTTCTCTAGTTAGGTTAAAAAAAACTACCTTTGTCTCCAGTTTTGGTGTATATTTTGGGTACCCTGTTGTCTCCTTCCGTGGCATAACTGTAGGGAAATAGTGAGACAATAAGATAATATAGAAGGAATTTAATACAACTCTAGTTGCCACTTTCAATACATATCAACAGATAACGACAATCAACGCTGCTACCCTGAATGTAAACAGATTTCTTTGACTGTGCAACTAAAATGTAATTTTCAACTAATCCGGCTTGATATATAGACTTTGGTCAAAATTACTCTTAAAATGCCATTTCTTTCGCTTGTTATGTCATCCTTGTGTAGCAGCTGCCTAGCCCACTGACAGATAGGTGACATACAGGAGTACTCCTTCACACCAGCTCTGACAAAGAATATGGATGAAAAACTACCTTCTTTCTGGGCACAACGTGTTTCTTATCCGGGGCTGGCATAAGATCCTACCTGTCCTGATAACACAACGGATATGCACAGCTTTTGTAACAAATGATGCCATATTTGAAGCTAAAGGCTAGCTGCTAAAGGTGAACGACACTGACAAACGCGTTTTGTCCCTACGCGGTGCCCATAGTTTATGGGCGTTTCGTTTGCATCGCACGATTGGTTAACTAACCGTGTGGTTTAACAGCGCGGGACGATGATTGGATGAAATAATATCTATTCGACCAGCTGTGGCACTGATTGGATATTCGAAGGCAAACACATGTTGGTCCCTCCTCCTGCGTGTCGGGTGTATTTTGACATGGTTTCATCACGTTGTGCTGAAGATACAAGAAGTCTGAACAACTGACTGTACTTTGACAGAAAAGAGATGTGTTAATATCTATATATTATGCGAATCTTCATGAAAAACACAGAGCTGTGGAGCAGAGTTGTCATCTACTTGTTGTCGCTTTAGAGGATTAGCATTAGCTAAAGGTGGCTAAGCTAGCTAATAATAACACTGTCAGCGATAAGTTTAACTTGAAGCTACTCAGTTCTGGACACACCTTTGCACTCTGTAACAGAAATGCAGGACTTATTCGTGTCTGCTCCAGGGAAGGCGATTCTTCACGGAGAGCATGCGGTGGTGCACGGAAAGGTATATTGAAAGTGCAGCTTTTAGATTATTTTCACATGAAAATGTGTAATGTTTCGTCTTTTAGAGGCAAAATGATACAGTACCAAATCTTTGCATGTATAACCAACCGTAATGCATTCAATTTTAAATGTGATATTCATACCCTCCAAAGACTGTAACTGCTTCCTCTTAATGACATCTTAAAATGTTTCTGCTCTTCTGTAAAGAGATGGAAACAGCACTTATCTGCAGTAGAAAAACAGATCCAATAGACACCCAACTGTGCTCTGAAACATAACTCGAAATAATGTGCACAAATTGGCCATTTAATAACTTTGTATTCTTTGCTCCATTACAGGTGGCCCTTGCTGTGAGTTTGAACCTAAGGACATATTTACGGTTGACAGACACCACTACTGGCACTGTTTGCATAAACCTCCCAAATATTGGCACATTCCTCTGTTGGGACCTGACTGAACTGAAGCGTCTTATTTCTGGTTCCTGTGGTAAGTGAAGGTGCAGCACTGGGAACCATTAACACCTACAGGCTCTGTAATTATCAGATTAGTGACCACAGCTTAAAAAATAATGTCTATTTTTAGGTTATAAAGCAGTGATAACCTTGTGTCTTTCTCTTTAGCCACACCATTAATTAACTTTCGCCAGATTCATCTGATTATAAACACATATTTATGTCGTATTTATACACCTGCAGATCCAATTTTAGTGATGATTATTTTGTGTTTTGTAACTTATAAACAGGTAAGAGGGAGGAGGCAAAACTTCTTGACACTGAACTTTTGAAAAGACTGCGTGAATTTGTTGGTGTCACCAATGGAAACTTGGATACTTGCAACATGGCCACCCTATCCTTCCTCTACATCTATCTATCACTGTTTGGATCAGGGTAAGACAGTTTTTTTCAGGATTTGTTCAGTTTATTATTGCAGCTTGTTGGGCAGATGGTCACTCATATGAAACACTGGGTTGTGGACTGTTGCTATAAATCTATAAACCTTGGTCACTTTTTTCTTAACTTTTATCCGCCCAATATCCTGCAAACTATTTTCCAGGGGTACTGTCACTGCATCCTGGGCTTTGTGCTGCCCAAGACGACTCTGACTGGTTTAAGGAAATACAAACAAGCATTTCTTGGATGCCAGATCATTCTCCATCACTGACAAAGTACTGTGGAGATTTGGCTATGAGAGGCAAAATTTACAATACACCTTAAACATATTTTGATACTATGGAAAAATAGGGGAAAATCCCCAGTAAATTTAATCCACTTTCATAGCTATATCACCAGTCTTTTTTTGTCAGTCTGGGGCAACTTCGACAGGAAAAGTAACAGCAGCAATATTTAAGAGTGCAGAGGCAGACTTATACATGCACTCCATCTACAGGTTATGGGAAGCAATAGCATCTGTCCAAATCTGGCACTGCAAATTAGGCACTTAACACAACTGCAGGCAATGGGTGCTTCGGCTGCATCTCTTTTGTTCTAATTGTGTGGGTAAGAGAGAGACTGTAGGTATAGAATATTGCATTTTTGACAGTTGAGGCACTTTTTCCACCATAAGGATTGCTGAGAGGATGGAGGAGAGGAGGAGGCAGAGGGTTGTCCTCACCAGATTTGGTACTTACTTTTCCAGAGTTTAATGTGGTAACAGGGAAATAAGAAAAAGGATGAGGATAGAGGTGAGCATTACATCATTATGTTTCATTTCCAAATATTATATTATTGTAGCTAATAGGTGGGAGTGTTTAATGTACAACCTGAAAGCTCAGCTGTAGAGTATACAAAGAAACTGCAGCTGTAACACTCATTGCATACAACACATATAACTGATCTTTTAATGGCAAATCATGTCCCACCCTGTGGAAAATTTACAGCCTGCCAGACCTGATTTTGTGAATTTGTGTGTGAGCTACAAGCCAATTTACATTAAATGTATTAAGAGTGGCATGTTCCATAGTCATGAGTACTGTAGTGCATCATGGTTGGACTAACTTGCTTATTAGATTTTACACGCTGGCACTATGATGACTGCACATGGCTATGTTTAGATGTTTTTGTCGAAATGAAAAGATACTGAACTGTTCAGCTCTTCTAACAGCTAAATGCTGTAAAAGTGAATTAAATTGATATAATAACAGGTATACAATACAGAGGTCACTACAAACCTTTTGGAAATGGTTTATTTGCAAAAATGTACTCACAGACAATGTAGATGTGTTCATGGAGTTAAATGGGATTTTTGACTGCATGAGGAAAAATCCCTTCACCTTGAAATGAAGATACTGTAGCAAAGCTAGACAGACAGAAAGGTCGGATGTTGGCTTTAGCGACTCCGGCAGCTGCGAACGCGGAAGATGCTCAGGAACATTAGAGCTGCAGGTTGTCGAGAGGTTTAATCGGCGCTGACACGGTGCTGCTGTGTCTGAGAGAGGTGATGGGTTCTGACAGGATGGCCACTAATGAGAGTCTGGCACTGGGCCACACTGCAGCCTTTAACAAGTCTGGATGTGTTTTTCCCTCGAGAGAAGAGCTGGACAATTAGTTTAGAGTATTCTCCTGTCTGCCCAAAAGCAGCTTCCCTGACAGACATTGACAGTAATGTCCAGCAAGTTTCTCTTGCATATCAGGGTGTATGGAATACTTAATATACAACACACCTTACAGTTACATATATACTGTAACTATAATAGGATTAAGTGGACCAGGGAGTGTTATGATACTCAGCTATTACAAAAGTAAGTCACAGATGCAGTATTTAGTGTTTATATACAAACTGAGTTTTCATGTTGTTTTTTTTCTACAGTGAGCTGCCCAGCTTGACGGTGTCTGTGTGGTCAGAGCTGCCGACTGGAGCAGGACTGGGGTCAAGTGCTGCCTACTCTGTGTGTTTAGCGGCAGCTCTGCTCTGTGCAAGTGGCGCCATCCCCGCTCCTCTCAAAGAGGGGGATCACACTGCCAGGTAACCACATTACATTCACAGAATGTCTCTCAGGAGCTGGGTATGCAGTTTGTGCGGACAGAATTATGAGGCCTGGTGAATGTGCTCTGAGGGGGGATCATAAAAGATGATTTTACTTTTCACATGTCTCATACTGTGTAAATGGTCGCACCTAAAGTGGTTTGACAGAGAATGAAATACCTTTAGTCAGACCATTCAACTGATATATAATTTTGGGTCAAACCTGCAACATGAAAGCCTGTGCAGTAAAATCAGTAGCCTGCAATGCAATAAATACAGATTTTAACAGGGTTTTATTCTACTGAGAATTGTTCTTTTTTTATAGTTGAAGCTTCAAATGGCTATTTTCATGTGTTGTGACATCTTTAATTATGTATATTATAATGATATAAATCAATAGTTTTGTCTGTTAGACCGCTCCTCTAATACATGTGTGTGCCTCCCTGTGTGTCAAGCCGTAAGAATAAGGCTGCAGAAAAAAGGCTGTTTTTGAAACCAAAAAATATGCATTAAAGCTGAATATTTACTTTCATTTTGAATTTTGTTTTTGAAAATGTTTGTCTCACATTAGTAAGAAACAATCCTTTGTAGCGACCACTGGAATCTAATTTTACAAAATGTGTAATACTTATATAATACTGTCCATTACATAATTAAATATATATTTCACTTGATATATGTTGGTTTTTGGATCTGATATTAGTATATAAAACTTCCCACATGAATGCTTGTTGATTATGTAACCACTATTTAAATTAATTATTTGTAAGGTTTTCTATATGAGATAGCATTATGGGAAAAGATGTTGATTTTTTTGTTTTTAATTTTTTTTTTAACAAATTCTTTTAAATCCAATGTATGAGCCAGAACATCTCTGCGAGAACACAACACTTAGATCAGAATGGATTTTGCACACTTAGTGTGCCTCCTGCAGTTTGGATACTTCACAACTCCATGTTGCACTTCAATAAAATTTTGATTAATTGTGCTGCCTTAATGAAGACATTTGGTCTGTGAGGGTGTGCTGGGATACAAAGTTCTCCTTTTTAATTTGCACATAATTGCAGGTGGTGTCAGGAGGACCTGGAGCGGATCAACAGCTGGGCTTTCCAAGGGGAGATGATCATCCATGGTAATCCTTCAGGAGTAGACAACGCTGTCGGAACATGGGGTGAGGTCTGATTTTATCTGGCATACGCTGCAGTACATATGGTGTTATACCTCCCTTGGTCTCCGTGGACTCTGAGCAATCTTTAATGGAACCACCATTATCATTTGATGATTATCTATTTAATGATTTTGATTTCCCTGTGTGAAGGTGGTATGCTGAGATTCTTGGCTGGGAAGATAATACCTCTGAGCAGGTAATGACACTGATTAATTATTTTTTATTTGATGTCATTTAAAACATTTTTTTTTCCTCTCAGGAAACAAATATTGTCTGTCTGTAGAATTAGAGCACCAGAATAATACATCTCTTTGAACTCTCTGATCTGTCTGCTTTACTTCCAGGGTACCGTTATTAAGAATCCTCCTCACTAATACCAAAGTACCACGCAGCACCAAGGTACTTGTTGCCAGGGTGAAGGACAAGATTAACAAGGTACTAAATGGTTTCTTCCTCCCCCGTGCGTTACTTGCCGACACTGTAATTAATATAATAGGCGGTGCTTTTGCATGGCAGATACTCCAGAGCCCGGTGTTGAGTGCCTTCATAAAATATTGAAATTAAACTCTTTACCAGCGCCCCTGTGTGCTGTTGCCTTGGTGACACCAGCAGGTGTGCAGATTTCTGCCTCAGACATAGAGCGGTCTGGATGGTGTTGTGGCAGTGTTGTGATCAGACTGGAGCACAACCAAAATCAAACCTGCCATTTTACACTCTGCATTTGTTTAAAACAGTTTTTAACATATGCATAAGGCCATAATGTGCAGCCGACATGCCTCTGAGTAGAGATGCTGTTTATAAGTGATGCTTGGGATGCTGATTTGCACTGTTTTTGTTTTTCTCTCCTGTAGTTTCCTCCGATCATGACCCCGGTACTTGACTCCGTCGATGCCATTTCCTGCACTTGTGAGAAAGTCCTCTCAGAGATGACCTGTGAGCCCATCACTGGAGAGCACTACAACATTCTAGAGGTACAAAATATTAATAGCTTGTGTAAAGAAGCTTGCATCAGAAACTAGTCATTGAGAAGTGGCATCCTAAAATATTACAGGATTTATACAAAGTCTTGAAGTTTGAAAAACACTTAATCTTAACCCATATGCTTTCAAAGTTAGGACATATGCCTAAATCTAAACATTCTCCGTAAAAGTGTTATTTTTAACGTCATCTGGTGTTTCCCTTTATGCAATCACTTCTTAGTATTTAAAGGGGAATTAAAACAAATTATTTTAGCATTCTTTTTCAGAAAAACACATACAAAGATAGTATAAATATTTAGCAAATAAACCATTGTAAAAAAATAAGAAAACAAACACAAATAGAATAATACTTGTTAACCATGTACATAACCTTTAGGGAGGACAAAATCAAGTATTTTCTTTTTTTAATGTAATATTTATCAAAGTATTTATATGTAATATCCATATTCTTATGTAATAACAGTACTTTCTCCATATCCTATGTTTCCTTCACAATTGCTATCCATGCTCACCATTTTCCTTTATTTTATGTAACGTGTAAAACCAAAGGGCCCATATCCACACCTGTATGACTAATTCCTGGCAGTAGCATCAGGTAATAACAACAGCTATGTCATGTTATTTATAGGAGCTTATTGACATTAACCAGCACCACCTGAATGTGATGGGTGTGGGCCACCCGTCCCTGGACACAGTGTGCAGAGTTACACTGACCAAAGGGCTCCACAGCAAGCTGACCGGCGCGGGGGGTGGAGGCTGTGCCATCACCCTGCTGAGACCAGGTACTGTAGAGCTTTATATCTTGTGAAAAATGTAACTGCTGATCTTTTTCAGCCTTCCTCAGATCATGAATAGAGTTAGCAGCAAACCACTTGACTGTTCATAAGGGATATAACACAATTCAAGCCATCGTAACCAAACTGGCAGTAATACTCTTCGCCATGCAACTAGTAATCATCCAAAACACATAGAATGATATTTACCTGCAGGCTAGTTTTTGAGATTACATCAAAACTGCTCTAAATCAAATGATATGTGTGTGCAGATCAGAAATAAAGGGCTTTAATTTCAAAGGTGGTCGATGTTGCCTTTCAATGTGCCAAAATAACTGAAAGAGGAGATTTGCTCAGTGAAGACAAAGAATGAAAATAAACCACAGGCCTGTTTTGTCAATCCTCGCCCTGCAGAAATTAAAAACATCATCAGGAAACATGGAGACATCCTGTACACTGAGCCTGTACTACAGAGGGGAGAGCCTAGAAAGAGCTTCAACCATCCAGTAATGCTAAAAGTTTTAGAAGTTTATGAAAAGTCGGGACACTGACCTGCCTTTCTGTTCAGGCCTAAAGGACTCACTAAAAATGAGCTGTTGATGGTCCATTATTTTGAAATCTGAGATTTCCAATGTTTTTGACTAGAAAGGAAATGCAAGTGCAATACAAATATTGTGAAAGTTTTAAAAGGCTAGATCCATTGAGAAATCCACACAGCCCATATTCAGAAACTGTAAGTTTATCTGAGCTGCCAAAACTTGTGATGTCACAAATACACCTCAAAGTGATAGAAAGTCTTGTGGCAGCGCCGTTACGGCCGTTCTCTGGGCTGCAATGACAGGTCAGATGCGAAAAAAAAAAAATGGAAAAACTGGTGGTAATTACCTCTCCGATTTCAATGTTATTCAAATGAATCGCTCATTTTGTCGAGGCTATACCACATCCTCCTCTGAATTTGTCTGATAATGTATTTCATTTGATGAGGGAAGTTTGATGAGCCAAAATGTCAGACTCCTGCTGACAACAAATGTTCTGCTTTCCTCAAACGCTCTCCCACTCTTCCTCTCTGAAACGATTTGAGTGGCAGGAAATGATGAGAAGGCTGCACAGGAGGGTCCTTTGGTGTACGGGTACTACTGTGGAATTGCTTATAAGGAAAGTTTGTATCCTGTCTCTGACAAAACCAACAAACAGAGATCCTGTGAGTTCAGTCTTTGTTTATGCCTGCAGCCTGTAGCATACTGAGTTTTCATACCTATAAATTCATCTGAATAGATTTCAAATGCTCTTTATTTGTTTTCTTAGCAAGCACTTCCATCTGTGTTAGTTGTGAAGAGTCTTTGTAAAAGCTCTCTGTAAGGAAACAAGCACTAAGTTTGCATCAGTGTGTTAACAGCTGCTCTTGTATCTGAAGCTTTAATAAGCTGGATGCATGGCTACCATTAGGATTACTGTGCAGCTGCAGCTGATGTGGGCTTTGGACCATTTCCTTTTTAACAAACAGCAGGGAAGTGCCAGACATTTGGTGGAACTAGAGAGTCCTTATTTTTCTGGATACACGGGATTGCTGAGTTGAACGGGCAGTGTATAATTTTCTGCCACTAGGGGTGTTTGTAACAAAACAACAACAAAACAAAAGATATAGCAAAGCCATCACTGCAGTGAGGATTCCTTCAATGTTTATAGTTCAGGAGGTTTTTAAGAGGAGCTGAATTATCCACAGAGGTCTCTCCCTCTACATTTTAACCAGTAAAAATGATCTAATTTCAACTTTAAAAACAGTGTTCCTCTGACGTTGTTTGGCACACCTATGGAGGGGCTGCAAGCTGAGCTGCTGCCAACGTTTTCTCATGTTGTTTCTCTGATGATTTAAGATCCAGATGCAGTCAAAGGAATGATTAGATGATTAACAATTAGCCACCATCACAGTTTGTGATAGATGGAGATGTAGTTGTACAATATATAATCATGTGAAATAGTCGTATAAAAAAAACGTATATGACGTATAAAAAGTCTGGCATATTTCAGCTCAGACTGAATATAAGAACCTCCATGCCATTTATCGGTGAAAGCTGTTTCAGTAGCTTGTAATCTATTTTGTTAACGTGTAACCACAGCCACCTTGACATAAGAGCTTTTTTTTTTAAGGACTTTGTTATGACTTGTTTGTTTTGTAGAAACAGACTCCTCTGTTGTCCAGACTACCGCGCAGGACTTGAAGGACTGCGGCTTTGACTGCTGGGAAACGAGTATCGGCGGGCCGGGGGTCCAGCAGCACTCTCCTCTCTCTGTTAAGGACGAAGTTCTGGAGATTTTAAACCGTTACTGAGGCCGTTGCTGGACAAGTGGACAGTTTGTCTTTTTTGTTGTCTTTACCTCAGGACATGAGGTATGCCCAGCTAATGAAGTGAGACTTGTGGACCAAAGGAAATATCAGACTGAGTGGCTGTGGACAGTTTTCCTCACACAAAAACAGTCTAAACATTTTTGACTAACAACATGCAACAGTGTCTCTAACATTTTACTGATACTCATTTTGAACTGTGCTATGCTGATATGCTGTGGTACAATTATGTGTATTGAGAAGTTTGTCCACTAGATGGCATCAGCGTTGAACGAATGCTTTTTATGACAAAGAGTTTATAGTAAGAGGCTCTGATATATTGATTAGATGAAGCACTGGCAGCATTAATTTATAGTTTCTTCCAAATGTTAACGCAGTAGGTTCAACATTTCTTAATGGATTAGATGATTAATTTCTCGCTCTTGGCATCATAAAATGTAGGGTTGTTGGATGACTGCTACAATGAAGGTGGAAATTTTACAAAAAATTATGAGTTTGATAAACTTTTTTGCTTATTATTCAAATGTTGTCTTTATTCATCCCACTTCTTCAAAGAGATTCATTGAAATGGCTGTGCTGTATTATTTCCTGTTCTCACAAACACTGCTCATGTTGCAGAGAAATATCAATATCACAAACATACTCTGAGGAATATTTGCATATAATGTAAAACCGAAAAATTCACAATTTATTATAAAGATACAGATGTTTGCTGCTTTGAATCAACATCCAACCTCCTGTTTTTATTTTTGCTCTACATTTAACAACATGGTGTGTAAATGCAAAATGATGCTTTTCTGCGATTTATCAATTTAACACTCCTATGCTAAATAATATGCTTTATCTGTTACAGTTTGGTAAATACATTATTTAAAAATAACTCATGCATGCGCTGTTCGTTTCTGCTGTTAAAGAGTGGCTGGGTGTTTTGTTTTGCTAATAGAGGATGGAGAGAGGGGGACAGCAGGAGTGTGTGGCCTCTCTGGAGCCTCTGGATTAGCACCACTATAATGTGAATCAACAACAACCAGCATCCTTCTGTGAGTCACACATTTGTGCTGACACATATGCACACGCACACACACACACACACACACACACACACCAGCTTTCCTAAATTCTCCTCCACCTAATTGCTCATCCTCCTTAGCATTACGAAATATCCTGCAAATGCCGCAGATACAGCAGAGGATCTGTTCAGAATATCCCTGATTTTGGGGAAAAGGTCATAGTGGGATTCAGTTGAGTTTGAATATCCATTTCATTTTCTATTTTTTAAATGTCATGAAGATTGAGTAGTACGAATCTGGCAGTGTACGTGAATACACAACATTTGTCACCCTCCCTCCTTTTCCGCCTGGCGCCCCCTCTGTCCTCTTGAATTGTGTCATCTTTATGTCAGGGCAGCCCCCCGTCAGTGCGCCGCACAGTTGCCCCTAACCCCTGCTGGAATTTAATTACCACTGCGCTTTTCAATTGAAATGGCATTGACGAGGGGGGACAAGAGGGAGACAACAGAGCCTGTTTCATTTGAAGCCCCTCTCTTTCTTTTCCGTCTCATTCTCTCTCACTCCTTTTACCCCTGCAAGGCACAGATGGTATTTTTTTTTTTTTTTTTATCAATGTCAGCGCCTGCTTCTTTCTGCTCTGATGAATAGAATCTAAAGAGGCCCTGAGATTATTTCAGATAACAGAGGGAGTGAGGAAAAGGGGGTCAAGGATAGAGGGAGAATGTCAGAATGAGAGAGATGCTGTCCCAGCAGCGAGGACAGAGACGTACAAATCATTTAACATTTAACGTTTAGGGAGTTTTGTCTGGATGGATCAATGTGGCAGAATCAGGGATGTATAATTCATTTTGTCCGAGCAGGAGGAATAAAATGTTAAATGTGAATTTGCTGAGTGGTCATGCTCACTGTGGCATATTCCCTCTGGTCCCTCAGTTGACTGGTGAAATGCTTGTCAGGAGCCATTAAGTTTGAACACAGAATTAGACCTGACTGACAAGATATCATGTTGCTGTTGGCCAGTAGTTTTACTAACAGGGAGTCGATGTGTGGCTTCCCATAGTGAGCATTTGCATTAACATATAGGGGCCTGTGGAGCTCAGTATGTTGTCGCTTTTTATTGTGGAAAATTATGTGTGTGTTTATTATAGTTTGTGTCATGGTATTTTTGTAGAAAAGGGGATGTGCAATTGGCCACAGCAGGGAAGATTTGTGCAACCATCCTCTGCCAGCACTCATATCAGCATACTGACAGAGGCAACATCAACATCATGAACTCCTCTCAGTCATGATGGGCTGAATGATCCTCTTGGGGGTGTTTGGCCTTTTGGTAAGCGGGGGGTGGCGGACAGTGTTAGTAGCAGGGGTCCAATTAAGACAGCGGGGTGCAAGGGCACTGCCAAAGAACTCAGAGGATTTACTTTTTAGGAAGGAACATTGAACTGCTCCTTAAGTCTCAGCTCCTCATAATACATTTTTTATCCTATGGAAAGGATAAGCTTTTTTTGAAATATGCAGTGGGAATGCAGGTTCCAGCATTAACCACCTTGAACCGTAAATGCAGCAATGTCAACTTTGGACCCCTCAGTAATTTCATATGAGGCAAAGAGATGAAAATATCCAGTAATGCTGCATTCACATGGATATAGGAGAATAGAGCAGTAAATAGAAAACTGCATATCATTTTAGTGGATGAGAGCAGGAAGCTGGAAGATACCGGCAACGGACACTGTAGATGGCCATGCCATCCAAAATAAAAAAATAAATAAATTATAATTTGCTCTGAGACGGGAAGGACACACAAGGAGAAAACATGGAAATATCCGGACAACTAGAAGATAATAACTTTGATTGAATAATTCTGGTTATTGTTGCACCAGATTTTTTTAAATTCTTATTACAATAGGCTATGGGGATAAAAATAGATTTGAAATTGTGTTATTTAATATATTTTATTATATCCTTTAAACAATACATCACCATAGCAACTTATTATCATGCCTCTCCGTCAGACTGTTTGTTTGTTTTTCCTGCACTGCACTGACGTCTGTCTGCACTCTACTGTGTGTCTGAATCTATGTGAATATAGCATAATTCATATATTCCCAAAATATATGTGTCCAGCCAAACTGATGCTGCCCTGTGAGCTCAGTGCTGATGTCACTGTGTTAATGTTAGCAGGCATCAAATGACATTGCTAACATGCTGGGATGATTTGAATTTAATAGCCCAACAACTCAAGAGTATTATTACACAGAACCCCAAAAGGATAGCACTTAAACATATGACTAAAAATACTCATTTCCAAAGCAGTCCATGCGTTTTAGCAGTTGTAATGTTTTCCATGAATGTTTAGCAAGCTAACATTTGCTAACAAGCACAAAACACAAAGCACAACTGAATCTGATGGCAGTATGATAAGTTTAGCAGGTATTTGGTCACGTATGAAAGTATTCTGAAAGTTAAAGAGCTACAACAAAAACACATGAATGTCCATGCAAAGTTTAATGATTTCACTCAAACCAGACGTGTGGACCTCATGGTGGCGCTAAGAAGTCTTTTAGGCTCACTAAAGTTGCGTCTGGAATTTAACAGTTGTCAAATAGTTAAGATTTTTCTGTCCAGACCAAGCAAATATTAGAGGAACGTCTCAAAACATAAATCTTGTTCTGGTTGGCAGAAAAATGTTTTTCCTGTTAGTCATCACCCTTTGTTGGACCTCAAACCCCACAGATTGGTAACCTCTCCTTCACTCTTTCCCTTTAGACAAAATATTTTAACAGACGTTCCCACCTGGAGGACATGTTTGGTCTATAACTGGGCTTCACGCATGTTTACGTAATGGGCCCACAGTGTATAGACCTGCTTGAGCTGTACTATTGTAAACATCTGAAACACATGACACAGAGCGGCTCCCGGTCCACGTCCCATTTTCCATCATGGAATTGTATCATGTCATTGTATCGATCCCATAATTGATTCTGTGAAGTCGAGGGCACCTGCAACATACTCTGTCATCCCTCAGTGCCAGGAGCGCTCTTGTTTAATTGCAGGCTAAGGCGCTGGTTTTTCTTGTTGCCTTTGAAAAGCCTCATTGATTTTTATACCACCCTTCATCCTTGCTGTGCTCCGTTTTAAGAGCAAATCCCTTGTGTCGAACTTGCCCAGAATGTAAAAGTATGAAATCTGTCAGCGCTTTTCACAAGGCTTCCAGGTGCAATCCATACACGTTAACACTGAAGTTAAAAAAGTCAGGCTTCACTATTTTTTTTTTTTTTTTTTTTAATGTTTAAACAGAAGAAGGAAGGAAAGAGGCTTTGCTCCACTGGGTTGGTGTCTGACTCAAATGAATGTGAGTTTGTCTGTTGGAAATGCCCTCATCAAACTGGAGGGTCAAAGTTCATTGATCTGCCAGTCTGGGTTGGTTTACCTTAAAAAATAAATGATTTTAGGAGAAAACACATACGTCCAGTATTATGGGAATAAATCAGAGGTTTAGCAGTATTTTCCTATTTTAAAAATCAATTTAATTCCTTCTTTATGATGCATTTATGTCTCCTGTATAGGAAAGACATTATACTTTGATAATACATTACACTCATTAATCTGACGCCAGTAATCCAAACAGGAATTGTAATTTCTTTTTGTCAGGCTTTAAACTGCAGTTTAGAAATGGGCACATAAATATATTCAGTGCATTAGGGGTCTATATAGAACAAAAATATCCTAAATGAAATTTGATTTGCATTAATTTGAGAAGCAGCTTATCTAACATTCATACTTTGAACTTGCTTTGAATTAGAAATAGGTTCTCATCATTTCCCTGGGATTGCAGCCAATTTATTGGATTCAGTTTTTTTTCTCTCTCTGAGGCTCGGGGAGGGGGATGATCTCAAAATGTTATCACATGACACCGTGTGATTGATGGACCATTAAAATGTCAGCCAGATGTACTTAAAACCACAGCTTTTAGGTTGATAAATTACAGCACAAATGGATACATAAAGCTGTTAGAAACAAATATTCCCATCCAGAGCTATCTGCAGTCTCATAGTAATGGATGCTCTGTCTGCTTGTCTGTCTGTCTCTCTGTATGTTCCTTTCTGAACATTTTCCTCCAGTGTATCTCTCGACCACTGCAGTCATGTAATTACAATGGGACAGGTAGGAGTGTTCATATTTCATCTGCTGCATTCACGATAACATCTAATAATCCGAAAGCGTTGCAAAATTGGTATCTCGTTGCTCATGCATTATGAATGAGTCACTGATTGCTTTTTTGCATAGATTAGCAATCATTTCACAGAAATCTTTCATATAAAAATGTGCCAGGAGGGTTCTATCTCTTTTTCTGAAGAGTTGAGGTGACACATCCCGCCGCTTTTTAAGATAAGACGGATCAGGTGATACCACTTCTCCCCCTTGCCCTTCTGCTCCTTCTCTTGCTCTCTGATTTATTTCTCTATGCATATCATCACGGGGTGGGGGGATAAGTGTAATTTTCAGCCCACTTTGCAACTGATTGCTCACTTAGTGAATATATTCAGCATCTGCAGTGTTATTGTGTTTAGAGCCAAGTGGCTAAGTACCGCTGAGATTCTTTGGCATCAAAGTAAACATTTGCAGACTCCAAAAGTGCATCGAGAGAGGCAAATCTTTTTCAAAGCCCCGCGATTGTGCGCCTTACATTTGGTTTCCAGTGACCTCTGGGTGTCCTGACTTAAAGCCTCACATTGGCACAACACATGAAGGGCTCATATGGTCTAGTGGTTAGGAAAATAGGCTGGTGGCAGGGTAAAGTCCCAGGTGAGCTTTACATACCACTCGTTCCCTGTCACGCAAATTTCATAAGATCTGCATCATCCTCTGAAATGCAAGTCAAATGTATTTCACAGAGCACTTTCAGACTTTGTGAACCGTGCGAGCAGTGAATGTTTTAATGTTGCTGAGAGCAGTGTGGAGATGCTACATGACACAGTAAAATGTATTTTTTACATAAAAGCTTTGTTAGAACTTTCATTAAAGCTTTGGTTAGATGATTTGAAGCATTGGATTTAAGCTCTTTCTTGCTGCTGATCAGTGACGGACAGACATTTTTCAGCGACTCTATTAAGAGTCCTGAATGTCCCGGGTCAGTCCCTTAAAAGTACTGAGAATCTGTCATACACATCTAGTTATTGTCTCATTCTAAATATTTATTGGACTGTTATTTTCTATGCATTTATGTAAGCAGCATTTCATTGTTGACAAGTTCGGACTAATTTTAATTCCTTAATATACCTTTATGTGGTTTTGATTTATAGATATGCAGAATTGCTTGAACTGAAATTTAAGCTGTCATTTCAATGAAGTGGAGTATAACTATAAAGTTACATATGTCGACATTCCACCACTGGACAACAATGTTCGGTTTCTCAAACCAGGATGTAAATGAGTGACTTGAGTTGACAGCCTGGCAGCTTTTCACTAAACATGCTCAAACCTCTTTCAAACCCAAAGAAGGAAGTTGAGTCAATGCAATCAAATCAAGTAAAGTTATGAATGGGTGCATGAAAATAAAAGGTTTATTTTTACTGTTATGAACTTGTAATGATTGGTTATTCCTTGAAAAGACATTTTGTGGAGCAGGCAGCACTAGCTGTCAAATGTTCATGTCCTATAATGGTGTGTCACAGAGAAACTGGCATGATATTTTACAAAGAGTATAAAAACTGCTAAGGTTTGATACATCTATCAACTGGAAGGAAGCAGTTCAGTGGGAAGAGTCCGTCCGCCCATCACTAATGCTGATTGAATAACGAAGTAAAAGTGTCAACAGCCTGAGTGTGCATGAGGTGTGAGGGAGTGTGGATGCCTGCGATGTGTCTCCCATAGTAACCCCTGGCCTTTGCCCCCTCCCCCCGCATGGGCAGACTCTCAGCCAAGGCCCTGTGGAGGTTGGTGCCCTCTGCCTGACAGCCTGTCACTGTGCTATGGTGGTGATTTTTTTCTGCAGGAGATGGTGTCTGATTGGGAGCAGTGTGTGAATAGCCCTGTCACACTCGATAAGCCAGCAAGACGACCTGTGACGGGGACATATGGCATGTTTGACAGGGAGAGAGGGTGCGAATCGCACTGAATGATAAAATGGTGTTTTTCCCCCTTCGGCAATGTCATGCTTTCAGGCAAGCGTGTGGACCATCGCTCACTCAAGCGGCTGACTCCGGCCTCCTTGTGACATCTCCTTCAAGGTCCTGGGTTTCTCTGCCTCGCGCCTGGCCAATTCTGACACTGCGAGCCTGTGCTGCTCGGAGCGGCTCTGTTAGCTTGTCGATGTTGGGAACATAATTGGATATCAGTTTAGTTTAGCGATGCAGGCTGGGAAATTCATCTTAAGAGCCTGTTCGTCAGAACTCCTCTTAGAGCTGTGTGGCGCTGCATCCCTTCATCCTGTCCCTTTTCAGACTGTCACACGCCTCACACTGTTGATTAATACACACAGTCTCATCAGATGGCTCTAATTGATGGGTTCAGCCTCCTCAGGACCCTGATTTATTTAAAGGGCCATGAACGCATGCAGGAAGGAGAAGAAAGAGAAAGCAGGAAGGAGACAAACAGGCTTGGATTTAAGTGTGTCGGGGAAATTATTGAGTTGAGCTGCACGCCTCTCATCCTTACTGTCAGCCGGGTCTTGACTTCTGGTGTTGCAGCCTCAACTCCTATCCTGTCAAGTGTCACATTGTCTGTGTTTGTGGCCGTGACAGACAGCCCAGGTGTCACACTCAGGCTTCAGTGCACCATCAGGCACCTCTGCTGTGGTCCCCAGTGGCTCACAGTCAGAGAGACAGCACAGTCCAATAACCCCTCTCAAACCCAGCATGTCTCGCTCCCCGGGGACTCCCCTGTGGAGTTTACTCTCTGTCCATTGGGCCAGAACTTAGAAACTCTGCCAACGGTCACATGATCCTGCTTTCACTCTGAATGCTAATTATAACACTCCAACTGCTATAGTGCAACTGCCATTATTGTGAGCATTTATACTGCTTCCTCATATAAAGCTTTTTTTGCACCTCCTTATCTAGTGCAGAACTTTTGTGCATCACCTTTTCATGTTATCATTTTGCAATTTTCTGTCAAAATCAGTGTAAACTCATATAAAGAGTCAGTAATTAAATAAATGAACGTAGTAGCTGCATTTAATTACAACTTAAGTTTTCATTTTCTGCGATACTTTACTTCTCTGCCGCTATGTATCAGAGAGAAATAAACTCACATTTTACTTTACCAACTACACTCACTAGTTTATTTGCAGTTGAACACTTAAACAAGAAAGATTATCAGTAAGATACAATACTAAATTATGTTTACAACTGTTCAAATTAGTATTTTACTTTTCTTATTGAATGTGATGATCAACTGATCCTTTTTAAATGGATTTTTTTTTTTTTTTATTTCTACTTTAAATTGAGAACAGTACAAAGAGAGTTTTATCGTTCTGTTTAGCCACAATCTGCTGAATTTCATTATGAAAATTGTAATTTCAAGCAGCTGGGGTGAACATTAGAGGCATGTTGTATACAGAAAAAGGCTTTACCATGTTAAATTATTCACAGGCTTTTTATTTCATATATTGGCATATATATGTTATAACCAATATTTTTCCCAGATTGTCTAGCCCTATAAATAGTAATGATTGGTTATTCCAAGCTGTTAAGATTTTATCGATTAATTACATATCCTGCCATTTCTTTTTTAAGTTATTTCTCCTCCTAATTTCCATGAGTCTTATTCTGTGCGTGTCTTTACATATGTTTGGAGGGTGTTGTATAATTCAGTCCCAGTATGGCCTTCAGTTTTTGCATATCCATAAATTCTGTTGACATTTTCCCATTTCTCAGAGCTGCTGTCCACGTCTGTGTGAGCACTTTGTGACAGCTGCTGTTCTGCCGGACACAGTTTCAAGCTGAGCAGAGATAGGCCAGGACCTTCACTCATTGACCCCGCATCAGATTTTTTTTTGTTCTGGATTCCATCAATAAGGCTTGAGTGGCAGGCTATCCTCTCAAACAGCCGCCCTGTCGAATGCTAAAGCAGACTCGGCCTTGCAGCAAGAGATGACCTCAGAGCTGTGATCGTCCTGCTGCAGAGCCATCAGGAGACGAGAGGGGGTCTTTATCATCCACTGCACATTAGCGCTGTGGTGATTGTTTGTAAATCAGCTGTTAGGGTCCTCGGTTGTCACAGAAACTTCAGTCAAGTAGCCATTTTCAGGATTTTGTCATGTTTTATTTCCTGCGTTTTCCACACAGATTATAGGGAGCTGGCACTACAACAATATTCATAAATATGTATTGGGCTTTGTTAAACACTAGAAACACAAAAGTGGCCATTTTGCATGATTGCATTCACTTACAGGAGGATAATCTTGAGAAGGAAGCCGTTTAAAAGAATTGTGAAATAAATAAACTATTTGATTTGCCAACAAAATCTGTGACTGAAAGGATTATTATTTTTTAAGGACAAGAAAACAAATGGAAGGAAATATGACACTTATTGATGCAGAAAATATCGAAGTGTAACCTGGGAGCATGTTAGTCATTGTGAAGGATTTTTGTCATATTGTGTGTGCAGATTATAGAAGGATATGATCATAAAATATTCATGAAATGGTAACAGTTTGTAAATTTCACATATATTTTTTAACAATTGCTCACCTTGTCTTTAAAGCAAAATTCCAGTTTGATCGTGGTCATATATAATAACTTTAGAATACATTAAATATTTAAACATTTCATATTGTAGTTATGTCTCAAAACGTTTTTAAACAGACTACATTTAACTGTCATATTTGATGTCTCTCTCAGTTCATTCCTCATATTTTGCAGTTAAACTTATTCATTTTTAAGAAAGTGATAATGAATTCAGCAGTTCAAGAGATTATTACTGATTTCTGTTTTCAGCAGAAAGTGATTTAACACTCGCTGAACGCATTTTAAAATATCCTGTCTTTACCAATCATGTATTACATCCATATCACGAATGTAGTGATTACTTTTCTCTGCCTGGACTGCTTTCCGTGTACTTATGATCTTTTTCATTAGATGTGTGGCAAGAGGGGGGAAAAAAAACACAACCACCGAGGATGAACATTGAAGTATTTAGTCCTCATCTGTAGTCATGAGGGCATCAGCGCTGATGAGCATGGTCAGGGTCACAGCACTTAACTCTCCAAAGGAGGACCAGTGCTTGTAATCACATAATATGTATGATCTCTCATTCAAGTGGAGCTGACATTCGCCAAATGCAAATGCTGTGAGAGTTGCTCTCTGCATGCTCTGTATGATGCATATACCTATTATGTAAAGCGGGCCACATGTAGGCTCTAATGCTCAGGTTGCAAGAATGATTGACAAAATATTGACCGTTATTTTTAGCACAACATAAGGACTGCTGTGCTGCAGAAGATGTTCAATTTGTCTGTGTTCTGCAGTTCAGAAATTGAACCCTTGGGGATCATGCAGGAGCTGCAGCCCCTCTCTGTGCAGTCTCTCCCCCTCTGTAATTAAGAACAACATTTTCTGTTAGATTATAGGGAGACCCATCGTGCCATTGAACCGGTCTGCCTGATTAATAAAAGGCAGCTAATTTCAGTGCAGGAAGGCAGCGCTCCAAAATGGCTCCTAATTACACATTAGGAGTGTGAAAGGCTCCTGCCGCTCCGGCCTCAATCCTCCACCCAACCCGCAACCCCTCCCCAGCCGGGGTGCATGTGCTGGCCCACCAGCACATTAACGCCGCTCCCAGGAGTGGCTAATTCCAGCCAACCCGTCGGCACAATCAGTGGCAGATGTCAGGAATCGAAGATGATGAATTATGAATATCCCGGAGATGTGGATAGGATACCAGCGTTAGGGGGAAAAAGATTCCTTTTTTTCTGTGCCATTTTGGGCAGCCAAATAAGCAGACAGATTCAGGAGGAGTGTGCAGTGGTTGGAGTGATTGATTTCTATTCGTCATTATAAATGGGGTCCGACTGAAATTGGATGTTTTAGTGAAGTCGTCAAGGACTTTATGAGTTGGAGGGGCTGTCTGGCAGTGTAGGGACTGTGCCTGACTCTGATAGCAGTAATGACTTCCTCTTCTCCCTCCCCTGGGTGGTCAACTCAAGGGCTCAGGCAGCTGGGAATGATGTCCCGGAGAGGGCAACATGAACCTCTCAGTGCACAGCATTTGCATGGCGACATGATTACAGCTGAAAATGGAGGAGGTGTGGTGAGGGTCGGGCTGGGGGTGGAAGGTGGTGACAGTAACAGCTGCAGAGAAGAGGACAGGAAATGGAGAGCAGTTGTTTTTGTTGCCGTTGAGCCGCATCCACAACAGCATGATGGGAATGTTTTATTGAAAAAAAAAAAAAAAAAAAAAGCAGCTTATAATAAAACAAAACTGTGATGGATGTAATTATGTTTCCATAACTTGAAGCCTTATTTGCTTTTTTGCTTTTTTATGGGTGATTGAATGTAACTAAATATATTTAATCATGTACTGTACAAGTCTGAGGTATTTTTACTTTCCTTCAGTATTTATATTTAACTCTAACTCTACTCCACTACATTCTGAGGTCAACATTGGACTTGTTACTTCACTACATTCAGCTGACAGTAGTTAATTTTCAGGTCAAGATTTAACATGGAAAAAAACTTTATTCAATTAAAAAAAAAAAAAAAATTACACGAAATTATAGGAAGCAGTTAAAATTATCCTTATCTTTACAAAATTGTGCTTAAAAAATGCATCTAAACAAATGATCTAATAATATATTTAACAATCTAAGTGGGGACATTCTGCATAACAAGGACTTTTACTTTTGATTGTACGAAACACATTTTGATGCTGATACTTTTGGTGCTTTGCATTAAGTAAGGCATCTTAATACTTTATCCACCACGGAACATGGAACTTTTTTTTCTTTTTTTGCAATTTTGCACTGAGATCATAGTCTGTACACAAGATCTAAAATCTATCTAAAACTAGCGAGTCGGCAACTTTGCTAACATAAAACATAGCAAGCCAGCTTATATTTCTTACATGTCTTAGAGAAAGTACACCAGTTCAGCATGTGTGTTGTAGACTTTTAATTCAGGAATTTCAGCAGCCCCTCTCTGTTATTCTCTCCTTTTTGTTTTCCTAATGTCCTCCACAATGTCATTTTTGTTCTCCTCTCTCCCAAAATCAGCAGCATGGCTGGTGGTGTGTTAGCGCCATAGAGCCACTTCTCCTGGGAGATTGTACTTGCCCACCAAAGTTGCACAGTGCGAGAACAGGCGTCCTGGGCGCAGAGTGTGAATGACAGAATCGCCATTCTCCCCATTACAAGACAGTGAAGAATCCAAGGCTTTTGAAGCAGCAATTTTAGTTACGCAATGCTGCTTTAAGACCCAGTTTTAATAAAGATTGTATCTAAATTATTATCTGGCAAAAGATCAAATGTGTGGCTTTTAAGCCGGAGGCAGGTGCAGGTGTTTAAAGTACGCCTGACCTTTAGACATACCCTTTTCATATGATTGGAGAAGAAACTGTGGACACTATCTGCCGTATCCAGGGACCTTGAGACATGCTGATGGAATTGGATTCCTTGTCAAAACAGATGTCAAACTGATGCTGTGGTCTATTACTGACTGACCAGCCGACTGATGAGCCGGCTGCTGATATGTGAACGTACACCTGGACATCTGCGGGGGGTCACAACCGTGGTGAGGGTCGAGCCTGGGGCAGGCTGCCAGGCCAGACTTCACCTTGCCACTTCCAATGAGCCCACAGTACATTTCCTCAGCCTTCCTGCCATTCATCACCACACCATGACAGGCAAATTCATCTGAGCAGGAAAGAGAAGCTAATCCTCTATATCTGAGACAGTGATAGACTTGCTGCTCCACAGGACCAATGAAATTAGGCTAAAACTGCTGTGGGGGTTCACAGGAAATTGGCCTTGCCAATCATACCCAGCAACCCAGTGTTGTACCACAAGCCTCAAATTTAATGTCAATCTAGCCTGCATCTGTTCATTTTAAACTGCCCTATTTTCATAATGCAAATGTTTCCATCGCTGACTTTGATTGCCCTCTCACTGAGAAGTTGCTGCTTTAACGTGATGTGGTGATTAATGCAGAAAAATGTTTTGAATCCATAATTCGGGACATCAGAGGTAAACAGTAGCCTTATGTCCATAGTACAGGATCAAGTATATATTATTTTAGATCTCTCCAACTCTCTATGTGGCTGTATTGATGTAATTTCAACCCATTTTCCTGATGAGTGCCTCAGTTCTAACGCCCACACAGCTTCTCATAATCGCAGCGGTCAGCATATAAGTGGGCCCTCCACCGGCAACTCAGCAATATTGAAAAGTGAAAATCTATTCATCAACATGTTTTTCCGTTAACTACATCTGAATGCAGAGTGGAATCCCCAATAGGGTTGAGTCATTACTTTCAGTAAAATAACTCCATTAAATAAGAGCGAACACAAAGCTGTCCCCCACACGCAGCCTCCACTTTTCCCCGAGCTGCAGTCCCTCCTGCTGTCTCCCAGAGCTCTGGCTTCAGAAACACTAATACTGTCTGCCAGTTCAGTTCTACATAGATTTGTGAGGAGACCAGGGGTGATCATTTCTTTCCCCCTTTTTTTCCTCCCCTCAGGTGACACTCTGAAATATATTTTGTGTGCCCTTTCACTTCAGACGAGCTCAGTGTGGAGGAAGCCCAGAGGAGACTAATGAGAGAGCGCAGGGGTATGGCTCCGTCTGCCTCCATGCCTCATTTTTCTTGATTTCAGCCGCTCCAGTGTCGGCATGGGCTCCTGCTGGTCAGGTGATGGCGGTGCCAGCTGGTGCATCCAGCTCGGACGGACAGCGATTCATTTCCCCCAGCTGGTGATTTATGGCACGGCAAAGCAGAGAGAAGCTGGTGTGCATGGCACCAGGCCGCCTGAGTTAGTGCACTGTCCGGCCCCGTCATGCTTTACCACACAGCGGGCTGGACTGCCTAATTTACGCTGGCAGACAGTCACATATATCACACCCCGTCTGGCCAATGAAGATTGGTGGTGTTTGAAAGGGTCTGTATACACAGTCGATTTTACCCACGTGTTACTCCCTGCCCAGCATTGCACCAACGAGTATTGTTTTTCTTTCCTCTCATTCTTTGTCTATTTGATCTTCCATGCTTCATTTCTGCACCTCTTTTTGTTCTCTCTCATCTCTATCTTTCTCCATCGCCCCCTCTCTCAGTGTGTGGACGTAATGTGAAGTGACTGTGTTGGAGGGAGGCCCTCTCTCTCTGGACCGGCTCCTGAGGACTCTGCCCTTCTGTTCAGGGAAACTGGGGGAGGTCACAGTAGGTAGCTCCCCCGAGCCATGGCGTATTAATGCCTGGGCTGACCTCGGTGATAAGAGGGAAGCTTCGGGCGCATGTTTGATTCATGAGTCCATCCTCAGCGGGCCCTGGGGGGCTTTTTCCACTGCTGTCCTTTTACTGGCAGGGTGGAGGGTTGCTGCAGGGGAGATCAGTCCTGTCTGTCACAGAGAGGTTGGGGTGTGATAAAGGCACAGGGCTGGGAGTGGGCCAGAGCACACAGATCGGCCCCTGTGTCGGACACAAGCGATGACTTAATGGTGGGTGGTGATGCGACAGCCAAGTGTTGAGGGATATTAGAACGGATATCAGCGATGGGGCCCTGACATCATGAGCACCCCACCTGCCTGGAGGAGGGTTTGTTCAGGAGTGGGGTGAGAAAGTGAGTTGAAGGGCACTTGGCAGCTCAACTTCTTTCAGCTTTTTTTTCTTTTTCTTGTGGTTCGTATTTTACATTTTGTACCATTTCAAAAATATTGGACGCGTCTGAGGGCTGGCAAAAAGGAGTTTAGATGGCTCAGATGGGGTGGAAGATGGGGTTTGTGGGAGTAAGCCGACACAGTTTCAGTTCCAGCACATATCTCCAAATTACATCCTCTGGAGTTTGGTTAGGGATTACTCCTGTCTAATCCTGACAAATGCTGCAGAGTGAGACACATCTCTGACAACAGAGCAACTACTGTACACAGCCTGTGATGACCATGGTGATCGGTTTAAATGAGCGCCGAGAACAGGACGTGCTCTCACGCGCTCACAACACACAAAGCTCCATGTGTTGGATGTCTTTATCAACGAAATAGAAAATGGCCTGAAACAGAATCACACAGTCACATTTTTCACCCATTAAATGGTCAGTGAAACATTTAGATTGTGCAGAATGTGACTATTCAGGCCATGCTTGCATTCCTTCATAAGAAATGGTTTTCTGAAAGCCCAGATCTGGGTAATTACAGTGCACACACAGAGGGAGCGGGAGGCGCATCCTTGAACAACAGTATCTTGCCAGACACTTCAGAGCTCCTAATGCCAGCTGTTTGAATGTGGCTATGTAATACATAATCCTGATTTGTGTTCCTTTCAGTCACCAAAAGATCTGTACATGCCTCAAAGAAACTTGTCAAGGCTTTTCAGCGCACATTGCCTTCTCACAATCAAGTCGATGCTTGTCAACGCTACTGCTATCAAAATAGTCACAGTAGGGAGGGGCAATCCACTTTTCACATATCCCATTGCTGTCACCTCCTTCTGCCCGTCACTAATCTTTAAAAGCTATTTGCAGTTTTAATATAGATCTCAAATCCCGTTTCCCTTTCTCTCTTCCAGTTGTACACACACACACACACACACACACACACACACACACACACACACACACACACTCACGCTTGCACAGACACACTCATTGTTCTTCTTTTGTGGTTTGCTGGAGAGCTGGGTTTGGTGGAGAGAGCGAGCCTTCTCATTCCTCCATGCGTTCCCATGGTCGTGCTTTTGTTTTAGCTAAGCTGGTGCCCCCGGATTAAAGTGAAAATAATCCTTCTTTCATTGTTGTTTTTGTTTTGAAAAACCTGCTGAAAAGCGATCTGTTGATTTGTCTCTCATCTTTCACAGATTAAGTTTAAATTGAACGATGAAAGGAGAATTTGCTGGTAATGTCTGTTTGTGTTTGTGCGTGCTGAGGCAGAGGTAAGGTTGACTTTGTTTTTTTTTTCTGCCCATTTCGTTTCAAACACGGTTGAGTGAAGGAGCTCTACAACCTTTTCCAATTTTACAATGTGTAATGCACATTTGCTGTGAAATGTGCTGTATGCTTAATTCATCCAATCTCTGATTCATATCCACTTGAATTATTGTCTGGCCCAGCAGCCAAGCTACCCATTTGTGTCAGATGGCAGACTAATGGTGATATTAATGAAGTCATTGCTTTAGTCAGAAAATCAATAGTCACTCGAAACAGTCAATGCAAGCGAGTCGGCTTGAATGGTGACCTAGTTCCCATGTAATGACAGCTCCTAACCCATTCTTTATTGTTTGATGCTCACAGCATCTGCTGCCATACTACCACACCATCATATTTATGCAGCTAAACAGTGGAATACAATGCACTGCAGCACTGAGTATATTCGAAGAAAATTGGGGCAGCTATAATTTCTTTGTTCGTATGTGACAATCAACACTGCCAAGAAAAAATGAATTTGCTGATGCTTCACACGACTAGTAATACCAATATTATTCCACATCATTAGCTGTGAACAAACAGCTCCAAGAAACATCAACCCAGTCTTCTTTTGGCCACAGAAGGCAAGGGGCCAAGTGGGGCCGGGAGGTTAACCTGGATTTGGCATTAAACAGCCCGGCTGTTATTGTTGGGTCCTTTGAGTCTGTAAAAGACGCCACAGCGTTGGAGTTGGAGTGGGGCCACGAAGAGGTCAGCAGGCCTCGGTGGTCAACTGAGCAATGAGGAGAAGGTGTGAGGGGCCTCTGTAGCGGCTCTGGTTCCTGCTTACAGAAGCAGCCCTGCGCCTCACTGACATCAGTCAAAACTCATGACTGTGTTATTACTGTGTTCTGTTGTGCGCTGTGAGATGAATAGGCTCTGCATTCAGTCTAACAAAGAGCCTTGGCATGCATACAGGAGCAGGAAGTGGGAATTCTAATACTGCTTTATCATGGGCAGTAAAAGAAGACAATACGAGCTGTCCCCTCTGAACTGGTTTAGTGAACACTCAAATCCCTATCTTCTGTAGAGAGACACTCCCTGCAAGTCATTTCACTGTGAAGACATTTTTTTCTTCCAAAGTGGCTTACAATGGTGTGAGTGCGTGCTTGTTTCAGCACTGCTAGCTTCAGAGGGAATCAGTCACCACAGCTCCAGCAGTGACAACTCTTATGTTAGGCCTGTAGTTACCATACAGCAGTCACATTTATTCACAACACAACATAATCTCTCTACACTCATTTCACATATACTTGCTGCTGTGGTTAATTATGGTAAATGTCAACTTTGATTTCATATTTTCTTTCTCTCTCCACATATGCATGGTTCTTATTAAAGCAGCAGAACATATGTTTATCAACCATACCTGAAGGTTTTTCTGTCACTAACCTCCAGTATCAAAAACTTAACCCATCCAGTTTCAACACCTGATTATAAATCTGGGCGTGCTAAACACTTAGCATCCACAAACACTTTTTTCAGGGTCAATAATAAAAAATAATAAAACGAGTTTAACAATGTCGTTTTTCATAGTCCTTGGACTGAAACTGCAGTTAATTCTGGCAGCTTTAAGTCGATGCTCCTGTCATTACTTTTTGCCCACGCTTTTCTTGCCAACATGGCAATATTAACAAAACGATTCACATGACGCCCGGAGCTCTACAGCAATATGATTCACACTGAGCAGCTATGTATGGACACATTTATAGTTGTAAGGTTTCCTCCCTTCCACTTGTCGGAAGGCACAGCTGACTGTTTGATACAAAATTAATAATCTGCCAAAAAAACAAGAACAACAACATAACCCCTGCAGGCTTGAAAAGTAACAATCAATTTAAGTTTTAACAAAGATTCAACTGCAAAGCACAGTTAGAAAACACTGGTCATGGGGATATCAGTACGAACATCAATGCATAAATATGGGCACTTGTTTGCCTATTAAAGTCAGCTGATAATTGATGGAGCTTGTGTGGATATCAAACATTTAACAACCTATCTTGCATTAGTATTTTAAGTTTCTGTACTCTTATTTCCCCATAGTTAAGAAAATAACATGTTACCACTTCTGTATTGGTGTATATAAGGAGGAATACAGCAACAAACATTGTTGCTCCAAACTGAAATTGCACTGTAACAACGCTGAGGTTAAAATGTGAAGAGCTTAATAAAAATGATTGTTTGTGCACAAAGGGCCATAATCTGTGTCTGTGGGGCTAACTGAGAAACAGCAACGCAAGTCAGCGCCTCGTCTGTGGGCTGCAGAGCAGATGCAACGAAAATGCTGTTACCAGAGACAGCCTGGTCCTCGGGCTAAGCTCAAATACCCAAATGCCAACCCCCCCATCACCACCCCCTCACCCCCTTCAGCAAAACTTCCACATTTTAATCCAATAGTGTGCATAGAGCTCAGGGAAATGATATTTAGGAGACAATGAGTGCCCTGCAGAGTAAAAGAACGGAGGGGGGATTAGAGTGTGTCTCTGAAGTGGCTTTGACTCCCCTACTGATGGAGAGTAATTAAAGCAGCCTACTGTGTTGTCGGTGTAGCTAAAGGGAGATAATAATGAAACATCACAGCTCAGAGAGCTCGGGCCTGCAGCACCTTACTTTGGCCTGAAGCCCTGATTAGGAGCGCAGGCACTATGTAGGTTGTTCCTCGACGCAGTACTTAATACTCAAACTCACACCAACATGCTGCTGCTTTCACATGTCAGGTGATCACAGGCTGCTTTGATGTGCTGTATTGTCCTAAAATTTACATTTTTGATCAGATGATACATCAGGAAAAAGCACAGACTGTCTGGCCCTGCCAATTACTACTTAGCTGAGCGGATTAGTAAATGAACGTTAGCTATCGCAGTTATCTAAGGTTACTATTTCCTCACAGGCCAATTACACAAAAAAAAACGGTGTAAAATCTCTGACTCATCCTCATTGCCTGACTCCTCTTATCTTCCTTTAAGATAATCTGGCAAACCCTAACTGCCACTGCTTGAATCTTGGAACATGTCGGTGTACCTTGATACAGTGTGGAATAAAATGGATGACTGACTTACACATTGTGTCCAGAGATTGAGCTGGGATGTCAACCAAACACCTGCGCCCTGCTGTCTCCTCCCAGCAGGTGACGGAGGGTCACATCAGCTGTGATGGTCCTCCTTTGGGATTTTTAGTCAAACTCATTGAAACTTTCCAGTCAGCAGACACCTGACTGCTGAGGAGATCTCTGTGTGAATGTTTTATTGAGATCATAATGACTTTCAGGGCACTGAGTCAATCTGAGCGTCATTATGTGCTTGTCATGTTGGATTTTGCTCAGTATCTAAAAAAAAATCTATTACCCCCACCAAGGAGGTTAAGTCTTCGTCTTTATGTTTATGAGCAGGATTTCAGAAAAATTTCTGGCCTGATATTCATTGGTGTGAGGGTGTAGCACAGGCCTCATGGATCAGATGGATACATTTAATTTTTGAACATTGTGAGATACATTAGAGCTGCTATTGTGCCGGAATAATCAGCAAAATTAGTTTCAGGATTATATTTCATGGCACTCGTGATCCCTTTCTTTGCTTACATTGCTATCAACACATTTTTTAAATGCTCTGTGCAATAAAATACAAATACAATGAAGAAAAAAAAAACTTCATAACTCGCTAAGTGCCTTTCTAGTTGGTCAGGTTGGACATAAAGTTGATGGCTGAAAAGAAATTCGGGCCACAGGACAGAGATGTGCAAATAATATTTTTTTTACAATGTATTTACTGTCCATTATTCAGTCTGGAATATGTGTGACCACAATGGCAAAACAAATTACGCGAGCATAAAGGCTTTTGTGGAACACGGAGTCATGTGTGTACAGATCATTGTTTGATTGCTTTAACTCAACTGAAGTCAGACACATTTATTCCATTTGAGTTGGGCTCAATATTAACATCTCAAGTTTGAAATCCACACAAAATGTAGCCGATACATTTATTCAAATGTATTCATCCTCAGTGATGTTTTTTGTATTTTGGCTGCTTCCTCAGAGAAGAAATCCTTATGTTCCATATTCAACAGGATCAAACGCTGATCAAGTCTGTACTTTTTATTCTCTTTTTTTTTCTCCAAAATGTAAATAAATAAACCACAAAACAACACACTGTCACTTTGGGTACTGAATGTATCACATACAGCAAAATAGTTTAAAATAAATATGTATTAGTTTGTAGATAAAAGCAAATATTTGTAATCACAGGGTAATCATGTCTAATTTTGAACACTGTTTTCCATTTGTTGGCAGCCTTTTTGTCTCAATAATTGATGTTCGTCTGATCTGCATCCTTGAGGCTGAAGTTAAAGGGTTAAGTACAACATGTGAGGAGGAGCAGAGTTGTTCCCCAATATTGTTTCCCGAATCCATATAAGAGGCCTTTAGAAGATGATACCACATTTTATTGCACATATATAGCTGTTCCCTCAAGGCATCTGCTCCACGTGTATGAATGACAGATCCCATTGGTAGAGATGGACTCTGCCAGACTGTGCAGCTTAGCTTTGCACATGGTTAAAGAAGATCGCAGGTGAGAGACAATGGCAGGCTTCACCTGCTCTGTCTGTCAAGCTCAACAGTTAGTGTCTCATCATGAGCGGCTTGCTTAGGAGGCAGTTCAGAGCGTATTATGACAGAGATCGCAGCTACGGAAGAAACAGCTGGGATAGAGCTCACTCTGCCCAGACACATGTGGATAATGGATCATTTTCATTCCAATTCCCATGCGTTTGCGCAAGTTAGGGGGTATAGAGCAAGGGTGGAGGAGTCAGCAGATGTTAAATTAGGCATGGAGTGAATACATAATGAGCTATTAAGGCAGGAAAACATGTCCTAAATACGCTGGTATTTTGCACACAGATTCCAAATGGTCAAAAGACTCCATCTCAAAGCCTCACCCCCTGCGGTAGTCCTGGCAGGGAAGAGGAAATGGGGAGGATGGATTTTGAGGAGGGCAATTCTGGAGCTTTTTGAATTCTGGATTTCAGCATTTAGGTCAAACTTTACCTCGGGTCTTGAAACCATCTGCTCCTGGGATGCGGGCCAAGGCCACGGGGCAGGCTTCTGGTAGCGAGGAGGAGGCCGGCACCATCTTCGGCTCTATAAAGAGGCCCCATAGAGCTCAGCATATCCCTGTGATGTGCCCTCTCTCTACCCTGTGTTTCAGGTGTTTTCCCTTTTTAGCTGCATCCTCCAGGGAGCCAGCTTTAAAATGGATGATTGCCTGCGACCGTCGCATTAAAAGCATTAATCCCGCTCTTATCAAGCAGGGAATGATGAATTAGGAGCGTCAGCTCTGGGCTCACCTTTGTTGTCATTTGAACAGAATCAAAGCTTTAAATCACAGGGCTGCACCTGGTAATAGGAGGGGGGATGGCGTTCTAATACTGCGTGTGACAGAGCCGCACTGCTTCCAGCTGATTTAATAAGTCCAGAAGGAGGGGGTGGCGCTGGGCTAAATGAAAATTTGAGCAAGGTTTTAAAATATATGATTGCGGGATGAAATGGCAGTTGCCCTCATTTCTCTTTGGTTCCTTTGCCTTGCTGTGTAATACAAGTCAGCTGTATGCGAGCGTTCAGTCATTCACTCAGCCATTGTCATGGCAGTTTTGGTGAGGTTTACTTCAGTGCTGCACTGTCTGTGCTTAGAGTACGCTTCTTGCTTTGCCTTTTTTCCTGCTGGGGCCAATGGGAATTCAAGTCCTCTTTGAAAGATCAGACCGACTTGCTGATGTTTTTGACACGTTTCCACCAGGGAAGGCCTTGTTATAATCAAGGTTGATTTGTTTAGAGGTAGAGCATGTGTCAGTGCGGAGCAGAGAACATGCTCTGCCAGGGGTAGGACATTCACTCCCAGTAGTGCTGAGCTGCAGCAACACTTCCTGCGACTCACAACAATAGCAGGTCATGCTGCTCTTCCAACACCAGTGATCTGATACAAAATGTCCGCATGGTGTGACTTTAACCATCTACAGTTATATTGGGGTGGGGGAGTGCACCTATTGAACATGACAAAACAATCCAGCCGAGCTTTTTATGTGCACATGTTTGCATATTTAATAAAATTAAATGGTTTATGAGCAACATTTAAGCAGCTAACCTCTCTTGTTTATGGAGTGCCGCTGCGTATTTATGATAAAAACATGCATGGAATTAAGCAAGTGCTTTAATGAGAAAAGACAATGCAACTCTATTATTAAAACGATTTTACCACTTTCATTTCTGTAAATTCCCACATCAAAGCAACTCATTACATTTTGTTAATTAAACCTCAAATAAGTGAACCTCACTTCAAAATGCAGGCATATGAGAGTAGATTTCTGTTGCTCATTGAAATGTGAATTGGACTTCAGTAGCCTAGTTTTCTGCAACATCTGAGGCAGCTAAAGGTGATTTTCCACTTTCTAAATTATATTACTATTCCCCTGTCCCCGTCTTCTGTACTATTCCTATTTTTCCTCTTTTCTCTGGCTCTGTCATTTCTTTTCTGAACACCCACAAGGTCTGTAAAGCACTCAGCCAGCTCAATCCATACCCTTCAAGTAGCATGGAGACCACTCTCCTTTGAGTCTGTAAATGCTGCAGAGAAATATGTGAAAAGACAGTTATGTTGCAGTGAATATTAATGGCTCTTTGAGTGCTTGCTCCCTGGTAAACAGAAGGATTGAGTTGACATGTAGCCAAAGACATAATTTAAATCTGGGGAGGTCACAGGAAACATTAGCAAATTATCTATCCAATGCCTTCCAAGATCTCCCGGCAGATAATGGAAAAGCCAATCTATTTGGCTGATCGGTATCTTATCGGAATAGGCTGAGAAAAGCTCACAGTAATTTCACTTGATATGATAGAAGATTTCCCTTCACTTTGAGATTAGGTTTGCCTCAGGGGTCTGCGCTATAATTGTAAGCTCCTAACAAGGTGAAACATTGGTAGAATTCACAACTATATTTTTCATGAAACATACATAGAGAGGATGGCACTGTGTGAGATGTGCGTGGGGGAGTAAATGTGCATGTCCTGAGGTTAATACTGCAGCGTACCTGGATAAAGTGTGGGGGGTTACTGTCAAATTGTAACTTTTCATTTTAAATACTAAAATTCCATGTCTGACTTTTGAAATTATGTATCACTTTTTTGTCTTAGAGTTACATCTCTAACATGAGTCTGTTTCTGAGTGTAGAGATTTAAAAGTCAATGTCAAAAAGAAACTGAAACGGTGGATGACTGGTTAATGTAACCTGGACTGTAAGTCAGCGGTGCATCAGTCTCTGAATTGGAGCCCTTACCAAACAGGTTTAAGACTTAATTTTAGTCCTGTCATTTGATCCTGGGCTTGACATTTGGGTTTTTTAAAAAGGTCTTTGTGGAGCTACGATGAAAAGCTGGTGTTGAATGTTTGATTTCCATTCTGATCATAATGCCATTGGCTGGGATGGCACTAGTGGCAGTAACCACTAACATGCAGTGTTGAGACAGTGCTGTTGATCTACATTTCCTTCCACTTTTTTTTTTTTATCAATGTCAAGGCCCTTGAATCCTTAATTGCTTAGGTACATGTGATGTGCTAATGTAGAAAACTCACATGATCACTAAAGTTTAATTAATTCTTCTGTATAACACAAGTCTCTGTGCCAAATCTCAGGGCAATTTCTATTGTAGTAATTCACTAAAAAATCAAGTTCTTGGGGGAACTTAATGAAAAATTGTCAACCACAATTGTCATCCTCTGTGGACCAGTAATGTCCTATAAACTTTTGTGGCAATCTATTCAATAGTTACAATATTCAGATGGAGCAATGTAATGGACCAATCAACAGGCACATACTTTCATGGAGCCACGCTGCTAGCATGGCTAAAAAAAAACTAAAATACAAAACAGATGGAGGGATAGATGGATGGATGAATAGATGGATGGATGAGACGATGGATGAATCATTTATTTAATCATGATGTTATGCTTAGTTCAGGCCAAAATATCATATCAATCTGTCTGAATGATGTTTTACTGCCATTATGTGGTCAGTCATGGTGATAAATGTTTTCTCTTGCTGTTGGTTGGGCCGTTGTCTGTGACCTTAAAGATGTGGAAATGAGCCATCAGTGAACTTGAAGCCATCTGTTGCACATCTGCAGACTGTGGATCCGTCTACTTCCAGAGGAAGAGCGGAGGAGAGAGGGAGGCAGCAAGGCCAAGACAGACAGAGGGAATCTCACCTTAATCTTCTGTCTATCCAGTCAGATTCCATCAGACTGGTTTCTGCCCCATATTGCTTTGCCCTCTGAGGTTTTGTTTTAGTTAAGCCCAGCTGAGCTACCTTCAGAAACTGTGGACCATCTTGACGAGAATGAGCTCTGACAGCTGTGGCTATAAAGTGGAAACAGATCCGAAGCCTTCTGTATGGCCTCTGGAATTCCACAGCTCTCTGGAGCCAAATCAGCTGTCCTTTACACCTATCGATCCGAGACCATTGATTCCTCTGCCGATTTAATTTGCTTTCTGGTGTCTGATTAGTAATGATTTATAGAGCCCTTTGTTCTCCAAGCAGAACCTGAAAACAATCCTTTTGATGAATTATCTATTTTTTCTGTGCCCTTTCATGTATGAACCTTAAAAATTCATAGGTTATGACCCCACCCACCAGAGAGGAGCATGCTCTGCCCTCTGGTGATCAGTGGGAATTGGAGGAGCTTGTTTTCACCCCCGCCACAGTAAATCTAGCAGCAGAGGTCATCAACTCAATAGACACTCTCACGAAAAGACGGGCTGACATGTTTCTGCTGCTGGCCCACAAAACTATTTACAACTGCTCTGGCTTTGGTTCAGTTTAAATGTTAGAGACTGATTATTGACTATTTCTATTTACTGATATAAATGAAGCACGCCTTTGTAAAAGCAATCAGTAATATTATGAACTGTGAGCCACTCATGGTAGATTGCTCTTAGGTGATTATATTTGTTTCTACACAATTTACTATAACTTTGCATTATCAAGAAATATGGTGTCAAGTTGCCAAGAGATGCTGCACATTTATATGTATATATAGTAAATACATATTAAATCAGTCTAATAACGCTCCACTTCACCTTGATTTTCTTCTACAATTGCTGTTAAAACAAAAACACTTCAATAAGAGCCACTTTAGTCAACACTTCTAGTCATCATTATTTAATTTAATATATGGAATTTTATACTGCGCAGATTATCTCATTGGCTAGTGAACTTTTCATAGTCCCGTTTCTCATAGCTGCTCTACTTTTACTTGTTTAAAGTAACTGCATCTCCAGGTATTGTGTGTAAAGTTTAGCTTGCATACACGTTTTTTAAGTGTAGTTGATTCAGAGCACCTACTGTTGTTAGCAAGAACAAAAAGTTAGTGGACTGCAAAGGGAATGCTGTTACTCTCTCCGCAGTGTGTGTGTGTGTGTGTGTGTGTGTGTGTGTGTGTGTGTATGTATCCTGCTGGCTGCCCTTAGTTCCCAGTAATTCCTACACCTATTTGCTAATAATAAGTAGTGCACTAAAATAATTAGCTAAAAGCTGCAGAGATTTTTTTTTCTTTTGCCAATTTGACAATAAATGAGAGAATACACATTATTGCATTTTCACAGGGAAAAAAGAAGATATACATAAGAAAAACATATACCCATATATAAACGGCCATATATGTGTATATATAGATATTCAAAGTAAGTTACAGGGTGAAAGTTAGTGGCAGTTTAAGTTCAGCATGTTCTTGACTTATTGGACTTGTAATCACTTTTATTGGATCAAAAACAAATCCTGTATATGTTGGCTTTAGGACTGCAAACCATTAAACTTTACATGCAAATGCAAGGGGAAATAGTTCCCTTAACATCCAAAAAGTAACATTAGAGAATCATATCAATATCATTTTTGAAAAATGCAGGGCTGAGAGCATCAAGAGTGAGCGTACAAAAATAGACTGCATTACAGAGACCAACCCTGCATGCCACGCTCTACACTCGGTGTAACCTCCTCCCACCATGCCGTGCAGAAAGAGCTCTGAGGTCACAGCTGCAGCATGCGGGGGATGTCAGGGCAGGCCGGGTGGAAACCTGGGCCTGAGTGGAGAAGTTCTGTCGAAGGGAAGATTTAGAGATTCTCTCCTGCTGTCAGGATGGAGGGCAGGAAGTGAAACTTGTACCAAAGCGTCACAGCTGGAGGCCCCCCCTCTGCCCTCCCCTGCCGTGACCCACTGACTCCTGCTGCAGGTTTCTGCTGTGTTTACAGCCCAGCGATAAAACACGAGAATGACTTGCATGAGCAGAAAAGTATTGACATGAAAACTAGAAGGCAAACGTTCTGCACTCCTCAGAGAAGTTTTTACAGTAATTCAAGAACATCTTGCAAGAGTATGAGGTCACATATTGTAGGAGATCCGTCGGTCAAGTTAAAGAAATATACTGAGATGAGAAGATGATATGAGTCCAATGTTTGTGCATGAATTACAGTCCAGGAGTCAGGAGGTGTTTGGACTAGCATGAGGACTGGAAAATGGAAAAACAACCATCTTAACTCAATAGAGCAAATGTGTCTTTTCAAATTCTTTTTGCAGACAAACAACAGACCAGGCTAGTAATTTCTCCCAGTCTCCGAACTAAATGTCAAGCTAAAGGAAAAGTTAATATTAGGATACATATATATTTGATGAGTTTGTGATAGCTCCACGAGAAGATGCTTCACTGAATTCACCAGTTTGTTGCTTATTGTGTCTGTCACTTGATTGGTGTTGAGCAGGTAGTGTACAATGGGTTTTTAGAGGTCTTCAATAAAACCAGCTGCCTGCAACGGCCGAAAACAACACAGCGGGAGTGAACCAAAGCAGTAAAGTTGAGTGCTGAGCACCTAAACAATGAGCTGAAGCACACTTTAACAGCTGTAAAACCGAAGAGACTTGCATATCCCGTAGGGTTATATTATGAGTCACACCTTCACATTGTCACATTGTTTTCACATTATCATTTGATACATTGTTCGCATACATATAGATTATGGCCACTTTACAGCAGATATGAGTTCTCACCTCACTCCTGGCGAGAAAGCAGAAGAAACATGTTTCCCAAAATGCAGCGCTATTTTCTTCAAACCTGCAGCGCACAACGTTTGTCTCTCCCCTCTGGCAGTGACAGTAATTACACAAACACTGTCAACACGTGCTTATGACATATGCCTGCAGGTGAGCTGACTGCATCTCACCCGCCCTCAGGAGCGCTCTCCTTAAGTCTCTAAACAGGCACTTTGTGAAAGCACTGCTCTAGTATTTTACCTATACCAACCTGTCCAAAAAAAGCAGTAAGTTAGTTCCGGTGTACCAGCGTGGGAAAGCCGCCACAGACACCAGATACAATGACTCCGACATACTGTAAATACAGACAGCTTTCTCTTGCAGTGCTAGGCTTAATCAGCATTGTGTGAACTTGTTTGGCAAGGGCTTCAATGTAACGGAGGTTCATTTATCTATAAAGGTCCTGCAGTCCAGTTTTAACAAAGTACAGACCATTTTGCATTGGGGTCACAGTACCAGGAGGGCCAAAGGCCTCTTACTAACTTCCTAACCCCTTACTGTCAGCACCCTGGCTCAGACCACACCCATCTCCTAACTCAACCTATGTTTTGATCTCAACTATCCACCTGTAAAGTTCCATGACCACATCTGTCACGGTTGAGACCCTATTATGTGCAAGTTTCATTTTCTACATAAGCACAAAGAAATTCTCTTAAATATTTAAACAATAACAACATAAAGAAGAATTGTGAATTTTTACAAAGACAGAAAAGATGATAGTGGAACAGTTTATTTAGAATGATCAGCTTAGCAATGGCGCGTTCCTAAATATCCATTTAGGGATGGGCTAAAAAATATTTTTTAACTGTATATTGTCTGATAATTATGAGGAAAGATAGAAAATAATGACTTTAACAACTAGCTGATTTAATTTAACCACCGCAGTATAAAATGAAATATGTGCATACCTTTTTAATATTCATTGTAATGATGTCAACAACACACTGTGTAAATCCGAGCTGACAGTGCTTTAACTACCAGTATGTAAGAGTCACATTTCCATATGGGGCGCTCCTGATGTGAAATAAAGGAAAGTCACGTAATCTCTGGTGTGTAAATGTGAATGTTTGCCTCGAGTCATTTGCCTGCCAACAGACATGAAGACTCGGGGGAAATGAGGTGTGACACACGGGCCCACACACGCCAGGTTGTGGCAGTTGTTGCTTTGATGATCCTGCGAGCTTATGGGTCTCCAGGTGAAACGCAACTCCTTGTCCCAGACGTTGACTGTAAATATCCTACTGTTGTCTACACCACACAAGTAGGGGTATGACTTTCCCTTCACGCCCTTTCATGTTATTTCACCTTATGTGTTATTCACAGTCTTCCTGAGAACTTTCCTGATTTGTTGCATTACAAAGCAACAGCTCAGGAGATTATTATCCTTTGTTTAGTGTGTCTGGACTGTCTGCGCGGAACAATAGGAGGAGATCGTCTCTGATTATTTGGAGGCGGCTGATAATTGATTATGATATTTGAGCTTTGTCAGCAGCAGCCCAGTAGATTACAAGCTCTGTTGGGCAACCGGCTTCCCGATAACCCCACACCTGGCCCGATGGCGAGATAGAAACAAAAGGAGCCTTGATCAACTCAAGATACCCCGGCTTAAAATCATCTAAAGCACAACAGTTGGGGAAAACAAACTTCTTAGAGATGAAAGCAGTCTCTGTTCGTGCGTAGCCAAAAATCAAAGACCACCTATGTACCCTGGTATGTAAGATCATGTGAGGTGACATTGGTAATAAAACCAATTTGTTTTCAATCAGAAAGAACATCTTGTGCCTAGATTCCTCTGTGTTTTTCAGAAACAGGCCTTGATTATTGTTCTGCCCTTGCCTTCAAAGTAAGCTTCAATAACACTGCCTCACTCGCAGGTGTCAAAAGTACAAGGCCTCCGAATACACACTGTCACATTCTCTCTTTCTGTCAAATTATTCCTCTCTGTCTTTGCACTTTGTTTGCCATCAAAAAACATCAAGCAGGGGGCCCGCATGTTGTTTTCAGGCTTCTGTTTGTGTTTGTATATGTGATTGTGTGAGTGCATGCATTTTTTGTGCTCAGTGGGTGTGCACTCAAATACAAGCTGATGATGGCTTGTGACGGCACGATTGATTTCTGTCAAAAATAAAGCAAGCCGAGGCCGCGCCGAGACAGCAGGTGGAGATTTCTGTTAATGGCAGAGCGGCCCAGCTAGACTCCACCGAGACACCTGGAGTGAGTATAGCACTCTTAAGGTCAGGGAACAAGTGTGTGTGTGTGTGTGTGTGTGTGTGTGTGTGTGTGTGTGTGTG
>JAOWBC010001486.1:13400500-13415515 GCA_028566105.1 Hypoplectrus providencianus
GTGAGTATAGCACTCTTAAGGTCAGGGAACAAGTGTGTGTGTGTGTGTGTGTGTGTGTGTGTGTGTGTGTGTGTGTGCGTGTGTGTGCTGTCTGGTGAACACACAAAACAGACTTACTGGAGCATGGCATAATGTTTGATACAGGTTGTGTTTCTGTGGATCACAATCATTGAATAAAACATAATTGACCGTTCTTTAAACGCTTTCGTCTCTCAACAGGAAATACTAACTTGGCACCACAGGTATGTCAAGCTTTTGAGTTCTCCACATGTTGAAGAAGTAGGCATGGGGTCTAGAAAGAGAAAACATTTTCCAAAAGTGAAAATAAAAGCAGAAGTGTAAGGAATGTTTTACACTGAAATCCCTCCAACCCATTTGACCACATAGTTCAATTTCTCCTCATCTTAAATATGGCCACAGGAGCGTTTCATCACGTCCTTACAACTAAAGGAAATGGTCATGGTTCTTATTTAAAAAAAAAATACCCAGGAACAGCACAGGGGGCTTTTAAAATCTAAGTCATGAAGCTAACGTTAGCATTATTAGTTAGCAGATGATAAAAGTCAGCGACAGTTGTCACATCAGCCAACAAAATCGAAAGTCACCAGCGAGAAAGAGAAGCCTTCCTTTGTCTGCTTCCTGCCTCTGCCCACACTTTTCTCCTCTTTTCTTTCCTTTTCCACTCCTTTGCTGTGGTGGCTGTGGCCGGGTGTCCTCTCACCTCTCCTCCCCAGAGGGCCCTCTCCCTTATTCAGTTCCCCCTTATCTGCCACATCAAAGGATCTCATTACGAGCTGTGACACCAGCCCCACCCTGAGCCAACCTGTTCCTACCATCACATTTAAATAGCTTCACATTGTATTCATAATAGGTAATGTCATGCACTGCGGTCTCTGATGTCTCGCAGATCCCCCTTTCCATTCCTTTCCTTTCTACTTCTCTCTCCCTATTTCAACCCCACATGCCCGACAGACGCCCCTCTATAAAATTCTCTTTTATTTATAGCTTGTTTGCTTTTTATAAGGCAGCTGTGTAGACCAAAGTCGCTCGTCTTGTTTGATGTGCACATCTCTCATCTGTGATTACGAAGTGAATCTTAAAAAAAAAAAAAGGACAGGCTGTTAAATGAAACGACTGGAGTGGAGCCTCCTTAGTGAAGATTATTCTGCACACATTTTATTTGCCGTCTCTCCATTGACAGCACATGCTGTAATGTGTCTGACATCCTTTCTGAAGACCAGCTCTCTTTCCAGCACACAAAGGGGCCTGATTTGGCCATCTCACCTCAAAATCCAGTATCCCAGACCTTACCTGTTAGCTCCGGAGTCCCAGAGCTGCAGCCATGGCAGTAATTAACAGGAGTGGGGTCTCACTCTTGTCGCTTGCCGCCCTCATTTACCCACTTAATTTATTTACTAAACAGAGCCGGGCCCTTGGCCCGGTAACGCTCTCCACATCGGCAGGGCTGTGATAGAACCGAGCAGAGCTTTCCTTGTGTGTCGTAAATAATCTCCGTGGCAGACTTTACTGGGGCCACTGAGCACAGCCAGAGATGAATCTGATTATAATAGCGGATGGGGAGCTTTCGTGAGCTGCATTTATCATGACCAATGTGAAGACAATAGCATCCGGCTGGACTGATGGATCTTTAACTCTGTCTCCTCTTTGTGCTCACGACTTTGACAGATATCACTCATTCCCCACGTACAGGCAGCCTATTAAATCAGTTTACAGTCCAACCTCGATGCTCGCACTCGGCCGAGCCGGCTACAGTTTGCAGGTGTGTGTACGCTGTGTAGGTAGTGTGTTGGTGGGGGAGAGGGCACATGCAGAGTTTAGGCAGAGAAAGCAAAACTGCAAGGACAACTTCTCCATCTCTCTCAGACATTTATCTGACACTTGAGAGTAATAGATGAAGGTTGCAGCATTTTTGGAAGGGGATGCCAGAGTTTTATTTCACAGGATGTTTTGTTTTTCCCGTAGAGGATTTATTTTGGCAGGGCTGTTACTCAGAAGTGCTGCTCTTTCCTCCCTCCTCTCTTCCTCTCTATCTATCTCTGTCCTCTCTTCATCTCCATCCTTTATTTCTCTCTGAGGCGCTGTCTCTTTCTTACAGCCTCCCCTCCGTTTGATAAACTTTTGAGATTTTGTATAACAAAGCACACAAGAAACAGCAGCCACAAGAAAAAAAGGACAATCACACTGTCAAGGTGCTTTGAAGAGCAGAGCACTGCAGCAGCAGATTAATGTCCTCATAAAGCGAGGGAGCTGATTTTGATGGAGGACTTTATAGATTTTGTAGGTGGACCACCTCCTTTGGGTGATATTTCTTTTCTCTTTTGTTCTACATACTTGAGGTAAAGCAGAGAAAGGGTGGAGCGAGCCCAGGGTTTATGGTGACAGTGACAATAACCAGATCAGCTGCACAGTCAGTCATGGATATGAAAATCTCCTTCTTGTGGGAGAATGGCACCCCGTTTCAATGATTATTACCTCTCAGGAACAATATGTATCGCCTTTAGCCTTGTCCTCACACTCACAGTTTTCAGGCAGTGGAATACTTCTACTGATATTGCACCATTAAGAGGCAATTGTCCAAGAAAGATTGGCCCCTTACAAACAATGAATCAGTAGTTACTATGGAAATGGAGTCAAAAAGAAAACAGCAGCGGCTATTGACGTGGGCAGGTAATGAAATGATAATACCTCGCGGATGGAACGGTTGTCAAGGAGTCACTGACCTTGATTCCTCCCAGAGTTCCTTTCTGTTCCCTCTGCTCGGGGTTGATAAGAGCAAACAAGGAATGTGCAGCATCAAAAGATCTGTCAGATCAACACTTTTGTCTCTCAAGATGCAACAAAAATGTGAAATATTTCAGAATTTTACCCGTACCACACGATGTGTATCTGTGTTTGATAATGACAAACAAAAGTGAGGGTCTATCCTCGACTAGTGAGTAAAGAGTGCTGGAGTGATAACTCAGATGGTGTTTACTTTTTATAAAATCAAAAGCAAACAGCAGCCTTTTCCCGAACATTGACTATATGTGATTGCATATTTGTCTGGAGGGCAAATTGAGAGTCTGTGGAATACAAAAGCCTTATGCTATATATCTTCCCTTTTTTCCTCCAGACCGTTTGATGAAATTCAATTTGATGGTCCAAACATCAGGAAAAGAGAGAGGCTTGATGGAGGAGAGTTGAGCCTGAGCCACGCAAGCCAGGGTAAGGAGACCTCCCTCTGGGCCTGGCAGCCCAATCCAGTTTATTGATTTTCTGTCCTCTCCTTCAACATCTGGAACACGCCGTACCCAATAGATTATGACAAACGTGCCCGCCAGAGACCAGCGATCCTCTAATTGAACTTGATGGAGTACAGTTGGGGATCAAAGGTTGGGGAAATACGGTGACATAGCAGGTTTCCCTACTCCTCCCAAAGACACTCCTTCAAAGTCTATAAAACCGTCTGGGGTCTTGTGGAAAAAAGGTGTGTCTTCCGTCCAACCGTCTCTCCTCTCTTGTCTTCTCCATGGCAGTGGACAGCTAGACTTTCACCGCACCGCTGAGCACAATGGAGTCAGTGCTTTACAATAACAACCTCCTGCCAAAAGCACAAAAAAACAAGGCAGGAGAAAAGCTCAGTGCTCTATTTTGATGAAAGTAACAAGCACAGCTTGTTGTAAATAGGCTTTCTGAAGCCTGAGGCAGCTTTTCTCCCCAGGGGACGTGCTTTCTGCATCTCTCCCAGGGTTGCTGTCGCCAAAAGGTTCTCTCTGTAAGGGAAAAAGGAGGCACAAACAAGAAGTTGCTTCAGCTCTTCTGGCAAGAGGAAATCATCCCTCAGTAGGGCACACAAGCTGGGATTTACCATCCATTCAGATTAGGAGTAAGATGTTTGGGTTACAATTCACGATTGTGTACGGACCTTTTTGTTAGCTGTATTGTTAGGATTACAGTCCAGGTGCACACAGAGACACATTGTTAGCTGAGTGTGTCGAGGTGTAGAGCTACTGAGGAAAGAGGGAGCGCCCTGTCTGTCTGCGAGCTCTTCCTCCTGATCCCTGATAACTCGGATGTGTGCTTATTCAAATGGGTTTTGCTTCGGGCACCCTCTTGCAAATCAGGTGCCATCCGCAGTGGCATTGTCACACAAATTAGAAACTGATGTTTTGGGCAGAGCAGAGGTGCAGAGACTGTTAGGGCATAGTTAGGGCTGCATTCTTTGGCGTGTGAGCGTCTCTCTTCACACCTCCACAGGAAGCTCCAGTCTCTCACCTCCGTCTCCCTTAAAGAGGAAAAGGGGGACGTAAAAGATGATTGTCTCCAACCTGCCACCCACATTTGAGAGAGTAGATTTTTTCTTTTAATAAATCTCCTCAAACCTCTCTCTTCAGTTACCTTCCTCCCCAATGCCTATAAGCCCCTCTGATCCTTTCCAATAATAATGGCATTGCCAGCCAATCTCTCTGAAAATGGGTTCAGCGCATACCTAATCCCATTTAATTACTTAGACACACAGGGCTCAGGACACACTCCTCAGGCGGCGGCCCCCCCTCTGTAAGCATGCCCTGTTTGCACCCCATCCACCTCTTCTCATGAATTATGGATCCCTGGCTGCAAGGCGAGGGGTGATCATTCCGCCTGCTCTGTCATAAGGCTCAGGGAGAGCCTTAGCTCAGTGTAAATATGGTGCCTGTCTGGGGTTGAGGTGCCCTATTGTGCGTGGTATTAAAAGCTCACCACTCTCCCTCTCAGTCCCTCCACCGCTGCAGTGCTCGCAGCAGGAGGGCAGGGGTAATCGCACAGGCCTTCCAGCACTCTGCTCGACTGCAGCCGGGCTCACGCTGACCGGCATTATGGCTGACAGTCATCATACCTGAGAGGAGGGGAGAAATGAAAAAGAGATGGAAGCTGAAAACTGGAGAAATGGGCTGAATCAGCCCGGTTTTACTGTTGATTTGTCAGCACAAATGGCGGTTTACACAGTGAGAAAACATCAACACTTTCAGTGTGATCGAATGTCAATGTCCGCCCAGAACCGGTGCACCGGGTGATGTAACGGTGATATGACTTGAGCAGACATTCCCTGAATGATAAAGGTTTTTGAATGCCTGGCTGTGGCTGTTTGCTGTTTTTAACAGGGATATCTGTATGCTATCACAACTCTGTGCTGCTGTTTCCAGTTGCTGCCACAGCGTTAGCAGCAGAGTACAGCCGAGGAGCACACTGGATAAATCATGTTGTCCACTCCTCATGTGCTCAGCTGACAGGATCAGACCTCTCCTTTTCCAGCTGCTATCAGATGCTTCAGCGGCACACACTTCTGGGCATAATATAGCTTTCTGTTGTGACAGTCCCCAGTCTGAAAAATGACGGCATGTTTATTGAGAGAAAAAAACGTGTACAAGAGCCTTCGTCAGTTGTATACATTCACAGAAATGGCTAAATAAAGTACAAGATGGCCACCTAAGGACACTATAATTGGCAATGTCACAGTTCTCCCCTTGCCCTAGGAAAAGAAAAGAAAGATGATGTCTGTGTCAGTTCTGAGATGGTTCGATGCTGTCTGTCAGGGCCCTGAGCACATTTCCCTGAGCTTGATACAGACAGGGCTTGTCTCGCTGCCCTCAGCAGCAGACAGACGTCTCATCTTTATCTCTCCAGATTTCTACCTAATCTGTTTCTCTCCCCTTGGCCTCTCTTCATGAATCTGTCATAAATCATTTTTGGATTCTGGCCCCGTTTGCACAGACGGTTTCATAAAGGGAGAGGAATGGGCATCAGATATCCAGACTAAATAGCGATCAAATTACATGGGATATGAAATGCTGTAGTTTGGAATCCATTATACTACTCAATAAGAGTCTTCTCACTGTAATATGTCAGCTCTGGCCCTGAAGGGACAAAAGCACAGATGGTACTGTATATGTGCAATATGCATATGACTGAACAGTCTAATAACTATGGTTGACAGCTGAATGAACAACATAAAAGCTGAGTGCACACAACTTGTTCAAAATACGAGCCTGCCTCCGTATTAGTCTGTTAAAATTTCCCTGATTGCAACAATTTTAGTATTTTTATACAAAGGAGCTCAAAAAACACAATTAAACAGTTGGGGACCTTGGAAATGAGTTTGTGGCTGCTTTCAAACCGCCCACACCAGGTGCTCTTATCCGCAGATGAGGGTTCATCTTATGCTCAGCCCTCTTTACTGGTTACATTGATTCTGCGGGTTAATTACAATGTTTTTGTTGCTTTTTTTCATTTTAAGGTTCACATGAAAACAACAAATTACATTCAATAACAAACTAAAGTGATGATCACACTAAATGGAGTGGACCTATCTGCCTCCATCTGTTAAAACCACTGGCTTTTTTTTTTTATTCAAAGGGCTCTTCATTTTGACAAGTATCATTGAAAAATTCTGTCTCCATGGCAACGGCAGACTCATTACATTTAATCCACTAATTGCTAACTAGCTCCACAATTGGCTGTAATTGCTTTGGGGACACAGTTAACCCCTTGGTTGGTATGTAGAGCGAGGCTACTTCTGCCAGTGTCGGACAAAGGCCAGAAATGAAAGATGGTGCACTGGAAACCCACAACCTCCCCATCCACCCTCTCCAAAAGACAAAAAAAAAAAAAAAAAATAGAAAAAAAAATCTGTGCATGCTCCGTCCTCATCATCCAAGCATTCCTAAATCTCCGAGCGCAATATTAATTAATGGGGATGGTTGCCATGGTGATTGATCACCATATTCTCTGTCAGCAGTATTTAGTCAAATGGGCCCTAATGTTTGTTTGTTAATGGAGCAGTAAACAATACTGCTGGAAGTCTTTTATTACCTCCTCAGCAGCTCTGCTAGCACCTGGGCCATTCAACAGCTCACTGTACGCCCAACATCAAATGAAAGAGAGCAAATCTCCTCGCTCTGATAAATTGCAATTCTTTCGGCTCTCGTAGTTAGAGAGATGGTGAAATGGAGACTGATGGAGACCTAACATGAAGATATTATCATGAGTCTGACAGCACTGAAGCCAGTACAGGCTGAAATAATCCCTGCCACATGGAATGACTTGGAAAAAGAAAGCTACATTATGAAAGATGATAATCTGCAATCCAACAAAGTCATCTTTCTATTCAGGGCTGCACAATTAATCAAATCATGTTGTTTGAATCAGAATATGGACTAGTGCAATGTCACAGAGGTTGCAGTATTTGTTAAAGGTAAAATATGTGTTTAACACCATTCTGTACTATAGTAAATATTTCACCAGTCTGCCTCCATTCTTTACTTTTTTTTTTTTTTACACTTTCTGGTGTTTCACAAACAAAAAAACTATAAGGAAAAAAAGACCATTAGCACCAGTGCAAGCATAATTGATACGTATGTATTTCACAATCTACTTCTGAAATTTCATTAATGGAGATGGAGATTTATATGTCCAATAACAATACTATAGTAATTGAATGAAATAATTTACTTTTCACGGTTTAAAAAATGTGTCTGTATTTTCACTGTACTGCACTGTACTGAGTGTTGATAGCAATGATTAATAACAGTGATTATAATTTAGCTTACCCAGAAATATCCAATCCCCATATATATATTCTATTGAAATCTGTACAAAGGCAGTAATATTTAACCTGTTAAAACTCACCTGTTCACCAGCGAATCAAAGGAGGGTCAGACCAGCTGCTGTAGGTTCCCTTGTGTTTAAGCCACATGTAGGACAAGCTCAACTGCAGAATCTAAAAGATGTTACCTGTCCATGAAGCTTCAGGCATGAATTGTGGTCCAGGGAATAGGCTTTGACTCTGATTTTTTTATTTTTTTTGTCTAATCCTAACCCTTCCTTTACCACTATACCTACCTTTTTAAAGTGGTTAATGTTCAAACTTACTAATAATAATATGTATAATACTATTATATTTGGGTTCTATATTTTCTATGAGAATGAATGCAACAATGCAAAAATTATTATTTTCACCAGTATCATGATTCACATTCCTATTGCAAAACCAGTCAAACTAATCCTGTTACAAATGGTGCAGCCCTGCTTTCTATTTATTTTGGTAATGTCTCCATGATGGCATCAGTGTCCACATTACAATGAGGCACACAAATACCTGTGTGTGATAAAAACATATAGGGTGACCAATGTGAAAACTGCTTTTAGGTTACCGTGTGTGTGTTTGTGTGTGTGTGTGTGTTCACATGTTGGTGTTAGAGCGTGTTTTAGTGTGTGTGTATGAGTCAGGGCACTGAACAAACCCAAACCCCTTTGAAGAGTGAAAGGCTCAAAGGATGGAGAGGCAATCCGAGAACTTCACAGGCGCAGAGGGGAAATTGCCTTGAACCTTGAGGTGTATGAAAGTGCAATTTGTGTCCCATCTGTTCTGCTTCCCTTCCATTAGGAGGAAGGGTGCTCTAAGGCCACCGAGGAGAAAATGCCCCTGTGAGGGTCTCTGGGTACACAGAGGCTCTTGTAGATTTAATTTGCCAGACTAGTCATTCCCTTTTCCTCTCTGTGTTATTAGAGCTTTGAATGTTATTACCTTGGTCCTCTTTGTAATCTTTTTTTTTCTTTCAAATGGAAGAACAATGCGTTTTGGTTTTGGAAAATTCAAAATGTACCTGACAGAAGTAGCTTTTTGATTCATGTGTCGGAGTGAGCCAATAAGCGATTTGGACTGTAATATTTCCACGGCGTATTGACCGCCTTTCCAGAAGAGATGAGAACATTGGAGATGAGAGAATGAAAATGAGAGCGAGACAACCCTGCAGCTCTATTGCGACAGGAGTCTCTCCACCTTCACTGAATCCTGTCTCTGTCATACCTCTCTGCAAAGTGGCTGGATCGGCTTCCTTAACTTTTTGCCCTTTCTTCAGACAGATTTGCATGACAGAAGCCAGGAGAGAAGTGTGTTGCCTGGGCAACGGATTGCCTCCATTTGCAGTTGGAGCAGAGGTGTTACGAGAGGAGCTGGAAACCATGGCATCAGAGATTAGATTAGAAGAATACATGTTTGTCAGGGCTAAGGTAGCGGAGTGCATTACTGGCCCCAGAAAGAGCCACTATCATCGATTCAAGTTTTAAATATAGCGTCACAGGAGAGGATCTTTGAAGTATTTCTGGCACATTAAGATCCAACTGTTGACCATTTTAGCTTGCAGGGATCAGCACAGACATTTACATTTGAATAGATATGTCGGCACCTTTTACTTTAAATGGCGTAAACTGTGGAGTTTAGCAGATTATTTCTGCAAAATCAGTAATATAAAAGTCACAGAACTTTAAACAAATTAAAAAATGACCATTTAGGATTGACAGTTCGTTGTCAGAATTATCTGCATTATGGACAAGTCAAGGCCATTTCTCTCTTTGGACTTCCTGTTGAGAAATATAAAGAGCTATAATGGACTTGGAGGGGCCCTAATTGGCCCACAAGTAAGATTTATATTTTTTCTATTGTATTAAGTCAGACATGATTTTAAAGCAGGAAGCTGCTGTCAGTGTCCCGTGTAAAAAGTTTGTTTATGTAATTCTGATATTTATTCATCCATCCATTATCAATTAATGCTTATCTGTACTGAGGTTTTTAAGGACTGGAGCCAATCCCAGGAGACATTGGGCTAGAGGCGGGTGCACCCTGGACAGGATGCCAGACTGTCACGGGGCTTACACGTGGACTTAGACAATCATTCATGCTCTCATTCACTCCTATGGACAATTTACCAATTCACCAATTAAACCTAAGCTGCATGTGTTTGGCCTGTAGCAGGAACCCAGAGGACCGGAGGGAACCCACTCTGACACCGGAAGAACATGTAAACTCCACAGGAGAGACACATGCCGGAGTCAAACCAGCGACCCTCTTGCTGTGAGGTGAGAGTGGTAACCATAACACTTATTAACCACTTTTTCTTAAAACTACAACCCCAGTGCAGCTTCATAGTCTGATGGATGGTGTTATCCACTGCATTAAAATGTGACACCAAGGGGTCCTGACCAAACATCCATATGTGACAGGCAGGGAATGAAAAGGTGGGACATTTTTAACATACTTTTTATTTATTTGACTGAGCATGTCTGGAGTTGCTTTAATTTTTGTAAGATGCTAATATCCATTTTCATCGTTTTTTGTGTCATTAAGAAAATCTGTTTTGTAATCAGAGTGGTGTGGAGGAAACCGATTTAAGAGAAGTAAGGTCCTGGGTGCAGACACCTCGACCCCTTCCCCACTGATATAGACAATCCTAATGGCACCTTTCTGTGAAACGCTCGTCTCAACAAATTGATTTCCATGTGTGAAACCGTGAGTTGTCCCCAGAGACAATAGCTCCTAAAACCCTCTTCACACATATATGCTGCTAATTTGGAGGGAAGGACATAAAATGAATGTGAAATAGAAAATGGGGTTGCATTGCGAGAGAATATTAACAGTGGAAGGGGCGAAGGGGTGCATGCAGTGGGTGATTAGAACCACAGTTTATATCGAGGAGAGTACAGTCCCTGTTGCCAACTGTGAAACAAATGGCATCTAAATTGAATAATTCAGTCTGGGGGAGAAAGACGTGGGATTTGCACACAAAGACTGACTGACAGATAGAGTGAGAGGAGAGGCAGCCAACCTTTAACAGAGCTGGAGAGAAAAGACAGTAAATGGCAAGTTAGATTAATAGATTGGCAAGGTCTCACAGAAGATGGGATAATAATTCACCAAGCAAAAGAAAGGCGCCTCTTTTTGAGGTCAGAGTTGAGTGAAGAGGAATTATGAAGATGGAAATATGAATATTGAATAATGCAGTCAAGATCCTTCCTTGAAACAAAAAAAAAGGGATTAAGAGTGGTAGGAGGAGTCAAAGGTTAGAAGCAGCTGTGGAGAAAGACAGAAATGAGTCAGGTGGGTGTAGATGAAAGTCTGTGAAAGAAGTGAAGCGTAGTCGAGACAGAACAGCTGGAGAAAGAAGTATGTGGCACTGTACAGACACAGAGGTCAGGGTGTTTTTTAATTCTCATCCAGCATCCAGCATCCAGCCTGAGTGATCACCTCTGTCTGTGCACCTTTTAACCGGCGGCTGACACGCAGACGTGGAACGGCAGACGGACATGTAAATGAACACCTGGATTTCCGAGGGCTTCTTTTGGATCCAGTTCCTCACTGAGTAATTTTAGCTGAACAAATACAAATCACTCCAAGAGTCAATTATGTCACGGTGAAATGGGAAATGGACTATTTAATTTTTACAAAGCAACCTCTAACTCCGGCTAATTGCATGCTGCTTATTTCGGCTGGCTTCTCTTCCCATGTGATGTTTCTATCATGCTCCGGCTCTCTGCCCCCAGCACCTCGGCTTTAGATTTTTCTCTGATCTCATTCATACTTTGTGCTTTGAGCTAAGATGTCCTGCTGGGATTGTTAACCAGCTTCCAACACAGACTTTAAACTTGTTCTCTCATTCATGGATATGTCCAAACCCATTATTTTCTGCCATGTCGTCTTTGTCTGCTGGTTTTTGAATGACAGTGTGATATTACCAGTGGATCACATGGCTACTCGTACGTGAAAGGGGTCACTTGTAGTGATGAACCCACAGATAATTATCACCAGACTCTGCAGTTCCTTCAGCCGTAATGAGCTGTTTTAAGGCATGTTTTAGCTTGTTGTTTTGATTTTCTGGCCTACTCTCACAGTTCTTATGGCGTTTTCAATTAAAAAAGCTCTTAAAAATGCTGAGAACTTGTTTCCCAGCATCAATTGGCAGACAGACCGGTAACAACAAGCTGGTGAATGTAGTGGAGCATTTAGCTGCTAAAGAGATGGATATTTCCCTCAGGAGTGGTTGACCAAAACAGAGCTAAAAGCTAAGGTCGTGCGAGCTGAATGTGTGCAAATAGCTCCATTGTTTGTTGCCATACAGGTGTGCTAGACTGCCTGTATAAATGAACACTAGTTGCAGTGCAGGAATTACTAACAGGTCAAAGCCTCATGATGGAGCTAATCCATGTTTAGCTGCATTACAATATGTATCTTTTTTTTGTGTCCAATTTTTTCAGGAAAACCATGTTGCCTCTTCTTTAATGTAAAAATGTATCTTTGCTAAAAAGGCAAATGCACTCATAAAGACTGAAACTAAAGCTAACTTCATCATGGTCATCATTACTATCAATATGTTTCTGCCTGCTGTAGTTAAAACTCTCCAATTTACGGTATAAATATCTTTGTAATCATTTCAGCTTAACAATTCAGTTGCATCGAGAACAATTTGTATGGAGTTAAGTAATTGGGCCGAGAATCCAATGAGACAGTTTCAGCGTGGTGATTGCTTCCAGGAGACAGCGGTGCTCGAGTGTTGTGGAGAGGTTGTCTCTAATGTGATTAGCTGTCTGTTTCAAATTAAACACAAGCCAATAATGAAACTAGGGACAAAGTATCCCATTGTCCTCAGCATCCCTACAGATATCCTCACTTCTCTGTTTCTTTCTTTACTTTGACAGCTTTTGTTCCGCCTTTCATTTCCAGCCCTCGTCCTTTTAAGAGACAGACAGTAGAGAAGAGGTGAATGTGTGTGTGCGTCTGTGTGTGTGTGTGTGCGTGCGTGCATGCATGTGTGTGTGTGTGTGTGTTTTGGGGGATGCAGGGTGGGTGAAAGGATGGAGCACTCAAATCCCAGTGGCTCTGGGGAGCTGTCAGAACTGATAGTGCTCTATCACTTGCGAACGGAGGTGCAAAATTGGGCAGAGCTGAGCACTGCGCAAAGCAGAGGATGATGGTCCCTCTGTCCACTGGAGCCTGACTGACTGAGATGGAGAGACATGGAAAGTGTTCAACCAGCTGCCTCACAACTTGAAATGAACAAGCCTAAGCAATTCAAAATGCAACACAGGGAATTCAGATACAGTAACTTGCAACAGGGACGACAAAATCCTCTGAATTTTCTGATATGTTTTTATCTTTAATGCGAGTAAGTGACTGCAGCTAAAGCTATTGTTTTTATGAGGCGGCGAATTCTGCTGCTAACGGAGAGAACCTCAGCTCATATGTGGGTTAAATATGCAGCTAGATCTGGAGATGGTTAGCTTAGCTCAGCACCAGAAACAGCAGCATTATGTTGTATCTTGTTAGGTTGAAACATAAAAAAGTTTAACCAGGTAGAGTTTCCAGAAAGATTGCAGCCCCTGCCCAAGAAATAGTGTTGCATGTAAGGTCATAGGTTTTCTGTTCAGGCAGCTTTATTACAACAACCAGGTTTCACAGTATAAAGAGCGACAAAGTCCGTGCAGGGAAGATGTTGGTGGAGGATGGCTCAACATGAATTCAATGTTTTGTTAGTTATTTTAATTTAACCATTGTTTTTTTCAGTGGTAAAATGACATCATATTGCCAAATGACCTATTCTGTTATTTTAGTGTGAGAATGTTGGGTTGAAATCCCTGGAAGAAACTGTCGAGTTGACTTGAGACTTTGTCTTTTTGTCAAACATCTTCAAGGTCAAATATTAACTTTCAAAAGTGCTATTGAATAGATCATAACAACAGATTCACTAGGGCCATGAAATACGACATACGGTTTCAAACTATTTTCTGAAAGTTTTAATTTTTCTTTTTCGAAGAAGCTCCTACTCTCTCTCAACACCATTCATAGTGGTTATGTATTTACTTTTTAGCTGTCCTCTGGTTTGTTTTGCATTGCATTGTGGGACAACAGCATCCTTCAACACCACACTCAATAATCAAGTGATTCAATATTTTTTGAAGCATACTCTTCTTTTGTCCCTTTTCCATAATGAATGTAAAACAAAGTAAGGTTTTATCAGGGAACTGGGACACGGTAAAGGATTTTTTATCAACTTCTATTAAATCTACAGACATCATTTTTCATAAGATTAAGATATTTAATTAGTGCAGAGATCATCGCAATCCTTCATTGCTACACAGAAGGGGGATGTAAGTCCAGAGCGCTGGAGGAAATCTGTGATTCAAAATGGACTTTCTTTTATGTTGTGCTTGTGTTTTACAGACATATTGATTATATGGGAATGCTTGTGTTTTAGCTGCTCCCTTGGGTCCATTTTATTAAAGTAGGTCTTAACTAAAACAAAGAGTATTCAGTGGCCCCTCACCTGTCACAGACACCAGTGCTGAGCTGACTCTGCATTGTATTGTATACAACATGTGAGGCTCTCAAACAGCAGGAAGAATAGCTGTGTTCTTGTCAGACCTGCCTTAACCAGCTGCTGTAAGTAGGAAAACAACAGCGTAAATACATTGTGTGTTTTGTGTGTGTGTGGCCACATTGAGCACTTTCTTGATAGGCATAGGCATCAATTAAGTTGTTAATATTTGGCACTTCAGGTTTTGAAGGATGGTGATATTTTGTATTATGATGCAAACACTTTGCGTAACAGATTATTTGTATTTAGTGCATTTGCATTCTCAATAGATTCTGTTCAGCTGCAGCTAGCATAAAGGTGCTGACAAACACCAGTAAAGGTGTTGAAAAGTGTTTTATTTTCTTGCAGGGTAGTGACAGCAAGATGTAAGAACTTCTGCTTCAAAGCTTCCCAATTACCAGAAACATAACTTCCTGCATTAGATGTAGCAAATTCAAACAGTTTGAGCGTCTCCTTAGTGTGTCTTGGGCTTTTATGAGGAGGAAGAGCTGCCATGAGATTTAACAGGCCTAGGTGTGACAGAGGTCACACTGTGCGCGACCTCCCCCCACTCAAGCACTTTTATGCTTCTGTTTAATGGTAACATGTAAAGACCTGACATAATTTCATCTCTGATCACCTGCATGTTTGTCTAAAGTATTTTGTTTTTTCTTCTTTGTGATCACATTTTTGTCATTATTTGAAACGAAGGCACACAATCAGCAATACAGCCCTGAAAAGAATAAAAAACACTATATGTATAAGGGCAAGTCAGCAAAGTGTAACACTCAAAGTCACAACAGTGGATGCTAATAATATACAAACCCAGACATACATACCATCATAAGTTTTT
>JAOWBC010001486.1:13415615-13427096 GCA_028566105.1 Hypoplectrus providencianus
TATAAGCCAGAAATTAAGTTCAGGTTTTGCTGTTTAAACTAATATCTTATTGCAGTAATACATTTTTGCTGTTTTTTAAATGATATTTGGGTCTGCGAATGGCATAAACAGTCACCACCCAAAACACACTCTTTCCAAACATAAAAGGCACCGCGTAACCTCAACTCAGCCTTTCTGCAAACAGTTTCCTGGGTGTGTGTGTGCTGAGGCTCCGGGTGGTGTCTCATGAAGACGTCTCTTGACTGGTCACACACAGGAAACCAGATGCTTTCGAGGGCTGAACCAAAACACTGCTCAAGAAAACAGCTTTCTAAGACATAAACAAGTGACAATCTCTATGTCAAGTCGAGTCAGGTTCACTCAAACTGCACCTTAAGTAAAAAAAAAAAAAGAAAAGAAAAAAGGGTTGCAAAGCACTTCACAGAGGATCAGTGTGTTCAGGAACACCCTGTCCCTTTTTAAACTTCCTGTCAAGTCAACTTCATTTGAACTCCACACCTAGCACAAAATTCTGATACAAAGAACTTGAAATAAAAATAAAATACAAACATGACCAAACTGATTGAAATATCATCACAATAGCAAGGCTGTAGAAGAAAAAAAAATATCTTATTGGCTTTTCTAAAAAATCTTTCCTGAAGGTTGCTCAAACACATACTTCTCCTTGAGTTTCAGTGTAGACGTGAGGTTGCCAACAGCCCACAGTGGAGACAGAGGGATGTTGTAAAGATACCAGAGTTCAGGAGTAACACTTCTTCGTCTGGGTCTGCGTGACTGCTCTGGCCTCTGATCTCTGTCCTGGCTTCCCCTCTTCTCCACAACATTTGGCTGTCAGTATAGACTCTCCGGGGAGACATCTATTTGCCAATTGCTGAGACTTAGAATATTGCAAAAGATGCTTGTCTTGTCAAGCACTTGCAACAGTGGGATTTGATATATGCTTACTCATACAGTATCATTGTAGCCAACAGACTTTGCACTGAATAAACCTAAGTTGGCCTGCTGTTGCACTTATAGCAGTTAGGATAGGGGTCAGCTGTTAAATTCATTTAGGTTGTTGATGCTGTCATCCGGACGGAGAAGTCTTGGTTTCAACTGGTGTCTTGGTTTATGTGATGGGTTTAGCTTCAGGCCTTTTGCTCTGCTCTCTGCTTTCATGTTGATCTCTTCTCGCTTCTGTCAAAGACATTTAACGCAACACTATAGAGACTCAACCCCGCGTGGTGGTGGTGTCATCCTCGCAACAATATCCCCTCTTATCAAGGCTTCCGTCTACCGCCTTCTTTCTGTTTGATACTTCATGCCCTTGCTCTCTCTCCAGTCTGCTCTTCCTCCCCTGCCACCTCTGGCTGCCCCCGATCTCATCCTCCACCTCTGTGTCCTCCAACCACTTGACACCTTTTCAGATTCATCCCCATCAGTTGGCAGACAGCGTGCATTTCACCCGGAGGGCACAATGCAGCGATCCCCGCGAATCAATGGCAGATAAATCAATGCTATCTCTTTTTTCCATGCCTCTGCTACCATCGATTTTTTTTTCTGTTACTTTGCTGTTTGTGGAGACTTGAACTTTGCTCAATTAAACTGAGTTCACTTTCAGGAACAAATTGTAACAGCGTAAGGCTTTCAGCTCAGAGACAGACACTAATGTTAGCTCTGGATGGGGGCGTACAAGTTATTTATGAGATGCCCCGTTCAAACACTAGCTGCAGTGGTTTTTACTGAAGCTGAACCTGGATTTATTGGTATTGTGAACCCTCCTTCAGATGAGGCATGCCAAAGGCTTTCCTTAATAGTGAGCTCTTTCATTTTGAACCAGAGCTAATACCTGCAACAGAGACAAAGCAAATATCCTTTGATCATATTTAGTAAGAAAGAAGGAGGCCCAATTAGCATGTGAATAACCCTTGCTTTGGTGTTTTAGTAAAAGGCTCATAGGTTTCTTGGCAGGGAAATATCTAATGTGATTTCATATCCAATCTCCAGGCTCTAGATCCTGTCATTGGGAATGATTTCTGGGGGAATGCACAGACTCAGACATATTATTTTGAAAACTGCATTTAATATAGCCCACAGAAAATTATCCACTGTGATATTTCGCCAGTCTCCCCCATAAATAATTCATTGTTTTTATGTGCCCTCATGCTGCCTTGGGGATTGGAACAGCTGAGTGTTTTCACAACGTATTTGTGTCCAATCTTCTGCGTATTGGGCGTACTCTAATCAAACCACAGTAAACATGCCTTGAATGTTTGTTGAGTCATCTGCTTATCAGCTAATCAAATGGCTTATTTGCCTGCCTGCCTGCCTGCCTCAGTGGAGCACAACACAGCTCTGGTTGAGTATTTTTCAATTAATTGTTCATCTGTTTGATTGACTATGCAGCCGCACAGCATAGGTGATATGATTGAACTCCGCAGGCTATAATGTATGCTCTATAGGTCCGCCGCGGCAACGAGGGGGAGATGTGATTGCAGTGAATACATTTAAGGGATTGACTGAATCAGGTATCATCATTTCGCCTCCCCAGGCACACTCTCCACTGTTTCATTTTTGTCAAGTTGGTGCAAGACCACACAAAAGACCCCGTATGTACATACAGTATGTACCTATTTTTCTGTGAAAGAACTAGCATGAAAGTGCAAGTCATAGAGAGAATTTCAAAGGCAGAAGCCAGGACAGCGACATGGAGCTGCCAGGGATTGGTGAGCAATCAGATAGGGCAGAATTGATGACCTGGCTCAGGATGGATTTCTTGGAGCGGGCTGCCAGACCGAGGTAATACTTTCAGGCTCTTATCAGCACTGGCATAAGCTGAGTGCTGCATCACCCACTTCCCAGCGTCAGCTTATTATGAGAGTCCATGATGTGTGATTGCTTGTACTGCCTTTGTGTGTCCCCGGGTCTGTGTGCACCGGACACAGTTGGCAAGAAGAAGAAGAGGAATGCTAAGGGGCCCTCCGTCACAGAACACCCTCCACTTCCCCACTGTTGTAATGACATTTTGCAAAAGTAGGTGTTTTGCAAGGTTTCCCGTGACTCATATATAAGCTGGAGGTGTCACTGAAGGAATTCTGCAAAGTTAAGTAGACAGTCACATATATGTCATACTTTTTTAAAAAGATTGTCTTGCTGAAATATATTTAGAGAATTTAGCATTTCGAGGTTCTCGTTGGATTTAAAGAACACACTGGACAAAAATACAACGTAACCCTCTTGCTTTTAGTTCTATATATTGATTTATATTCTTTTGGTGTGAGTTGTGAGTGTTGGAGATATCGGCTGCAGAGAAGTCTGCCTTCTATCAAATATAATGGAACTAGATGACTCTTTCCTTTTGGTGCTCAAAAAATACATTTGAAAAACTCAACAGCGATGTCTCTTTCCAGAAATCATGACCGGGTTACTCAAGATAGTCCACAGAACTTTTTGTGACCAGTTTCATGTAGGAAATATTTTCATTTGAATCTATTTCCAAACTCTGCAACTCAAAATGTAAGAGGAAAATATATGTAGCTGTGTAGTTGTTTTAAGGTGAAGTGTCTCTTTAAATTACACAATATCAATATTTAGGAATAACATAGAAAATTGTACTTGTTGCTTCATATAGTATAGATCACTTAATAAACCTGAGCCCATAAATGACAATAAGCTGTGATGATTAAACAGCAGGCAAACTTTTGATATTATAAACTGATTATTGCCAGGCTTATTATCTGTATGGAATATTTCTCCTATAGGAGTTGAAAACCAATTAAGTTAAATAGCATTTTACAGTCACCAATTCATAAACAGTAGATTAATTCTGCATGCTAATCACATTTAATTGTATTCTGGTTGCATGATAATACTTTATGTCCCCCTGTAGAGCTGCAGAGCAGCATTCCTGCGGCTTTAAGTGATCCAAAGTCTTGCTCAAAGGCACGTCTGCAGAGCAGCTGCCTGCAGGTTTGGGTCCAGGTCTTCATATGAAAGAATGGCGCCTTTAACCTTTAACTGGCCTGCTGATAAGGATAAAAGACTGATTACAGATCTCAATCTGCATTCTGCCACGGCAATTTATATCAGACGGTTTTTTTTTTCTGTTTCCGCGAATAAACAACGTGGTTTCAGACGCTTGGACGCCGAGCATCTCTATGGTAACAGTCCTCAATTACCGATGATTGGCCAACCCGTGGGAATGTTTCTATTCCCTGAGTACAGTGATTGGTCGGTGGGCGGTCTGTGCAGCCTGACAGTCTGCAGCGTTCCGGGTTATTGTCAGTCTCGGCAGCTCGGCACAAGGGCAGGACCGCATCCCGGAGCTGCCCGAAGCAGCTAGCTCTTTATTCAGACGTAACCAGTTCTTATTTGGTTAATACACCAAAGAGAGTGTCTCGGTGCATTGCTATCGAGGTTACTCCACAGCCTCAGCTGGAAATCTGAGTCTGAATCGGGAGGCAAGACATCCCAGAGAGGCTGCCGACACCGCGGAGAAAGTGACGGACGGAGCAGAGCCTGATCCCCGGGATTTTACATCGCATCAGTTTAGGATTTTCCAGGCAGCTGCTTTGGCCCAGCCTTGAATTCTTTCAGGGTACCTTTACACAATATTGCCTAGATTATATCACTAACATTCGCTTGATACATTTAACCTGTGAGGTCGTCTATAGCGAGCAGGCGGACCACTTTAAACCCATGCGTAACAGCGGTGGATTTTGGAATACTGCGTAGCAGTTCAACCATCCAGTCTTTCGATTATCACTTCTGTTATTTGGAGGAATCTACAAGCGAAAAGAAGAGCAACCAGGACCGTTTTACTTTGTTCCGGAGGCTAAACGGTGAAAACCCGAAGCGCACTTTGTGCGCAATCCTTCCGAGGACGCTCCTGAAATTGCCGACCTGCGCTTTTGCCCTCGACAAAAATTGGCAGCCGAGTCGAGAAAAAAGGCAAAGCTTATTAACTTTGCATGCTAGAGGCTAGAGTGTGGAATCTAATTCGCAGGGTTACCGGTATATTTGCATACCATCGGAAGAGGAGGATAAACTTAATCAACATTTGACATCGACAAAGCGGCTGCTGGATTTTGGAGAACAGAATGAATCCTTTTTAATTTGGACCCCAGAAGTATGAGGCAGATTGCTCAGTGAATGCTACGATCTGCATGGAGTTTTAGTCTGCACCACGGAGCAATTTATGGTAAATATATTTTATGGTAATTTATTTATTCCAAGTCTTGCTTATTCTGGATGGTTTGGGTCTTTCTGTGGAGCCATTAACGTAGTTGCTGTCAGAGGCTCGCCGAATCTCTTTGGGATGGTAAATAGAAAATAATGAATGTTTGTTAATGCTGCCTTTTCCCAGGATGCTGCCCACATAACGATGTCTCAGATTTAAACCCTTTGTTTCCATGGGTGACCCACAATAAAGGAAGTGTTGTAAAATCGACTTGTTAGAGAGCCGCTCCCGAATGGCTCTAGGTGCTGCTTTGATGTGTAATATTGGTCTTTTCAAGTATGGGTAGCAATTAAGTGTATTGTCGAGGGTATCGCACCGCAGGCACCGCAGGCACGAATATGTGGCACTAGAGGAGTTGCGGCTCAGAGCAAAAGGTGCGAATTTCTCATCTGTACGCCCCCGTGCGTCACTGCATGTGGGGAGGGTGACTATAGTGACTGGTGCAATTAGTGATTTTTCACCCCGGTGGGTTAATGATATACAATCTCTTTTTATAGTGCGCCTGCATATTGTGACAGGCTTTTATCAAGGAACTCATAAAATGCACGGAGGTGTGTGCGGAACACTGTAAAACTTTTCACTTTGTGCTCGGCGACATGGATGATGCTCTGTGCTGCATTGAGGGTCTGGAGGCAATTTGTCATTGTCCTGTGAATTCTTTAGCAAATGTGTCCTCTGCAGCCCGAGCCTTGAACGCACAGAGGAAAAGTGTGATTATCTTGAATGTGGCTGTGTTTTATTTGAATATGGATGTTGGCTGATAAAGTTTAGGCTAGTTTCCACTGCTGTGAACTTTGAGCCTCATGGGTTGCTGAGGTTGCTTTGCAATATTTAGCTTCATCGCTCACACTGCACATAAATGAGCCTGCACATTATGCTGACTGTGCAGTGAAAAAGCTGCACACAGTATGTTTTATCATTAGACTACAAGCATCCTCAAAATTTATCTTCCTCGCCGGCTCCAGTCATTCTCTCTCCAGCATCCCCGCAGACAGGCAGCTCGCTGAATGTAATATGGGCCCCTACAGCAGGGCAGGCGCCCCCACAGTCAGGGCACCTGCCATAGAGCCTTCCTGGCTGTATTGAATAAAACATCCAGTGATGTATGAGGCAGGGGCTGCACCCGAGGGGGCAGAACTGCCTCATTTACTTCCTCCACTCTGCGCCTATGACCTGCTGAGCAAATTGTGCTCATATTAGCTCTGCGGCTGCTCCTCACCTAAACAAATAGTCTTCCCAGCATAATGCTTGCCTTAACTCAACATGAAGGTTGGACAAGGCAGGGGAGAACAGAATGGCAGAAAAGCTTTAATATCTAGGTCACTGAATTACCTTTTGGAGTTTGTAGCTCTTGTTTTGCCTCTTTATTTTCTGGCTTGCTGTTAGATCCTTTTTTTCCCTGTAACATTGGACCTTCAAGTGTCCTGCTGCAAGACTTTACTCACATTTCACCTTCCTCCCACTTTCACCATGTTTCCTGTTGCTCTCAACTGTCTGACAAAGGCAAAAATGCACAAATAATCTTTAAAGATTTTTTGTATGTTGGGAATTTTGTGTTGCACAGACCCTGGTCACATCAGTGATTTATTCTTTTCTATTTTACTTACTGATTAAATAATGAAAATTATTAAAACAGATCTGATCTGCTCTCAGCAGCTGGGAGGGGGGATAATATATTTCTGCTTCATATTATTAAAAGTAATACACCAAAAGATCCCTGTCATTTTTTTTTTTTTTTTATCAATTTGCAACTCAAATTGCATATCAGTTTGATTGATTGATAGCATTTGGGTTGCTTACTGTATTCTTTGCTTATTAAAGCGCCTGCCTGAAGTGAATAAGTGAGCTCCACTCATGAATTTCGTTAAAGTCTCTGAAGTTTAATTTCCTGCGCTGTGTATTAATCTTTTTTAATCCCTGCATGGTTTGATTGTCTCAACACCTACCCAGAGGCAGCAAAACTCATTTTGGCACTTAAGATGACTAAAATAGTAGATACAGATGTGTGTGTGTGTGTGCGTGAGAGAGATGGTGTGTATGAGTGTGTGTGTTTCTAAAGATCTACCCACCCCTGAAGTGTCTAAGCTGTGCATGTCCATTCTTGTGTGGACTCTATTAATGAAAGTGCTTCTCTTTATTCGCACAAATGAAATATCATTTTTAAAAGAGATTTACTGTCTGCAAACTCCATTTGTAGAGAAAAGTATACTGTAGATGTAAATAATCATGAAAAACATTTTTTTTCTTCCTGTCAGTGGAAAGAAAAGACAAGCACTCTTATATTTTGATAGCCGGAAAAACACAAAGCATCTTACTACAAATATCATCGGACACTTTAACGAACATGAACGTTTTCTCTCAAAGCCATGTCACCAGCAGCTCATTAGATGCCTGATCAAAGTGTTTCATTTCCAGAAAAGTCTACAACACTCCTTGTTTTAACACTTTTCATGTGCAGGCAAACAAATGAGACGTGCCCTTTCTTGTACTTTACAATATTACATGATTTAATATAAACTCTGTTGTCCCTGCAGCAAGATTTGTCTTACACATCAGCACTCAGGACGTGCAGACAGAGCATTAAAAAGAAAAGCGACATAAAACAAAAGCATTACCCACAAATGATTGTGGAGAAACAAACACACCCTTCAGCCAGTCAGTGTGAACAAACGGAGGTAAAAGCCATGTTCAGTTTCCAGCGGAGATGATGGTGTTGATGCGATCTGACGTTAAATGTGCAGGCGGGATTAGCAGGAATGCTTCTGTTTGTGTATTTGCTGTTGGTGTTTGCAGTTGTTTAGGCTCGAGGTAGCTAAATGCTGCAATATACAGAACTGTGCACAATACGGGAGACCGGGGATGATTGTAACACTTTCTGTCTCAGCACCTTAAAGTCAGTGAATATTTGTTAGAGCTGTCAAAATCTCACACAAAGTAGCTTTATTTGTCTCCAACTTGTCCCTTAAATGATTCATTGCAATCACTCTGATGCTGCAGTAAGTTTTACCATTAACACTGAAGAATTACAAACAAATCTGCAGCTTCAGTGAGATATTTGTCATCCTGCTTCACACTGAAGAAATTTTCAATGCTGCTGTGTTAAGTTGTCACACAACCTGAAAGGTGTTGCAGCCGTGCCCACCCCTGTCTGCCAATGTTGAGCTGTAGCAGCATGGTGGTTTGTAAGTAGTTTGATTAAAATACCTCACGTTGGACCTAAAAGACGACTCTCTGATCCAATACAACGTACATCATTCTAACTTCAACAATATCAGCTTGTAAACCTGAAAGCAGTTTTGCCTGTAAAAATGTTTTCAAGGTTGGCATGTGCTTAAATTCTAATAAACATTTTGTGATGATGAAGGCTTGTAGATCCTGGACATTTGAGAGTGCTTGAAAAGCGCTCATTTTGGTCAAAAACCTTTTTATATATATATATACCAAAAGCTGTATAAAGCTTGTCTAGGTCATTACTTCTTAAAAGAGATGCTGTTACAACCAGATCTTTGTCCCCCCCTCGTCTTTTTACTGCTAGGTGATTGACCTTGTTATCAGATTCATAGCACACAGGTAAATTGACGGTAATATGCCAGCGACTGTCACCAACCTTAAATACAGTGCAGGCATATTGTTTTCATAATCAGCTTGAGCATTTAATGTCAGGCATGTTTGTGTTTGATGTGGGGTAGCTACACAAAAATAGACTACAGGCGTGTGATTGCATACATGCACCCCCGCAGTGTTTCTGATGAGTGCTATAAGTTAGCGAGACGCCATGTGGTTCTCTGTTCATTACCCTGACAATGATTTCCTGTTGTTTCAGCTGTAGTAAAAGGTTCACCTGACCACAGCTCCGCTCATGTGATCAGATCTGCTGTGATGGTAGACGTCGGTAGCTCTTCATCAGGGTTATCTGCAGCCACTTAGCGCATGACGGACGGCAGTGATCCTCCCTCTGCTCCCCCCTGTCTGACTGAGTGGAAGTCACGTCTCAGCAGGCCCCCGGGGTTAATGTATAGCCTTTATTTTGGAAAGGTTACGGTGGTCATCCATTTCTTTTTTGTTTGAAAAAATGCCCTTGTGCGTGTGAAAAATAGTGACCGGGAACTGTGCAGTTTATATGTGGTTAATGAGTACACTAGTATAGCGGAGCTGTGCAGTTTATAGTTTGCTCCATAACCCAGCCAGGAAAGTGAGGGGAGGCATGCTCCTTCCAAAGTGTTCTTAGTGCAAGAAAGAGAATAAAGCAAATCTGACAAGCTCTCCAACAGCGAATTTGCTCTCCTTAAAAACAATGCCGCTCTTGCCTTCCTCATGGTCACATTGATTTGTTCTGGGTGACAGTGCAGGCTGCTGTGAAATCACCCCAGCGCCATTGATCTCAAGGAGAGGAGGAGGAGGAGAGGGAATGAGAGCCTGGCGACAGTGAGCAACATGGGAAAATCCTCAGTGTGCCCTCTTCAACCTTAACCAGTAATAAAATGAAGGCCTTGGTTACTATCAGATCAGCCCCTGCTGTACTTCTTCAGCCACTGTATCGCAGTCTGCTCTGCGCTTTGATTTGTTTTGGAGGCCCGTACATGCTGTTTGATTTGCTATTGTGCCTCGCCATGTTTCACATTATCAGCTGAACTCTTTATTGCCACTGTTTTCCATGCCAGAAGCAAGGCTGTTTTATCTCATGCAGGCCTCTGATTAATCTCCCCCTCTATGCTGGTGTACTTTAATCTTGAATGGGAGATATCTGATTCTCCTCGGCTATTGAGGAAGATCAAACTTTAATGGAACAAGGAACTGCACATCATCCTAATCTCCATCTCACTGCATTTTGGTTGACTGCTCTCCCTCGGGCTTTGTAGCTTTCTGCAGAGGCAGGAAATACATCAGACAGATAAGGTGTTTTCTCGTCATGCTTTGGTAATTTATTCCCTGTTGACAATGGCCACCACTTTACATCTCTGCTGTTTGATTACCTGGTTGAAGGAACAGCAGGTAAAAGCAGGGGAATTGATTGGCACTTACAAATGGCTATCCTGTATGACCTAAATGTGTAAAACTTTTCCACCAGCTTTAATTGGGGATTCTTCACAGTTCAGTCATTCCACAGAAAAAAAAAAAAAAACATGCTCACTCTCTCTATTTATCGACATTCGAGAGATGAGGCCATGTGTGGCCCGCGTCATCCGTCTATAATAGCCTGGAGGAGAGATACAGTCAGCTGCATGGATGTATTAAGGTTCAATGCGTTTGATTACACCACAGTCAATCCAGGAATTAGCTATTGACCGTTATTTCCTCCATTCAGCTCCTCCATATCACTGAATAACGGTGCACATTATGCTGACCAGCATCCAGACTGTGACTGGCTAGATGCACATTGTTGCAAATGGATAACACTTATGGAGTGTCACACCTCCCACAGACGGTTTGTGTCTGTGACAAAAAGAGGCTATTACCCAATTCTAAGGCGGTTGCTGTAAGGTAATGAAATTTCCACTGACTGGAGAAAACAATGTTGTCTGGTCCGGATTGTAATTGCAGAAGCCACCTCACCATTTTCCTGAGTTCAGCGTGAATGCAACACGATTTAATAAAACTCTGGAGATTTTTATCATTTATTGCCAGGTCTGGCAGCCGCATCAGGGAGAGTAAGCTGAGGCTTGCACAGATAAAACTCATTCAATTTACTTGTTGAATTTTAACCAAGCCGGAGACCATTTACAAGAGAGCCGGCATATAACCCGCAGGGAAACGTTTATGTGTTTGTATAGGGCTGATGCAGGTCAGCTATATTGTTAATATAAAGCAGCCATTTCCTTAATCTAAATGGAGGAGTAGCCAGGAATTTCCGTCATTTTCTCCCGCGTTATTATTTGTGTCAAGAAAGGGTTGGAAATCCGTGGGATATTAGGCCTCGAGGCTAAAGAGCTTCTGTGTGCCTGCCTCCGCTCACATACAAAAACATAGGAACACTGACATGAGGACATGTATGGACACACACACACACACACACACACACACACAGACACAGACACACACACACACACACACACACTCCTAGCCCTGTTTTATTACCTCCTGCCTGCTGCTGGAATTGCTTTCCTCCCTCGAGTGAGCCAGGCAAAGCCGGCTTTATTGTGTTAACCTATTTGTGTGTCAAGAGCGATTGCAGCGTTCTTTATCTCTGTTTGTATTCGGACGGGGAGACGGCAGAGAGAGAGCGAGGAAGAGGGAGAGAGAGTGGCGAAGGAAAAGAGCGATGG
>JAOWBC010001486.1:13427103-13446094 GCA_028566105.1 Hypoplectrus providencianus
TGCACAGGAGCCAGGCAAGCCACCGGAGTTAGACGGATGGCCGGTCACCTCGCTCCACTCTGGAGGATAATGACTGGTTGCTTAGCAATAACCCACCCCCACCCACTTCCAGACTTGCATCCAGAGTAATCACTTTTTTCCTCTAAAAGATTTCATATATAATTATAAGCCCACTGCCGGCCTTTGAAATCTGCCTAATGGGTCTTTTCATTTATTTAGCAGAGTGGGTTGAGGGTGCGAGCTGGAGGTAGAGATTTTGTTGTGTGTGTGTGTGTGTGTGTGTGTGTGAGAGAGAGAGAGTGTGACTGTGTGATGGGGGTGCTTATCAACTCCTGCTTATTGTGATTTGTGTGTGTGTATGTGTGTGTGTGTGTGTGTGTGTGTGTGTTTGTCAGCATGTGTTTATATCTGCTTTGTGTCGAGCAGTTGGTGGAGTTTGACCAGGATTACGACGAGGCCAAAGCTATATTTCCTGCTAGATAGCTGCGGCTGTACGACCTTTGACCTCTGTAATGCTGCAGCAGTGTAGCTATGCTACATTGAAATAGATGCATCTGCACACACAGTCACACATCCCCATTTTTTTGATGTGCGGCCGGAGGCTATGAGTGCTTCTTCTTGTGAGCTCTTAGTTTTATTAACATTTTTATTGAGTTGAACAAATTGCTGACCTTTTGTGGCATAATGAATAGCCCAGTCTGCTTAGGAAAAGAGAGTTTTGGCGGAAGTGACTGGCGTCAATCCAAGCTGTTTAACTCATGATTTGCAGTGTGTGTATTCAGCAAGTGACAACATTTAATACTGCTGAGTGTTTTCCAACATTTCAATTCCTTTTTTCAAATCTTACTCCTCAGTCAGGATGTTAATCTATGGACTGTCTTTAACCTGCACTGTTCTCCAGCAGGTCTTCATAATTTTCGGTAACTGTGTTTTTAAGTGGCAGGATAAAGGTATAATATCTGAACATGACCCCAATTTAAAGTGCCTTTCATCACCAGCAGCCACTGATGTTGGCACAAAGTCCAGAGTCGTTTTAATGCTCAGCCAATTATCCTCTCTGCTGTTGAAAATAGATTTTCCCTCCCCTCTTTTATGAAGAAGTAAAAAAAAATCATTTGAAATTCCCTGTGAAGTTCATATTAAACTTTTACTTGTTTGTGGTGATTAAAAAAAGGCTGGTCATGGCTGCTCAAACAGACCTCATGGATCAAATTAAATGTTTTGACTTATGCCAGTGTAGCCAGTTGGTGTTGCATTGGACTGTTCATTTTTGGATAGACAAATTACAATTCACAAAAAAAAAATCTTTTTGTTAATGGAACTTCTTCAAATAATGTCAGCCGTGTCTGATATTTACCCATCTGTGCGCTCTCTCCATATCCTGTTCAGTGCCGTATTTCCTTATCCAGGCTCATGCACCATTGCTAAGACTGACAGCTTTGCCCGTCCTGGGAACTTCATACAGATAAACTAAACATACAGCGCTATCCCCCACCCCCATCTCCGTGGCATGCTTCTGTGGCTGCGTCTATAGGAACAGCTGTCCAGCTGTCACCGCAGCCAGCCAGTCAGCCGCTCTCCAAGGCAACATCTGTGGAGACTGAACGCACAAGGGCAGCCTGCCGTTCTCTGCTCGTCCCCCAAGACCATGAAAGTGTGTCAGGCCTTTTGGCTGCACATTACCACTGACCACATCAACCGTATCAGTGGGCTTTGATTGAACGTTATCTGCTCCTGTGCCACTTAAATAAGCTCTGGGAGGCATCAAACTTATTTTTTTTTGTCACAGACTTCAAGTGATCTGTCACAGAAGCCATTATTACAACGGTCCTTAAAAACAAAAACGTGTGACCGTACAGCCAAAAACACACAGCACATTATCGCATCCATTAATAGTCATCTGCCTCTGCATGGATACATGTGTATGTGTGTGCATCTGTGTGCGTGTGTGTAAACAAAATCCCAGCGAGCAAGGTGCAATGGCCTGGAACTGACGAGAACCCACTGGGAGAGTCTCTCCTTGATGTAGCCCCCCGCTCCCCCTCCCCACCATCTTTTCCTCCTGGCAGCGGAGCGACGGTGAGGCAAGCAGGCGGGCGGGCGGTTGGGGGGGGCACAGAGCCATGTGAGTGGGGAGCTGAACAGAGCTGCGGTCCCTCTGTCAGCCACAAAACTAGGATCAGGGAGATCGCATGGGACTCTCTCCTGGGATGAGCAAAGGGAAGAAGGGAGAAAGCAGCTGTTCAGTGTTTTTCTCTTACTTCTTCACCAGCTTGCTTGTGTTTTTTTTTTTTTTTTTTTTACCCTTTCTGCCGTCTTCTCTGAGGCTGTCATTAGCTTCTGTCATGCTTTTTTTTTTTTTTTTTCTCGGTGTCTTTAAAGGAGGAGAAGCTCTGAGTGTTGCTGTAGACATGGATTAGATGAAAATTTGCTCTTTGAAAGTGTCATCATCGTTCCCGTGCCTCTTCCCTCTCTCTTGTTGTTTTTAGGAACTTTTAAAGCACTTGATTTCTTCATCAGTTCTCTTGGTAACTGAGGGCCTCTCAGGCATACTGTGCCTCTCCCCACAGACAGCTGCAGACTCATACAGGCTCTGGGCGAAGTTTGATGGATCCTGTTTACTGGAGCTGAGAGAATGCCTGGGTATCTCAAATTAAGTGTCACTTAAAGCTTGTCTTTTAGTCAGCTTTCCATTTTGTTCCCCCATCTCTAGTGACAGCACCGTGCTGCCAATTGTAACAGGGATTGAGAGGAAGACATTTGGTGATTACACATTCTGTCATGATTGAGGGGTGAAGCCAGCAACTCGAGGCAAAACCAAATTCCATATGGCTGCAACGAAATCTCTCCACCCATAGTGAGTTACACTCAAACAGCCCCTGTCCCGATGACAGGGAAATCGCCTGCTCATGACTTATCGTTTTATCATTCAAATTTACCCCATTGATGCTTGCTGCTGTGATTGACAGCTGGGCTTGAAAGCCACAGCTATCTCAATTGAGCTGCGGCAGCCAGTTGGTAACCGTGACAATGGTCTCTCCTCTTTGCCTTGTTTTCACACTTTTTCTGCTGTCACAGAAACCTCACTGATTGCTTCTCTGCCAAGACAGCATCCTATTAATCTTTTAAATAAGGGCCGCAGCCCGGCAGTATTGTTTGCAGAAAACCGAGAGGACCTTGTGAGACCACACTGAAAGGGGAAAGGGGGCAACTGGGGCTGAATCCGCCTCACTGTGGCGGGAAAGCCGAGCCTTCTTATGACCAACAATATTAGAAATCTAATCGCTGCTGTGGAGATGGATGGTGCAGAGGTCTGAATATAGCCAGAGCTCTCTGGCCCCACCTGATAACTCTGTGGGCTCTCTTGTCTTCTGCCGCTCTCAGCTTGGCTCTCCAGGTGCATTTTGTGCTTTCATCTGCATCGTGGCACTCTGAATAAAAGCCTCTGTGTTTATAGCCATTTTCTTTTTCTATGCACTTATTGATCCCTTTCAGTGTAGTCGGACCAGGCTTTATTTTTTCAATCCTGGGCTCAAACTGCATAACAGCCATATTCTACGCTGACAAACCATTGCTGTATTGTGATGTGACCAAGGGCAGTTCAACTCTTTGTCACTCCGTACTTAGCCGACAATTTGTCTGGAGTTAACACAAACATGAATGAAATCAGTGTCCTTGCATAAGTGTATGTTTCCTACAACCTAGAAAAAAGATCTTGCCTCTTTCTTGAAAAGGCTTTCTGCACTCTGATTTCATGGACTAGGCTTTTGTGTTTAATTAGGTGTGATTTGTGAACATTTCCCAAGTGGTAGGAAATCTTCTTTGAGTCTCTGTACTTTCTTGTCAAGTGGTTTTTAATGGAGAATTGCTGCAATGCTCCTGACACCTTCCACTTTGTAATGAGAGCCTTCCTGTGCAAAATAGCTCCATAAACCGAACGTTTCAAGGATGAGGAACATGTGGTGCCAGTATCTGGCAGCTCAGCAGTTGTTGTGTTTGTAGCACAAAGATGAGAGGTTATGGGATCATCGTATACCTTCTTTGTGTCTTTGTCTGCTCTCTGGCCATGGAAACCCAGTGAGGCAGGGCAACCCAGATGACTAATTGACTCCCAGGTCAGAGCCACATGATAGCAAGACTGCTGGTCAATGGAAATGGATATACTTTCCCCTACAGGGAGCTATGACTGCTATGTGATCATCTGTGTGATCACGCACCCGTGCATGCACACACACATGAGCATTTGAGCATGTACAGTAGCTATTCATAGCTCCTCCACTTTGAAAACACAGCAAATTGATCTATTCATAACCACTGAACAATATAAAACCACTGTATTCATTCTGGCACCCTGTAAACTCACAAGATGCTGCTGGGAGAATACTGAGAGTTTAATGATAAGGAATCAGTGAAGTGAAGCATTTGCTTTTGTAATTATGCACTTTAAAAACTTTAAATGATTGTGGCCTGGCTGTTATATTTGACACTAGTATGAACACATCTCCTGAGGGCGCTGTGAGTGTTTCAAAGTCGTAAAGGTTTTCTCTGTGTATTCAGCCTCGCTGCAGTGCTCTTTATCAGTGATGAAGTTCTCTCTTCTTGTGCTTAAAGACAAACAAGTGTCTGTAACAGTTGGTCCTTGAGATGTGCCTTAAACTGCGAGTCTGTGTTTCCTCTGAACATGCAAATGCACGCAGGGTTGTCTTTTTGTTCTTGTTTGCAGGTTAAACACAAACACTGCTGTCCCAGATTCACGCACAAGCCCCCACCACCTGAGTCTGATCCCCGGCAGCCAGCCACGAGCCTCCTCCCCCTTCGCCCGGCATCAAAAAAAGATTCTCTCCCGTTTCAAAGTGCTCGCATAGCTTGACTGTGTCGAAGCATGCCCCTCCTCCCTGACCCCTCCTTCTGGAGACAGCACTCTTGACCTGCTGCCCCATTGTTTCCAGCAGGGATGGATGGGGAGCCGCCTCTGCCGGCGCGATCCTTCACTCAATAGCTGCTCCATCTGTTGACTGCGTGACTCTGGGTTACAAGCGGGGATTTTGCTCCGTCTGTGCAGGGTGTGAAAGGAGCTATCTCAGGGGGCTTCCTGAATAGGGGTTTAAAACTGCAGTAGCAGGGTGTTGCGATGCCCCTCACACCCCACCCCTCCACCCGTCATCAGCCCAACACAGCCGGCTGGGTGTGTGCAGGATGAGAGGCCTCCATTGTGCCTGTTCACAGGCCCCTAGGCAACAGGGTCACCTTGTCCCCAAACAAATGCTGCCCTCAGTGGGATTGTTGGCACTGCATGTCTGTGTTTCCTATGTGTGCGTGTGTGTGTGTGTGTGTGTGTGTATGGGGGGGTGGGTATTTAAGTATAAGAATGCATCATCAGGAAGAGGGCAGAGGCCTTGGCTGCGAGGACATTTATCTAACATCTCTGCCTTTCACATCAAGGCCTATTCAGTGCAACCCGTCTGCGTCAGGCTTTCAAAGGGCATCACAGATAGAGAAACACTCTGGGCTGCTTTACAGGTCAAACTGCTCTCACTGAGCATTTAGACCAACAAAGCTGCTGATGTCATTTACTATTTCTCTTGGCTTAGAATAAAAAAAAGGAAAAAAACCTTTTGAAAACATTATACATGTTTTGTCTCTCCTGAATTCGAGTTCCCATCTCTTGAAATAGTGGGAGAGCACTGGTCTGGTGTGTTCTGTGGTTTGTCCTCTTTATTTGTGAACAAAAAACAAATCCGCGGCTGTTTTGACTGCTGGTTCACCTACTGTAATTAATGTTGAAATTGCAGTCTGCCAGACATTTCTGCTGAGGTCCTCCGTCTATCTGCGTGGGAGTTGTTATTTGGCATTTCCTCTTAAGTGAAAATAAGCAGGATACTGCCCTCTGGGATCCTTTTCTTTCTCCTGAATAAAATTCCCATCAACTGAAAGAAAAACCTGTGTTTGTGATGATTTTGCCTTTGGAAAGATCATTTTAATTCAATACAGATCCAAATAGTTGTACATTTTTATTATTATCTAGATTTTTCTTTTTACTTTTTCTCCCTGTCATGCCCTGACTTGCTTTTAACAGTTTAAATAAATAATCTGCAGTTGAATTCAGTTCTTTTTCATTTGTTTGTATCTAAAGGGGGGGCTGCGAACACCCTCATCTGCCTTGCTTCCTGTTCTTTCCCTTTATCACAGAGCCACACTCAGCCACAGCTTCACCACTGGGGCCTGAATCCCTCAGCTGTCACAGGATGTCCCCAACACACCGTTGCCTCAGCTAAGATGATTAAAGTAGCAGGATCTGCTCTCCTCATGTGTTTTGCATGTCTGTTTCACCTTCACCTCTCTCCTCAGGTTCTCAGGTTGAGGAAAGACAAAGTGAGCAACAGTATCAGACAGAGTAGCGGGCGGTTGGTTCAGGCGTGGAGCCCCTCACCAGACGAGACAGCTTTGAAAGAGGAGGGGGCTGCTGAGTGGAATGAGTGGAGGTAGAAAACTGCAGTGACAGCAGAATGAATAAATTGAAAAATTCTCTCATTGTAAATTGTCTATCGCTCGTGACAAACGATCTGATAGGCGAGCGGCCCGGGTTTCCGACGCATCCGTCCCAATAGAGCTGTGAATAACTGGTCTATCTCCACACTGCTTAGCACTGGCCCCGCACTTAATAATTCATACAGTGTGAAATATTTTCCCCCGTACAGATATGCCAAAGAGCTGCCGCCAGCAGGCGGGGGCGGTGAGGGGGGTGTCCCTGTGGTGCTAATTTGGGGGATGGTGACGTGCATAGATTTCTAAGGGGGCTCTAGTTTAGAAGAGATGCCTCAGACACATTTGCTCTCCTGTATGCTCTGACTGTTGTTGGAAAGAGCTGAGCCGGAGATGCAGAGAGTGAGAGTGCAGATGACATTTAACTCATGGCTGATCTGCCTGGAACCAGGAACAGAGAAGAGAAATACATTTCCATTTAAGCTGACTGAACACAGTTATCGGTGACTGTGGGGACAAAGGGAGGCTGTAAACCTGCTAAGTACTTTTTGCTGTTTGCCCCGGTGAGTGTTGTGGTCACAGTTGACATCAGTGGCAGCAGGTGTCTGTGGACACCTGGTTTATGTCTCCTGTTTCTATCAGGTGACTCCTCCTGCCTCGGGCTCCTAACCCAAGAGCTCAGCAACCAAAGGCAGCTCTCATGGTCCCTGACCTTATTGTCCCCTTCATTCACAGCTCTGCGCTCACACCACCTTATTCTCCACGGCAATGAGCTCGAGCCATAATGGCCTCGCTCGCAAGCGTGCGCAGATATGTGCTCGTCTGTTATAGTGTCATGCCATGTGTGTCATTTTTGTGCATCGGTGCTGTGTGGTTTTGTCTGGCTCGTTCCGCAGCGCAGTCCTGTACAAACTGGGTTTTTATGGTTCGCATTCAGGCCCTGATACCAATTATGCAAACTATTAAAAATTTAAGGAGGACAGTCTTTTATAATTTAATCCTAAAGTAATAGATTCTATTAAAAATGCATGAGAGGAGCTTTATAGATGGAGCTAGAATTAGTGTCTATCAAAGACTCCAGTCAAGGATGCAGGGGGAATGGGCGGCAGGAGTGGTGGTATTGCCTCATTATTCAAATAGGATATGATTACCATAGAGCAGGAGTCCCTCAGAGCTGAAGCAGAGCTCGCCGGCCACTGTGATCACAAACAGGAGGAGTCTCCTTGGGCTCCTCTGAGGGAGCTCTCCCCTTTTCTGGGGAAATGAAACGGGTTTTAGGTTTCCTGTGTTAACTTTCACAAATGGGATTCAAAGCGACGCGTGATTTGTTTTGGTTTAAAGCGTTCTGTCGTTGAACTACTCTTTGTCTTCTTGGGTTTCTCCTCCCTGGTGTTTCACTCGAGATTGTTTAGTCTTGTCCTTGCTGAAAGCATGTAGAAAGTGTTCAAGCATGAAAACAGGAAGCCTGCAGTGTTGTAACTTAATGGCTCATGCAGCAAGCGAGCAGCAGACCTTTTACTGGCCTTGGCGTTCCTTGGTTTACCCCACAGAGTTTCCTGGACAGGTGAAAAGCAGGGTGAAGGCTTTCCACAGTGCTCTTTCTTTAACAAAGCAACCATATTTGCACTGTTTTACTTTTAAACTTTTCAGTCATTTTGTACTCCACTTTATCCCACCCTGGCAGGCGAGCGAGCTAAACAGTTTTTCTGCATCACAGGTTTTATGGAGTACAGATAGCAGTTGAATTTCACTCTGTTGTCATTGTGATTTGCTTCAATAATTACAGGTAGAGAACTGCAGCGATTCAGATGCCAAAACAGCCTCTGAAAAGGCTCTGTGCTTATTAATGTGCTGCGAGAAGTGGATTGAAAAAGCCAATAAAAATTGGAACCCTCATGAAGCTTATATGGATTTTAAGTTCTGCCTCTGAGGTAAATTCCTCGCCTTTTTGATGTAATGGTTGCCTGTTTATGGAATAAATCCAACGGGCTTAATCGATCATCTCCGTGGAAAGGTCAAGAGGAGAAGCTCTGGTGTTTGAAGTGCTTATCCCGTGGAGGAGTGCCAGAAATGTGACACCTCCTTATGAGTGGGCGGCGGCAGGCAGATTAGTGACGGACAGGGTGGCCCAGGGGGATGATTTAGGGAGATTCAGCTCTAAATACCCTGTGTATATCAGAGAGAGAGGGAAAAATTATAAGCTGCCTTCCCTCAATCCCCATTTTCAACAGAAAAGCATATTAGTAGATTAAAAAGAAAATTTCCAAAAAGAGAAGAGAAAAGGGAAAACAGGGGGGGGTGGGGGTCGCAGCTGGTGGTGAAAGGTGAACAAAAGTTTATTGGTTTTAACCTCCTGTCCGCGCTCTCTGTTTAATGTTGCTTGAAGTTACCAGTCGGTTCCATCCCTCTGCAGTCTAATCTAATCTGGAGTGGGTGGCTTTGGGCAGCATCTGTGCTCCGAGTTGAAATAGGGCTTTCTCTCCGCCTAATCCTCTATCCAGGGATCACTCAGTAGGGTGAAGACAATTACCAGCCTGCTCTCTCATGCTAATGGAATCTCTAACTAGATCTTACAGAAAGAGGAAAAAATAGACGGAGGAAGAAGAGAAGCAGGCAGGGACAATGGCGCAGAAAGATGACCCAACTAAAATGGGTTTTTAGATTACCATTTAATTATTGATAGAGACCCAGTTGTAAGGCCTAAGGTCAGGATTTGGAGAGCATTTTCTGAGAAAGGAGATAGATTATCAAGTTATTTTGGTGTGTGCGTGTGTGTGGGTTGGTGTGTGTGTGTGTGTGTGTGTGTGTGTTGAGGGGGTTGTCGGGCCAGGAAGTTGCTGAGACAGGACTGATGTCACCGACATATCAGCAGCTGTGTGCCAGGTAGTCTGCCTTTCACCTTTTTATCACCTGCCTCCAGCAAGGTGTCTGGAGTGGTTTTAAATTGCATTAATATGCAGGAATTTATAGATTGCCTCCCTTGGCATTTCTGCAGGGAGGGGAAGAGAGTATTACAGTCTCCATCTGCACTAATTACTGGGTCTTGGCAGTGTTACCTGTCTCTTGTGAAGGACAAACCAAGGCACCGAGCAGTAACACACAGAGCAGAAGGAGCTCATCTGCTGGGGAGTCTTCAGGAAGAGGGATGTCTCCGGGGCGTTTTTACTCTGATATGTTTGATGTGTTGGGAGCCTTGACTACCATAAAAAATCTCTGCTGGCAACATCAATAAACTAAATGACTTCGTCCAACTTCCTTCATCTAGCTGAGAGAGAAAAGCTAACAGGCTCTGTACCTGATTTCAGTGACAGTTGCACGTTCGCTCAAACCGGTGTGGTTAAAAGTATCAGCATATATCTTCTGTTAATCCCGCTGGAAACTCAAATTGACTGTCTCCAGTGTGTCAGAAGATTTAAAGTCACGGCAGCTCAAGAGTAAATCTTAGCAGGTGGAGACCAGCCGCGTTCTCCTTGAAGTATAGTTCTGAGACCTGAAGCTGGAAAGCAAGTCTTTGGTCTAACAAATAAATCACAGGAGCGACGAAATGTATCAAAAATCCTTGAGAGGGACGAGATAATCAGTCTCCACATATGCTGTTATCTCTGCGATGACCTCGCTTCTCAATTCTCTCCGTGGCTGGTCAAACCCGCTGATAACGGCAGCCCTTATCGAGTTGCTTTTGTCATGGAAAGCGTCTACCATTTTAAATCATTACAACCTGCCCATTTTTTCACTTTCCCCAATCATTGAGCAGTGACACCAAGACCTTGCCCGTGAAAACGCGAGATCGATGCTTTAACTCTTTGTGCTTCTGGTAGCTCGCTGGCTGCCAGGTTCCTGCATCAAATCTGCATGCTGCGACTCCTCAGCCCTCTGTGGCGTTCTCAGGTTTCCGTGTTTGTCTGTCGGCCCGTCAGAAAGACTTCTTGGATTGCTGCTTGCACGACAACATCTTGCTGGTGTTTGTGCCATCTGTGCCTTTAGCCAGCAGGTGATTACCAACCGCAGACTCACCTCCCACTCTGTCCAATTGGATTCCCTCTGCTGGCATGGTCAGGGCCGGCTTTGAGAGAGAGCAGGATGACAACAGCTGGATAGCACACATTATGGAGTAAAGGGAAAGGGCTGCTGAGTCTCAGTGACAGAAACTGCAACGAGGAGAGAAATTGTGGAGAAAAATGCCTGCTTCCTTTTCTCAGCAAGCTTAGCTGTGAGCACTTGTGTCATCCTCTCTTTTATAGTCTGTAATATCCAGCAAAGCAAAAATGGCTTTGTCACACTTCAAATATATCAAATGAGATCAGTGTCAACATTTCGACGGTGCACTATTTGATTGCCTTGTGGGCTTCACAACACACTAATGTTATGCATGACTGACTATTGGATCTATGACACCCTCCAGTGAAAGACGGCGGAGTCGTCCTTTGGACCATGGGAATTGGGGTCACCTTAGGCCCTGCAGAGAGCGATGTTTGGAGTCGGGCTTCGGCAAGTGAGAGAAGAAATCACATTGTTTGAATTTAATTATATTCCATTGATTTATTGAACACCCATTAATAAGCATACATTTCGAGGCAGGGCCATTTTGCGTGAAGGTTCTCTCGCGCTCGCTCGCTCGCTCTCTCCCTCTTTTCTCTCGCCTGCTCACTCCATTTCATCATAAATTGACATAAGCCTTTCTTTGAAGTTCAGGAGCCAAGCTGAGGAATGACAGCACAACAAACAATGAACACAACACAAAAAGACAATGAACACTGTTTGAATATTCAAGTGAGCCACCATAGGATGGGTAGAGGGAAAAAAAGAACCCTTGTTTTATTGTTGTTGTGTTAAGCCGTGAATGGACCTGTCGGAGACAATAAAGGATTGTGTCACATTGGGATAAGAAATTTTGCAATATCAACAATGCTTTACAAATGGTGTGTAATAAGGTTTACTGGGGAAATATAAATCCTAGCATGAAAACCAAGAAAGCACAGCTCATTTTTCACATTTGGCTGAAGTTAGTGTGGAGGGTTTGTGATTTATGTTCCAAACTCCTGCCTGGTGAGGTTGCATCTGCGGCAAAAATCTGTTTTTTAGGGTGATATTTAGTTAGATTTGTGTTCAATTAATTTAAATTGTTCTTCGCGGAGGTATTTCCTCAACAGCAGTCCTCTGGTGCGTCTGCGATCAACAGTTCAGGATAAACTCCACAGCTTCCCTCCACATCTGTTCAGTATGTCACAACATTCGCAGGGTTTCTGTGTGAAAGTGGTATTAGATGACAACTGATGCTGCTGCCTCGCAAAACAATGCAACAAAGGCTGAGGCAATAAGAGAAGAGGATGTGTTTCCCCTGTGGTTTGTCTGACAATCTTAAGCCACACTCTCATTGCTCAAAGTCCCTCGCTGGCATCAGCAGGAGCACAGAGGCTCAGTCATGTTGTGGGAGCATCGTGGTCGTACCGTGCTGGAAACCAGCAGGTTTTACCGAAGGGACTCTCCCAAGTGAGGATCGCAGGCATGTGTTGGCTCTCAGACTGGTGATCGGTGCACATGATACAGAAATACACGACTGCATGTCAGTTATGAGTCATGCACATTTTTTTGTTGAGGCTTTGTTTTACATCTTGTTGCTCTGTGCTTGCTTTTGTTTAAATTAATTTTCATGAATACAAGAAAATGTGTGTTGCTTTTTAAACCTACAAATGAGCGATTCACTTTGTTGGGGTGCTTATAGACTCTTGTTGTCATGCTGCTATTTTTATTGTACTTTGTTGAGCTTCAAGCTTAATGAGTTTAAAGTTGGTTTCAATTAAATAGTTTCCCATGTTTATTTCAGCTTCTTTTATTGTAAACTACTGCGGTGCCTGCACTAAATCTAGGTGTTTGGAATGGACCAGTTCCTGGCCTCCGGTGTTCGAGAACCACTCGTCCAAACATCTTAACACTCCACACTGTGCCCTCTTGAGTATACATGGAGTTGAGTATACGTGCCATTTGCTAACAGCTAGCCATTTGGGATCAAGCTATTTCATGGATTGTTGATGGTCGAGTGTGCTGCAGTGTAACATCTTTGGACTCTCTTACTTCATCTCGTCTTGAATTTGTTGCTGCAAGCAATCATAGATCTATTTAAGGAACTTGATACTTGCACCAAACATGGTGCCTATTAGGTCCAACAAGAACTTCATGCCTCACACATACAACCAAAAAGATTTTTAGCTCACAGGTTTACATTTGCATAATATGGCTTCCTGAATTTGCACAGTTTTGGTTCTCCCTCTGGCCCCACCCACAAGTTCGGCCAATAGTCCTTATATTTTGAAAACAGCCATGATTTTTACATCTCTTTGTCATCTTAAGTTTTAAATATATTAACCCTCTATAGATAAAAAAAAAAACCCTTTAGAAAGAGTAATTTTGACATTATTTAAACTTGAAATATCCTTTCCACAAACGTCTCTTTTATAATGGCATATGTTGGTATAATACCACATGTTTGGCAGTGTAACAGGTAATATGCTACATTGTGTTATTGGCTTCTACCAAACCTTCTCCACCAGTTTCTGCGGTGTGGTTCCTACCCTCATTCTTGACACTTTCATCCTCCGTGCAGTCCGTGCTGTGACACATAAACATTTCAAACGACACTCTGATCAGGATTGTGCAGGTGGTGAATACGTACTCGGCTCTTATTATGGCTTCTGAATTATCTCCCAGGTCAACAGACATTTCCTTGCACTCCCACGTAACCTATATATGCTCAGGGCACTCGTATGTAACTTTCACATGTGATCAACAAGGTCAAGCTGATCAGGGGCTTAGCTTAAAATATGCCCCTGTGCACTGCTCACCTATAGTGTAGGTGTAAAAAGAGCAGTATGCAGGAGCTTATATAACTCATGCTGTGGTGAAGTGTACCAAAAGCTGCACATGTAATACTTCAGAGAATTGCCATATCTGGTTCTCTCCAAAGACTGCACTGTTTTCCTCACTACAGTCTGGGTAGCCATGGTAGTAGAGGAGCAGACTTGCTATAGTGTTTCAAATATCTTTTTTTATGAAATTCACACAAGGAGGCAGAGTGGAAGAACCGTGGGAGCTGGACCACAGTGGGGGTGCTCACTAGAAACAACGAAGCCCAAAGCAAACAAAGAGCTCAACTCACCATCACCACCTGTAGTTTAACCCAGAAATGTTTAGGAACATTTCCTGCCTGGGGAGATGTGTGAACGGTAGCAGCGAACAATCTTTAGGGAAATCTGTTGGGCCATTTTCCCATCTCAAGACCTGGAAACATTTCAGTGAAAATGTCACAGGTCTGTGTGGTAGTAACATTGCAGGGACAAGCATGTGAATTATTCTGTCCATCTGATAAGAGACACTTTCAAATGAAGAGAGCGTACCGATCATGATAATCGACAGTTTATTTGAATCCACAATACGTGTTTCTGATTCAAGCAGATCATTAAAGCACTTATTGAATATTTAAGAGATTACAAGTCACTGGCATCGGACACAAACAGCTTCTTGTTATGTTGCTGAAAATAATAAGAGACTTCTTCCACCATGTGTATGCATATACACCCTGCCCTTCTTCTTCTTTTTTGCTGTTTGCATCCATAAATGCTGCTGAACTGCTCATTCCTCATCTATTCAAGCATTACAGTGGCATATATAATTAGTAAAAACTTGTTATGCCTGTAATTTACGGGGAAATATGTGTATGAGAAACAAACAAAACGATTGCATTTGTGGTCATGCCACACTACCTAAATATTATCCCAAGAAATCTGTCTTGCTGATAGTTGAAAATAAATAGTTAATGTTCTCAATTTTTCATAGGACCTTCAACAGTCCTCATTTCAGTATTTCTAACACATCCTCCCAACCCGGGTTGACTCTCTGTATGAACCAGAAGCTCATTTCATTCATCTCAATTTACTTGACTTCAGGTCTTTTGCACATTTCTACATTTTGAATGTCGATGCCACACAGCCATGAAGACTTCTGCGTCTGCTATTTACCATTAATAAAACCTAGCCCAGCACAAAGATGCAGCAGTTGGCTGTGAAGTCAATTAGTCCTCATTGCTATTACAGGGTTGACATTAGTCTAGGCAGGCGTGTTTTGATTAGAGATGACAGACGACTCGCTGCTATTGGACTGCCAGACATTCCTCACCCTTCATCCCATGGGTGAAGCTATTGAAGCTGACTGGAATATAGAAAGCTAACAGCTGAGTGTTTTTGCCAAGATGCCCTTCATCTGCAGAGAAACCTCTTATAAATACGACTGCGTGGCATACGAGGCCGTATAAGCTCCAATAACAGTGACATGCGGCATCGTATATATAAGAATCAGCTGCCAATATGTTATTCCAACGCTGTATATCATGGCAATAATGCCTAAACTGTAGGCTTTTACACACAATGGCCTTTTGTTGTGCAGGTTATTTATTGTGCTGGTGTGAGGTTGTGCAGAGCTGGTGGGTGAGTGCATCCAGGGGCTTGTATTGTTAGGGAATCAGTGGCTCTTGTTTGTGGAGCTGGGAGGGTTTGTTAACAATGCCTTTTTTATGTCCCAGAGTGCGTGCCTGTCGGCAAACGTCCCCTCAGAATTTTTGTTTGTGTGTTGTTCTGTTGTTGGTGTGTGGATCAGGGTCGGCGAACATAACCCTCTCATTGTGTGCCACGTCCAAGTGGACCAGTTTTATATCAGGCACATGTGAGCTTTAGTGTGTGTATGTTTTGAATATACAGTATGAGTGCAAATTATTTAGTGCGGATGTGTGGAAAGTGCCAAGCCGAAGGGGTTTACAGCCAGCCCTTCCTAATGGAGCCTTTCACTCTCCCTCCATTCATGTGACGGTATGGTGACGGAGAAGGGGGAGCCGGGGATTAAGGGGGTAGAGGCAGTGCCTTGTTAAAGAAAAAGAAAGGGTTTGAGTGTGTCGATTGGATTAACTTGTTTGGGCTTATTAAGAGGGGAGACACAGCAGCTTGTTAAAAGCACTGCATGGGGCGTCCCACAGTGAGACGGCAGGGTCACCATTCAATTAGGTCGAAGCCCCGCCTCCGCTCATTGTGGAGGCTGTCTGCCAGGCTCCAGGACCACGGCTGCTCCTCCACTGGGAGGGGGAGCTTCACTGGAGACACTTTAACTAAGACAGTCAAAGCTCTATAGACGCTGGGCGATTGGCTTTCTATAAAAATCACTGAGGGATAATATTAGCTGGGGCTGGGAATGGTTTCATGCTACGAATGCTGATAGCTTCAATATCACTGCCAAAATTACATCCTTTTCCAAAATATAAGTATGGTTTGTAAGACCCTTATTGCAGAACAAGAACTATAGACCGTATAAAAGAAGTCACCCATTGATTTGTGCTCGGGTTTTGAAGCATAGAGATTGGCTTTTTGTCCCAATCGTTTTGGTTCTTGGAACCTGTGCATGTGTAGACTGATTTTAGATGACATTTCTGAAGTTTCTCTTAATTCTTTACGTCTAATATTAACATTTTGAATTTGTTGCATCTGTGCATCTATGTACAGTATGGTAAGGGTTATGTACAGATTGTGGTTATAGAAAAAAAATATGGTTATGTTACGGTTAGGATGAGGAAAATTGCAGGTTTTAAATCTTAACAAGAGGTGAACTCTGATTTCTTGTCAGACACATTAATACCATCCTCCACATTTTAGCTTTCTACATTAGGGGCAGAATCCTCAACACAAGATTTTTCTTTTATGTAGTAAATAAATACATAAATGTTGTCTAAGCTCAAGCTGCCATATAAGAACCATCTGATTAAAGACAATGAATCTGACCAAACATTCAGAACCATCATTTGGTGATGGACACATTTGGTCCAGCTCCAATAAGAATTGAGGTTCAATACTCAGTCCCAGTATCAGCTGCTTCCTTGCTCCTTCTTTCACCTGCAACATGTGTAGCTCAAACACACACATACACTCCGTTTATTCACCCATGACCACCCTGTAACACGCCGCACTTGGCAGGATGCTTATCTGGGCAGACAGCTTTGGGCGCGGGGAGCCATCTCCTCTGATCTCCTCTGCAGTTTAAGAACCTTTTAACTTAGAAATAGCCCTCTGCCAAGCCCACCGCCTCTTGATTCCGGCTTATTCCCTCATCTCCTGGGACTGATCTTCCGCCCCCATTGCAAACCCCGCAGCAGCGTTAGCAGAACGGGAAAGAGCCGATAGACATCCTGGCTTTTGAGATATCCCCGCACTGGTGTAATAGGAGACCTGTGAGTGGATTTGATGAGTGAGGGAAGTGCAGGTGGTTTTTGAACGGCGTGTTGGGCAGTGAGTGTGTATGTTCACACTAGCACCTACATGGGGATTGACCCGGGCACGACAGGCTGCTTTTAGGGCAGCTGGATGATGGGTCAGAGGGTTTTGGGTTTGCGGATAATTTCCTGGCTCTGATAGACATCTGCTAAGTAGTACAATAACCTAATAGGAGGAGATGAGGGGAAAGGGGGGACATGACAAACAAGCCAAAGACTTGCTCCTTCTGCCTCGCTCTTAAAGTCAATAATAGGAGAAAATTGGTTCGTGAAATTGAATTGAAAAAAAGTGGCTCTCTTTCAGCGAAGTATAATGCCTCAGAATACATTTGGTGAGCAGCAAATGGAGAAAAATGGAGGGTAGTTACGCGATTGTCTTTCATTTCAGAGAGGGGAAAACTGTGGAGGTATCCCCCCGTTAAGACTAGCTTTTAGTCTCAATCTACACCATGTGTCCCTTTCCTCTCTCTCAACCACTATCTTTTAACAAATGGGCTGTGAGGATGGGCTCGTTGTGAAATTAGTATCCTCACAGAGAGGACACAGAGAAAGGATTATGTGAATAGCCAGTAATGAGCTCAAAGTGCCAGTGTGTTTGGGCCAGGCCTGCCTGTGTGTGAGAGGAAATGGCACTGCAAGCGACCTTTTTTGCTCAAGCACCTGGCGAGAAATAGAGTGGCCCCTTTCTTCCATCTGCACCGTGTGTGTGTTTGCGGGAAAATGTGTGTGTGTGTGTGTGTGTGTGTGTGTGAGAGAGGGGCGGGGGGGGGAGAGTGAACTGTGTAATTAACAAGAGTCTAAAGATTTAAAATCCTCTTTATGGGTGAAAGACTGAATTCTCTTACAGGGGTGGTGCTTTTTTCTGTAACACCTGCTTCTAATCTTTTTAAGTATTCAAACCAGGAAAGTCATTCAACCTTAATTATAGGCAGTAAATTGTGTTGTGGTTGTTTATCGCGCTTCCTTCCTCCATTTCTCAATCTGAACTGTAGCACTTTGCGCACCATCTGTGTAAGGAGCGCTGGTAAAGGTTATACAAATGCACCTATTAATGAAAAATCCAGTCGGTTCTGATTTAAATTATATTTTAAACGGTACTATCTGCGTCTTATGAATTGACACATTTAATGGCTGCAGAATGTGAAATTTGTCAAACTCCTCTTCAGAAACTAAAGACTCCATTGTACTTAGTTTTTCAGAGATTTGTTGTTCAAGGCCAGATGATTTAGTGTGCTCTGAAAGGTATGCATTTATGAAAACAAAATAACCATACTAAATGGATGTGAATTCTTTGATTTTCTCAAACACTCAGCTCTGACATTCTATAAAACTGCAAATAAATACATTTATATAGAAGTCATTTGCATCTTTTAAATTGTGGTTTTCCATTTTGATCAATTATTGCATGAGTATGTTGTGTAAAGGTTAGTCTGATTGAATGCCTCTATTAGCGGTTTAATATTTCGATGTTTTTCCCTAGTGATCTATATTTTGCTTTAGTCCTTAAATGAGAAATAACAGAAGCCAGCGCTTTATGGACTGCCATTAATTTATCTCGTAATCATTTTAATTGCTTTTTTAAAATGGTAATCTATAAAACTAAGTAATGGACTGATGGCAGGTGGCTAAATGTTCATTTAGTGATTCACTGAGAAAATAAATAACAGGGGACAAGCCTGTGACAGGCGCATGAGAAATCATTTTTCAATAATCTGCCACGCATCATGGCAGGAGACGCTGGCGCTGACAGCACGGATGAAATATTTGCCTCTGTTCTTTGTTTTAATATGGGAGGAGACCGGCACAGATGGAAACGATAGTGTTTCATATCGATGCATTTTGGACAAGAGTCTCAAACACATGCGGAGCTAAGATGAAGGCCACAATGCTCTCTGCAGAGACATGGATGTTTTTAGGTGAGACTGCAGTGCTACATTCAGTACAGTAAGAGCACAATGTTTCCTGGAAACCAAACAATATCCGCTAAGTGAACTACAGAAGAGTGAATCTCGATCCTTATCAGATAAAAACACTCTCTGGGCCTAAATGGTTTGCTTTAGCTGTTCTCTTCTGGCACATAATCCAAGTAGAAGACTTAGTAATCAGTCATCATTGTGCTATGTGACACTGGTATGTTGCTGATGAATGATACCTACCATACTACTCGATTGTTGAGGGTCCTTGGTGAGGGAGAGCAGTAGGTAT
>JAOWBC010001486.1:13448718-13481490 GCA_028566105.1 Hypoplectrus providencianus
CTCTCTCTCTGTCTCTCCACCTGTTAAACCCTTTGATTGAAAGACTACCACAGCCACTGACTTGAGGTTCATAATGAGGATGTTTGAACATAATAGCCTCCTTTCTGTCCTTGGAGGGGGAGGGGGGAGCAAGTGTTGGATTTCCACCACTGTGCAGCTCTTGGCCTCAATAAGGCAATTGTTCATCCAGGCCCAGAAGGGGTGCAGGAAGGCAGACAGTGGGTCTAGCTGCAGAAGTGGGCACACTCAGGTCACCATGCGGCGCAGGTCCCTGTGATTGATTGTTCATGGCCCAGTTTGTGCCAACGTTGAATGGGGGTTGTGGGTAAGGTGACCTGGGCTCTCAACAGGAGGCTGAATACCAGAATACACCCCTCAAAGAGACAGAGTGAGTGAGAGCATAGGAGGGGGATTACCTGGCAGCAAGGCGGAGGTGAGCTGTGTCATTTGCATCTGCTGTCCTTTACGCAAAAGTAGTGCGTGTGTGTGCATGTGTGTGTGAGGACTGGGGTGGCGGTGCAGTTGGGATGAGAGGGCGAGGAGGATTTTAGCAAAAGCCCCTGCATGCAGATGCCGAGTGGCTGCACAGATCATTGATGCGACTCCCATTAAAAATCCCTCATACCCTCAATAAAAAAGGACTTAACTGGCTCTACCATCAGCTGGAAGCGTTCAGATCGGCTCGCCAGACAATCAATTTCCCCCAAGCGCACAGAGCTTAGCGGGAGAAACGGGAGGCGGAGAGCGGGATGTTTCCATTATCGCATCCCGCTCTGTGTCTGGACTCGGGGGGGTTGGGTGAGGTACTGTAGAGCAGGGAGTGCATGGGAGAGAAAGGAGGGAGTGGCAGAGGAAGATGGGGAAAGACAGACAAGTGGAGGAGAGAGAGTGAAGCAGAAAGGGAGACAGAGAAGCTGGCTTTTCAAAAAGCCATTGACCGCCTGCCCTTAAAAATATCATATTGGATTAGCCTCACAGAGGCGGCCTTTTGATATTTTTTTCTTTGGCCGTAGAATTAAAAGGAGTGCAGAGCATTACTTGAATTATAAATCATAGGCACTTGCTTTCACTGCGCCCAAATTCCGCGCATATGTGGCTGCACTCTCCAGCGCCAGCCCCTGTCATTTTTAATTAAATCCCCCCTTATGGGTGACATTTGTAGCTTGCCCCCTCCTCTGTCCTCCCCTCCACGTCTCTCTACCACTGCCCTAGATGGAGACATGAAAGGCAGAGACTGCAGCGGAGCCAGGGCCTCTCATCGTGTTGTGCCCCAGAGAGAGGGCACCCATCCAGACAGATGAGAGAGAAAGGCCCTGCAAGGGGAGAGGGGTGAATAGATGCCACTGACCCTGGCCACCCTCGGCCAGTGGCGACCTCCCTTGCTGCCTAGCCCTCTCCTTAGTCGTCATCCTCCGCTGTGGGTCTGAAGGTCTAGGGAGCAGGGGTGAGCGTAACAGCCCTGCTCCTGGAGGGGAAAGGGAGGTGCACCGGTCCAGTGATGAGTAACGTTGACACGGCTGGACAGGAGGCCCAGCCGCCCCCACTGCTACCCTGCCTCCTCCTTCCTGGCCCAGACAGCAATTACTCTGCCACATGTCAGCGAAAGAATAACAGCTCCAGAATCCCTCAATTGACTGGTTGATGGGAATATTTATGCCTGGCTATTTTCCAACACTGCTATCTTTTCAGATTTCAGCAGCTTTTCATTTGTTTATTCATTACTTAGTGGTTACATTTGAGCCAAGCATGACATTTTATGAGAACGTCATTGCCACACTGGGTGTGCATGTTTGTGCTCTTTATCCAGACCCGCAGCAGGTTCTGCCCTGGTTAACCACACAGCTCGCTGCCCCTCCCATATTTGTCCTGCGATTGGATCAGACTTTTGGCTAAACCTGGGTGTTCCCTTGTGTCTCTAGCCCCAGCAGGGCCTGGCCTCAAGTCTTTTTTACACACACAGTGATTCACCACACTTTTAGTTGCATTGTAATGACTTGTGTAACCCAAATTGTGACCGAAACTATTTCACCTCATGATGAACGCAACTGCGGTGAAATCAAACTCACAAAACCAGTTTTGTCTCAGTAGAATTTCTCCAGTGAATTGCTATAAGGTCCAGAATCTTTCTCCTTGTAACAGAGATGTGCACACATGTACACACACACACACACACACACACAAGAACACCTGCAGCCATAACCCTCCGTGACACCACCCAGGGGGCCTGGGGTGCCAATCAGCCCGGTGTAGATGAGAACTTCCCAGAAGGCCTGATATCCCAGGTTCATGAGATGTCAGGCCAGGTTCAGCCCTCTTCCGGCTTGATCGACAGAGACAACCTGGCCATGTCACACACAGCCTCGGGACATGACATGGGGGTTCACCTGGGGATTGTAGTTTTCCTAATAGCCCTGTGCCTCTGCAGAAGGAGCTGCCAGAGCCATTAGTCTGCTTTGCTTTTAGCAGCTTCTCTTCCTAAGCTGCACCACCAGTGAGAAGGAATATGCTCAGGTAATGACCTCCAGCCACCTCTCCTCCACTGTTGTCTGAGGCGGTGCGAGACATAACAGGGGAATTAGCTGGCCAGATCAGATTGCAGCACAATTTTCCAACGGCTGTTAGGTGGGAAAAAAAAAAGAAAAAAAAAACCCGATGAGCGTTTTCAGTTGAATATTTAAACGTGGTCACGAGCAGCAGCAGAAATAACAACCTTTCCCCTGATTGCCTCAGTACCCTGGAGGTGGAGGGCATAAAGTGGAACCGGGGGAAAAGGAATGGAGACGGAGCGGGGGAGAGAGAATCTGCATGCACTTGACCTTTTCCCACTGATTGAACTACCTCGTTCCTAACTCCCATTTGGAATTCCACAGAGTGCCCACTGAGACTGTCATTATTCCACAGTCTGCAGCAGGGAAGCAGAGGTCATGAGGTATTTTTCATAGTGAAAGGTGATTGACAGCTATCCGTGGTTTGCCTCCTCCTGGGAGCCTACTTATGCAATCTCATTTTGGGGATCACTGGGTTTGCATAGCCACATGAAATATGCCATTCACACCTCCATCACATTGCTATATTGCAGAATCCAGAGTATTAATCGAGTCTGACTTTATTTCAGAGGGACAGCCCTGTGATATTGGTTGTACTAGTCTTACCTCATGCATACTACTGGCTCTTCTGTCATGTTGGCGTCTCAGCGCTGGCACACAGAGGATCATTTCCGGCTGCTGGCGTCCCACAGCGCCATGCCTTCCCTCTGCCCTCTGCCTTCTGCTGTGAACACGGGGGGCGAAGCAATCTTATTGCCTTGGGAGGTGAGATTGAGGAAGAGGGGCTCTGCTTTAGTTTTGGTCACAGCGGGACTTGGGTTGAAAAACAGGTTCCTGGTTCCAAAGCTTCCGAGCTGGCATTTGGGCGTCCCAGGTGCAAGGCATCGACACCCTCTGTCTTCGCCTGCCAGAGAGTGGGGGTGGTTTGGGGGGATGTGAGCGAGGGTACAGAGAGTGTCCGCAGTCCCTTGCTGTCCCACAGGAAATGACACACAGCCTGTGCCATCTCAGCGCTGAGCCCAACACAGAGTGACCATGAGAGGAGGTGTTGCACGCTCCTGGCATGCTCTTGGTGTTTTTGAGTGGTCTCCTCGATACTAAACTCGAAATAAAATGCAGTTTTGGGCCAACATTTGGACTTACAACGTGTGTAAGTAGGAAGAAAGGTTTCATTACCTTTTTAACTGGATTTCAAGCCTTTACTCTATTTCAATCCCATCCCTCCATCCAAATCAGGAAGGAATGAGAATGGCACAGAACTCCGCCAAGACCAATAGTGCACTCACATGCTCCTTGGATGGTCCCATTTCTGGAGTTGTGAAGTTTTCTTTAGCCTCATCTGCTCGGTTAGATGACTCTTTTCCAATGTAATGTGTCTAAAAAAAAGTCTTTTCGGGCCCCATGATATCACATGATGGACCTGGAAGTTGTAATTCTATGTCAAATCAACTTCAAAGCTCTGCGCTCTTCCTGGGGGATTGGTTTTATGCCCAGTGTTTAAACAACACACTCATAGCTCTTTCCAGTTTTTCCATGACAATGAAGAGCAAAAGAAGTGTAACTGGTGAGCCATGAAATAGATATCAAAGTTTTCACCAACTTTTCAGGGTCAGTATTTCAACTTTAGGTAGCGTTCACATGAGATTTCCCCAACAACTATTTTCTCAGATTATTCAAAACCACATGAATGCAGCACAAATGCCCTCTTTCAAAAGGTTATTGAGAGTTAAAATTATTTGTGTATCTTCCCTGTGATTTAAACTCACTCCAAAATTTAATGGGAGTTTCATGAAACCGAATCAGTTATTTTTTTTGTCATCTGGCTGGTAAACAGACAAACCACCAAGCTAACAAACATGACCTCCTTGGTGGAGATAATAACAGCACATTTAATGGTTTGAATCTTTTTTCTTTCTTTTTTTTTTGCTGTATACCTGCTAAATAAATATTATAATAAAGAAGTTTATAAAAAGGGTTAAGAGTACATTGTTCTATGTGTTCACACTGGGTTAAACCCTCAAACACAGTTTATTATTAGATAATTACAACTACCAAAACTGTATCTGTTAATATCCAATGATGTAAATTGGCCCACACAACCTTATTCTCTGCCATGATTGATATTCACAGAAGATGAATATTGATCCGTATGTGGTTGCTGGAGGCCTCCTTTAAAGAGTGCCAATACATTGGTAAATTCCTGGAAGCATTTTGCGAATAAAAATAAAAACTACAGAGCCAACAGCAGTTTGGTGGAGTTTGGTGTTTTGGTCCGAACCAGTCATGAGCTTGTGCCAAATGTTAATACCATCCCTGGCTGTGGTTTTTCAGTCCACTCTAATAGTGAAGAGGGTTTGCGGAGGAAGCACAGGAGTGCAAACTGACCACAGCACAATGCTGAAATCATCGCTCCTGTGGGACATTTTACTGCAGTTTCTGTGGCTCATTCTCATCAAGGCCATCTTCAGAAGCACTGGTTGCATCGCCTTTTAAGGTTTGAGGGATGCTGAATCACATTGGCTTGGTTAAAGGATCAGAGGCAGGGTGTGTTTTTTGCTGACCTCTGGCTGCCACTTCTAACTCTGTAACTCTGAACTGTTTCCACTGGACCTCTGAGCCTTTGAATAGATTTCCAACAACCACTTTTCACTAACCCTAACCCTGGAGGCCTGTATCTGTTTGCTCCATCACAGAGCAGCCAGTGTCTAATTTATAAAGTTGTTTTTAGCTCTCTGATGTTGCTAGGCACTGAAATTGTTGAAAGCTGTGTCTGTTTTAATGTTTGAGCGCAGTCCAATAGATGGATTGAATTAAAGTATATTAATTAAGAAACATTACAGGTTTCAGCTTTGAGCAATACCTATAATAAAACACATTGCTTCTGTTAAATCCATGCCTCCACAACTCCACTGACCTGAAACTTTCAGATGTCTTTTTTCATCGTACAAAAAATGCACCATTTGTACACTCTCCTCTCCTCTCCTTTTCCTCTCCTCTCCTCTCCTCTCGTTGGCATGTGTACTGCAGTCGAGTGCCTTGTTGTCTGTGCAGTGTTAAATATTAATTGGGAATCAGTGGAGGACTTGTCTCCTAAATGATAGAACAGAAGGGCCCAGGCTTGCCTCAGGCAGCCTGCAGGCGCCTTTCTTCTTCCATTTACCTGCAGGCCTGCGCACCAGCACTTCCTCCAGTCTGACAGGCCTGCCCAGGCGCCTCCAGCCTCCCCTCATCTCTCCCTCTCACTCCCACTCTCTCCCTTTTTTCTTCCTTCTCTGCTCTCTGCACTGGTTCCTTTTCTTATCTCTGTGTATACGCTTACAATCTCTACCTCTGGGGTCCCTTACTCCAAACCTGTGTGTGTGTGTGTGTTTGTGTTGTTGCTGTGTCCATTTGAGTTTGTGCATGACTGTGAATGCTACTTGCTCTTGGCTGTACATGCAGCCCTTTGAGAAAATAGTGTCACAGCGTGGCATATTCTCTTAAAAACAGGACAGGGAGGGCTCGACATAAATTTTTCAGGTCAGGATTTCAGTTTGTTGTATTTCTTTCTTGGCTCCGTGTCCTGCGCTGCTCTCTGCCTCATCGCTGAATGGTTTAATCTCTGTTACTTCTTCCTGATGTTTTTCCCATAACTGGCCTCACAGTTTGTCTTTCTTTCCTCTGTGAGTCTTTGTTCCTCTCTATCAGCCTTGTCATCTGGAGAGTTGTACCGAGACAAAACAACTGGCACCGGCTGCTTCTTGCTGCAGCGGCTAGCTCTAACTTGTGGCTGACCCTTGTGGACTGAGTTAATTAAGCTGCAGAGATTTGTTTGGGAAATCAGACCGGCCTAACCTGTTGTTTAGTTTGACTCTGTGTGTTTGCAGTGAAGCACAGCTTTCCACAAGGTTCAGCGAGGGTACAGGGTGAAGTGGCACGGCTGAATGTGAAATGGAAAAACCTTGAGAAAGAGGAGAGGGCAGCAGTGAGGCAGGGATATAACTGGAGGAGAGGGGGTGGGGTTGACTTTGATGCCATAGGAATGAGTTCACAGGCCCATGAGCACAGGCCTAATCGCACATGACAATATCGGCTGGTGTGCCAGTCGCAACGCATAACCACCCCGCTGCTTGTGCTGACTCGGGGTATTTGCTGATAAAGCTCTGCTTTCTAGACCATGCTGTATGCACAATGAGGGTGGCCCAGGCAGGCCCGAGGGCTGGCTCATCACAGGCAGCCAACAAACCGGGGGCTAGGTCCCCCCATCTATACAAAACTGTGCACTCCACTAAGCCCTTTGGCCAGACTTGATTATTAAACAGAGAGCAGTTTTGTGATGAATATAGTTATTTTTTCCATTTATAATCTATTATGTTGCCCATCCAGGCCCATAAATTATTGCAAATGGAAAGAGCCTGGTGAAACTCGTGTCTGAAATGAGGTCGCGGGCTCCGTCCGCAGTGTGAAATATTCAGGGTTGATATTTTCTATTGAAATGCTTTTTTTTTGGCTGTCATGGGAACAAACATAGAGCCGCTCTTTTTGTTTGTCCGTTTTGTTTATGAAGTGCACTGTGTAGTGCGAGGTAAACATGTTGCCCCAGTTTCTGTGTTTGTTTGGTGCACGGGTGTCCCACAAAAGGCCTGACATGGCTGCTGCTGGCCTGCATTCCTTTGTGGCTCAGAGAGGACATAAACTACCCACTGGTGTTGTTTTTACTGGACAGTCAGCTAGATCATCAGTAATTAACACGGCAGCGATCTGCTCTGAATTAAAGAGGAATGCTATGCTTAGTTCGCTTTCACGCACGCTGTGACTTCTTGCATTAAACATGACATAAAAGGCCAAGATTGTAACATGTCTGCCTAAATATCTTTCCAGTTTTGTCTTTTCAGATGCTTTCTTCTCAAAGTGTTCGTGCTGGTTTCGTTTCTAATTCACAAGAGAGGCAGCAGGTCTCCTCTGGTGATGCCAGTGGTGTTAATGGGGCAGGAATGCAGGACGAGTGCTTTCCCACGCTGTTAGTTTTCTTCTGCCGGGCGCGTTTGAGACGAGGCTCTGGGCCGGCTCGGCTCCACTAATGCAGCCAGAGTGCAGACAAATGGAAAGTGACACTTGTGTGTGTAGAATGGTATTTGTGGTGACGCTTTGACTACAGATAATAAAGTGTTCGCCCTGAGGTGATTTCGCCCGGCAAGCACCCCAGATGAAACTCACTTACTCAGAGAGGGAGACTGAAGAGACAGAGAGGAGGGATGAAGAGACGGAGAGGAGGGTGAAGAAGAAACAGAGAGGGGGATGAAGCAGGAGACATAGATGTCTCTGCGTCTGTCTCTTCCTCTCCATCTATGTCTCTTTCATTAGAGAGGAGGTAAAGATAATGAAGAACAGGGACAATTCGACCCGGTTTGAATATTTTATTACACTTTTCTCTTCCCTTTGGAACCAAAACTAAAGAGCATGTAGGTGTTCTTCCAATTAATACAACAAAAATAAAATAAAAATAATAATAATAATAATTAATCAATGGTATTCTGAGATGGTGCAAAGTGTAAAATGTTTGGGAGCAACTGCCTTAATGGATCATTGTGATTAATGCTTATCAATGTTGTAGCTATTAAAGAGAAAGGATGTCAGGTTCAACTGGAGGGTAAAATGTTTGAATCAGCTGTAGTTAGCAGGATCTACGAGTGTGTGTTTCTGCGTGTGTGTGTGTGTGTGTCTGTCTGCCAGGCCGTGTGTACAGAAGAGTCCTTCAGGATCAATCAATTCTCAGTAATTTCCCCTACAGCTCATAAAAGCCAGGTCTGTCTGGAAGGAGCATGAGGTTGCCACATCAAACCAGCTAATTAATTTTCATGGCTGATTCAGGAACATCTGGCTTTAGAGATAAATTCTAACGAGAAAATGTAAACATGACAGTGTCCTGGTGGTATAATGTTTCATGTTTCTTCGGAGGAAACCTTTATAATGGAAACCTAATTAGCTGTTTTGATCGGACACAATGTCCACGGTCACATTTGACATGTATGTGAAAATGTAAAAGAGTTGTAATATTGGTGGACAAATATGCCGTGCAGAAAGTGAAAACGGATCTTGTTTTTCCTCTGCGCCTTCCTAGTGTTATCTGTACCTGGACCTTATCTCTGTCTCAGTGTACTATATTAACCGCACACGTGGACTGCCTCACTGCAGGCTCACTAAATGACCTCATGCTGCAGTCTGTGTGAGGAGGAAGCCCAAATTAGGCTCTCAATTTGGCATTTCTTCCATCTGCTTGTGCAGGAAATAGATAGATTAAATCTGAGATGAGATTGGTTTTAATGAAATGAAAGATTAGATTTGGGAGTTTTGTCCAAGTTTTTTTTTTTTTTTTTTTTGTAAATCTCTTTTAATGATTAAATCCATTTTTGACATTGTGCCATGTCTGCGTGCCTGTGGAGGATCAGTGTGCAGATTACTTTAACATTCTCATTATCCTCTTTGCTATTTGTGAAACATGTTGGCAGGTTAAAAGCCCAATATGTGATTTCAGCATGGCACCCCCTGTTGAAAAATGCTGTCCAACTACTGATTTTATTTACATAGTGACTGATTTGATTAAGTATTTTCCCTGGTATTTAGTGTTCACTTCAAACCCGACACTGCATGACTGTGATATATACAGCTTGCTTACTTTTCAAATCCCTTGTTTTTATTTAGGAAGCTATGTTAAAAATTACAATCAATGAGTCAACCCCCTTTAAAAACAAATGTGAAGAATTTGAAAGGGACAGAAAGTAGTTTTGTGAAGACTGCATTTTTGTTTCCACTGTCTTATAATATGCATTTGTTTGATGATTATGATGACACAAGCAGCCGTGAATTCAGACGGCTCTATCCTCTGAGAAATCATTGCAGTTTGATTTTTATCTTTGCAATTATAGATAGCAAAGGCCTGACAAATAATTGCCTTGATTTTTTTTCTCTCGCTGTGTTGTTGCACAGAAAATCAACCTTGAGATGAACAGAGGGAGATGAGTGTTCCTAAAAATGGCTTTTCTGATATCAAGCAAGCAGCAGGGTTCCCTTTCCCCCTCACGTACACTTGAATTGATTAGTACTCCGGCTGAGGGCATATTCAACATGTCTGCCCCCTGCAAGGCTGCTGTACCCTGTTGATCACTGGCTCATACATGTGCTTCCTCTGCTCCCTCTCTCCTCAGGAAGCTCCTGTGGGGCACTGAAGCTTTGATTGACTGGCGGCCGAGTCCACAGGACGCCTCTATTATTATCATCTCTAGCTCGGCAGAAGGGGTGGGGGGCTATGTCCAGGGGGTCTGGCCGACAGCCCCTGCTTTGTGTGCCGATAGTCAATTAGAGGCAGCGCACTGCCGGAGACGAGTGGGATGCAGGGTTAATTGCAGAGGACCAAACAGCTGGCTCTATCAGGGCCCATTGTGTTTGCAGCAGTTGTCACGGCAATTGAGGCCTGGCTGTAATCGCTGACTAATCAGCCCTGTGCCAGATGACACCTCCATTAGCACAAGGCAGGTATTGTTCAGGACACGAAGCTGCCTCTGGCTTTCCCCCCGCCTGCCCGTCCTTTTGCAGCAGGCTAACGGAGGTGGGGAGAGGATGTCATAGACCCTGATCCTATCTGCTAAGAGCTAGACAATAGCCACAGGTCAAGGGTTCCTCCATGGAACAATGCCGTTGAATCTGCTCTTTCATGGCTGCAAAACATTTGGCAGGTCAGGCGTTTTTTTTCAAGCCAGGGGGATTGAAGACTGTTTCAGTCATGAATTATTAATCTGAATAACTTCATTTCAATGAGGTGAAAGGCAAAGTGTCCACTAGTGGTGGAATGTGGTTCAAGACTTGTGGATAAAAGGGGAAATAGTCTGGAATGCTGAATCTAAATAAGAGCCTTTATTATGTGTGATTCTCCAAAGAAAAATACGGTGTACTCTAAATCATTCAAGCTTATATGTTGTTCCTCCTTGCGTCCAAGTATGGCATGAGCATTTCCAAAATAATGCATGAGTGCCAAATGTATTATTTAAACAGGACGTTAATGTTGTGAAGTGGGAGCAGTTTGGTTAGATTGAAGCAACAAAATCTAAAGTTAGGACGAAAAACTAAATTGTAAGATGCTTAGAAAGAGAGTTTAAAAAAGAAAGTATGTGCAAAGAAACTGCTGGAAGTGAAGTAGTCACATTGGTAACATAAAATTGTGACACAAAAAAAATTGAGTTGCATTACTTTAAATCACTTTGATTACCACAGTTTTCACACTGGACACAGCTATGTGTAACTATGGATTGTCCAACTAATAAGGTGCTGTATAAGTGACTCTTGGGGTTGTATTTTGACGAAGGACAGTCTTTGAAAAAAAAAAAAAAAATACCCAGCATACATTGCTGCATGTAGGTTGAAAGGACACATGATTTGTTGAATGTCCTCTCATGGCTCACGCACATTTAACAGAGACTGTCCCTCTCAGGGGGACATGGCTCCCAGTGAACTTGGTTGATGTTGGACTGAAGCTGACCCCATGTTTTCTTTCATCTCTGCTCCTGTTGTTTGCCCTAACCTCATCACAGGCGGCTCTGTTTGTTTGGCCAAAGTTAATGTGTACTGTGCACTCATTCTGTGAAAACTTAATTGCAGTTCAGCCAAACGGTCCTCTCCCTTCATTTAAACAAGCAATTTCTTCCCCCCACTGCTCACCAGTGTACATGGTCAGAGAGGATCAAAACATGCGGTAAGGAGGGATACAGGCTTGCAGGAGTGAGTGAGGAAACGGCGAGGGCTTTTTGATGTGTTGGAGCATTTTCTCCACTAATAAGAAGAAACTTCTCCAACCTGCTCATAATTTTAGAACACTTGGAACACTAATAAATGGGAGCAAGGGCATTTCAGGCAGTTCTCGAAGACTTTTCCCTCTGCTTATTCATTTAAACCTCTAATTAAAATGCAAAGCATTCTCATGGTCCTCTGGATTTGGTGCTGCACTCTCGCACAGCCTCTGACTCCCTATCTCCTCTCCCTTTTCCCCCACCCCCCCCATCCCCCTTTCCACCTCACCTAACTCCCTGCTCTCATATTCTCTCTGTCTGCCTTTGCTTCTTGTGATCAACACAATTTGACCTCTCACTTGGAAGAAGTGCACAGAATGTAATGGATTTTTTACAGTCTAATCTAACCAGTTCCCTCTTTATTGCTGTTTTGTACCCAGTGGACCTCATCTTTACCAGCCCTCCACCACCTCCTCCACCCTCACACCAAGAAAATTAGTTCATCAGAATTCAAAATGTACTGCTGGCTAATTAAAGGAGTGTTAATTGAGTGTTCAGAATTGGGTACCCCTTTCACCAAACGCACACAGATACACACACGTGTGCGTACACGCAAGCACACATGCAATCACAGTAACAGCACTGGGTACACCAAGGACGTTGCGCTTGGGGAGTTTCATGCCAATCAAAAATGGAGAGAAAGGAGAGTGCCCATCCTCCAAGTGAAATGGGATTTCTAGATCATATCATGGCCTACTGCAGCTCAGTCCGGCTCTGTGCTGCCATGTTATCCTATCCCAGCCTTGCTATCTCCGCCTGACCGCTGGAGAGTGTAACGCTGCACAGATAGCCTCTCTCACTACGTGCATCGTGCTAATGAGGGGTGGCATTTAGAGATGTGCTGCTCTGACACATGGGCATTGTGTGCCAGGCACTGGGTGATTAAGGACGAAGGTCAGCCCATTAATTGCCTCCCTGCCATCTCCGCTCCCTGGCGCGTGATCTCTCAGAACTAATGCATGTGTTTGCCTGAGCTTTTATCTCATCTCCAATGCAGTTCAATCATATGCTTGGTTTGTTTACATTCCTTTCATGTGAAACTTTTTTTTTCCTGCTTATTGTTAAAGCAATGCTCGCCCAGGTTTCCCTGTTCATTTACTATAAGCTGTTTCATGTGCTTGTGAGAGCACATAGCCTCCTGCTCACAGGAAGGGAAAAACCATATTCTTCCATCCCCAGGGAAATAATTAATCCTTACAAGGCTGTCGCATGTCGAAATGAAGCGAGTGTGAAGCATTTAGCCCAGGAGGCATTGCAGGCTGTCGCCCGCACAGGCACCTGTTGTTGTCCCTGCCCTACATTTCATGAGAGAGAGCTGAGCAGAGGATAACAACATGCTCCACTGATGGCAAATGAGACACACAACTGCAGATGCAGATGTGTGTGTATGTTTGTGCATCTTTTTTTTCTGTTTTCAAGCATTGTATTTGCATGCACGGCCAGGCTGGAGAGTGTGCACAGGTGCAGGAAACCCCCTACCTTATGAGGAGGTGAGGGCTCACACAAAGGAGGCAGTGCTGGCTGCCTCAGAGGGTGTTTATCTGCCAGCACCATCTGTATGCTGCTGCTCATAGCTATGATCTACTGCAGCCTAAACCAATAAGTCACAGAGTGCCAGCCTAAAAAGAGACTCTCTCCTTTAACCTCCTTGTCCTCACTTATAGACTTACTGCTCTGGAGGAGAGAGATGTGGAGACCCTGCACATCAAACACACACTGTGTACAACAGTGTATGTATGAGAGTGAAATTACACCCCAGTTTTTGCGGCCATACTTACTGTAATCAACTTTGCTATAAAATTTATACCATGGAACTTTTTATTGAGGAAGCTGGAATCAGAAGCATCCAGATGCTCATTTGCCTCCTCCTCCTCTTCTTCCTTTATGCCTGTGGGTTCTAATAACCGGAAGCCTTTGTGGAGCTGAGATGGGTTTTGTAGGCCTGAAAGGCCTCTAATCCCTGTGGCCTGTGAAGTGTGAAACCCTTTGATGCCAGGTTGGTGTGCCAAAGGCTCTGCCTATTGACAAACAAGGGCCAAGCTGGGAAAAGACGGAGGGAGAGGGCTTCCTCGTCTCTCGTAGAAGAAATGCAGGCTCAGGCAGGGAAAATATGGACTCAGTCAGTGAGAAGGAATAGAATTAGCCACCCTTTAATGAATTTCCTGGCTGTTTTTATAGTTTTTTTTCCTCATGTGGCAGTAATTAGGTGGAATGATGGGCATATTGCAGCTGGGGGCTTGTAGGGGCGGCAGGGCACAGGCCCTTGATATGCCTGAAAGCCAAGTATTTTTCCTCATTTAGACCATGTGATGATCAAAGATGTTTTTTTTCACCCTCATGTAAAGAAGATCAGAAAAAATGCTGCCATTCCATTTGCATGTGGACCAGCAATGTGCTTTGAAATGAGCATGTTTTTATCTTCTGAGCAAATGAAGTAAGTCTTCTGTCAGTTTTCCACTGCGAGTCAGAACATCAAAGCAAATGGCACTGCCGTCACCAGGGAAGCGATGCTTTGCCTCAGTAAGGTTGGTTAGATCTTAGATAGGCTGGACTGGCACACTCAGCCTTGCCCATTAGGATGGCACCAGGTTCCCTCACTCTGATTAAAACTAAGTCATTAAATCCAGGCTATTTTTACAAATTTAAATTCTAATTTGGAGTGGAGTGTCTCTGATTTAGAAAGCATGCGCTCCACAGGATGAACCAAACCGACTGGAATAGGTCTTGCACTTAATTTGGCTTGGGATATTCACAGTCTCTCTCCTCTGCTGTTAAATTCCCAATTTATTTCTTTTATGATATGGATCTTGTAGATTTAATCATTTTCACAGTTGGAAACCCATAGGGTTGTTGAAATGAACTCCCCGTGCTATCTGTAATGGGAGCAAAGAAATGAGAATTGTGACTACTTGGCTGTGGAGTCTCTTTAAAATGATTTTGCAATCGGAGAGGAAATGGAGTGAGTCCTAGTCACAGCCTGCACCCTGCAGACTCCTTAGGTCGCCAGGACATTTGCTGACGGCACAGTTATGGCAGTTAATTTTTGTGCGTTTTGTTAGCTTTTGCATAAAAATGTCATTTTTGAAGGGGTTGCAAGTCATTTGTGGCAGCTGATATATTGCTTGTAAATTGAGTTCTTTTCCCAACCCCCCACCCTTTTTGTTACACTGAGCTAAGTAGCCATGAAATTGCCTGAATAATGTCGTTTAAATCCAATCTCACCGCGGCCTCTCACCTCCATGCCCAGCCCCCAAACAATGACACATGGTGGGGTTTTTAGAAATTGCCATTTTCCTGTTTGCCACCTCAATTCACAATGGCCAAGCATTGGCTCATTGAGCGAGGGGCCATTGCTAGTTTCACTCACCGCGTTCACTGCTGAATTGAATTTTTGGGTTTGGATTGGTTTCATACGGCAAACAGTACACAGCATTTACATGTGCATTTGTATGTCGGTACATGTCTTCTGTCTATTCTGTCTGTGTTCAAGCACTCGATTTCTCCACAAGTACAATCAGTTGGCGTATCTTATGTTTAATTTATTTCATCTCACCAATAATGTGTTTCTATCATTTTAAATGTGCTCATCGTCAACCAATCTTCGGTTTTCATCCATGACCAAGTTTGCAGCACTGTAGCAATCTTGACTTGGCTGCGGTCTGATGTAGTTCACCTTAACCAGGCTAGTAACTCCCAGTAGACGGTTAATTGGTTTTTTGTGTGGGCCTCTCTACGTACTCCTGTACTGAATAAATGTGGAAATTCTGTGGCCAAGGGTAAGACCCAGTAAGTGATACCACTTATAAATCTCAAATGTGCCACTGCAATTAAACAAGCTTTTATCCCCTCCCCTTCGTCCCTGCCTGCCTGGTATCCAAGGCTAACCTAATTCAATGCTAAAGAGAGTCCGAATTAATTTCACAATGCACTGATTTAACAGCGCCTAAGGTACCAGGCTTTGACAGAATGAGTTTTTAAAAAGATCCATTTGCCTAGGGATGAACTTCCACAGGAGGGTGTGAAAATGAGATGGAAGGAAAGCTCAAATGGAGGAGAGGAGTGATGGGACATAAATGAGTGTCAGTCCTGATTTACTGTTTGACTCTGTTTGGGTTTCTCCGCTGTTTGCATCTGGTTTTATGCACCTGCTCTTGTAGAAAACTCACATTTCTCAGCCTGCTTTAGATGTGGTCAGTGTAACACTGCCAGGTTTCAATGTTGCAGCGGAGTAGTGGTTATTGCAATTGATTGATTGATCTGACTTTGTGGCTGCCATTGCTGTTGGCTCCTTCGATATTCCTGGTAATTAAACTCCTGGTCTGTTCTCCTTCTGCAGCACATGCCCCCATCTAAGTTCCTTTTTTTAATCCCAATCGTTCATTTCACTCACACTTTTTCTCTCTGTTTGTGTTGCAGGTGAGCTGGTGGTACCCACACATTCCCCACGCTACCCCACTGCGGCAGAACTTGATGCCTACGCTCAGAAGACGGCCAACAGCCCTCTGTCCATCAAGATCTTCCCCACCAACATCAGGGTTCCCCAGCACAAGCACCTTAATCGGACTGTGAATGGATACGACACCACAGGGCAACGCTATAGTCCCTATATCCACACAGGGGGCTACCAGGGCCTGCTCGCCATCGTCAAGGCCTCATCATCATCATCATCATCATCAACAGCCACCTTTGTTCCTTCAAAAGGTGTTCTCAAGAACTCTGAAGGCAGACGGACTAAGCTCTCTCCTGCCCACATAGCTGTTGCCCCATACCCACCCCCTAGTAGTAGCACTTTAGCCAGTGGCCATGGCCAAATGGTATACCACACTGGGCCCTCAAAGCCTCCAGAAGGCCCCGTGCTGTCAGTCCCCCCAAATGTCACTGTAGCTGGCTCAGTGATTCCTGTAACAGGGGGCCGTGGCCTGGCCCTGCCCGCACAGTCCAACCTCCCCTCCATCCAGAGCATCATCTACCAGATCAACCAGCATTGCCAGGCCCAGGCGCTGCAGCAGGTGTGCCAGGGGGCTGCCACTGCACCGTCAAATTCCAGCCCCTCCAAGCAGGGCACAACAGTCATGGGGGTCTCTTCCAGTTCCTCAGGTGGAGGCTACGTGGTAGGAATGGGCCCCCAGGCTAATATGGTGTACACAGGGCCCGGGCTGCCGGCTCAAAATGCAGAGGCGATGAAGACTGGTGTGTACACAGATGGTATGGACTACATCCTTTGGCAGAAGCAGCAGCAGCAGCAACAGCAGCAGCAGCAGCATCAACAGGCTGTGCTCCGCATGTACAGCGGAGGTAGTGGAGGAGGGGGCGCCATCAGCAAGTCCCCCGAAACTTGTGTTCCAGGGGGAGGGATTATGGCGGCACAAGTGTCCTCCTCTTCCTCCAGACCTTACCACCTGACAGCGAGTGCCAGCGGGGGAGGCGGGATGGACAAAGTCAGCTCCTCCCCTTTGAACTGTGTGGGCATGCATGGAAATTTCTCAGTGGGGCAATACTTTGCCCCGCCGTGGAACAGTGTTCTTGTGACACCTGACAGTGACTGCTACAACCCCCAGGAGCTTTTGGCCACCTCCACAGGAGGGCCGGTCACGGGGCACAGAGAGATGGGATACCCCCACCACCATCACCATTACCATCATCATCATCACCCTGCTATAGACAGCGGGGGAGGTTTGTGCTGCAGCCTGCCCAGCAAGAGCTTGTGCAACACATCGCTGCTGAGCAGCAGCTTGCAGTCTCTGGAGTACCTGATCAACGACATCCACCCACCCTGCATCAAGGAGCAGATGCTTGGCAAAGGCTACGAGACTGTGTCTGTGCCACGTCTGTTAGACCACCAGCATGCACACATCCGCCTCCCTGTTTACAGATAGAGGGGGGAAGACGAGGAGGAAGAGAATCAAGAGTTGTGAATTTTGTGAAGAAAATCAAAGTTAAAGAACAGATATGTTTTGTTTCTGGGTACAGATTGTTGAGAGTGGCACTGCTTTAACTAGTGTGGGAGCTTAGAGAAGAGCAGTTGTTGTGCTGTGTGACCGTAGGTTTGGTGGTTTCAAGGCAGGCTGCGGGAATCCCAAATATGAAAGGTGGTACTAATTGCCAGTGGGGAGAAAAAGGGATTTCAAGATTCTCCAGATGTTCCATTGTGTGGTTTGCCAATAGGAATTTTGGATTGATTTATTTTTTTCTTCTGTTTATGTTTTTGTTGTTGTTTTACTTGCCTGAATTTTTTGATGAGAATCATAGCTTGACATGAAGTGCGTACGGCACTTGTATCCCCCTTCCAAATACTACGGATGAAGCTACTGTGTAGGTTGTCACTGAAAGGGTCTTAAAAGGGCCGAAGTTTAGGGCTGCTTTCAAAATCCAAAACTCTGTAACACAGAAACACACACATAGAAAAACACATACAGATACAAAATGTACTGATACGTGAGGAAACTAAAATTATACTCGGGTGTATATGTACAAGGATCATAAGGTTGAATTAAGAGGGTAGTACAATATTAGTTATTATTGCTGTTATAATTGATACATAAATTGCACTGCTTGAATCTTGTTAACTTTGAAGTTTGGAATTGGGTAGTTTGGATATGATATATTTAAGAAACTTGAAAAACTTGAACCTATTTTTTGTTGTTTTATATATTTGTAGGTATATTATATGCATTGGCTGCTATGGGGAAAAGTGTCTCAAATGCTTTTTTTTTAATTTTATTTTTTTCCACTTTTGTTTTTATGATTTAATAATTCCTCCTCAAGCTGATGTGCAGTTCTTATGTCCTGGTGTGAGGCATAGTCGCTGCTTTGGTTCTGTAAGAACCTGGTCGGAGAGCTCTTTTCCTAACCAACACTGGAATCTACAATAAATCTTGAAATACTTATTTAAAAAAGAAAATGTTGCAAAAAAAAAAAACACATGAAAAAGAAATGTTACAATGAAGAATGTGATTGGGAGGTTATTTACATAACCATACGTGTATCTTTATGCGTGTATGTGGCTGAGTGCATGCGCGTGTGTGATTTTTAGTTTGTGTTCATCAAAATCCTCAGACTTTTTTTTTTTTTCAATTGTGTCATTATAAGATTTTTACCACCAAGACTGAAAAACTGATTCACCAGTCCCATAAGCATCATATCTGAGTAATGTACAGGAGATATTTTGCAAATCTAGCTCCCTTTTATCGGAGGCTTTAGATTTTCTCTGCAGCTAGAGTAGAGATCAAGTTTTCACATGACTCCTTTCTAACTGTAGTTGCAGTGCTACATCCAGTACGTCTGTCAAATGTTATCATGGTGACAGAAAGAGGTGGGAACCAATGGAAGTCCTATTTCGGGGGGCACTATTCACCCCTGATCCTGCAAACAAATACAAAATGGAAACAATCATGCCCTGTCCTCTGGCGTCAGATGAAATGAGACAAGGCTCACTGCTTTCCCTTGTCCGGTTCAGCCCCTGGTCGGGATCCATTTAGCCAGGGCCAGTCTTAACTTGATGATTCAGAGGAGTGAAATATTTATTATGACTGTGAGATTCCCTTGAATGTACTGCACTTAAATTACTGCGATGTTTTATTGCCTTGTGGGACTCAAGCGAAAGAGAAAAATTGGATCAGTGCAGCAGTCCTCTGGTCTTAAATTAGCATTTCTTTTGTCCGTCAAATTTCAATGGTAAATTGAATTTAGTAACTGGAGAGAGGGAGCCGGAGCTTTGTTGTGGGGAAATACTGGCATCAGTCTAGATTTATGAAGTGCAATTATTATGACTGTATTAACATTTTTCTCTGAGCTTACACCAAAAAATGTAAACTACAGTTGTCAATACATTCCCAATGTACCACATCCCTAATCCCTATCCCTTTTTTTGTTTTGAGGTGTAAAATAAATTTCTTTAAGAATATATTCAGAAGCCACATCCCGGCTTTGAAGTCTGTCATTATTTTTTAACGTATGTCCTCTAGAAGTCAGTGGGAAATTGGGCCCTTGTTTCAGCAGCAGCAGCAGCTCTGTGAGATCCAGAGCGGATGATGTGTGATGTAGATCCTTTTTTAATGTACTGTAGCGGGAAAACCACCGCAATTGAAAACACTGCTATATTTAATTGATAATCTTTTAAATGTTTACATTTTGGCCACCCAAAGACATGAGGCAGACAGCATTGTTGGGGGGGAAAAACAAAGGACTTACACATAAATATTGAAGACAAAGCAGGACATAATGTTTCTCTGATTATTTGCACTCCATAAATAGACCTGTTTTCCCTTAAAATGACCCCTGCTGAATCTTAACTATTAGCCTTAAATTTGATGGTGTTTGTAGACACACTACTGTCTTTGACAAAGATTTCAGTGGAAAGAATACCAAGCCCCTTTGGCTTAAATTTGCACAGTAAGCCTCCTTAACATTCCAGTGAAAAATTTTCATGTTGTTTCAACAGCTTAATACCCCAGCCACACTGTGATTCCAGCATATTTTCTGTCTTGTAGAAATATTTTGACAGATTTACAGATACATCCCGTCCCTAAATCCCCTCCGTTTGGCTTCTGCATCCAAGCATTAAACCCTGTCACATGATGTTGAAGTGAAGAGGAGACACTTGAGGCAGTGGAGTTTCTGGTGTCTGGCCTTTCCCACCAGTGGAGGTCTGAGGCACCAGGCCTCGCTACTAATGGGAATATTGGGTGACGCCTGGCTGCTGGACACTGCCAGTGGAGAGTATTCTTTCACTCAAAGGGCTGAAATCAAACCCTTTCCAAATAGCGAGGGATTTCCTATTAGGTACCGCGAGGAATCTTGCCCTTTTGAGCCAAGTTTAGCTGACTATAACAGGGAGAGGACGGTGCAAAATGAAGCTGTTTTCTCATGTTGTGTTAAATATAATAAGATGGTATAGATACTTTTACCAGCTTTGCTTTGTGGCTTCATTTTCTACTGTACAGGCTCCAAACTGTCTGCCCCCCCTGGTCCTCCGCACACATTAATGAGCTCCTATTGATGGGATGCATCTCAGCCCTGCAACTCTGGTCCATTCCACAATTCCAGATTTGGACAATGGACGCTTAGCCCATATTAGGATAATAGAATTAAATTTCAAATAGATTTGTGCCTGAGCTGATCCATGCACGGCTCACTCAGCTGCAGAAGCAGAGTGGCATATGGCATGTCATTATCTAAGCCCACCCTCCCCCTGTCCGGGGCCAACAGGGTTCAGCAGTGCTTAAACAAACTGAAGGTTAGGACTGGCTGGCTGGCGTTGAAGGGGAGGACAGCGGGGTTTAAAGTGGGGAGGGGGGGCTGCTAAATCACAGCCTCCACAGCGTCTCGGAGGGCCTCAGCAGCGCACCATGGCGCCTGGGCTCAGAGGCCTGCTTTAAAAAGCTGGGCTGTGTTTGATCGAGGGGATTTGTTTTCTGTTGGATTATACATGGTTGCTCCCTGCCTGGCTGAGGGGCCCTGTGCAATGTGACAGATCTCAGCAAAAGAAAGAAATAGGGAGAGAGATACAGGGAGGGATTTGGGGTCAGAGGAGCCTCGAAGCATCAGTAATCAGGATAATTGCCATGTTCCTGGTGCTGGTTTCAGCCTCCCCTCTCTGGCTCTGCGGCCTCATATTCAGATTCAAGCTCTGAGGAAATCACATTCCTCGCTGAAAGACTTATTGTGCCTCAATTTACTAAGTTCTAGTAAGTGAAAATCTTAATTTGTAATATTTTTTTTTTCATGCTTGGAGAATATCTTTAAGTTATGCTGCCCAGGAAATGATAGATTACACCAATCACAGTCCATCTGAAGGAGGACATTTAGATCTATAACTTATCTCTGTGGCTGCAGACTATCGACTGTTAACACATTTTCAAGGGCAATGAGACGCTCACAAGGATGGCCTGAGGGTAAAGTAGAGGGGAATTGACGTATGCTGGTTGTAAAAATCCCTTAGTAAATCCCAATAAGTCCATGAAGACCTTTACCCAGTGCAAAGGTCTAGTCGCATATTATGCACCTTAAATACTGCTGAGGAGGAAGGAGAGCAGACGCACCGTTCAAAGCAGGGTCAGCTCTTTCTCTCAAAACAGAGGGACGGGAGGGATAGAGAAAATAAAGGCAGCTGCTCGCTCTGTAGAGTCTTGGCGCTGCTTCTCTAACCTACAGATGACAGAGGGTGGTGAGTAGGGGGGGTGACGTCCCCTCCACACCGCTTTGGTCAACCTCAGTCATGTCCCCTGGCTGCCCTTGGGCCCCTGGGGCTATCATCTCAGAGTCCTTCCCAGCATCCCTCCTTAACGTCCGCAGAAGATAGAGTTGTGAGGCCAGTCCACTCCATTCGGCTCCTACCTAGCAAGAAAACACTTTAATCAATAATACAGATGGTCCTGAGGAGGCTTGTACGGCTAACCCACCAGCCTTATAGCTGTATTGCACAATATCATTAAAAGATTTGTTGTGTTTTGCTACGGAGCTATAGCACATCTCTTTAGCGCCGCTGAATAAAAGTGGAAGGGTTGCGTGTGAGCACCACACAATTTAAATGTTGTTTTAAGCATTTATTAAGTACAACACAAGGTAAAAAAAAATCAGCACAGGTCACAAAATAAACCTTTTTCCAAAGGCACAGCCCCGGAGCTCTTTTCTAAAAGGCGATGCAGCATGTTATAATTCCAGGAGCTTACAGCTTTTATTTCTTCAGCGTCACAACTATGTATGTTCAGCTGAAAAAGCTTATGGCCTCCAAATATTCATCTAGTTTATGTGGTGGGTATATTGCTGTATCCAATCTAAACACAAAAGTCTGGGGATTTTGCTTTTTTTCCACTCCCTGTTTCCTTTTACTGTTTGTGTGGCTCTCAGAATGTTCCTGTGGACAAACAGGGCTGTTTTTTCCCGAATGATCTCAAATGCACCAACGCTGCCAAAGTCTGAGGGTGCGGCAACCTTGAGAAAATAATATATATGGAAATGGGAAATCTATTAAGCATCTCTCTTATTGTTCTCCCTGCAGTGTTGTATTTATGTTTAAAAAATGATTTTGTCTCCTCAGGATGAAAAAATGTAAAGAATACCTTGCTTTTTTTTTCTGAAAATGATAATATATGAGTCTTAGATTTCGAAATAAGAAGTCTGAATATAAAAAAAAGCTGTAAAATCCTTTAGTCGTGGGGTTTTCAACTTTTGAATGTGCCTACAGCCAAGCATCCCAGTGATTGCTTACCTTCTACCCCCTCTCGAGTTCTGCAATCTCCCCCTAATCTCCCCACAACCATCATCTTCAATTTGCTGAAACTGCCACTGTCCCCTCTCCATCCCAACGACCACAGTAGATATTTTGTCTGTTCCCTGCTTTTTGTCGATCTCAGGACGGAAATTTCTTTATTTTAATGTAGATGGTTGGTTTTCATTTGACCTCTCCTCTCTTATGTATTATTGTTTGACATAAGTAAATAAAGCAGATGACTTCTACGCCTGTCTTGTTGCTATACTCATATGTGGTCTTCTCTCTCTCTCTCTCTCTCTCTCTCTCTCTCTCATACTGTTAACATCTTGTTAGACTGTAGACTAAACCTTACTGTAATGAAGGTAAGCATATTAGTCTTAGGCTTCACTTTGCACATCACGGCCATATGCCGGCTTCCACAATCCTGTTGTTCGCTTGACCTTTTTCACCTTTGCAGCAGAAAATGTGGCATCAGTCAAGCTTCAAACTTTATGAAGGATCCTTTGTGCAATCAGTGGAAAAAAAACAACAGAGCATAACAGGAACAAGACTGTTTTATAATATGTGATGTATCCCAATGATAACATATTGTGGTAATGATTTTCCTTGGTGAGGATTTGAGAAACTTCTCGTAAGCAGAGGCAAGGACGAGCTAAGTCTCTTTACATGCAATCTAGCAAAGTGGCCAGGACAGGATGTTCTCCACTGCAGCTCTGACATTCAAGACATACAATAAGGGAATATCAGCTGTCTCAAATAACCACTGTCCGGAAACTAGCTGGTTAAAAGTCAAAGCCCAGCCAATGGTCTTTGTCTCTTCCTGCGGCTCACACCTCCTCGCTCCCTGCGCCTGACAAATAACTTCAGCGCTTTAGTTCTGCAATATATTCTAATTTTGTCTATGTCAAGTTCCATTTTGACAAATTTTCTTCCAATTATAATTATCTCCACTGTGTAGGCCTGCGACTCTGATCCCAAAATATGTGACCCATGTGAGAACGTGATAATTTGCTCATTGTTTTTGTCATATATTTAATTGACAACTGTACAAAGACAATTTTGTGTTAAAACTGATTTATTTTGATAACTATACTCTCGGAATTCTGAATTTCAAGCTTTCTGTTTTCATTCACATTTTACACTGCATCCCAACTTTATTGGAGGGAATCTTAATGCCTTTAAATAAAAACACTTTTTTCAATGATGGATTTAGCCGCAAACGTCTCACTACGAGTCCACTTCCTGAAGACGGCAAACACAACACACACCCAATCTAAATGTTTAACAACACAGGTGCCTTCAAGAACTCAATATTGATGCTATTTCCTCCCTTCTCTGCTCACTCCCAACCTCTCCACCCACCTAAAACATCAGATAAGCCGTAGACTGATGAGCCAGCCGCCTCCACCAGAGCGTGTGGTACTGGGAGGCTGCACACTGATTTCATACACGCTCGCTCAGACAGAAAAAGAGCTCTGTGGAGCAGAAATGCTTCTCTTATTAGCAAAACTCATTCACCTGCACGCCACATTGAGTCCCTGGCAATTTCACAATAAATCATGAGAGATGCCTATAGAGGCCGGGCAGCAGGCTGACGCTCTGCCACGGCCGTGCCCTCGCCTGTCAGTTTAGACACTCTGAATCATTTCGGGTTCAGCAGCCTCGTTTCATCTTAGATGAACTAAAAGGTCATCTCACACACCACCTAACCAATATGTCTCTGGCTCCTCATCTCCCAGTGCTTCCAGTGATTGCTCGTTCCATTCAGAAATACCACACCTGGGTGTAACATTTCACTGGGGATTATGGAGGGAATTTCAAGGAATTATTTCAAAGAAGAAAATTAACACTGACTTAAATCTGTGAGAAACCTGCTTTTAGCTGTTAACTTGACTTTGAATTATTCAGCGATGATCCATCCACCTCTTGAAATATTCGCTGATGAAATGTCGAGTGTGAGTGTGACCAATATATGGGAATGATTCCCTCTGTGTCCGGCGGCTGGACCTCAGGCAGACAATGAATGTTGCGCTTGAAGCCATAACACAGTCTTGAGTGTTGTTCAGCGAATAAAGAATGAGTTGGCCAGAGTCCAGCCTGGTATCCACTTGAGACTCATCAGCCTAAACACCTTAAAGCTTAACAGGCTGGACAATAGCTGAACAATTTGTACTGCCAATATCTAAGCTAGTTAGATTACTTAAGACCTTTGGCTGAGACTGTCAACTTTCCCTTATGTGCAGTTGCTAAATGAGGGCCGTTACAACATGATCCTGCTTGGCTGTCACTTTGGTTTGTTGAGACACATTTGTGGCAGGGAGCACACACATGCTGCAAGCAAGTGAGCCATTTTGTTAACAGCTCACACTTCCTGTGCAAGTGTGCGGTTCCAGAGTTGCTGACAGTGACACTTGCAGGACCGAGCCCTGTCCTACTTAACAGGCTGCGGGGAGGAGGGCAGGCCAAGTTGTCAGCAGCGCTAGGTGCTCACTGCTTAGATAAACCTGGAGGATTAGTGGCCCAGTTAAAGTTGGGGCAAAGAGGATTAGCCTCTTCTCTGAGGTGGTGAGAGATTCCCTGTGTCCTTCAGCGCTGCCGGCCTCAGAGAGGGGAGAGAGGAGGAGAAGGAGGAGGAGGAGGATGGGAGGTGAGGGGTGAAGCCCTAGTTATCATGAGTGAAGATCCTTACTGAAGCATTTTAAAGAGGAAAAGGAAAGGTGAGGTGTAATGATGAAAGGTGAAAAGCAGTGAAGCAGTTCATAAATTGTTGCCAGCTTGTGGTTTCATTAGGAAGGCAAAAGCCCATAATTACTGGCCGGGTGTTACAGCGAGGTCAACGAGACCTGAGATCCACGGGAAAAATATTTCATAAGTGGACTGCATTCTACAAACTATAACCTATTAAAGGTTATAGTGCTAATAACAGTTAGCACTGACAATTCAATATTTACAGCTATAATTACATCTGTACCCTACTGTTTCTGCAGGAGGAGACACAGCCGACGTTTGTCTGCCTCAGCTGGGATCTCTACCTGCAACACAGCCGAGGAAATTAGACCTCTGCAGCCATCAGCAGGCCAGACGAGGAACTGCAAATGATTATTAACAGCTAAACTCAAAAAGATTGTCATGAGTAATGCAGAGTATAATGAATGTGCATTTTATTCAAAATACAAGGCCACCAAAAATGAAACTCTTGAATTAGATATTGAAATACCAAATTTAGTTAAGTTTATTTTTTTTTAATACATGTTATAAAATGTAGTGACAATAGTGAAATGAACATCAGTGTAGATAGTTAAAGGTTTTTTTCATTAATATTGTATCTCTTGTTAACACACAAATAAAAGCAAATTACATATTTCATTTCCTAAAAGAGATTTTAATCTCAATGAAACTGTCTGGTAAAAATGAACATTCGTAATAAAACTAATGAAAATGTTCATTTCAAGCACTGAATGTATTTTATCATTTCACCTTCTCTCATAAATTCATAAGGGACATTTGGTCTAATCACATAATTTCTGGCTGATGCTGATTGGTAGCAAATATCCTCAGATAAAAAAAATCTAATCAATCATTCAAGTACTGATTGCAAAATCCCATAATCCTTTGCAGGAATAGGAGGACAGACCACGGTATGGTTCATAAAATACATTCAGTGTTTATTGTTCTGTGCAGCAATGTACAGACAATTTAAAATGCTCTCTTTATAAAAAGCAATGTAAACATTGTGAACAATGACCTGTGATCCTCAACAGTAATGAATTAGGGAAATTAATTGCATGGTCTATCTGCACTTAATCAAACCCTCTCATGTAGGACAACAACACAAATACACGTATACATACAGTAGCTGCGCATAAACAAGATGCTCTATAGGGCAAGGAGCCAACAGCAATGAAAACACTGCAGCAAATAGGGGAAAACACATAATGGCAAGGCCTGAGAGTTGATTATGCAAATACCCCAGCTGCAAAGGAACAATAACTCTGGAAATTCAAAGACAAACCATAACACGGAAGGCTATTGTCTCGCATTTGCATATTTGCTTGACAACTATAACCTGCTCATCATGCCCATCTTGTTCAGAACAATGTCTTTGTGTTCATACAATAATGCACACATCAGGGTTTGGCATAGTGCATTGTTTCAGTTCAAGTGAAAGCTGCGCTGCCGGGGCTGGCAGTCCAAGCTCACAACTTTAAAACTATTTGATTAATATGGAATAGAAAATGGAGAGAAATGTACTTGATAAAACATACATATTCTATTTCTATACACTGAACCCCCATAGACTGAACCGTAAACAAAAAAAATTACCATATACAATATAGTCTTTATTATACATCATCATCTTAAATATAGAGTGAGGAAATGAAAGCTATTCTTTAAGTCTATGAATATTTTCTGCAAAGATTTCTCATTGTGATTATATCTGTAGATGGCATTTCTAAGCCATCTACGCTGCTAATGCAATAAAATAGTAATTATGCTCCTGCTAGCTATTAAAAAACCCATGATTCAGTTTTCTGCAGCATTATAATGAGACTGGAAATGCTGAAATGTTTTGAATCCCTGAGTGATCGACCATTGATTTCTGAAATGCATAGGTACAGTACATGTTTAGAATATGTTTGATATTCTTCTGTGGCAAGTAATATGAAATTACAGCTTACTGTGGTTTGTCTTTTGTCTCAGGTTTGAAAGTTTAAACTCTTTTTGGTATTTTTCAGATCAGTGATTTTTCAAGACAAACATCCAGTGTCTCTGTGTGCTCAGTCCTCTGTCCTATTCCACTGACTTACTGTTATATTTAGTATACTTTCTCTGAACAAAAGGCACATGAAATCTGTGCAAATTAGCACACTTATTGGCTAAATGTTCCCCTGCAGAGAGATCTCGCTGGTGCTGACGGCTCTCAGTTGTCTCTTTAGAAGGACAGCACTAGTCTTCTGCAGGCATCAGTGCCTGGGCGCCAGCGGCTCCATCTCTATCACCAGATCACGAGGCCGCGGCCCTTTACTTAACTCCACCACCCGCGGAACCACTGTGGACCAGCGGTCTGGAAGGGGGATAAAAAGAAGGATTTTCTTTGATCCGTATGAATAAGTTAGTGTGCGCTCCACATGAATATATACTTATTTGTCGATGCATTTATTCATGAGAGCACAGTGAGAATCTCACCTCTCCGCAAGGCTCTGACGCTCTGCTGCAACCCGTTGGCTTGGCAGGTCTCATTTTTGCCTGGATCCTCGTTTATTATCGCCAGGTTCTGATTCCAGTGGCACCAGTTCACCTCATCAACCCTGATATAACAAGACACCGCTGGGATTGGCAGTTTTCTTTGAAGTGACATTGGCGCTGCTGAGTGCCTGTGATTATGAGTCGTGCATATTACCTGAAGCACCAGCGACGGTCAGGTGTGCCGTCCCAGTTCTTCCCCACAGTCACCATCTCCCCGGCTCGAAAAGACTTGCGAAGGCAGACTGGGAAAGAGCGCTCGATGTCCAAGATGGTAGTTGCCCACTGTGAATATACATTATATTATATGTACATATTTTATTACTCACCCCCTGTGGGAACTACCCATGCAGATAGTTTATGTTTTTTTCTGTTCTGTTTATCAGGTATTCAAGTTTTAGATTTATGTTTAAACCAACAACAGTATAAGTGTATGGAAAGATATTTTTGCTGCATTTGGAAATCAAAAAAATTCACAATTCTGAAAGGATTGCCTTTAAAATTTGGTACACAATCCACAGTGGTCAATCAGATTTAGATTTTTCCTTTCAAGGGAAATATCTTGACAACTAATTCATGTATTGCCATGAAAATTGGTTAATACATTAATGTGTAATTCACTTTGGTCCCCCCCTACCTTTTTATTAAGGTTCCATAACTATGTTAGCAGAAACGTCCATTCACAGAACATTTCATATCGCCACAACTAAAAAAAACAACAATATTTTACACAAATGTTTAACATTTTTTACCAAAAGGTCAAAGTTCAACTCCAAATTCCCATTTGCTGTTTCTCTGGAGAAAGTCCTGTAACTTGAATGACCCTTAAGTATTATTACATATCGTCTTCATACATATATCCATAAGACTGCATTTTTTTTCTGTTCACAATCCACACACTATAGATCATTTGAATCCATCTGTCACTGCAAACTTGCAGCTTACTCTCTGCCTGCCAACTTAATGTAGCTGTTAGTTTAGCTGTCATTAAGGTACAGAAGGATGGCATTCAGCCTCAAAAAATCTATATACACCCTCAGACGTTAGCAGGGCTAAACTGAACACTTTCCATTTGGCTATTACTGGAATGGTGGCCGTTCCTTTTGTTAAGTGTGTAAGGTTGAATAGAAATGTAGGAAACGGCAGGAAGAAAGATGACAGCCAACATAAATGTTGGCAGGTATGTAATGTTCTGCAAAAACATTTTTGGGCCAATAGTCAACTCCATAACTCAGGAACAGAAGGAGAGATTGTGACTATATTCCACATTTGGTAATTTTATAAATTATCTATGCTGGGTGGTTCAAGATGTATGAAGAAGCACTGACCCTTTAAAGCATGAGCATGAGATAATATTTCATATGGACTGCCCACCAAAAGAGAGTAACGTTTAGCTCACCTGAAGCTTCCAGATCTTCTTGCTCTCCTTTGACACATGTGCCACCGTCTCCCCCATCAGAGCGATCAACATGTTTAGCAGCAGGACAAATGTGAGGATGATGTAGGTAACCAGCAGGATTAGGAAGACTGCAGGATACTCTGCACATTGGATCATGTCCAGCTCTCCCATCCCAATGGTCAGCTTAAAGAGGTCCAGCAGGAAGGCACTGAAGGTGTCTTGGTCCCTGCAGTAGGGGTAGGTGGGGCAGTCCCCGTCACACACTGTGCCCGGGGGAGGACACACTGGCAGCAGGGAAACCAGGGCTGTGGGACAGAGAAAAAAGGAAGATGGATTATGTGTTTGTAAGCACTTAAAGGTGTAGTTCAACACTAACTTACTAATTTAAAGAGGGGCCATTCTGCTAAATATCAAGATACAGCCTCAACATGAATTTCCCACTTTTTTTTCCACTTTTTTAAAATTATTTTGTATGGATGAAACTGAAATAATTAGCAAACTTTATAGAAGGCTAAGTAAGTAAGCTAAGTAGCTGTTAGCTTAAAAAGGGGAAAATGCCTGCTAGCTTTAGGATAACTGCCAGATGTTAGCCTATCTTAGCATGAAGACTAAACTGGGAGAAACAGACTGTTAGATAGAAGTTAACAGTTAAGTGTTAGCTTAGCTTAGAATAAAAACTGAAATAGAGGACGGGGGACACCATGTAAAGTGTTACAGTTAGATGTTAGCTTGACCTAAAAAAAACTGCTAAACACTATTGGCTTTATTCTAAGCTAAGTTAACCCTACTGGCTTCAGTATCAGCTTTAACTCAATGGACAGATATGCAGACATTTATAATGCTGACGGTAACGTCACCACGAGCCTACCTGATGCATATCCAATCATGAAGAGCACATACACCAGCAGGAATCTGAAAAGATCTTTGAAAAGAATCTGTGAATCAAACAAATAATGAGTGTTAAGACACATGTATATTGATTTATTAGCTCAATTGTCTGTATTATCTGACCTTCTGTATCATGATGCTGTAGGTGCCAGTGAGCTTCAGGCCTCTGGTGAAGTAAAGCGTGTTCATCCAGCCCAGGACAAGTGCAAATACCATCACAGTCACATAGGCCTTAATGCCAGAAAGGTAGAGAGCAGCTGTGACTACAATCAGCACAGAATAGATGAAACTAGAAAGGACGAAGAGGAGACTTGTTCAGGAAACAGTTCCAATGTGTTAGTGAAGTAATACATGAAGGCAGGAAGACGTGATTGCTGGCTTTTGGCATTTTTTAAACGGAATATAAACATCAAGGCCATGTTACTAATGATCGAAATCAACATCGAGAGGCGCTCGACATTCTCTGCTCTTTGTTTGGAGCATGGCTTTAATTAAAGATGTAAACTATAAAACATGCCAGGGAGGAGGTTAAGAAATTAATTAGATGACTCAATTTAGAAGATGCAAAATTTGCCTCGAGTAAAAGTCAGCTAGAGCTAGAGCAGAGGCAAAGAAGAGGGGGAGCAAGGACGTAGGATGGAGACTTACTACAGCAGTTGAAAGGATCCATCAATAAATAAAGACTTCACCCCAGGGCACTTCTTCAAGAAGAGATCCTTAATCTGCAAAGAGCAGGAGAGACATTAACATAATGACAACAACACTGTTGTTACAGGTTTGAATTTGACGCCAGAAACTGGAGGACAGCAGCGAGCCACCAATGATCAAACCATACAGAGGCGTCACATTGACTCACGTTTGTGAGGAAGAAGAAGATTCCTGATGCCAAGGTGATAATTTCTCCCACCATGCGCAGGTAGTCAGAGGATGTTGTATAAGGGTAAGGAGGCTGGAAGGAAGGACAACAACTCCATGATCAACTCAACCTGAAAGTTTTTTAGCAATTTAACGTAATGTACTGTATATAAAAAATTTGCCATGTTAGTTGAACGAACCAGGGTTTAAAAGGATTAGTGCAACAGTTTTGGGACTATTAAACTGTTCACTGTCTTGTTGAGAGTTAGATGAGAATAATGTTATCAATCTAGCATCTGTCTATTAATAATAAAGCAAGAGCCAATCATTGTAAGATAAGTTTAGCTTAGTAATAGCGCACAGGGATGGGAAGATACATAAAATGGTAAGGATTATTTAATTTGAAATTGTCTATTTCATCATAGTGACATTGTCAAGGATTACTTCATCACATTTTTGATCCAGTCTTAAAATAAGGCTATTTATTTTTGCTAATAACTATTACCAAGTTGTTGATTTTTTTAAGGTATTCCTTTAATACATAATACAATTCAGTAAGTGGTCACCGTAGTACGGGGTCATTTGGTACCAATTTAAACTGATCTGATGTGCAACAGGTGACTTACTCGACTGTGCATTTATATACATATAAACTGAATTAGCAACATTTAAATAGCTGTGATTGTCAGTTCTTGTGGTTTCCTAAAAATTCAGGCCTACATGGGCTCAATCAACAATTTCACAACCTGAAGCAGCAATCTGTTTCCATGAGATCTGGCCTCACTATGGAAATGATCTACATTTTTTAGCAGTTTCTCACCCACCGTGCCCTCTGTTGGGTGGTAATAAGCCACTGTGGTGAAGATGATCATGGTGATGAGGTAGGAAACCACACTGATGTAAAATGTGACAGCAGCAAACTTCTGCCACTTGGCCCTCAGCAGCTCATTGATGGGCTCGACTGCCAGCATCTCATGGCGGTTCTGACAACAAGACCAGAAACATAAATACATCTTTATCTTCGTAGCTTTGTAGACACAATATTTTATTGCATTCAGCCTTCTGATAAACCTATTTATATTTTATGATATGCATGATGTCTTGTTGATCTTACTCAAATCTTAAGTAAGATCACAATATTTATTTTCAGCTGCATTTTTTAATAGATGTAATAAAAATATGAACATCACCTCATTGCGGCTGTTGTAGACTAGGATTTCCAGCACAGACGGTTCCTCTCCACACGTATCCAGTGAAGACAGATCGTAGAGGGAGGAGTACACTGGGCCATACGCCCAGTCCTTAAACTTGCGTGACAGATGACGAACTTCCTCATCTTTGATCTCTCGTCGGATAATGTGCTGAAAAACCTGAAGGGATATGGAGAAGCTGACCATCTGACCTTTGACCTTATAATATAGGGCCTGTGGAAATAGTGTGTTTTATTGCAGTAATGCTTCTTGTCACACTGATTAATCGTCCCTACCCCGATCTTCCCCAGCTTGGCGGCCATCATGAGAGGCGACATGCCATCGTTGTTGAGCACAGTCTCCAGGCTGCAGTCTGGGTAGAGCTTGGCACTCTTGATTAGCAGCAGGTCGTACATCTTTGTGAGGAAACGTGTGTTGTCCTTGGTGTTGTCTGCGATGTGCACCAGCGCGTGCAGCACCGTGTTTCCACGCGAATCCTGGCGCCGCAGGTCGGCCTTCTTGTGTGGATTCTCAGTCAGGTAGTGCACAATGTCAGGCTGGTTAGTGCACGCAGCCAGCGAGAGAGGCAGCTCACCTAGACAAACAGAGAGAGTGCTCA
>JAOWBC010001486.1:13499948-13517344 GCA_028566105.1 Hypoplectrus providencianus
TGTCCAACAGGAGGCTGACCGCAAAATCCTGGCAGCCTTGCTGGAAGGGGAGCAGGAGGAGAAGAAGATAGAGACAGCAAGAAGGGAGAGAGCCATCGCTGATGCTGCCTGGATGAAGCATGTGATTGAAGAGCAGCTTCAGTTGGAGCGGGAGAGGGAGGCTGAGTTTGAAATCCTGCACAGGTGAGCACTCACTAAGGGCTCTCCTCATTTCAGTTTTTTTGTGCTTCCTCATTGGCTCTATCATCACCTGTAACATTTAAAAAGGCATTATCCACAGATGGAATAGAGAAAGCGAGAGAGAGAAAGAGAAAGAGAAAGAATTTCAGCTTGATACAGGACACAAGAAAGGAGTTGAGGATGTACAAACTGGGAAATGAGAAGCTTTGACTCTGCAGGAGACGACTCCTGCCTCTCCTTACACACAAATGTGTTTGTTATCCATTTCAGAGAAGAAGCTCAACATGTGTGGGAGAAACGAGAAGCACAATGGGAGAAGGAGAGGAGAGCCAGGGAACGACTGATGCATGAGGTGAATTGCTCTAAAATCAGGATAAAACTTCAGTCGACTTTAAATCAAAAGACATGACTACTTAACAGCAGCTTTCCCTTTCCCTTTTCTTCTTCTTTTAAAGGTGCTTGTGGGGAGACAGCAGCAGCTGGAGATGAAGATGCAAAAGAACAGAGAGGCTCAGGAGGAGTCCCTGATGATGCGGGAACAGCTGATCCAGGAGCTGGAGCTGGAGAGGGAGACCAGGCGCCAGGAGAAGGAGCAGGGAGAAGCCCACAGGACGGCACGGATGCAGGAGATAAAGGCTCAGGTCGGCACATAGTGCACTGTCTTGATCTTTCATTGCACTTTTTTTCCACACAGGAAGGTTAATAATTGAGAACTTAAATGGGACAGACTCATCTTTAGGTTCATCACCAGATTACAGGTTTCTCTGACATTAGCACACAGCTACACATGGCTGTATATGTATAGTAAACACTGCAGCTATATGCCTGGAGCAGATGACCATATATAGAAATCCATCAAGGGCTGTCACCAGTTTTCCATTTGTGTGCTTCATTATTTGGAACTTTGATCACATTTATTATTGTCATGCGAAAATAAGTTCCTTTTTATGTTATTTGATCTCCAACAGTGATCTATAATAGTGGTTTACTATGTTTGAATGATTTTTCAGGCATTTGAGTTCACAGTGCCTCATCATGTTATATATTTTACATATCAAAATCTAGCTGAAGTTGTTTGCTTCAATGAACTGTAGGTGGAGCAACAGCGTAAAGAGCAGCTGGAGGAGCAGTGCAGGATAGAGCAGGAGGAGGAAGAAGACAGGGAAGCTCTTCAAATCCAGGAGGAGGAGCTGAGGCTGGAGATGCAGAGGATGGCCAGGAAGGGGTACCAGGAGAAGGTAAACGATCAAAGTTTCATACCCTTCCAAAATGCTCTCTCTTGTTAAAATATGATTCGCAAATATGATGCTAGAACTGGTCTCTTTCAGATACACAGCAGGCCTCGATCGGCCTGGACATGAGCCACAGCAAGACTGAAATCAAGACTGAATTGTGAGGTGTAATTTTCTACCTGTGAATTAGCTTAAAAGCATACTTTCAAGTTTTTTCAAGTGTGTCTTAACACATTCAATATAACGAACTGTTTTGTACCTGCTGTCCATACATAATAACTGATGGGGGACAAAATCCACAGACCTCATTTGATGTATCCACATATTTTATCAAATCAAGAAGGGATCTTTTTTTCCCCCAAATTCCCACTTGTTTCTCCATGGTACAACAAGAGAGAATCTTGGACTAAATAGACAAAAACTCCTGAAGCTTCTTATTTAGTTAAACTTTGAAATGCTTGTTTTGCACAGATCAGGTATGTGAATTTTCTCCCCATCTGTTACACTGGAACAGCATTGTCAAGGGACTGTTTGCAGAGGATGAACAATTTTGTAAATCTATAACTAAATATAGTATTTATTTTAAGACATTTGAAAAAATTTGAAACTCATTCTTTTTATTTCTTGTAAAGGAAGGATTCATGTAGGTTATGAGATCTAAATTGTGCCATTTTGTTGTTAATAATTTAATGCTTGATGCATGTTTATTTGCATTTGTAGCAAATATAGTTTGCACTTTTAGAGCTTTTTAAATGAGTATGCCTTTTTTATCCTGAATTTATAGAGTTTTCAATAAAAATTTTCCAGTCAAATCAATTTTGTATTTGTTATGAGGCAGAATAAAACAGACGAGACATATAAACTTGCCAAATCACATCAGGCTATATTTATAAATTAAGTTTATTTAGAAAATAATAATTTTTTTTTCCAAACTGCAGCTTAACAGCGACATCACATAACATCCCTGCACTCCGGTCAAGCACAGAGAGGGACATTACCTTGATCAGATTTCAAAACGATGATAAACTCTGAAACACTTGGTGAGGATGAAAGTCGGGCTGCACAATTATACAGGAGACGTCTAGACTTCTATCCCATATGTTGCACCTTAAATATAAAACTAGCAGCAACAGAACAGAGCACAGAACACGTGGACATACAGACAGTATGGCTATCAGCTCTAAATATCTTGTAACATCGCCAGCACTGCCATGGCAAACAAGACCGCAGAATACAGTGCAGTGTGGAGGAAAAACACCAGATCATTTGAACTTAACACAACAACGTCTTGGTGCTGGTGAAGAATACCACTTGGCCCCTGAACAAGCGTTATGTGCATTCACTGACTTGACAAATGGGCACACACAAATAGCCGCACTGCAGACTGGGTTACACTTGGACAGGGGACAAACCATATAAATAGCTTCTTGGATGCAACAAACATTAGCAATGCAGAGCTACAAAGTGTGCATAAATAAAATCTCACCACTTAATGGTTATTTTGTTTTTTGGAGATTATTCGTTATAGTATGATGATGCTTGCACAGTGCAATTAATGAGAGGAAGCTCATTTAGCTACAAGAGTGTTTAGCAATGGCATTCAGTGACAGATTCATGACTCGTTTATGGCTTTTCAGCATCCATGCCTGAACTTTGGACTGACAACATTATTACTGTGTAGATCGACTGTCCTGTGCTTAATTCCTTCTCTCCAACATTATAAACTGATTAAAGATTAGAGAGTTTTACTAAAATTATAATCTGTAAACTGTTACAGTCCGTAGGATCTGCTAGCAGCTGCTTGTTTTAACACAATTTGTAGAAGTTCTTATTCAGGAGAAATTGTGCTATTATGACAGCTGGGTATCCATAAGTAAAGCTGCTGACTTTTTCCCTTTACACTCAGATTTTGTCCAGAGTTGGCTTTAAATATTAATTCATAAATTAAAAAAGCAAGGCATGCATATACCACAAATACAAAAAAAACAACAACAAATCATTAAAAAATATATATATAAAAACAAAACTGAGATGCTGACGGCTTTGCAGCCCTGTAAGTGCTGTTAGTTGGTATTCTCCTTTGTGGTGATGGTGACAAGCTGCTTGGCTGCCTTGGCGATGTCATAAGCACATTGGATGACCTGCTGGGTGACCAGCTGCATGTCCGGTCCTGGGCAGCCCTCCGAGGGCAACGCCTTCCTGCACTCGCTCTGAAGCCGGTACGCACTGGAGGTCAACAAGCGCAAAGAGCCTCTCACAGTCTCTGAGCGTGGCTTCTGCAAAAGGAAGATTTAAAATATCTAAATAATAATGTACAGTGTTGCAGAGACTTTGGAACCACATTGACCTCTGCTGGCTAGGACTGAACAGGAACTACTTTGGTTTTCTTTAAAACATACATCATGGTCCCTACAGCTCACTCATCAGTTCTCTTCAAGTAAAATACATAAATACGTGTTTCTTTACCTTGGGAAAGAGGGCAGCCATTTCTGTTACAGCCACATGTATTCTTTCTGAACAGGGTATGAAGCTGTGAGAAGAGATTCTTCCATGAGTTCATCAGTCATATTCAAACAAATAAAAAAAATGACAATTATTAAAATTATATAATTTACCCAAAAGCTCTCACAAGCAAGTCAACTCACAGCACACCGTGCATCATCCGCGTTAACATCAACAGAGCATGCATTTTTTTGCACATTTTTAGCATTGTAAGTACAAGTTCCATAGCACGTTTTGTATAAAAAAAATGATGGTGCATTAAGTAGAAACATCAACCTGAAAAATGTGCTATATCAAATTCACTGTTTATATCACTGCACAGAGGAGAAAACCAGTGATCATCAACAACTGAAGCAACGTCAAAGTCTGCACATCAGAGAAAAGAGACAGCTTGTTAGCAGGTGAGGCAGAAGAAAACAAGGGTGAGGGAGAGGAAAATAAAACTGTGCCTGGGAGGCAGGGACAGAGGCCAGAGTACCAGGAGGTGGGGTCAGGGGGGCGCAGGCTGAGCGGCTGAAGGGGAGGGGGGGCCTTCTCGGCCCAAGGCACCAGAGTGCTGAAACATCCCAGGCTGTGCCTGAGCCGACGCACACCTTCACGCTCACATGGTCTGCTCACAGGGGTGAGGGACGGCGACGCCAAAACAACATCATAACAGCAGAGCAGAGCGGAAGTGGAGTGAAGATAACAGACACAAAAGGGGAAATGAAAGGAGATAAACGCAACCAAATATACCAGAATGATGATGGTTGAAACAGGAACTTTGAAATGGAAGCAAAGAAATGAGAGCTGATAAAGAGAGAGCCTGTGACGGTCTGCAGCTTCTGACCTGTCGTGTTTGTTCTCCTGAGCAGCTCGCAGCAGCTCTTGGATATTCTTGGTGATCTGCTCTGTTTTTCGGATGACGTCCTCTGTGCTGGGAAGCGTGGGGTCTGACTCCATCTCCAGATCATCCAGCTCAGGGATGGAGCTGCCCTCCCCCAGCCAGCCACTGCTCCTCAGCCTCCCTCTCCTGTACAAACTGCAGAGGGATATTCAGAGGAAATTATTTGTACTGCCAAAAATCTAATTTTATTGTTTTAACGAAGCACATTGTTATACCCCTTTACTCAGGAGCCAGAAAAGTCCTATTTTCTTTCCCTCATCAAACCATCATTCCTGGTGATGCTCTTACCCCGAATCATCCATCTCAGAGTCATTGAATGTGTTGTCATAGTCACTTTCCGGCATGCTGCTTTGCTTCTCTAACTTTGAGGCCTAAGGGACAGAGAGGAGACAAAAAGCAGGTCGTCCCATGTCACTGACAACATAAACCAGAAGCAGCTGTGGTGAAATCACAATTTCAGTGGTCATCAACTATGAACAGAAACATGTAATCGTTTCGGTTTGTTGCATGTCACGTGAATATAAACAAGTAGAAGCAGTGCGGACGGCTCTGACTGAAACAAGCCATTAAAGCTGTGAAGCCAAAGCACGTATTTTAAAGCATTCAGTATGGGATTAGTAAAACAGATATTTCAGCATTCAGAGTTTACTCACATCTGTATGACATTATCACTGATGCTGACCTGTTTTAAATTGATCACGAAAAAGTATTGATTCTAGATAATGGGCCAATAAAAAAAACAAAACAAAACAATTCTTATAATCAGCAACACATGGCTGGAAACATTACATCATGACACAGGGTTTACTCATTCTCCAGACTTAAGAGGAGTACACCCAGGAGGGTCATTTACTGAAAGTGGGAAGTCAGATGAGTTCATAAATTGAACTCAACCTCATGAAACACAACACAACAGAAAAGCCTGATCTTCACACCGGACGGTTCTCTGGGATGTTGATGTTTACTGTTACTTTATGCAGATTTAATGTCAGACTCAAAGCTAAATTTAAAACAGGAAGCAGAGACACTGAAAGCCACACGGGACCCATTGTACGACATGTTGATCCCCTTTCAATCCACGTCCAAGAATCCAAACAAAACCCTCCTCCTGGGCAGAGCAAAATGTTTAGATAACTCTTTGTTCTGCCTGAACAGAAAATAAATCATGTTTGACTGGAACATCTCCTTAAAGCAACATAGCTCAAGCTCAGTTATAATGACAACTTTTGCTTGAAATTATTTCAATATGCTTTATTAATCAATTCAAATGAGTCAGATTAACCAAAAACAAGTTTTTTTTAGGGGGGGCGCTTCCTGGAACAGACCCTGGATCAGCATGTTTGAGTGTTACTGGAAGTGAGAGCATGCTGCTGGAAGCTCACTGTGCTAATGGCCAAGCAGTTGTTAGAGACAGCGCTGACATGGATAATAAGAAAATACACTAAGTTTACATATTATAGTTCCACATGCACCTGATCAATGTAGTAAAAGTGATATTTTTATTAGGATGCTGATAATTAGAACAAAAAATTTAGTGTTTTTGACTGTGTGCTTTTTTGAGACATTAAGATGCAAATCAATATGCTTTCTACCTTTTTTTTCTCTTTCTATTCTTTCTAATGCAGTAGTTTTAAAAAATATACTTCATTACCACTTTGTCTAAACTTTAAGTACAATTTAATTATATTTTAAGTTGACTCGAAAGTAATTCCAGACCAAAATGGCTTGCATTTAAATATATATATTTATAATTTAATCATCTTGATATAATTGTATCTGACAGGGAAGGGTTTTAAAATATATTTAAAGTCAAAAAGTAGTTAAAAAAAACAGTATTCTTAAATGCTTCTTAATGGCTTCCCAAGTTAGAACGGCATACTTATTTGTCAGTAATAATAATTATATTATATAATAATTATATTATATTAATAATTATAATTATCATAATATGATGATAATGATCATGAATATACAAAGTAGGATAATAAAAAAAAGCAGGCTTTTAGTCCAATATTCAAGTGGACATGGAAGAATAACTTAATTGGACCTTATTTAGGATAAAAACATGACGAGTTTGACACCTCAAGCAGTAATAATCCACTTTTAACCACCGAATGTAATCAATTTGTTTCCCTCATTTACAGACAGGTGGTTGTTTGTAAAAGTTAAACAAACATGACGAACAAACTTTGTATAATCGCTCTCGCTCAGCATCATCTGCTGCACGGGTGTCTGGAGCAAAGAAAGGAAGCGTTAAAATCAGCAGGTGAAAGCTCGACTTTCTGCTCCAGCGGTTTTGCCTTCAACAAAACCACACAGCTCCGGTTGTTTAGCCGCGCGGCGAGGATGATGCTGATGAAGGCGGGTATCTGATGGTGAGGGCAGCTGGTGGAGGGGCGGCTCATGCAGCAGGGCAGAGAAGGAGCGGCATATGGAGGACAGAGGGGGGTGAGGGAGGGGGAGGAGGTGGAAACGGCTCCAAGTGGATTTGCTGCGTCCCACGAAATGTGGACCGAGTGAGGATGTACTTAACCTTTTGAGCACTCTCGTCCTTCGACCAAGACAGGGTGGATGGAAATGAGGGGAGGGATGAAGAGGTGGTCACAAAAGCGCCCCTTTCCGTCTAAAGACAGGGTTCAAATTACATTTTGAGGACACACATTTCTTAAAATGAGAGAAGAAACAAACCTCAAAAGTGAGATGAGTATGTGAGATTAGATCAAGTTATGCCACACAAGTCTCTTCGACTGTATACAGAGAATGAAGTTAATGGAAAAATATATCTGTGCAATGAGAGTTAAGTTTAGGATTAGAAAGGTCTGTTATTTTCTGATTTTTTCAGATCATCTTCCTACATGTATTCACCATTTCCTGTCTGAGCCTGGTGCGCTGGAAAAGATATGAATGAAGATCATGAGGGTTAATCCACTGATAGAAAAGTACCAGAAAACTGTGATTCACAGGCTCAAATTTAACTGTGCTAATATCTGATTTGAATCAAAGACAGATGAAAAGATGAAGTGAGTATGTGGAATTATCATGCATTACAAAAACACCGAGTATTTGTATGGTAGTTTAATGCTTCATCGACATAAAACACATTACACACCTTCAGAGTAAATCATAACAACAGCATCTACTTGTAGTTACAGCTAAGTTTAGTCTAACAAACAAGCAGCACTCCAGTTAACAACAGATATGCATTGGATGGTTTTGAGTTGTGACTGGCTGTGTTTAAATGATATTGTGGTTTTGATGACTCCGTCTTTGATGCTGCTGCAAAAATAACTAATGAGTTTAAAAAAAAAAAAAAAGGAGGGAAGGAAGAGAGAAAGGTTTGCAGACATGGTGAAGACATGAGGGAAAGTAGTGGAAACAGGGCAGTGGAGAGGAAATGGCAAAGGAGAGCAGGGAACGGGTCTTACTTACATGAGGCGGGAAGGGTTGCAGGGTGGGGATACCCTCCTCTGGGTAGGGAGTTTCCCCTTTGGGGAGATAGGGCTTCAGGCCTGAGCCGGTCTCATACATTGACATGGGCCGACTGGCCCGCGCAGACTGCCGGCGTTTCAGGGCTGAGGGGCTGGAGGGGTCGGGGTAGTCTGAACCGCTGGGGATCTGATAGATATTGGTTGGGACGTGCCGCCTGAGAGAGATGTTCTCGCTTTGCAGAGATTGAAGCTGGAAGAGACGTCAGCAATACACTAAGAGGTGCTCTGAGCAAAGCAAGCTGTGCTCCCTGTTCTCATCCAATCATCTTTACAGCAAAACAGTCCTGATCATTCCTCCTCAAATATTAATACTGTCTGCATGCTTAAAATCAGTTAACTGTGGGCATCAAATTATAAATTTGAGAAGCTTCACTGTAAATGTTTGTTATTCCCATGGTGTAGAAAGTTCAGTCAATATTTGGATAATGGCCTGTCCAATTTTTGTCAATTACTTAACTAATCTGTTGGTTCTTTCTTTTTTGTTTTAAGGTGACTAAGATTTTCTTAGTCAATTCGTAATTTTTCATGCTTGTTTATGGTGCACATCTCTGGTAAACACAAGACTTAGGGTGGTGCTTTTGCATGATTCTGCATAGAGAAGCTCAGTTCTACACATCCGTCAATTAATCATATCAGCTAAAACTTTCTTAAGATGTGGACAGCCCTGATACTTTTACAAAAATATGTGACATTTCATCAATATACAAAGCTAAAGCTGCTCCACTGAAAATACTGTACAGAGAATGTCACTGACTCCTTGCTCACATGACAGAGATTAATATATATAATCAAACAATTCTCCGAACCTCCGAAACACCATAGAAATAACATGAATTTTGCTTTGGGGAGGGGATTTCTGGACTACTGACTAAATAAAAGAAAAAGCAAAGCAAGTGATAAGCAAGCAAAAGATTGTTGTGTAGGTAAGCAACACAGGTGCAGCTTGAGTCAAAGATGTAGCCGTAGTACAGATGGATAAACTCAGGAGTTATGAGAAGATAACAGGCATTAGGGAATTAACAAAATCTTTTTGATTTTGCAGAGGATATAACAGTTTGGGGAAGGAAAAATTGGTCTTATTTAATGCAAATATTTGCATTTAGTGCAAAGTAAATTATAGATCTGGAGATCTGGTCAGAAAAGTTAATATTATGGTACAATTAATAACTTTAAGCCATATTGACACTGATTAATGGAAACAACTGTCGTTCCAATGAAAGTGACCTCCAAAGCAACACTTTACAATGGGTGTATGTTAATTAACATTAATAAGCGCAGTAATAAGTGGTAAATAACACTTAACACTCTGAAGGCAATGTTTTAACTTTATGACAAATGTGTTCACTAGTATCTTTATCAGCCGTACACAAATATTCTTTGGTTGCCTAAATAACATGTAAACCCCTAATAAAAAAGTACATCTATAAACAGCAGCTACATTAACTAACTGTAAGTTCATGTCTATTACTGCATTAATAATGTTAATTAATGCACCTGTATTCGTAAAGTGTTCCCAGGTATGTCCTGCTTATCTTATCAGCATATCTGAATGTGATCATTTTAGTGAATTTGTTCAAGCCTGAGCTAACACAAAGCCGGATCACATCATCAAAAGCACCACAGCAGGCTAGACGACTGCAGCATCAGAATGGCCTCATATGTGTAACCAAACAGAATTAATAGACAAGTGATATGCATGCTCTTTTAAAACAGCCAAATTAAAAAAAATATTCAACATAACAAAAAAAACAAAAAAAAATCAACCTCACTAACAAAGATGCAACTTCACAAATGAAAACATGCTGAGAACATCTGTGGCCAAAAATTATACTATAAAAATATTGTTTGGGTTTGCAGGATATGGATTACTAAATGGAAGCAAGGTGCATACATCTGTGCAGAATTTGATCGTAATGTTGTCATGTCTATAAATCAGCAGTGTGATGAAACAGAGTAACAGTATTCCAGCTGAGTACGCTGGCTATGACATTTCTATGAAATGTAACAACTTAGACGACATCTCAAACAATAACCCCACATGTACTTAAAGGCTCTTACCAAATATAAACAGCTGTAAATAAAACATTCTACTCAGTAAACACAGTATATGTGATGAAGCAAGGCACACACATACAATTTCAGTTAGTCACTATGAAGGGATTAAAAACCACTGTCAATTACGTCATGCTTTTTCTTAAAACATGCTTGTTAGTAACATCCGACGGCATAGATTTATTACAAAAAGAGAACTACTCGTAAAAATGTTTTTGTTATTAACTGGAGGAAGGATGCATTTCATCTTCTAAAATCCATAAAACATTGAAAAGAAAAGAAAAATCTCCAGTTTACATTCAAGCTTTAAAATCGAACATGCTGGCCAAAACAGAGGGTGGACCAGCAGGGTGTCACAGCAGCCTTATCTTGCAACACAGCATTCCTATTGAGATAGCTCGGCCTCCAAGCCAGAGAGCGATCGCACTGGGCAGGAGAAGAGCTCTGCTGACCGCTGTGGCCCCCCCTGAGTCCGGCCCCCGATGTTAGTGATCTTATTGGTGGAGCACGGTGGATACCTTTTTCTGCATCAGCCTCAGCTCATCACTCAGGTTGTTGTTGGCTTTCATGAGGTGCTGGATCTTGGCTTCGGAGGCAGAGAGCGCGTTTTTCACCTCCATGTATTCTTGCATAGTAATCGGTCCATCTGAGAGGTCAGAGTCCAGGCTCTGGTGGACACAGGGGTTCAAAACAAAATGGTAAAGGTTGGAACCTGAATCACAACAACAATCTGAGCCTGTCAGTGGAAAAACCAGCACTTTCACTTGACATAGCATTCATTGATGCCACACAGTTGCCCTCGTAGCTTAACGGCACTGTGCCTTAATGCTGCAGTATGTTATAAATTGTTGTTCATATTAGTAAAACTCAAAATTTTGAACTTGAATATAATTCAATACCATTATGTATCGTCTTTCAATGGCTTCACTTATATTTTTAAAAATGCTGCTAAGTTACCTTGGTCCTATCTCCTTTGCTTGATGGGAGCTCGTGATCTGTATCCTCATCAGACGCCACGCTGTCGTAGTCAGGCTGGTCGTTGTCCTGGCTGTCGCTGCCATGTCTGACAGCCATACTCTTCAGGATAAATTCAACATTGTCTGGTATAAAGGGACACAGATTGAAACAGTTAATTCATTGTCAGAAAGATCCTCGAATAAAGTAATGACAAGATGCTGACCTTTGGGGCTGGCTATTGAATTCCCTTGTTGTCTGCGCTTTGCATCACTTAATATGTCAATGACGAGAGTTGCAAATTCATGAGCATTAAATCTCGCCAGCTTCTGTCGTCCCTAAAGAAGAAAAAAACAAAGTCACGTTCACCTGAAATCTAACCATGGAGTTAATGTGTGGAGAGGGAAACAATCTGCATGGGAGCTGTGTGCAGCTGACTTGCCTGGTTCCGTGTTGATGAATACTCTGGGTTCACGGGAAGGAAAGGCACCACAGTCGTCTCTGTCACGAGAGTGCTGTGATTCTGTGTAGCCAGCCACACTGCAGATAACAAGACAAGAATGAGCTCAGTGAAGCCAGGTTTAGAGGTTACAGTACAGCTGCAACACCAGTGCAGGATTTCAAGTATGAGTGTGAGGAGACAACAGTTCACATGAGCTTTTACCTGCATCAGTCTCTCTTCTGTCCACCTCATCATACACATCCATGGCCAGCTCCTCGAATAAATGATTACTGAGCTGCATGAAAGTGAGCAGATGACAATCAGAACTCAGTAAGGTGAAAAAGGTAGGTCAGTGCAGTGAAACTCTGAAAAAATACTTACAGACTGCAGTTTCTTCTTTGCTGCCTTGGCCAGTTCTGATAAATCTAAACTGCTACAAACAGAAAAGAACCTTTATAAACACATGCCCACTGTCAGGCCACTACAATGCACACTTTATCATGAGAAATACTTACATATTCCTTATCCATCAAAAGACAGCAGTAGGAAAAGACCAAGTGTGTCATTTAGATTGAAAATGCACAGTGATATTTTAACAGTGGCTGTTTGAAAAACTGTTTTAAATATTAGCAGCAGTTACAAAGTGTTTAGATATTTCAGCTGCTTCACTGGGTCCGTGTCCTTCAACACAGATAGTAGACGCTGCAGTGATCTCAGCTGCGTGTCAGAACAGGCCTCAGAGCAAAAACACAGCCATAAACAACTGCCTCACTGTGATCGCTTCATTGGCTCAGTTCAAGTTAAGCATGTTCACTTAATTCACAGACAAATCGCTGTATATCAACCTGCATGCTGCTGGCTTACAGCTTGTGCTTCCTCACCTGTCAGCCATTTGTGGAACAATGAAGTGCTGGCCATTTTTATGATCTGAAAGGAACAAGAATGTTCTGGATGACTGCCAACAACATCATTGATACTTATGGGGATTGTAAACATTCATTTAAATACAGTACGAATCAATATTCACAAAACAAATTAAATGCAAGATGCAAGCTGTTGTTATCTGCTTTGATGAGATTTTAATGGCAAAAGAGGAATGCCTGAAAATATGTTAACATGAAATCTATGATTATACCAATATCCCTAAAGTGAAAATATTCAATTTTGAAATAAGTCATATAAAAAGGAATATTCCCTTTGAATATTCTGAATTCGGCCTTATTCCAAATGTAGCATTTTCCAATTAATACACGTGTCAGCAGATATTTTAGGAGCATTATTTGGACGAGTAAACAATTTGCAAGACTGGGGTAGAGATGCATGACCAAAAGAAAAGCCAGCATCTGTGGTAATTAGGAGAAACCAGCCAACTTAAATATTATGAAAGACGTGGATATCAACTGGTTTCTGGATATGGATGAGTATTGCAACACCCCCCTTTCAGGAAGATTGTTAAAGGAATGAAAGAGGGAGGCAGCTTGAGCTTGAGCAAGCAGTTTGAGCTTGTCCATGTTTTGACATGATAAACATAATTCTTAACTTTAGTCATTTATTGGAGTATGCACACCTAAACTAAAGTAAAAGTGGATTTCATTTTCATTACTCATGTCAACAGTTCAATGGGAAAATTGTTTGTTTGCTTTTTAAATAAGAGTAATATTGCATATTTGTGCATGTAAACCCAGTCAGTGGATACCTTACACGGTATCTTTTATTCCAACCACACATGCACATATTCTGGCCAACATCTTTTTAGCCATTTCTGTAACGGATCCGTCTCTCACTGCATACCTGGCTTTCTTCCGCACAAGTAGAACGCCAGTCGATCAGTAAGCTCGTACTGAATCTCCACCAATCTATCGGCTAGATCATGGTGGCCTGCTTCCCTACGGAGGCACATTTAAAAACATTATATACAACATGAAATGGGGAAATAATGCATGTTTGAATTAGATAAGGAGCATTAAAGATAGCTGTACAAAGCTAACCTTGCATAGTCAATGGGAGTTTTGCCATTGCTGTCAGGGGCTCCAGGATCTGCTCCGTAAACAGTTAGTAGTTCAGCCTGAGATACTTGTCCTGCCTTTGCAGCCACATGCAAAGGAGTGTTTCCTTTTTCCTGGAGGAGAGGTTTAATAACAGGTCAAACCATAAAGATCTAAAAAACAAAATCATGAGGAAAGTAAATTCAAAGATGAAAATTCTGGTTTGAAATACAGCACCGGATGAATCTTACCGGGTGAAAAAAATTAGCTTGTGCTCCCAATGACAGCAACCTCAAACAGGTTTCGAGATTCCCGGTGCGAACGCTTGAGTGAAGTTGCTAAAAAAAAAAAAGACAAAATAAAGAATATAATTTGACTAAGTTTGAAAATAAAGCTTTGTGCTACAACAAATTCCCGTTTTCTCTTAGTCATACTGAGCAGCCACTTCTCCTCACCTTGCTTAAATCCTTGGCTGTTGAGCTGTCGTCCTCTCGGCAAGGCATGCGATGGACGAATGCCAGCATTTGATATTTGGCTTTTATAAACTCTGATTTATTTGGGCTTTTGAGACAAAATAAAATGTCGATGTTCAAACAAAAAAGAGAGAGGTAATTAATGAGTCAGTGGGCACATAATAAACTTGGAAGTTCAACCGTTTTTTTTTGTGTGTGTTTGTTGAATCAAAACCTTCAGGAACATTTTCAAACAGTAATGACTCACTGCAGTTTGTCCTGAGGGTTGGCCTTGCGTTTTCCACTCATCACAGACGCAGGGTCCAGGAGAGAGTGCTCCCATATTGAATTTGCACCGTTGCTGTATAAAGTCTGAACCATCTAAGGAAGGAAATGTAAAAGAACCCTCGAAAATCCATTGATTTTAAAAATGCAGAATGCTGACTGGCATTGAACAGCTCTCTTCCTGAACAAACACTTTCTATATTTGGACAAAATCAATACAACTCAGTGGGATCTGATGTACAACAGTTGTCAACAGACTTATCTTGAGAAAAGACAGAGGCCTGCTGAATTTAAAACTGCAGGAATACAGATTGTGTGCCAGAATAACAGGATCTTAAGGCACTTTAGGAGAGAAAGTAGAGCCTCATAGCACTTAAAACTGTAAAACAGGACAAATCCACAGCCGAAGCATAAAAATAGGCATCATTAAACAGGTGAAAAACCATATACATTTATTCTACATGGGCTCATTACCTGTAGCTGTGTAGGAGGCCATGGTGTGTGCGTCAGGTGGCGGACTTGCGAGCTGTGTCTACCCAGACTTCGGTGAACACTGCAGCACTCATCACATATCAGCACACCCCTGTTCACCGAGGCCCAGCGAGGCTCTGAGAGGGAAGAGACAATCACATTATGACACTTAGAGATGAAATTTAAGCAGTAGCTAAAGCTACAATAAAATACCCTATGGCTTTAATGTGCTCTAACTTTTGTGATGTGAATCTAAGATGAGTAATTTTAGACTTGTATCATAAGTCATTTTTTTCCTTCACTTTCAGTATCACTATTCAAATCCCTGATATAGTAACACCCCACTTCTCCTTTTCTGTTCCTCACCAACTGGACCCAGAGAAACTGTTACTTATGGTGTCACAACTATTACTAACAGGAAGTTAGAGGAAAGTCCGGTGATGTTCCAAGTATTTGTTATTGTCCCCAAATCCCAGAAAAAGATAAACCTGAGAGTAACATGTATAATGTAATATTTCCACATTAAAAATGGCTAAAACTGATGAAACTTTTATTATATATTTTGCTGAGTTGCACAGTTTCCAAAATGCTTCCTCACAATGTTCAAAGAGATATACCTTTGCCCCTTGAACCCCTCTAGCTGCTCCCACTTCTAGGGAAATACCAGATGATACAACAGATAGTAAAAAAAAAATCATTTTTTGTTTACTGCCACATTATCAGAGTCCTTTCCATTGTTTGGTTTGAGATCCCTAGAAGCAGTAGTGATAGATTGCATTTAGGCTCTACTATCTTGTCTGTGCCATAGTCCACTGCTGAGAGAACTCAACAATCAGCGAGCCACACAGGGGTAATATCTGTGCTATCATTAGGGGAATTTGGGTAGTGTGGTTAATCCAGCATAAACCGCCCTGCTGTCACAGATAGTTCAGCCGAGCACCAAATGTGTATTAATCCTTTACTTTAAACAGTCCCTAACAAATACACTGTTTACTTCTGCTTGAGGGACAGTTTCTAAAAACTTACTGTCAAGCTGTATTACAAAATCGAGTCTTTTTTAGAATCAATATGGTTTTCTATATGCTTTTAGGAATTTATGTCTTGCTTTACATTAAATGGATGTTTCACTGATCACTGCCACAGACAGGAAGGAAAAACAGAAAGTCTGTGTTTTTTCTTTTTTTTTTTGAGTGTGCTGCAGAGATTAATGGTAGCATAACTTATATTTATATAACATGAATTTGCACAACGTAAGGCACAAATACTAAAGACAGCCAAATTCAGGTTGGATCATTGTTTAACCTTTAAAGTCAAGATGTGCCTTGTAAAGGCTTTCAAATGCAGACACAAACACAATCCAAGGAGATGGCTTAAGAAGGCATTTAAGACCTCTTTGACCTCATATTTAATTAAAGTCATACATTGTGTAACAAGGAAGTGAAGACTAGCAGTTGCAGGTTGAAGCACCTCAACCTTAATGTTGAGTAATAGTGCAGCTTCCTCCTTCAAAACATTGTATATAACAGACAAAAGCTGTGCTGCTGCTGCACATTCAGGAAATGCATAGTTAGAAAAAGAGACAGTGTGAGATACAGTATACTGAGTACCAAAGTAAATATATTTTAGTTAACCTTGATCTATTTAGCACCCTTCATATATGCCACAGAGTTGTCTGCCGTTTATACACATACTCTTCTCACAGTAAACTTATCAAGCCCCAAAATACACTAAATTCAAAATCCACTCTGATAGGTGATAAACTGTTGAGCAGATTGAGTGGCTGGCACTGTGACAGGACGGTGAAGACTGTTCATGTCTTCACAGCAGCTGAGGTGCAGGAGGAACAGCTGCAGGGGTTGCTGGTCAGATTCTGGCACCTGGTCCAAAGTATTCAGAGTCTACTCCAAACTTTTTCTCTCCGCTAGGACCTGAGAGTTGGTGCTGACATGCCTTTTATACCCTTTCCTCAACATGTGCTGCTAAATTTAATACCACATCTTGAAATTCTAAAAATATTCACAGCCAACAACTGGTAACAGCCATATGGAGGGCCAAGCCAGGCCAGCTGCTGTGGCAACCTGACAAGTTTAACTAGTCTAAACAACATGATGATAGATAGGGTACTAGACTTAAGTATTCCTGAATATTTAGCATACTTGTTATTGTTTACTTGATTTTATTGTGAAAATGTTTTTTTTTTATATATTGGTTGGCCATTTCTGAAATCAAATGTATGTTACTGCTGTACAGCGTGTCACATTTACAATAAATTGTGGCGCCACAATAGAAAAAGAAATCTCTTCTGCATTGAAAGCACACAGTCAATTCACTCAGCATCCTGTTTTGCTTCCTGTGCCTGCTGAAAAACATCACGTCATTTCTATATAAATGGACTCCTGAAAGCACCTCAAACACAATGCAACTATTACTTCAGCTTTCACAGAACGTTTGACAATATAATAATGAT
>JAOWBC010001486.1:13517444-13531668 GCA_028566105.1 Hypoplectrus providencianus
TTTTTTCGCATTATTAATATGAGTTGTTTGTTCTATAAAAAGTCAAAACAATGGGAAAAATGTTAATCAGTGTTTCCCAAAGCCTGAGATGGCATCCTCAAGTGTTTGCAACTCAAAGATATTCACTCATAGTGCGTTAAAGAAAGCAAAAAATATTCACACTTTAAAATAGCTTACTACAAATTGATTAGTCTGTACTAACATTATCTACCATTATCACAATAAAAAAACAGACCTTTTGAAGAAAATGTTGGTGTTACTCGGATGATATAATGGACACAGGATTAGGTTTTATACACCCAGACTTCTAAATCTCCTGCTAATCAGAGCAGTTACCATAGTGCAGTGAAGAGTTCAAGGCTACATTGTTTCATTATTGGACCTATAACTATATTTTAATATTCACTGTTGGGGTCATTGGAGAAATAGTATATAATAATACAGAATTTACAGAGCAATATTCTTCTCATTGAAGAATATGTTTGATAATGGGTGATTATATGTCATATCTGCTTAGGAATTTAGCATAAACAGACTTTATTTCATTAACACATTAGTTGTTAGCTGTAACAAAACCACTGTGCATCACAGATGTCCGCTAGATTATTTAAAGCAAGTAACACCGGATGTAGACAGTTAAAAAGACAGCTGCTTCAGGTGTAATTGCATCCTCAACCAGGGAGCTATAACGTTATTGGCTTGTCAACAACGCAAACAACTTGCCGTGTTGAACCAACAGCACACTGAAAATATAGCTCATTGCAAAGAAGAAAGCAGCAGGTGACACCACTGATAATCTGATTTACACCAGAGGAGTGAAGTGCAAGGCTTTGGCTTAACGTTACTTGATGGACCGTTTTGTCTGTGAATAAATAACGGAAAACATTGTAACACCACAGGGATGCTGTTAATTTGCCTACCTGGAACATTGCAATCAGCGCAAAGCTCGGTGTTTCGCAGGCGTTTAGACATCCTTTACTCAGGAAGAAATGTCTTTCAAGATGAGCAGAGAATTATGTCCGTTGCGTTGAGCTAACCATTGATTACTCTATGGGGGTGCCTTCCGCGTTAGCTAAACCTAGCTAATTAAAAAAAAAAAACACAACCCAAACAACGTCCGACTACTTCATTGAACTGTTGCTGGCCTTCTGGTTTTGGCTAGCGTTTGCGTTAAAACCATAATAACGTTATCCCACAGGAGTAAGGTACAATGCTGCTTGTCTGCAAGTTAGCTGACTTAGCACCTGATTAGCTAACTAGCCTGTGACCGTTTGGTAGTTTACTCTCCTGTCTATGATAGACACTACACAGAGCTACAGCATTCCCAGCGGCAGCTGCGGCTGTGACCTACTGCCAGTGTGTTACTGTGCCCAGAGCTTGGCCTCTCAGGAAGTAAACTTCTCGATTGAAATAACGCCTCCTTGACTCGTTCGCTAGGATGAAAAAATCCAAGTCAATGCCCTGATTTTTACACTTACATCTAATAATCATTTGAAAAAATAAAAACAACACAATGCGTTTTATTGAGGTTCTGGTGATTTTGGACGACACACGACCTGATAAACTGAACTGAGGGCGTAAGAGACGTGCACATTAGGTAAGTTTGATCTATGCACCTTCGTGACACGGTTCAGAAAGAGTTCTTATTGCAAGTAGTAATGAAAGAACACCAACTGGATTTCCATGCATTGACGGTAATCCTTGTAAAATATATTTCGCAAACCAATAAAAACTATTGTACATTTACATAAAATAACGAGAAAATAATAAATCAACAGTATTACAAGAGGCCATCCTTAAGACGGGAGATGGTTAAAGGTTAAAATTAAAAGCTAGAAGTATGTATCCGCATAAAATAAACAGACATTATTAGTGGGTATGTCAAAAGAGCAAACCGACACAGGTGATAAGTCATCAAGTGTTAATAATATACTTTAATACGAGAAAGTTTCGTTATATTGGTATATTACGCCGTGTTACGCTGGCGATAACTCAGATTTTCATCCTCTCAAATCCAGTCCCTCCCCTAAACGTAAACGGCCGTTCTCACTTCAACGTTACAGGTGTTTCTTTCAATTTATTGTCTAGATACAAAATTTAAAGCAGATGTTCTGTTATCTAATATATGCGGGAACAAGCTGAATCAAAATTAAAACATTTAACATTGCCACGGCACAGACTCACGTGTATACTGGAATTACAATTTTAGTTTAATGGTTTGCACCCCAATACCCCACACCAACATGATGAATGGTACCGTCCAACTGGAACCGACTATTCTTTTTCCTGAAGGCGATGGTTTTGTTTACAAATCATGTTTCTTTCGTGTATTTGCCAAAGAAGTAATCGTTATAACACATGACTTAGGTCAAGTTTCAAAGGGTAAGAACAGCGGTCTTCCTTTGATTGTATGAATTAGATTATGAGTATATTTCTATATAGGACACCCCTGTCATTTTTGGGCACTGCTCCTGGCACTTCCTTGTTCAAAAGTTTTATTTAGGGGAAGGCTTGGTGAAAAGTTGGGCACCGGTTTAGATATCTCAACGTTGTTTTTTGTGAATGTTAAGAAAATGGAACATATCTGTCGTATATATTTTGCATAACTAGCGTGAAGCTACCGCAGTTTTCCCCATGGCTGTGATTATTAGAAGCTGGCTAACGTTGCACTGAGCGGCTCCATAAAGAGGAAGATGTCCACGGCTAACGTTAGCGAAGACATCCGAGTGAAGTTTCCCCTGCACTCCGCAGTGTGGGAGAATGACTACAGGATACTGGAACAACAAATCACGTTACCAGAGGTTGGTAAATTACGGCATATGTGTCCAACCGATGTATTGCTAGCTAGATGAAGCCAGGAGGTAGCTGTTAAATCATCCGTAGCCATCCAGTAAAAGTAGGCCAGTCGTGTTGACAGATGCTCCGTATTGTCACACATATACAGATAATGTTTTAAATGGCAATGAGGCCATAGCCATTCAACAATCAACAGGTTTGCAAGTTTACTTTAATAATTTATTCCACACACCGAGATTCCAGCGGTAAATTTAACATGCTAACTGAAGTCACTGGATTACAAACACAATCTGATTACTTATATATATATAAAAAAAAAAAACAGGTACGTCTTTACAAATAATGTTTTCTGAGATTCTAATGGTAATTATGTCTTGTTATCTGCTCAGCATCATTGCTTTTTATCATACATCTCATTAATCTAACTCTAATTCTAATTTTATCAAGTATTGCACTTAAAAATGGTCACATTTAATTGCCTTGCGGTTCACACTTAATACTGGTTGGTGTAGTATAATTACTAAAATTGACTGTCATAACTCTTCCTGCCCAGTAGTGCCGATCAATAATACATTTAGCTCCTGACTCATATGAGGGCCAGACATGATGCTGAGTGACTACTGCAGGCCTATATCATTATTGGTAATGACCTCAATTTAACAGTGTAAAATGACTATAGGGTATAATATGTAGCCACTCAAATACAGTGAAGCAGCATTGTAAACCAGTGTGATGTGTTGTTCATATAATAGATTGCTGCATCTCTGTTACACAATATAGTCCAGCTAATTTGTGGATTTGTCTTGTTTCCCCAGAATGACATTGAGGCTGTGGATCCCCGAGGTCGGACACCTCTGCACCTGGCTGTGTCACTCGGGCACCTGGAGTCAGTGCGCGTCCTGCTGCGACACGGTGCTCAAGTGACTAAAGAAAACAGCATGAATTGGACAGGTTAGCTATAAATCCAGATAGACAAATAATGGCCTGATAGATTTGCTTTTTGAGCATTTGTGGGTTAGTTTGATCACTTAGAGCCCTTTTCACATTAACCTGCCGTAAATGGGGTTTCTGGTAAAAATCCATATTGACACGCTGATTGTGGAGAAACAGTCTCACTTTCCATAGTTATTACTGTCATGGTTGAGGCTTTTTGCTGGGTTGTTGCTACTCTGAGGGAACAATAGCTGTTAAAAGGCTTAGTGGTCAGATCATAATTGTCTGTGTCTGTGTAGTGCTGCAGGAGGCAGTCAGCACCGGAGATCCAGAGATGGTTCAGTTAGTGCTTCAACGCAGAGACTACCTCAAAGCCTCCACTGCTCTGGGAGGAGTGCCTGAGCTGCTGTCAAAGATTCGAGAGGTTTCACTTTATATATTTTCCTGTTGTTTGCTTTCCATCCGTACGTGTGCCAGGAAAGAGTTAACAGCAAATTAAATAATGGCTCTTTTTGTATTTTCATCCACAGTCTCCAGACTTCTACATGGAGATGAAGTGGGAATTCACCAGTTGGAGTAAGTTTTTTTTTATGTGTTGACCCAGTTTGCTTATTTACTTGTTCATAAAGTAAAGACCGGATATCAGCAATTTGTTTGCAAAACTAGAACATCTCTTCAGATGTTTTCTTATGCTGTAGCCTGCAATTAAACAGCTGCATAAATACATATTCTCTGCCAGCTTAGCGGTTTCATCAGGTCTTACAGGAAAAACAACATACCTGCGTCTTGCTGGAGGAAGCATTTTGTTTTGGTTGAGCAATGATTGCCACTGTTTTTCATGTGCGGGACATTCATATGCTGTTGCTTCACAGTCCCTCTTCTGTCCCGGGTTTGTCCAAGTGATGTTTGTCGCATTTGGAAAAGTGGCGCCAGTCTGCGAGTGGACGCCACTCTGCTAGGCTTTGAAAACATGACTTGGATCAGAGGACGCAGAAGCTACATCTTCAGAGGAGATGGTGTGTTCTTTAACTATTACACACAAAAATGATTATTTTAAGTCTTTCTTTAGAATGTTTCAAGCCTATCCCTGATTGGATTTGTACAGATTCATGTGCAGAGTTAATGGAGGTGAACCATGACGATGAAGTCGTGGACACTGAACGCTTCAACATATCCCAAGAAATTGAGGATGTCACTCTCGAGTCGATGCAGCCAGCTGAACAGGAAGTTGCCAAAAGGTTGACCACGCCAATTGTCAACACCTACTTGGACACCAAGGACATTGCTTTTGAGAGGCAAGAGTCACATTTTATTCTCTGTTGTCCTTTTTCTCGCAGCATGCACTGTGACAGTTTTTCATAAGAGATGACATATCATGGCATTTTCACACTAAATGTCAGTACTCCCTAATGTTGTTATACAGAGAAATCATTTGATCATTAATCATTTCACGCTGATGTTTGGATGATATTCAGTATCAATCTGGCATCTAATGGTCTAATATTTAGACTGCCTTTTTCATTTAAAGGTTTTGGGACCCTCAGTAGGGCTTTCTCACAGCAAACATTTTTACTTGGCATATTAGGAAAATCCTAGGTGTTACTAATAACACTAATGATGGCTCTGTGCCATTTATGTGTTCTAGTGAGAGTAACAGCGAGCCAGCATGCACAGTGCCAGGACCCTGAAAGAGGGTGAAATAGAAAAATAGACAAATAGCCATCATTAATTTCATTTTTTACATGTGTTTTTCCTGCTATGACAAGCCAAAATGTCTCTTGTGGAAAAGGTGTAAGTGAGCGGGTTGTGTAACCCTTCAAACTGGCAACTGACAATAGATAATGAGGGCAAATATAACTGGGAGTGTAAGCCAAACATCATGTAATCAGCTAATGGCTATGTATTGTCTTTTTTATTTTCACCCACATGAAGTCTTCAAACACTGGATAGACACCAGTAATTATAGAGGTCATAAACAACAGGCCTTTCTCACAGTCACAGGTATAAGAATTTCACGTTGGTTAGCATTTGCCTCAAATTCACTCTCACTCTATATGGGCAAAGGGGTGACTAAAACATTTGCTTCAGGTTTCACGTCTTGGTATACATACAGTACAATACAGTAAACATTTGTTCTTCTATTTTCCCAATCAAGTTTGTAATAATTAATAGCATTTGATGATAAAGGCTTTGAGAGTCTTGGTTTAGGCAGGATACGGCATGAACACTGCTTGTACTGCATTGTTGTATTATCTGTGTTGTTAAAGCTGTTCTGAGTGGAAGGATATGATCATTTTTGTTCTCACAATTTCTGACTCTTTCACAGGAACAAGTCTGGCATTTGGGGCTGGAGAGCTGACAAAACTGAGGTGGTCAATGGATTTGAAGCCAAGGTGCTTAACAGTACATTTTTTAATAACTACAACTTAATATTAGTTCAACTTAAAATTGTGGAGCCCATTTATAATAGCACATGACTTAATATTCTGGTTGTTTTCTCAGGTTTTCAGTGTGAACAATGTAAATGTGGTGATAAGGACAAGGACGGAGCATCTTACAGACGAGGAGAAAGCCAGGATAAAAAGTAGGTGGAAAATATTCTTTCCTATTTAATGATGTAAAGGGAAGACTTGCCAAAAAGAATAACAAACCAACATTTTACGGAAAATTAATTCATGTTAAACTTTTTTTTTGGGGGGGGGTTTAGGTGAAAGGAACATCTTGGAGTCTCTGCTTGGGACTGTGGAGCAGCATATTAGTGCTCAAGGGGTAAGAAGTGCACTCAGTGAATACATTAAAGGTTTGTGTTCTGAACCCACCTGGGAGCTGATTTGATAAGATGTTTCGATCTACAGGATCTCACTCTTGAGTACGCAACTGCCACCAATCCCACTGCCATCACTCCGGAGGAATACTTTGATCCTGAGTTTGACCTGGGCAACAGAGACATCGGCCGCCCCATTGAGCTGAGCATCCGAACACAGAAGTAAGGAACAGATTTACACCAACAACATCATACTTTATCTTTATCAATCGAGTTGTTTGCATCTAAACATCGTCTCACTTTTATATCGTCTCCTGCAGGTTCAAAGGTACATTGTGGATGAGCGAGGAACACCCTCTGTCCCTGGTCGAGCAGGTGACCCCCATTATCGACCTCATGGCTCGAACCAGTTCCCATTTTGCACGCCTGCGAGACTTCGTAACCCTGAAGTTTCCTCCTGGGTTTCCTGTGAAAATAGGTACGCAACGTTCCCAACAAGTCTAAATACAAGTATGCATTCAAATAGAATTTAAGTTTCTGAAGATTGTCGTGTTTTCTTCCATTGCAGAGATTCCCCTGTTTCATGTGCTGAATGCCAGGATTACATTTGGTAATGTCAATAAATGCAGCACTGAAGAGGAGGCGAAGCCAACACCAGCAGCCACGCCCACATCCTCAGGAGAAGAGGAAGAAGCTGCAGGTGGGAATGCAGACACATTAACCACTAAATGTGACAGTATGCTGATAGTGATTCCTAAACCGCTTTCTTTTTATCATCCGCCCAGCACTGCCTCCGTTTCAGGTTTGCCCTTCAGTGTTTGAGGTGCCTGGCAGTTACCACCGCCGGGGAGGAGGTAACCGACACACACCCGTGTCTAACAATGACGAGGAGCTCTTGCAGTACGCCATCCATCAGAGTCTCCTGGACTCTCGCAGAGCCCCTGGCCAGGTAAGAGCAACCGTCAGTGTCGCTTGCAAAATAAAGGATTTAAGATTTAGGTAGATTAATCTGCTGATATTTTCTTTAATCTCTGTCTAGTTTGTAAATGTCAAAATGTTTTTTATTGTCGTGATTTGTAACAATATTAACATAATGCGAAACAGAGGAAAAATTGAAATATGCATATTTTAGAGGCTGAAACATTTTCTGTAATGTTTGCAAGAAAAATTAATTAATTTTGTTGAAACTCTTGGGCAAAAATACCTCAACACACACAGATCTGTTCTTATTATTTTCCATTGCTCTCCTTGCAGTTTGTTTTGCATCTTGCATTTCAAATACTGATGTTTTTTTTGTTTATTTTTTGTAGGAGGGCATATGGGATGATGCGGATGGGGAATTCACTGATGTAATGCCCAGTAGCCAGAGTGACAGGTAGGAATGCACTTCAGCGTCAAATGTGGTAAAAAGAACGGTCTTTGCTGTTTTAATTGGCATTGTGTATCTGTCCACCTCTTGTACATGTCAGTAAAAGCCACAAAACAGAGCTGGAACACTCTTGCCTGTCTCTGTCATTCTAGGAGTATCCCAGAGGGGGTGCTAGTGGAATATGGGAACACCCCCAGCCCTGTCAGCTCTCCCTCTGCCTCCAGCCCCGACTCAGAGCTCCGCCTCGCCATGGAGCTCTCTGCTCGGGCTCAAGAGGAAGAGGACAAGATAAGGAAGCAGGAGGAAGAGGAGCTTGAGAGGATCTTGCAGCTATCACTCACCGAGAAGTAAAAGGAATAAAGAGGGAATAATAATACAACTTTTCCAGATCCAGAAGCAACCACCACACCTCAATCTTCCTTCCTAACCACTCTAGTCATCTATGCAACAGGTTTCTTTCTGTAGCTGATCATTCTTGCACAGGCAATATCAGACTCTCGCTATCCAATATTTTCCGAAAAGGTATTTTTGGTAAGAACATACTCCTTTATATATTTCTATCTCAGCCTTGTGTGTTTCCATTTTCAAGCTTAATTCATGGACTCTGTCAGATCATTTTAGGTCGGTTCTACTTTTTATTTATTTTCTGTCCGAATCAGAGTCACAGCAGCAACCCACGTGTGTTGATCACATTGTTGTCCAGGGTGGGGTCAAATCACTGTAATTAAGGTTCTGTGAACAAAATGATGACTCGAGGCGACTTCATCAAGTGTTGGCACTCAAATGTGGCACTGAAAGTCCAGAGTACAGTTGTGTTTTTTCACCTGTTTGGAATGTTATCAGACCTTTTAGAAATTAGCCTCATGTTTGTAGAAGGTGCTTAGTTCACAGAGATAGATAGATAGATATGCAGAAGCTTGATTAAATGTGGTTGCAGTTTCATTAGGTTCAGGCGCCAAATCGAGTTGGAAAATTGAAACCATGTGGTTTAGGTTCACGATAAAGAATTAATGGGAACTTACTAAATTTTTGGATTCAATACCTGACATTACTGAAGGACTTACTAACTAACTTATAAAGTTAGATTAATTTAAGATCTGAACCTACTAGAAGGTGTGGTCACTACTAACCCAGACCTATGAGGCTGATAAAGGCTGTTCAATAGTGCGATAACATTTTAATCATCATCATTTGTTTCGTTTTTTTCCCTGGTACCTGTCGCCTCTGTCCTTGTTTTAGATTGCTAAAATGCAAACAGCCTTGCACAAGAGCAAGCTGCCAGTGCTGTGGACCTACAGGGACAGATATGAGTGTTTTCACTATGAAGTCTTCCTACTGAGTCATTTTGTTGAGGACCGTGGGCTCACTGAATACCAGAAATCTCAGGGTTCCAATTTCACACATTTTCCATTCACTTTGGAGTTAGTTTGTTAAATCTATCGGAAATTGTAGGTAAAAGTTTCTTTGGTGCGAAATGGTATCAGTCATGCATATCTGCCATATCAATATTAATTCATAAAGTTGGCCACATTGAGTCATTAGTAAATACATTTTCTTGTACTTTGTGAATGTACACTCTACAGATGGGTAAACAGAAGCATGTTGCTTTGAGAGAAACTTAAAATCAGCTGCATGGAAACATAATATCTTCGCTGCAACAAGGATGAGGGTTTAACCTTACCAACCTGATATTTTTAATTGAACGTTTTCTCGGATTTTATGATGAGAAAAGTTAATGTTAATCTCAACTGTGCAACTTCAAGCATTATCACCTCAGCTCAAAAAGGCAATAGCAGAGACCAGTCTGTCTGTGGATCCACAGCCGTCATGCAGTTTTAAAGCAGCCACAGAACCATTGCTGCAGAGATTATTCAGATTCCTGTAGGCAGTCTGTTAGCCTTTCGTAGCCACGAACAACTCTTGACCTCTGAGCAGAAGAAAAGACAGCACAGACTTTTAAGATCAAGCATGCCCGCCATATGTAGGATTAGTTTCTTCAGCATGTGCCAAGGGATTGCTTTGCTCTAACGACACTTGATTGGGGCAAGAGGTGATGACGATTTAATGTGGTGCCACTTAGACTAAACTTTTTGAACAGATTTTTTAAAACATTTTGTAACTTAAAAAGAAGATAAAAAGGTTTCAGTCATACCAGGGTGAAGCTGAGTAACATGCATTAACCACTATAGTTGATTTCACTGACAACCAACCACTTATTAAAGGTTTCTCTGCATAGCTGCATCTGACTTCCAGGAGCTGCAGCTAAAAAACAACAACTTAATGTTATATAAGGTTCAAGCCTCAAAACTGCTGAACTATAAAAACGCTCGCTTCGGTTAAATTTACGCAGGACTTTGTAATGCACCGTTCCAGCTGCAAAGTTGTTGGGTTTTTTTTAAGTATGTTAAAATTTTAAGAAAATGTGTCAGTTTAAAAATGTTGTTTCTAAAATAAAAGCACTTTATTTCCATGAGGACTAAACTGTACTTTCTTATTTTGCACGTTTTGATGTGTTTATAACATCTGGATAAAGCTTATAATCAAAATATACATTTGGAAAATTAGAATGTGGACAACACAAACACAGTTTCAATTACATTTTTAAATAGATCTACTCATACTGACAGCATCCATCTAATTTCATTGTATATTATTTTATTTTTCAGCTCTGCAGCTCTGCTCTCACAGAGCCATCTCCATCCAATTAATCATTGTAGATTGCTAGAAGTTTTATTTTGGGAGATTGAGCACATTTATTTTAATTTTTTCTATTATAAAGTTATATTTGGATTATATCATATTTGCACAGAAGCCTTCCTACTTCCTGCAATTGCATGACTCCGTGTTTATTATCATCTTAAAGCCAATACAATGAAAAGTTGACCGTAAAACGTACAACTTGCGTGTGTCCAATCAAAAAATAAACATAACTAAGCTTACAGTTATTTTCCAGAAAAACTTCAAGCAGATTTTCACATTGAGAAAAATCCAATTCTCGTTTCATTAATGTAGATTAAAACGATGACATCTCATACTTTATAATCCAACTCAAACGTATTTAATGGTTGCAGATCTCCAGCCTTACAGACACATTTCCCATCAAAAATAAAAATAAAAGCATTTGGCCTAAAACGCAAACACAAAGTATACTATGCAGGAATTACTGCGCGTAAACACAACATTCACAGTTGACCTCTTCAGATTCACCTATGGTTTTGGAACAAGCTGTATCATCTTACTATAATTTGCTCTCTTTTTCAGTTGTATGTCCACTTTTTTATTGCTTTGTTCACAAAGAGTGACACCCAGAAATGCCCTGAACACAGCAAAAAAAGAAGAAAGTAACTAAGTGCAGGCCTGGGACAAGGCCTATACACACATGGCTTATAAGTGATGATGGACAGGGATTATTTTATATAATCATCTGTAGGAAAATCCTGCATAATATGCCTTTAAATAAATAAATAAAAGTAAATAAAATGTGACATGTGATATCTGCAACAGACCAAGATAATATAATATTTTACATTTGACTATGAAAATAGGTAGAAGTGATAGTCTGTACAGCAGCTCTTAGGGAACCTGATTTCATGATAATTCAAACCCCAGGTAATATAGAAATGTGCAGTCTGGGTGTTCAGTAGCTGTGGCTGAGCTCCTCAGGTCTGGTCCCGGCAGGTGGCTGCTGCAGCGCCGGGGCAGCGCTGCTCGGTGCCCGGTGCAGCAGGTGTGTCTCTCAGTCTTTATCTCCTCCAGGTTTCAGAGCTGGTTCACCGACGAGACAGCGGTTTGTAGACACAGACAGCCATGATGATCATCAGCACCAGCAGGACTGCGAGGACACTCCCCAGGGTCACTGCGAGGACAAAAACACGAGCCGATCACCGCCGGGGACAACACGTAAACAGGCTGTCCGGGAAGATGGACTAGCTAAGCTCCTGTTTCATCGGTATGGAGCTGCCACACTGGATTATAAACAAAAAGGCGACTGAAAGTGTGTAAGCACCTCACAGGAGCATCACTGCCTGCACCGCGAGGCCTCACATCAGTTTACAGTCTCACAAACAGACTTACCTAAATTCTGCTTCTGTAAAACAACATAAGCTCTGTCGCTCAGCTTGGAGTCCTCCGTTTGTCCGGAAACTAGCACAGTAAAACACATTATTACAGCGGGTGGGATGAGGCGCAGCATCATAGCGGTGAGGCTGGAGGATGAGGATGGTGATGATGAGGAGTTTCTTCTTCCGCTGTCGGATCTGGGTCCTAAAGCCCTTGGGTTACTATTGTATTAACTCGAGAGGCAGACAATGCATATTTGTTTAAAAATAAATAAATAAATAAATAAATGCATTTGAGTTTAACTATTGAAACAGTTTAATCTGCCAGTGATTTTTGGTATGATTTCTTATTTCCAGTCAGAAATGTGTTGGAACGCCCCCCCCCCAAAAAAATAAAAAATAAAAATAAAAATAAAAAATACAAGCGGTGCATACAATTAAAATTAAATTAATTAAATAGAATTTATTGTTGGGAAATGCATTACTTAAAAATGCTGAAATGCATTCCTGCTTGCTGATACATTTCACATTTTTTATTCTATTGCTGGCATATTGACACCATGGTTTAACGTTATACAAGATTTGAAAAGATTAACCTAATTGAAATTGACTTGTTATAGCTACTGAAACATGACACACAAAAAAACAAAGAAAGAAAGAAAATAAAGCAGTGTAATAATTATTTTAAAGGACAAAAATATTTTTAACATGGAAATCGACAAACAGATTAATCAGTAATAAGTAAATAATTGTTTATTGCAACCACACTGACAATCAAATGTCTTTTGTTATTGATTATCTGCAATTTATGTTATTAATTAATCATCCAAACAATCCTATAAAATGCCAAAAATGCCCAACCTCATTTTTTAGGGCTTAAGGTGAGATCTCCAAATTTTCTTTTTTTTGTCAAACCAAGAGTTGAAAACACAAAGATATTTAGACAACCGAGAAACCAGGAATATTCATACTTGAGAAGTAAGGACCAGTGAAGAAGCATTTTATAAGATTAACGTTTTGTCTGACGATCAACACTTAATCATTTCAGCTCTAGCAGTTTAATAACTCTGTTGAAGTAAATCTCTGAGGTCTTTCTGCAGCTCTGACTGCTGCAGGCTGCTGAAAGCTGCAGGTGGTTCCAGGTAGTTTGACTGTGGAAATACAAAGTGTGTAAAATCTCTTCTCTTACTGGTAACCATCAAACAAGTGGGAGGCGTCCATCACATTTTCCCATTCCTGAAATGTCAAAGAGCAATAAAGAAAATATATAAAGGTCAAGCTGCTTGCGGATATAACCTTATATAATTCCTCGGCATGACTGATGTATATGGCCTTTACCTTCTTCCTCTATAGAAAGTAAGAGTGCACACCATTTCAGACACTTATGGCTTTTAATTATGTGCCAGAGAAGCTTAATGAGTGTTAGGAAATGTCACCCACGATGGCCTGGAATTAAAACATGAGGCTAACTAGATAAATTCATCAAAACAAGAAAACATTTGATAACAGCATGAACTGAAAGACATTTGTTTTGACCTGAGTCCCGAATGGACTCATGATAGGCTTAATAAGCTCAATAAGGAAATGACCTCTTTTAGTTAGGGACTCATTATAAGTGTGACTTTCCTTGTGACTGTCATGTTGTGTTTGCTTGTTGGTTCATCAATGCATTTGGACATTGCTATGACAGCCCCCGGTGTTCGAGCATTACGTAATCACAGAGTAACTACTGGATGTGTTCATGACATTACATCATGCCACTAACATGACTGTAACACATTATTTCATCTACATAAAGCATGTTTATCTCATTATTAACGTAACAATAACCTGGATCAAATGAGGGCACTCAACAGCGTCAACAGTTTCAGCTCAAAGCTCTGCTGTGAGCCGCTATCATGGCTGCAGACACTTAACCTGCGTTTCCAAGAAGTTCCTGGTAATATTCGTCCTGCGGCTACTTTTCAAGGAGCTAAAAGATTCCTTCAGCCTATTGTTGTCAGCTTTTCTGAAGTCTAGTTTTAATCTATTATTTGTGTTCCTGACTGATTAGTTGATGAATGTAATTTAAACATACAAAAACAAGTTTATAACTAATTAGGCCATGCCAACTTAATTGTGATGCCTCTGTGAGCAAACAACAACATCAAAAAAACAACTGACTATAGTTTTTGTTTCTTTCTTCTCTAAACATTCAGACAAAAACATGTATGACATGCAGACTGGAATAGTTTCTTTTCACATTTTCTCAGGCTCCTCATTAGGACACTACAGGGTTGAGTCATTTTGTGAAAAAACTCCCAT
>JAOWBC010001486.1:13556942-13585675 GCA_028566105.1 Hypoplectrus providencianus
AGAGGTTCAAGTATGTTTTAAGCATTGGGATAATATTGTGAATTGTAGTTATTTTGACCAGAACAATCCTGAAATGTTCATTTTGTCCCATTCCAAGTGTTTAGCCTCTCAGTTGTCGACTTAGAAATAGGTTTTGGCAATATAGTTATGTACTTTTTCTTAAGGAAATGATCACTCTACATCCTCCAACACTGAAACTTACAGGTATTATCTATATGTGCAGCAAGTATAATACATATAAAATTATTGGTCTATAAAATTGAACCATAGTGGAAAATCTAACCTGAAAGCAGAACTTTATCTCTTGGATTTTATGATCAAACAAAAAATCAAACCATGAAAACAGAAATTGTTAAGGCAGCTGGCTGCTCCTTGACTCATTGACTGCTTCACAGAGAAAAGATTTCTTTCTCCCCTCCAAAGGAAGATTGCATCGATGTGTTGTTTGGAAAAAAATAGGAGCTGAGGGAGTGAACCAGTGGAGCCAACAGCCGTGTGTGTGTGTTTTTGTGTGTGTGTAGGTGAACTTGGCAGTGCAATATGGCCGTTGTGGACAGACTCATTTCGACAGGAAATTACAGCTATCTGTGTGGCTGTGTCCGGACGTTGATATTCCCTATGCAGATTGCTGAGCATTGCCCACACAGGGGGACGTCTCCATAGCCACCAGAGGGATTGATTTATCCGTCGCCTTAACCGCTGGGCTGTAGCTGTTGTCAGGCTTGTGGCTGGAGGGCTGCTTGGAGCCTAACTAATGAGCGTTACCTTGTGAGCATGTGTGACCTTCTCCATATTTTTTTTTTAAGAGAAGTTGGGCTTGCATGAAAAGGATGTCATCAGCCTCTGACGCAACCAAATCCACCGAGGCTTACAGACTGTGCAGAAAAGGGGTGTGTGTCCCTCACCTCCCTCTATCCTCCCCCCTGCCCCCTAAATGTACCACCTCCATTTCCCAGTAGAGGTCCTTGGGATGAGAGCTGGTGACTCATCCAGCAACTTAACATGCATTCTTCCCACTCAATGTTTTTCTCCCTCTTAACTTTTATCTTAACCCCCCACCCTTTTTTAATTCACATGTTTATATTGTCTTATATCTATTTTTTAAGCCTTGTCACCGACAAGCCGCTCGCTGTCTGTGTGTGTGTGCTTGAGTTTTTCCATGTTAATGAATACATCCACTGTCTGCCATGTGATTGACAGGTGAAGCAGATTATGGAGGAAGCCGTCACCAGGAAATTTGTTCACGAGGACAGCAGTCATATTGTGTCCTTTTGTGGTGAGTATCCACACATACTAATGAATCACAAAGCTTTTGCTCATTTGTAGCTTCTTCAGCATGAACAATTCTGCAACACTAAAAATAGTCCGAGTGGGGTTTTTTTTTTTCTTGAAGTCATTCTTGATATTATCCGTTTTAGTAACATGTGTCCTGACATGCTGATATTGATGCATTTTTCTGTGTTATCATCTCCACCAGCCGAAAGCCTGGAGGAGATCAAACATTTAGTGGTGTACTGTGTGTATTTGCCTGTACACAGCTAATCTCCCATCCGTTGGATCCATTAGCCTGATATATTTGGTGCATTTTTGGCTGTATGCTGGAAAAAAAAAACATTTTATTGACAAAAGGATAAAACAAAGGCATTTCTGGTAACCAGCTAAAAATGAGCCAAAATGAGTCTGTTGCAGATCAAATTGCAGGACATCCAGATAAGAATTTATCCCAATCTTGAACTAATTTAAAGATTAATTCCATTACTAACATGTTCTGGTCCACTAGAATCAGGCTGAGTACAAGATGAATAAATCCCTGCTTTTTTGTCATCTTGACTGTAAGGTTCTGGGAGAACTGTAGTTCCTCTCTGCAGCCATGAAAACAACAAGATGTTACTCAGAAAAACTAACGCAATGATAAAAATAGAGCAAGAATTCTTTGCAATTACCAACAATAATTAAAAAAAGCAATATTTTGAACAGTGATATACTTGCAGTAGCTGCCATTACCCGGCGATAACACTAACTCTATCTGAGAGGACAGAATTAAGTCAGTGGTTCTTTATTATAAGAGTCCTATCACTGATGTCTTTCTCCAACAAGAATATATTAGCTTCATGGCACCTTTTTTAATCTGGGAGGAAGTTGAGATTTTATCTGTTACATTAAAAATAGTCGGCCCAGTGGCGTGAAAATCCACTTCATCCGCATAACTTTTGTACAAAAGTGTATAATCAGTGTCATAAACAAATTAAAAGTTCACTTTTCCGCCAAATGTTATTGTGCTGGCTCCAAATGGCGCCAATGGAGTGCAGCATCATAACTGTGAGAAACACGCTGCCCACATGCAGGCACTCACACTCGTCAGATGTCTGGCTCAGTCCAGAGCTGTAATCAGTCGCAAGATATATTTGGGTATTTCAGTGTGAATTAAACGTCTCTCAGCATGCAGAAAAGTTTCAGCATATTTTTACTTGGTGGATGTTAAGAGAAAGACTGGTCTTAACTTATACAACTAGAATCTTGTAAATGAATTGAAATCAATCCAAATGTATTAATAGTATGAATAAGTAAACAGTGCTAAAACCTTCCCTTAATTCCATGTAGAGAAATCATTTGTCGCCATCGTACTGCTGGGTATATGGCAAAGGGAGACGCACCAACAGTCACACATTAAAGCTGTTAATTGTTGTGAAAATTTAATTGCACACTTGTTTTGCTCAGCATTGCAACGGGCAACACCACTAAATTTAGTAACAAAAAGTGAAAAAGTGGAGTCAAAAGCTACGTTCATGTAAGAAACAGGTTCAGTGTTTGTTGTTTTAATAGAGCCTGACCTTTATTGTATTTCAGATGTGGTATGTAGTGAAATTCTGAGCTGCAATGGAAATATATGTTGGTTATGCAAAGATCAAACAATGCATGGTCCTCAGTAGGCTGTCTTTCCTGTAGCGCCTATTTAGCTTTAAAGAAAAAGTAAAACTACATAGTCTGAGGAGGGAGATTTGTGTGCCTTTTGGATCCTCAGAGATAAAACCACTGCCCCAGGATGTCTAGTAGCTGTGAAAGGGATTTCCAGCTGAGCTTGAATGAGATGAAATGAACCAGAGATGTTTTGGAGAGTTATGAAAGGAATTTGTCAGGGAACACAGACGGTTATTATATGTGCTTTATTTGCTCCCTCGTGTCCATGTGCCATCAGTATTCTGTGCTTGCGGTACGGAGACATAATTTGTTGTATCATCTAACAGCTTGTTTGTTGCTGCTGGTCAGTCTGAGGCGAATCCTTCTTCTGCTACCATCGTACATCCCAGTGGACATGTAGTGCCTCAAGATGACCCTCTCATCTCTCTGTTTGCTGCCAGCCAGCCTCCTCCTCCACCTGACTCGACTGTGATACTTATAGTGGCTCTTGTTACTACATGTCCTTTTTCAGCTGTGCTCTGTTTAGAGATGAGAGGGAGTGGAGGATGGGAGAGGAGCTCAGCAGGGAGCAATTAGCCTCCACCATCATGGATACTTTGATGAGCTTCCCAGTCTGAGATTAAGACGCTATGGTGGGAATGTGTGTCACAGAGCCACACTTAACTTGATAGATGAAGAGTAGCACAGTGAAGCCAAAAAGTAAATGTAGTCTGATTGATAGATGTCAAAATCACTTCCTTAAATGCAGTTTCTGTCTTTCTCCCTCCGATCCTGTGTGAAGGTCCTCCCTTTTACTGTACATCAGCCATTACAGGTCAGAGCAATCCTTTTAAATGGGATTCAGACTATTGTAGTGGCATTGAATCACTTAATTTTATTTCACTTTTAGAGATGCACTCTAAAGGCCTGGAAACCACTAAAAAGTTCACTCAATTTTTGCTACTTTTATCTACTTTGCAATTTTAATATTGGTCAGTGAAGTACAGCATGTCTAAGTGGCCTCAGGAATCTATTAACCATTGCACTAAACATTTATAAAGTGCTTTCCAGAGATGCTCGCATTAAAATGAGACGAGAATTGTAGAGAGAGGAAGCAAAAATGTCATACCAAAATCAGGAAACTTTAACGTGAGGCCTTTAACATTGATGCATTTTTTGTAAGCATATAAGATTAATTTATTTTTTTAAAAATGTGCATCATGTCAGATCTTGATCTGGAGAGTAACCAAAGCAGGCAGCTAAATGTAGTGGAGTAAAACGAACAATATTTGCCTCTTGATGAAGTGAAGAAGAAGTATAAAGCTCCATTAATGGAATACTCAAGTAAAGCGCAACTACCTAAAAATTATACTGAAGTCCAGTACTTGAGTAAATGTACTTAGTTACATTCCAACACTGGTCATCAATACCAGGATGCCCAAAAAGTGTTATTGTTTTACAAACTACACTTACATTGGATTAGGACTGAAGGATGTACTTGATGTAAATATGAATGAAATTGGGGGATGGCAGATTTTGGTCTGTTGGCTGTTGTTATTGCTGATAAATCTCACAATTATTCTGGTGATTTATGGCAATCAACTGATCAATCTGTCTGTCTCTGAAATGTCAAAGCCATTCAATGTCACTGATATGAAGCTGCGGATGCTCACATATCAGAAGCTGTAAGCAAATTGGTGTCGTTTTTGACATTAGATAATATCCATTGGGTCCACTTATTAACTAATAATTTCCACACTGTCCATGTGAAGACTGTTGTTGCCTTTGGCTTCAGCTGTGTCACCATCCAAGAGTCTCTTAATGCACTCAGTTGCCACAGATACAGGATGATTAGAGGCAATTTAGCGTGTTTGCTGTTTTTACCAGGAGGGGCGGCACAAAGGGCTAATCCCACTGACATGATGCTCGTTTTTTTGTCGGTGCTGTTTATGAGTGTTGTAGGAAATCATTAAGACAAAGCATTTCATCTTACAGAATAGAACAACAGTTTCTTTCTCCAGGTTCCTTCCTCTATGTTTTTATTTATATGTGCTCTACAGTGAGCAAATTTCCCAAGTGTGAAATAAACAAAGACTTCTTGTAGATCTGCCACTGGTGCCGTTGTTCATTTCAGAGTTTGTAACTGCAGACACTGTGACACACTGGGAGATTTCTCTGAGGCTTGGCAGATAGTCAGCAGCTTTCATAAAGTGTAGAGGTTTAGGGCATTTTTTTCTTTGCATTTATGCCATTTGAGTCTAGTTAGCAACAATGAGGATGAACTACATTTTGAGACCTTTTAATGTTACACTTTGTACTGACATTTAGCTTCTTGCCCTTATAATGATGGGGAGAAAGCAGCACAGAGAGATAAGGAGCAACATGCAGGAAGAGAGGGAGATGAAAAGATTAGCATAGATGGACATATTTTGATAAGGAGAAAACAGAAAGTTGATTTTGGGGATGGCAGTTTTTTTGACTGGGTGGAAGTAAAGGCCTGTTTGCAGCGATGGTCGTAACAGCTGCGACAGAGGGAGTGACAGGTGTACGGAGCGAACCAAAGGAGGCAGGAGAGGAGAGGAGCTGTGTTTGAAGGAGCAAGAGAGAGAGAGAGAGAGATTGTGATGCTGATGAGCCACTGACACCCCTCCCTCAGCTCATCTCTCCCCGAGCACGATAGCTCCATCAACATGGGTTGCCGTGGCAACGCCAGCCTTCCCCCTGACCCCATGTGAACAGAGCCACAGGATTAGTCCTGAAAGAGAACTCAAATGTCAACACAGCTCCAGGCGCTGCCACGTAGGCCTGAGAGAGGAGAGGGGTGTCTGTTTTTCTGCACAGTTGAACGATTGTGCAAGTGTGTCATCGTGTCATCGACTTGTGTGTCCAGTACGGCTTATTGGATCATCTTAGTTTATGCAAAGATGATTATGTGAAAGCCTGAATTAATTAAAAATGTTTTTTTCTGCGTCTGGAAAATCCATTAAGGAAATGTGCTGTGTTTAACCGGGCAAACAGTGAAGACAAAACGAATGTCTGCCTGAAAATGTAGCAAAATGCTTTCATTTTTGATATTTTGTGAAACACAAACATTGCGTAGACAGGCACTATGAAGAGTTGCAAATGGAGATGAAACTAACTGGACTGCAGAGGTACTGTGCATAAATGCATTGTTGCTATTGTCTGTATTGTTGTTTTTAATAATGTGCCCAGGCTCCCTGGAAAGCAGTTTCAACACTGAGTGGATTATCCTGCTGAAATAAAGTTAATTGAATTGAAGTAGATGTGTGACTTGCTAATATGTTGGAAAAAGATTTTGTACGACAATACTGTAATGAAGTAGCATTGTGACAACATGCCAGAACATATAGGGTGCCATTGACACAAAAAACAGACCAAAATGTAGATTCCGAACAATTAATTAATTTGTGTTACAGTAAATCTATAATGTGAAAGCTGGATTGACAGTTTTTCAGCTCATTCTTTTGACTCAGTGGTTCTTTTATTGTTAAGACACAAATATTTCGGAGACCAAAATGAAGCAAAAAGGAGAGTGAATATAGACCTAAAGCCTGGTGTATTTTATTAATATGCTGTTCCAGCCCGCTGTATCCGTGAGTTGCAGTTTTGTTTAATTCACGCGTGTTTTTTTTCGTCCACACAGCTGCAGTGGAGGCATGTGTTCTGCACGGGCTGAAAAGGCGAGCAGCGGGCTTTCTGCGTAGCAACAAGATAGCGGCGCTCTTCATGAAGGTGGGGAAGAGCTTCGCCCCGGCTGAGGAGCTGTGCAGGAAAGCCCAGGAGCTCGAGCAGGTCATCGAGACAAAGTGAGACTCACTCATCACAGCAGACTTCAAAGCCTGCATCAAAGGCACTGCGAGCACTGAGATCTAATCGCTGTCTGCTTACTTGAAGGGCTATTTTTTAATATGAAGACCTCTGTAAATAATTCATGTTCATGAATCATGAATCACTGATGCCACTTGCGTCATGCAGATGCAGCTTTCTTTAATGGAATTCTGAAACCTTGGTAAACTTGTTTTGTTTGGATTAAAACTTTTCACTCTCCCATGCAGACGAAGTCAAAGCTTGCAGAGCCAAGACAGCCTTCGAAAGATGCCCCGACTCCCCAGCCTCAGCCCGCAGGGAGTCAAGAACCTGTGGATCCGCACGGCTCTGTTCGAGAAGGTGCTAGACAAGATTGTCCTCTACCTGGTGGAGAACAGCTGGTACGTTGGGACGGGTCGGTGGGTCAACAGCTGTTTGACTGTTTATGTTACAGAATCCCCCTTTCACATTTGTCTTCCAGTAAATATTACGAGAAAGAGGCTGTTCTAATGGACCCTGTGGATGGACCTATCCTTGCCTCTTTGTTAGGTAATTATTTGTGACATTGTAAGCGTTTGTGACTTTAAAAATACAAGATCATAATGTTCCTGAAAGCAAGTTTAGCCGAATATAGGATATTAGGTTGTTAGGTTGTTCGTTTCGGATGAGTTTCTGAACAAGAACATTTCCTTTTTTCCATTTTCCCCCATTGGAACAAATAGCCAATTGCTGCTGTTTGGCTGTTTTTTCAGCTAGCTTCATCTCTTGGCCAGAGGAGTTTGTAGACTGAAGCACATTCTGCTGACAGGCCAACCAGGAGCATTTTCTGCAGCGACAAGGACACGATTCCTCACCAGCTTCCCACCACTAAACAGACAATTTTTCTTAATGGGGCCAACCCAGAAGCACTGCTGCTGGGAGACAAATTCAGGTCTCAGCAGGCAATTAGATCCTGTGCTACTACCTGTACCTTTTAGATGAGCCTGCCTTTGTATAATTTGTGTCCTAAGGCTGTGATTCCCAACCAAGAGAGTCTTAAGATAAATCTGAGGGGTTGTGCTTTGAGTACAAAGACAAAAAAGAAGAAAAAACATATTTGTGCAAGACCAAATTCTGTTCATTATTCATTTATTCATTTTCTAGTATTTGCAATTTGCAGGGTGGCCTGGTAGCTCACATAGTTGAGCACACACATCATGTCCTGTTGGTCTTAGCAGTGGCCTGGTTCTGCCCCATGGTCATCTAATAAAGGCAATAAAGCCCCCTAATATATTGTAAATAATGAAACTGAACGGGGTCATCTATAGCCTTTAAGTGTGCTTATTGATAATAATCATCCAATGGTGGTAATTGGTTAAAGATATCTTACAGCTATGTGTCTGCACTTATTGTTTACCCCTCTGTAACAGTCGGACCGTGTGCTCTGGAGTACACAAAGATGAAGACAGCCGACCACTTCTGGACCGACCCGTCAGCTGACGAGTTGGTGCAAAGACATCGCATCCATGGTGGCCACTGCAGACAGGATTCCCCCACCAAGCGGCCTGCACTGTGTGTGAGTATTAAAAGAACTGATTCACGAGATGAACATGCACAGTTGTTGCAAAGCAGATTTTTTTTTTATGCTGCATGTCTATAGCGAGCAGAGTTTCAGTGGTGCATCTGAACAGTTTCATTTACTTCTGAGACGTCGCCTGGCTTAAGAGAACCTGCTAACATTGCTGCGTAAGAGGAAGCACAACATGTCCCAGGACAAAGAACACAGTGTCTCTGAGACCTTCACACTTGTTCAGTGTTCATCAGGGAACCAGGTCAACTCAGCCTGTACTCAGCATCACATCACAGTGCTCTTACAGTTGCATGGCGCTGTATATTTGTATTTGTGTATTCCAAGCAAACATAGACAGGTCTCTGGCATCAGGAACAAGGGCGGATGCATTGGTGCACATGAATTACTCTTTTATTTCTCTCATCTTGAGTCATTTGAAGGAGAGATGTTCTACATGGAGTATGGCTTTACTTTGACTGGCCAGCTGTAATTCATTCTGCAGAGATAGCCATCAGTTTAGCTCCAGTTTACCATGTTTGTTATCTGGTGTGATGTGTTTTGTGTCTGTGTTGTGCAGATCCAGAAGCGGCACTCCAGCAGCAGCATGGATGAGCGCTCTTCCCCCTCGCCATCAGCTCGTGAATATGTGGAGTCGCTGCACCAGAACAGCAGGGTGACCCTGCTGTTTGGCAAAAACAATGTGCTCGTGCAGCCGGTAACTGTTTTATTCCTGTTAATCATTCATCGATTTAAAGGCATCACTTCTTCTGAATGTTGTAGAAAAATCAAAATGAAAATATTTCATGATTTTCAGAGGGACGACATGGAGGCCATCCCAGGTTACCTCTCTCTGCACCAGAATGCTGACCTCATGACCCTGAAGTGGACACCTAATCAGCTCATGAACGGCTCTGTTGGGGACTTGGACTATGAACGCAGGTGCAAAAGGATCCAGCAGCAAATGGATTATGATTATGCTAATTGTGTCTGTCCACAAAGCCTATATTTGACAACACTGATAATCCTTCTCATATAAGAATATCTACATGTAAACACTCTGCCCATAATCTTTAGTTCTTTCTCTGCTGTTTGTGTAACACTCTGGTGTTCCTGAATAATGCAGCGTGTTTGTGTGGGGCTCGGGGGCTCAGTACGTACGAGTCAATGCTGCTGATCCAATGAGGCTTTTTTTCAGCACACCAGCAGCCAGCAGCCAGCAGATGGTTTATTGACTGAGACACTGTCAGACATCTCTCAAACCCACAAACCGTGTTATGTTCCTGTGCCTGTGCATGGTTCCTCTCACCCAAAAAATTGATTATAACATTAGCTAACTCCGCTCCTGCTAGTCTCCACTGACACTCCCGACCACTCTCTTTATTAACCATAAAATTAATGTTCCTTGAGATTTTGACTCACACGGATAACACATTTTCTCATTTTTAGCTGTTGACCCACCTGATGTGAGTCTTGTCATTTTATTGACTGTGTCTTTGTTTGATATTTTTCAGTGTATACTGGGACTATGCCATGACGATCCCTCTTGGGGAGATAGTTTACTTGCACTGTCATCAACAAGGTGGGACCTCTCAAACCATGCATTTATGGTATAGTTTTGTTACATTGGGGGTCAATTCAAGTGCAAATACATTTTTACATTTGCAGGAAAAATATAACATTATTGTGTGCTACACTGCCTGTTTTTTTTTCATCAATGACTGCAGTGAAGCCCAGCTGTTAAACAAGAATAACTAAACTCATAATCTCCTGCAGTTGACAGTGGGGGGACGGTGGTGCTGGTCAGTCAGGATGGGATCCAGAGACCTCCTCTTCGCTTCCCCAGAGGAGGCCACTTGCTCCAGTTCCTGTCCTGCCTGGAAAACGGTCTGCTTCCACACGGCCAGCTGGACCCTCCACTCTGGTCCCAGAGGGGAAAGGTCAGCACAGGACGGCTTCAAACCCACAACTAACGCTGCATGTATCTTCCAGAAAAATCAGCCTCATCTAATCAATAAATCAATACAGGACATTTTAAAATAGAAGCGCTGCGGGGGTTGTAATAGTGTTTGGAGTGATACTAATGAATGCGCGGCTTAATGTTCTCTCGTACCACCACACAGAAAGTGTTTACTTTAATGAATGGATGTTTTTGTTGGACTGCAGCTAAACAGAATAATGAAAACCACCCACGCACGTTCAGCCACTAATAATATGCTGAAGCGTGCAGACACTCATCATCTTTAATTCCCATTGCTGGCTTAGCTGGGCTGTAACAGTTGAGAGATTTTTGTCATTGGCATTTGTCTAACATCAGTAATGTTCTCATCGCAGGGGAAGGTGTTTCCCAAGCTGCGGAAGAGGGTTCCTCAGGGATCAGGATCCTCGGACTCGGTCTCAGATAAGGAGGAGGACGAGGCCACAGACTATGTCTTCCGCATCCTCTTTCCAAACAGCCAGTCAGAGTTTGGTAAGGTTCCCTCCAGAGGAGCAAATAATTCTGAGCAGCGCCCTGAGGACTCTTCAGTTTGTTGCATTCTTATGAACATGTTACTCGTTGTTTGTTACAGTGACTGTAACCCATCCTCCCCATCTGACTTCCTGTCTCTCACTTCAACTGAGTGGACACTCCCCATTCAAAACGGGGACATTGGTTGTACCTAAGAGGTCCTGCAGCTGTCCTGAAGAATCCCCCTCACTCACAGGAAGCAGCTGTAACACTGTCACACCTCGGCTCGTCGGCCTGTCTGTCAGCTTGCTTTTAACTCTCTGCAGCTAATATCCTCCTGGCCTGTCCTGCGCCTCTGGCAATGTTTATTGATGTGCGCCGTTATTAAAGCCCCTCCCACTCCCTGCCGCCCACTGTCACACCTATTTTACTGCAATACAGCGCAGTAACCTTTTAATAGCCAATGGGGAGGATAAGTGATTGATTGAATATGGCTGATGAATTGAGAAAGGCTTCCGCTGAATTGATCTTTCTCTCTATAAAAATCTAATTGAATATGAAGGCTTCATGCTTTGTGCATCAATTCTAAATTGCATAAATGGTTTTGTTTATATGCTCTGTCTCTGCTCTAAGAGGAATCAAGCACAAACAAATTGTACTCTGAAGTGCCTTCAGCAGATCACAATCGATGAGCATTATTCTGCCTATGCAAAGTGTTTCCAGCTGTGTTTAAATCATCCGAGTGCAGATGTAATTGTTGTGGAAAGCTCGTGCGGCGTAATGCTTTTGAAGTGACAATGATTTCGTGTGGGTGTTTGTTTGTGTGTATGTTGCAGTGACTCCTCCAGACTTGATGGATCAGGGAGCTTCCATGTGGCATCCCACTCTCAGGAAGTCCTCGTGTTCCTCTTGTTCTCAGGGGAGCTTCTCCGATGGGGCGACGCCCAAGGGATGCAACCATGAGAGGTGAGAGATAAGCAGGTGTCAGCCACAGACTGAGCTGTGTTTGATAAGGACTCACACCTGACATCCATCAGAGACAACCAGGAATCCTCAACAATACACATAAAACTGTGAAAGGAACAGAGAAATTATGAACCCAGCAATTACCCGGAAGACTACTGTGTGACATTTACCTCACAGACATGAATTTCACAGGAAAATGAGGTGATAAGAACGGCAGATAAAACAGGCTGTGAAAAAAGGCGAGCCTCAGCCAATTTGTTCTATATGGCAACAGAATAGGTGATAATTTGAATAACTAAAGGTTAGACCCAGCGCCGTAATAAACTCCACATTATTTACAGTATCTCAGGACAGTATGATTAACATCTAAAGCATGAGGTGATTAGTTTAATGACAGCGCTTTCAGGAAGAGAATAATGTTTCAGCAGCATCAGTAAAATGCTCTGTGTCGTGTTCTTCTGCAGGGCCCCTCTGAAGATGCTCTGCGACAACATGAAGAATCAGATCATCTCCCGGGCGTTTTACGGCTGTATGTGACTGCTTATTGTTTACACCCAAAAGCCTTAAAGGAACAATTCCCCAAAAGGGCTAATTTTAACTACTTAATATACAGTTTATGAGTATAAGTATACAGGTCAGAGGAAATATAACCCCTTATTTTAATTTTGGGGTGAACTATCCCTTTAAATATCAACACACATTCTACAAAATGTGTTGGCAGTATTATATAATGTCCACATTTTAATTATCACAGATCCATCCACAGAGCCATTAACTAATGAACTGTATTGTGAACCAGGGTTGGCATACTGCCGTCACCTTTCCACTGTGCGCACACACCTCTCTGCTCTCGTCAATCACACCATTGTGGAGCCCGGCGTGCCGTGTGATGCCTACAAAGGGCTCACCACAGACGTGTGGCAGACTTTCCTCCATGACTGCACAGTAAGCATCACTGGTGTCAAGGCACAAAACACAGACCTCACACTGCTGCTGACAGTATGCCATCCACACATACATACACACACACAAACACACACACATGCATGTCCACTCCCAGGCTCTCTCTAACACTCTGTCGCTCTTCTGTCTCATCCATATTCATCCTCTGCTAATCATGTGGCTCACATCATTAGTCTGTAAGCAGTGTGCATGAAGCATGAGTAATAGCCCTGCTGTCATCCAAGGTTTATTTGGACTGTAGTCCCATTTACCTTGAGGCCACTGAGAGTTTAACATTAACATTTTATAAGCAAGTGTTTGTCTTTAAACTGGTTTGGTCAATTTGAAGTGTCTGAATTTATTGACTGTTAAAACAGTTGTTGGACAACAGGAGATCCACTTACTTTGCCTGATATTAGAAAGAATTTTTATTGTGTCCATCTTCAATCTGATATTTTCTCCACTGTAATCTATTACAATGGAGGAGTGTGAATTCAATAATCTGACCAGCCATTACAAAACTAATGTATCCACCTGATTCATACTAATATTCAAAATAATGAGATACATACATACATACATACATACATACATACATACATACATACATACATACATACATACATACATACATACGTTATGTAACCACACCTGCCTGCCGTCTTCCCCCTTGTCCCCCCTCTTGGGTACATTAGTCATTACCAGTGAAAGCTGCTCTCAGGCTGCCATGTTAATGCTGATGCAGGTACAGGTCATTGCCTTTTTAAATGAAGGGGAAAAAATAAACATTAATGGAATCATTATTGGTGTTTTTAGGCATACGAGGAGGAGGAGCTGCTTCGCCTGGTTTACTTTGGTGGTGTGGACGCCTCGCTGCGTAAAGAGGTGTGGCCTTTCCTGCTGGGTCATTACCAGTTTGGAATGTCAGAAGCTCAGAGGAAGGAGGTTTGTAGTTTCCACATTTGCAGCTTTGCATCCAAAGAGGTTTTCCACCTGAACCACTGACCCTTTACCCCTCACCCCAGGTGGACGAACAGGTCCGAGTGTGCTACCAGCAGACGATGCGCGAGTGGCTCGGCTGTGAAGAGATTGTCCGCCAGCGGGAGAAGGAGCAACATGCTGCTGCGCTGGCAAAGTGCTCCTCTGGAGCGAGCATCGACAGTACCAGTCAGAAGATGATCCACCGCAACTCCACCGTCAGCAACGAGGTGCAGCAGTAATGAACTGTGCACCGCTAGAAGACAAATGTGGTCTAAAACAATTGTAATGTTGCAGGGCAAGCTTTTATATAGAACTGAACATTATGAAAGACGTGGGCATTTTATCAGGCTGAGAAGCCCTAAAGAAAATATATCAGTTGCATAATAGAAAATCCAATATTTTTAGAGCATGAGGGCTCATTTCAAGTTTTTTTTCCTTCGGCTTAATAAAATTGCAACACTAAATCACCAGAGTACCCCTGTAATGTGAGCACAGCACATGAGCCAATGTACAATGACAAAGATGCATATTCAGAATACTTTCTATTATAATTTCTTGGCCATAACTTCTTTATTCCCCATTCCCAGTCTTCACAGAGCTCAGACAGGCAGAGTCTGGCTCGCCTGCAGAGCGACTCCAGCAGCAGCACACAGGTACAAACACTCACCATGTAACGGCTTCATTGAGCAGATAGTCCTTTCAAAATGTTTCTAACTTGTGAGACTTCTGCTATCCTTATCCTACAGTAATGCATGTGATCTCAACCTTCTGAACCAACAATCCTCATCTCTGCATTCTCTCCCTTGCTAGTTCTTCACATCCTCCCATCCCTTTCCCTGGAGTAGCCTGCTTCCCTTTGGCTTGTTCTTTCAGGTGTTTGAGTCCGTGGAGGAGGTGGACCAGATCGAGACAGAGCCCAAGAGCGAAGAGGCCAAGCAGGTGCAGAAGATACCCAACGGAGCTCTGCAGAACGGGACAAGCTCTCCGGACTCCGGACATCCCTCCTCCCGCAACTTCTCAGTCACCTCCGGCCTGTCGGACGGCTCACTCCCAGAGGACAGCGCAGCACCTGATACAGTCCAGAGATCTGCAGCTGTCCCTCAGGTGCCTCAGAGCCCAGTGAAAGCTGAGGTTGGAGAGAGTGAAGGGATAGAAGAGATAGACAGCCAGGGGAAAGGTAGTGAGAAGAACAAGGAGGAGAAAAAAGCACCGGATGAGAACAAAACTGCAGAAAGTACGAAGGCAGAGGAGCTGGTGAAGGCCAACAAAGAGACAAGTCTGCAAACCACAAAACAAGAAACTGTTGAGGAGAGTGGAGAAATTAAATCCAAGGGGCTCGAGTGTGAGAATAAAGATGCATTGGCAGACATTAAAGGATTTCAATCTTTGGAGTCAGGAGAAACAGAGAAAGAAGAGCCAGAGGATGCTCTGATGGTGTCAGCAGCTGCCACAGAGACTAAAGGAGAACTTGTTGAGCAAAGTCCTAAAAAAAGATTAGACGTTAGTACTGAAGAAACATCAAAGCCTGAGATAACAGCAGGAGAAAATGTGGAGCAAACAAAGGAAATGGATGGATCAAAGTCAGGCAAACCACCAGAGGTTTCATTGGCAGAAAGGAGAGAAGATATTTCCGTTGATCCCGCAGAAGTTGAAAACAGCCTGGTTCTCTCAGCAGACAGCAGCAGAGCCAGAGAGGCCTACTTTGCCTCTCAGACAGACGAGGCGCAGGTCACGACTGAATCTGATGAGTCTCCCTCAGCCATAGAGATGGAGGAGATCCCCAAAGCCAAAGTTTCCATGGTGCCTTGGAGCAGGAAGGGACGCTGTGAAGCATCATCGTTCTCCGAGGACCCGGCCCCTCACCTGGAGCTCAGGCAGGAGGGCGAGCAGGGGAAGCCGGGCACAGAGGGCACGGAGCACGTCCTGTGTGAGGAGCCAGAGATGGAGAGCCTCTACCCGAGCTTTGACTCTCTGGCTGGGCCTGCGGACACGAAGACTGAGGGGACGTCTAAAGAATCTGCTGGGGGCACCTTCTCTGTGAGCACACATCTTTTTTAACCATGCGCTATAAGTTAATTGGTCTTTACAGAAAAGAAAATTAAACCTTCATAAAACTGATATAAAAAAAAATGTCATTATTTTTCCACTTTTTTCCACCAGCTTTTTAATCAACATCAGTGCTGATAATCACAACTAACTGATAATTTAATTTTAATAATGTGTTAATTTTAAGCCTTCAAATGGAATAATATAATATTGTGCCTCTTGTTTTTTCTGTCTATCAAAGCTTGGGATTGACAAGCCTAATGTACACCAGTTAAAATAGCATGTATTTGGAGCATAGAAGAAACATGAGAAAATTGTTCCATTAAGATGTAAAAACAAAAAATTTCTGGAAGTCAATGGTTGGCCAAATCATTACAGTTATGAGCTTGTTTTATCTATTAATACGTCCATTCTTTTGTTTGTTTCAGCAAGAGCTTTTGGATCTGTACACATTAAATCTGCACCGCATCGAGAAGGATGTCCAGCGCTGTGACCGAAACTATTGGTACTTCACTCCTGCCAACCTGGAGAAACTGCGAAACATCATGTGCAGGTAGAACATTAACAGTGCTACATTTCCTGCATAGTTTTTCCTGATGCTCTGCTGATGTAATGAATGAAATGCAGAGGAGGAAAATTAAACGAAGAGCGTCTGGCTGCACAGTAAATCATCTGTTGAGTATTTGATGGTTATTTTATGTGCTTTACACCATAACAGCCACGAAACAATCACAAAGAAATGTTGGATTTCGTTCATTTACTGGCTTGGTCATCATCGTACCAATAATACACTGTCCCTCTCTCTTCTAACCATCTATCCTGCTATCCTACCTGCAGCTTCCTATGCCAAAGGTCATCACATTTTAGTCTTACAAAAGCCTCATTCTGCTCTTATTGTCTTATTTTGGAGCTAAATGTAGTGGAGTAGAGGTATGAAGTTACATGAAATGCAAATAATAAAGTACAGTATACATTCCTCAAAACTGTTGTATCAGTACAGTAAATGTAATGCACATTTCACCACTGTTTTAGGGTTATTTCGAGAAACATATTAAGACTTGTTGCCATTCTATTTTATATTGTTATATATAAATAAAGCGCACTAATCTACCTTTTATTTAATTTACATACTTACTTTTTTTTTGTCTATTTACGTGCACAGCAGCAACTAAAACAAAAGCAGCGTTCTTCCGGGGATCAATAAAGTCTGATTCTGAATCTGATCAACAGTAAATAAAAAATGTGGAAATACCTCAGAAACCAGCTGCATCTGATGCAATGTACGAGTGGTGAATAAAAACAGCCGAGGACCCTGAAGTTTACTTCTCTCGCTTGTATTTCCAGCTATATCTGGAGGCACCTCGACATCGGCTACGTACAGGGCATGTGTGATCTGCTGGCTCCACTTCTAGTCATTCTGGATGACGGTGAGTCAGACCTGAATCACTCCTCTGACATTTGGTGTATTTTTGCAGTTATAGATGGAACAACAGAAGACGGTTTACCCACTCATTGTCTCACTGCAGCTTCCTCTCTCTCTGCTTCCTCCTTTCAGAGGCCATGGCCTTCAGCTGTTTCACTGAGCTCATGAAGAGAATGAATCAAAACTTTCCCCACGGAGGAGCTATGGACACTCACTTTGCCAACATGCGCTCTCTAATCCAGGTGACACACAACCAGAAAAAAGTCTTTGCACATGCTGTAGCCGTCAGGTCTCACTAAATCCAATAATTACAAACAAACGCTCCACTTTCTCACTGTTTTCCTCCGCAGCCAATCCTCATTATTTCTCTTCCTGAATCTCCTCTGATCCCCTGTCTCTGCAGATCCTGGACTCTGAGCTCTTTGAGCTAATGCACCAGAACGGAGACTACACCCACTTCTACTTCTGCTACCGCTGGTTTCTCCTAGACTTCAAGCGAGGTAAAGTAACGGCCTTGTCGAAGAGAGTTTGTGCCAATTAGAGGAGTAAGAGATTCACTCCTCTCTAAGCTATGTCGGTAGATAAAAATGCAAACCACTTGGCAGCTTGCTAACAAGACATTTAGTTATCAAGCCTTGGAAAGGATTTGGAAGTCAGTTATGTTTTTGGAAACTATTCTTGGGAGTTGCGTGTGAAATAATTACCTTGAACTGCAGCTGCATAGATACGCTTTGCAATAAATGAGGCTTTATTCTGAGGATTGTTTTCTCCCTGAGGTATCTCTGTGCATTTTCTCGCCCACCCCTACGAACACCTGCTTCCCTTCTTATCCCTCTCCACTGATAACTCTGCTTCCTGCCAACTCGCCTCCCATCCGAGCCTTTAAACCTGGATTTAATCTTGACTCCCATTTCTTTATGTGATTTGTCCTCCAGAGCTGGTGTATGATGATGTGTTTGCAGTGTGGGAGACGATCTGGGCAGCCAAGTATGTCTCTTCGAGTCACTTTGTGCTCTTCATTGCCCTCGCACTGGTGGAGATCTACAGGGACATAATCCTGGAGAACAACATGGACTTCACCGACATCATTAAGTTCTTCAATGGTAAAAAAAACAAACAAAAAAACAAAACCCAAAAACAAACAGCTGACGGTCATACAAATAGCTCCTCATTTCTCTTAAAGGTGCCCTCCACTCATTTTTACACCTCGAAAACCAATGAAGTTGTCATGTGGATTACTTTTCAGCCTGAGTGTAATAGTTTTCTGTATGGAGGAAGGTGATCTTTTATTGTGTTTGCACCGTAAGAACTGGGAGTCAGTCCTGCATTCAAAATATATGTAATTAAAAGTTTAAAAGTATCAGCAACAAAATGTACTCAAAAGTGAAAGTACTTGATATGCAGAATGGACCCACTCAGATTGTTATTTGTGTTACAAACATATTGGATTTTTATGATTATGCATTTATGTAAGCAGTATTTTAATTTTCTTAAAGTATAGCTCATTTTGACTATTACATATGCAGTCATGAGGTTGTATTTAAAAATAAAATTGTAATCACTTTAAATTATCACCATAACCTGAAAAGTTACTATAACTTGCCGTGTAATGGAGTGGAGTAAAGAAGTAAAAGGTCTGTTTTAAAATGTAGTGAAGTTTAAGGATAAAGTTACATATTAAAAAAATTATAAAGGAAAATATAATTAAAAAAATATATAAAATAAAATTATAAGTATCTCACAATTGTAGCGAGGTACATAACTTAAGAAAATATACTAAGTTACATTACACCAATGATTCAGGGTTGGGCCAGCTCTGGCATGGATATTACACATTACACTCCACTGGAAAGTTGTAGCAGGACATTTGACAGATGTACACTTTTTTAACAGGCATTACTAAAACAAAATACCATGTTGCATTGTGGGAAATGTAGGAACCAGCAGCTTGACTAAACCCAGGGACTTAAAAGTTGAATACTGTTTGTCGCCCTCTGCTGTCCATTGTTCTGTCAAACTGTCTCTCACATGTACCCCAATATTAGTCCTGGTTGAGCTATGCCAAAGGAAAAAGCTCTGATTGGCTGCCAGTGAACACATCATCAGATCTATTTAAATAATTAAAACTACTACTGAATCCCATTATAACCTTTGGTGAAATGATTAAGAAACTAGCCACAGTGTCAGAAATTTAAAGAAACAAATAAGAAGAATTAAACGTATGTGTTTCTTTGTCTTTCAGAAATGGCTGAGCACCACAACATAAAGCAGATTTTGACCATGGCCAGAGATCTGGTGTGCAAGGTGCAGATGCTGATAGAGAACAAGTGATTGTGCTTTTTGTCTTCTTTTTCCTTCCAACTAAAGTGTGACGGCTGTAGCAGCACAAGAGTAAAATCCACCTACATACACACACACACACACACACACACACACACACACACACACACACACATACACGCACTACACAAAGCCTTTACAATCACAGTTTGCTGCTATGAGCCTTATTGACTGTATCCAAAATGTTGTTTGTGTTGTCAACAGCTGTATGAGAATATTATGCTTCATATTTGTTAAAATGTTCAAGTGAAAACAAACGTATCTGAAAAAAAGCTTTTCTTTAATTTCCAAATATTTTTGTCCGGATTCCCTGAAGTGTCAATCTTAACCCGAGTGCACTTAATATTTTGAGATAAAAGATGGTTTTAGTTGCACATTTCAAACCAAATGCAGAGCTGAATTCCACTAGAGACTATATTTATGAGACAAATACATTGTGATAATAGTTTATAATAATTATTTTAATAGTCAAAGTCTACAAGATAAAACTCTAAATATATTAGTAAGTTATCCCTATTTCTATCCCTTAATGAGAGAAAGAATGTCATCAGACTTTAATTTACAGCACCCCAAAATTGAATTAGTTTTAAATAATGACTGGTTCAGTGCGATGTAGGAATAATTTAGCTTTTAGCACCATGTCAGTTATTTAGCATCAAACAGTGTTTGTCATCAATTGATCTGCCTCGTCTGCCAAATATTGTCTATATTGTTATGTGTGAATTGTACTGTACTGAGAGATAAATGTGTTACTTATGAGAATTATATTATGTCGAACCATAGCCTAATATTTGAGTGACCAAACGGATGAGATTTATATGAAGCAACAAGCCTGATTTGATTGCCTATTAAGTTATTTTTCATGATCTTGTAACCACTGTATATTTTGTAAATTGTGCAGTTTGCTCATCTTGATTTTTGTTTTGTCTTGTTTTGTGTTTGTTTGTTTGTTTGTTTGATTAAATGTTTTTTTTTTTTTTTTTTTAAGGTCAAATATGATTATGAATTGGGAAGCTCAGATGAGACAGTGAAAACTTAGTTTTGTGGTGCCACATGAATTAATTAATTAATAATTAATTAGTAATTCCTTTACGTGTGTATGTGTGTAACCTACACTGAATGATGAAAATTAATGGTAAAGATGACGTGATGAGGGTAACTGTATTGATGTTTTTTGGCAGATTTGGGGCTTGTGAGGACTTGTGAGAATATATACTTTTAACCCCTGAAGTTATACTAATGTTGGCCACAGTGACCAACATTCATGCTTGTCATTAATTTCCTAAAACTTCACTCAGTTGATCTACAAGTGTTGCTTCCTGAATGTGTTGAGATGAATTGCTTATAATATTGTTGTTTCTTTGTGAATGCTAGCTGCTGCCGAAAAACCCTATTTTTTAATTTATTTAGTATTTATTTATTTATGAATTGATTAATTGTTTTTTCATTCAGAATCTGCTTTGTTTGTAAAGCTGATATTTTTTATTTTGACGCCAATTCTAAATGTGTATTGTTAAACAATCAAATTCTATACTAAGAGTTCATATATATATATCTAAATATATATATATTAAATGGTATATGTTCTTATAATAAAACAATAAAAATGGAATTGTCATTATTTTTCCAAAACCTCTTGTTATGTGTTTTTCACTTCATTTAGTCAAACTAAATCCATGCCAACCACAAGAGTAAATGAAAGAGCTTAGAGTATTTTTTAAAAAGTTTTTTTTCCCCTTTCAAATTAGCTGTGGTTATGAAAAAAAAACTTTATTTCCAATTTCCAAATAAATAAAGGGATATATTATATTGGTTTAAAAATAAACATTCATTAATGCATTCTGAAATATATAAATGGCTGAAATTAATAAATGCATTAGACTAAGGTTAGGAACTTTTAACCCATCAGTTTATAGACTTAGGTAAATAAGTTGGGATAAGATATAACCATTCAGTGTTGAGCTTTAAATAGCGCTGACAGATGCAGACTGAATCTACCCAATCCTATCGTGAAGCCGAAGTCAACTACGTGGTCCCTTGCGAGACTATATATGAAAAGAGCATCGCCCGAACAGGGACTTGAACCCTGGACCCTCAGATTAAAAGTCTGATGCTCTACCGACTGAGCTATCCGGGCTCTGTGCCATCCTTGTTCAAATAATGAATGGTTCGATACCCGAGTGGAACAAGTCTTATTTTCATTTACCAATTTACAAGTATAATGGCTCATTGTTGATTAATTGTTTAATGCTTACAAAATCAATATATCTCCTTATGTAGGTGACTAACCATGCAGTTTATACATGTGTTTCAACCTTATATATCAATATATTTTTATAGAACTATACATTTCGCATGTTGTTTTACAAACAAAGACCAATTCATGACATACAACAACTGGAAATAGTTTTTACCTTTTGCACTATTTTAGCCGAGCATTTGGTGGAGCATTCTGCATCGCTAACTAATTGTTATAACTGTTAACCAGGAGTGTAGTCGATAGCAAGTCTATAAACCTCAAATATTTCAAAGAAAAAGAGCTTCCGCCCGAACAGGGACTTGAACCCTGGACCCTCAGATTAAAAGTCTGATGCTCTACCGACTGAGCTATCCGGGCGCTCAGTCATGGTCATTCAATAAAATCATTTTAATAACGATACTGTTTATTGATATACCTTTTATTTTTAACGTCTATATATGATAATATGTGCAATACCGCCTAAAGAGTTATGATGTACAACTATAGTTCGTATGCGTCAACGACAGTATTCCTCTGAAATAATTTAAACAATGTTTTCCTCGATTCCTCACAAGAAACGCAATTGCCATCCCTGAAAGATGTTTAATGCTACTTTACTTTATTAAGGAGGGTTAACTCTTAAAGCTACCTCTACGTGTTAGACGCCAACACCATATTTTACCTCAAAAGTATCAGTCTTTCATTTGCTTGGGCTGTAAAACGAAGAAGGAAGGAAGTGGAAGTCAATCCTCTCGCTCCCCCTAATCCTCTCTGTCTCGCCGGGGCTAGCGTTAGCTACATGCATGCTAGTTCAGATTCCAGCATTGACCTTCCGGGTGAGCTGACGAGTACTAAGAAAATGTGACAATTTTAAAAGTTTCGGACATACCTGGCTACCTACTTGTCCTGAAAATGTCAATGTTGAGTGTGGTTGGTAAACGCACGTGCCGGGTCGTATCAATTAATATCACTCGGCCTGTATTTAACCTGTTAAACGTGGAGAGCTTCTGCAGGAGGAGAAATAGCTGTTTGCAGAGTGTAACGCGTCCTTTTAGCTCTCAACCACACAACTCCAAGGTAAATTAAACAGCAGTGATTACCATTTTATTTGCAGTGAGTGGTCTTGTTAATTTGGGTCTCACCTAATAGGTACCACAGGCTGCAACATGGGAACTAATAACAGAGGACCAACTTCCGAAGGTAATATATACACCCATCACCGGTTGAATCTGAACACAATACAGTACTTGTTAGATTTTATATACTATGTTGTAAGTCTTGTCTTAAACATAAGTCAGATTTCCATGTTTACATAGAGCTTGCTTGCTTTGATCATTCCCCATGTTCATACTGTCTATTAATTATCCTTCCTATGCCCTTTACATAATTGATGAGGAACACAATCCACAGTCATTGTTGTTTCTGAAGATTTTTAGTAATACGAGGCTTGATAATGAGTTGGAGGGGTACATTTCAAATGTACTTACATAATTGCAGTGTTTTTAGTTTAGAATTCTCTGAGTTACAAGGGAATTATACAAATAATAATATAAAAAAGATTTGGTTTCATGGAATAAATCTTCGAACAAAAACATACATAATAAAACATGTTCCAACAGGAATGTTATCCGAAACTGGGGAGAAATTATCAACATTGGCAACAAAGGTTACAGGTTTCCCTGGTGTTAGCACAGCCCACCTTTAGGTGATTGTGGAAAGAAACTGTCACACATTCATCTCTAAGCAACACACCATTGAATTCACAGCCTGCCCACATCCCTGCTGACCTGGTGGACAAACTGGAGCGACTGGCACTGGTGGATTTCCGCACCAAACAGGGACTGGCCTGTCTGGAGAAAGCCATTCGATTTGCAGATCAGCTTCATGTCATTGACACATCAGGGGTTGAACCGATGGACTCCGTTCTGGAGGACAGGTGTGGTGCAGACTTGTTGTCATAGAAAATGTGTATTTGCATGTGGTCCTTTTCATCACAGTTACAATCAATTTGCATAGCAAATGAACAACAACAACTTATTTTTAAACTTTTATGAAGCGTTATCTAATATGGTCACGTGTTATCTCTGCACATCCAGGACATTAAACCTGAGGGATGATGCTGTAATGGAAGGGGACTGTGCAGAAGAATTACTTCAACTTTCCAAAAACACTGTGGAAGAATATTTTGTGGCACCACCAGGTATTTGAAAAATGAATATATTATTTTGAGCATTGATTTTATGATCAATTTTACATTTGTGCAACATTAATGGCTTCTGACTTAGCACACTACCACACATCAAACCATACAACTTTCATACTGTACATATCATAAACTTCCACATCTGTTTTCACTCTGTGCATTTCTCTGTTATGACACATTTGAATATAATCTAAAGTGAAAAAGGATACTGTTTTGTTTATTACAGTGAGGATCTTAAACAGATATTTCTTCTTTCACCACAGGAAATATTCCTTTGCCAAAGAAAGAAGAGAGAGCCACCATGCTCCAACACTCAGAGTTATGATATTTATGAATCTATGCTTCATATTTATTCCTAATGTTTAATTTGAGAGAAGTTGTGTTTTTCAGTTTCACTTGACTCTCCTTCATGGTTTAAGTCTTGTTTTAGTTTCAGTATCATTTAATCAAAATTGTGAGTGACCAGGGTGTTGGCAACCTTTGTTGTGAAAACTTTCAGTGCAAATTGTGATTTACATTTTGATCATAATGCATTCAGACTGTAATTTTTTTCAATAAAAAAAAGTGATCTTGTTCTTCTCTTTCTGTTTTGTTTCCACTGAAATATTTTAGATGTGCCTATAAACAGACTTTGACTTGTAATGAAGAAATTAAATGTTACCGTTTCCTGATAAAACTAGACGGATCAGATATGACCTTACGTAAGAAAATCCAGCCATCGGAAACTCCCATCATACCTTCGGTTACCTGTGATACATTCATACTGTCAGCTGCTTGCCAGTGTGATTAAACTGGATTAATACGTGTCAGTCCATTAACCTGCCCTCAGGCCATGTGAGTAATCAAAACACTGCATCGCCCAGAACAGCGGAGTCATGTTTGGAGAATAGAAACCGAAAGTACTTATCATTTCTGACCATTATTGAAGCAGAGGAGGGAAAACGAATCTTAAGTAAAGGGGAGTGTCGATCAGCTGGGGCATATAAACAGCGTGTGAGCAGAGATATCTCACAGCTGCAGCGGACCATCCAGACTTCAAACTTTTTTCCGGAAGATTTTAAAAGAGTGATCACAAGGTAGGAAGCTGTCTTTTTTTATTTTTTATCAGTATTGTAATGAAAAACAACGTAATTGTAAAGCAATAATAAGGGGGGGGGGGTATTTATGTTTTGGCTTATTTTTTACAATGTATTTAATTATGTTTCTAGACGAATTTCACTATGGATATAAACATCAAAATGCTGACCGGGGACTGCCTCACAATGAGGGTGAACCCAGACGACACAGTGGGCTCTGTTAAAATACGCATCCAGGAGAAGCTGGGAGTCGCCTGTGAGACCCAGAGGCTGGTGTTTGTGAACGGCCACAACACTCAACTCGACGACAACTCCAAGCCGATCAGCTGCTACGGCCTGAACCCCGGAGCCACCCTGACCCTGCTGGTGACCCAGCCGGCTCAGGTGACCCAGCAGCCGGTGCAGGTGTTCCTCAGAAACGACAAGGGGAAGACCAGCACCTACGACGTCAGACTGGACGAGACTGTGAGCATCTTTAAGAACAGGGTCCAGAGCCGAGAGGGGGTCCAGGCGAGCCAGCAGAAGCTCGTTCATCAAGGCAGAGTGATGGAGGGGGGGAGGCTGTCCGACTACGGCGTCAGGGAGATGAGCACCATCGACCTGACTCTGCGCCTGAGAGGAGGCTGAGGACGCGTCTGGCTGCCAGACGGTCAATATTTTTGGCAACTTCTTTCATTTAATCTAAATGAACAATATATAGCCTTAAATCCATTTTGTTATTTATTTGTAGTTTTGAGATGGAAAAGCATGTATTTAAAAAAAGAAAAAATATGAGGGTTAATTTATTACATATATACTGACAACACAATGTCATGTTCTGCACATTCCATTAACTCATCTAAATGAAGGTAATTTTGTCAAATTGATTATTATCATTATTTTCATCCATGTGTAAGTGAACATCATACAGCCTTAAATACCTTTTTATAATTGATATGTCAGTTTGCTCAAATCACTGCATTCCTTCACATGAAATACTGCTTGAGATCTTAAAAATGTGTTTAGACTTGATTTGTTATTTTCTTTTGAAGTTACAAATATGAAATAAACACAACAAATAATGTTTTAATTTTTTATTGTGAGATTAATTGGAAATTGTTAAAAACAAAAACAAAAAAATAAAGTTTCATATGTAAATGTGCTGGTCTTTTTGCATTTCTTTCCTTAGCTTAAGGGTGGAGCTGTACCAGGTACAAACCGTAAACGGAATAAGGAACCAGAAAGGCACACTTTAGAATTATTTTTTTTTTGGCATTATTCCATTCTTTAAAACAAACTCCCTCTATCATATCATCATTATTCAAGTTTTACTGTTATATTTTACAAGATTTTGCCAGTGCATTGTAAAAAATAAAAGTATTATAAACTACATTATTATGCTCTCAAAAACACTCAAGTATCAACAAGATAGCAGCATGTTATAATGGCTGTGTCACTGCTAGGGAGTTAATCAGAGGAGCTACTATATTTGAAAATTACAGTTCAGATTAGAAACAAACAAACAGTAAAATTCAGTTTCAGTGAGGAATCACAAAGGAGGCTTCATTTCCTCACAGATGCAAGGTAGGCGTACCAGAATAAGGCGACCATGTTGGCAAACAGCACTCGGAACTGAAAAGCAGACACAGGAAGGATGTCAGTATGTGAGTCATCATTTGCTCAATGACAGGATACCAGTAGGGTGCATACCTGAACAGGCACAAAGTTGATATTAATGAACTGGAAAGGAGTCCACACTTTCCAGTTCATCTTTAAAGCAGTCCAGTAACTTCCCCTCATCTTCTTTTCAAAGTCTCTCCACCCTTTAGCCTGAAAATGACAACACACAAAGAAAGTGGGCTAAATGTCCAATCATACTGAAAAAAGGGCCAATTTTTGGGAAGTGTGGGATCCTGCACTTTTTGAGTTTCACCCATACTAGGAGCCAAAAACTAATATCGTGACAACTAGGTCTCTGCTGCAGCAATTTTGACCATTTAGCCTTTTTTTTCCCACACCACAGATAAGCAAATGTTTAAATGGCATAATCATTAGGTTTCATACCGTGCTATACCAGTATAATAGCAGGGAAAATTATAACTAACCTCCAGGATGTTCATAACAAAGTAGAAAAGGAGCAGAAAGCCGGGGGCAAATATAAGCCGATCCAGTAGCAAACGTTTGACTATGCAGAGCGGGTCTGTGGTTGGCATCCACACTTCCATGAGCTGGTAAAAGAAATGGCTCACTGGTCCTGTAATTAATAACCTGAAATACACAACAGGGTATGATAGTACTGCCATATATATATTTAAATATACTGATGTAAGAGGGGAGGTTAATTTGCATGTATTTTAAACTTTTTTTAATGCTCTCATTACATGAAAAACATCATTCTATTCATTGTTCTGCTGTAGTTACACCATAACTACTTTATGTCTGAATTAAGTCTCACCCATAAATGGCATAACGTGCAGCTCCAGCTGTGTCAATCTCACTGATCTGGGCTCCATTCTTGGCCTTTTTTCTTGCCTCCACAATCTGAGACAGAAGATTTCCCAAAGCTGAGAGGATACCACTGAAAACAGCACACACAGGATAAAAAAAAAAAGACTTTATTTATTTTTTAAAAATTGGACATTGCTTAAAAAAAAAAAAAAAAAAAAAAAAAAAAATATAATAATAATAATAATAATAATAATAATAATAATAATAAGAAGAAGAAGAAGAAGAAGAAGAAGAAGAAGAAGAATATAAATTTCTAAATGAAGATTTCCCAAAGCTGAGAGAATACCACTAAAATCAGCACACAGAGTATAACAATACAACTGTTACTAATATGTAACGGATTGATCAAGTAAATCAGTGCCCTGAGCCTGTTAGGGGAGGTTTTTTGGGCAGATGCTGATTGGCCAAAGCCAGAGGACTGACACAGGAGGGCAGTCTGTGGTCAGGGCAAACTAAAAGGTTCACTTTGAGGACAAAAATCAAGTCAGAACTGCTTACAAAGACAATATTTGTTACAATGCAGCAAACAGTTACTTCATAAACTTTAATGCTCTGCCTTTAACAAATGACAATGTCTCCTCTCCGACTGTCAATTTGAGGAAACACGGCACAAAATATCAAGTAGGCTGCAGAACATTAACAATATCAGTGATTGAAAATAGAGCTACAGACCTCGTTACAGACTTAGTGAGAATGGGATATTTCTTCAGAAGAAGCAGATACTGCTGCAGTAAACGGAAATGAATGGGCGCATCCCGGACAGGCAGACTCTCCACAGGCATTGTTAGTAGTTTAACTGTACAATCATTACCACCACAGGGCGGACACAGGCGAAGTCGAAAAGATTTCGCCTAAGACTTCCTGTTTACGTCATTGCGTCAATATGTGAGCTGCGTTAAGACACGCCCCTGCGACAATGGGATTGGTCAGCGCGGTGCCTGCGTCCTGCGTTACACAGTTCGTGTCTGACAGAGATGCCTCTTTTCATTAAAGTGATTGCCCAGTTGTAATAATTGTTAAAATTGATAGAAAACCGTTAAAAAAAAAAATTTAACAAGCATAAAATAAAACGATCGCAAGTCCCGTATCCTAGACCTTGTGCTGCAAATCTGTCCAACTTTAATTTATTCCAAACCAGTAGTGAAATGTAACTAAGGTTATACACTGGTGCAGTAAAGTCTATTTTTTTTCTTACTTGTACTCTACCTGAGGCTACCTGCTTTAGTTACTTTTTAGACCAGGATCTAACATGAAAATGACTAGATCTTGATGACTTTTTCATAATTTATTTTGTTTAACCTATATATAT
>JAOWBC010001486.1:13585783-13600704 GCA_028566105.1 Hypoplectrus providencianus
TATATATACACACACACACACACACACACACACACACACACACACATTATTTAACATAAGGTAGAAATCTGCTGATGGAACAGTTTTCTAGTAAAAGGTCCTCCATTCATATTCTAAGTATAAAATAGTACTATTGAATCCACACAAGTATTTAATGTAAAAGTACTGATGTGTTGTTTTTTTGCGTATTACAATGCTCAGGAGTGATCTATTCTTACTGCATTGACCTCCAAAGAGTGAATAATGTTAAGGTAACTGGGCATCAGATAAACCATCTATGATTACCACTTTTTTTTAAGTTTGGCATGTTTCAATTCTGGCATCACAGCCCTGACACTGTACCGGCTGTTTTTACATTTTTGGCAAACTGTTTGGTGCACACAAATTCACAATAAATGAGGATGTGTTTGTGAAACTCTGTAATGAAATGAATACAGTATACAGTGCCTATCATACTCTATCTAGTCTTTGAGTGTGTGAGGAAGTGATCATATTTTAAATTTAACTGCAATGAGTAAATTAAGAGACATTAATACATCCTTTTTGGAACCACTTTAATAGAACCAACGTTTCAATAAAAATGTAAAAAAACAAAACAAAACACAAACATATTTACAATGCTGAAAGAACAGTTTGGGAAAAAGGTTGTTTTAAGGACATTCAGTGTATCACACTTCAGTTATAACTGCCAACACAAACTCTTTCATAAAGAAATCTCTGCACATACTGTCGCTAAAACAGGAAACTGTAAAAGCTTAGTTTTTGGTCTGTAGTCAACAAACATACATGTTAGGAAAACATGCACAACTTAAAGTGCCTTCCAGTTCACGGGAGACTTCCCAGATTTCTGTAGCAGCTCGTTGGCCTTGGAGAAATGCTTGCACCCAAAAAATCCTCTATGAACAGACAACGGAGAGGGGTGCACAGCCTGCAGGACGTGGTGGCGTTTCTACAGACAGAACACATAAAATTAGCAGATGAACACAATAAAACACTGTGGTTAAAAACAACAGTGCTTACCCACCCTATTAATAGCAGCTCCTTTCTTCTGAGCGTATGATCCCCACAGCATGAAGACGACACCTTCCAGGTTGCTGCTGAGCCACTGCACCACAGCGTCGGTGAAGGTCTCCCAGCCTTTGTCTTTGTGTGAGTTGGCCTGGTGCGCTCGCACCGTTAACACAGCATTGAGCAACAGCACACCTGATGAGCGAGGTCACAGACAGAGAAGAAGATAGGTCAGTTAATGATCGACAGCTCTCTTGGATTGCAGCAGCATAAACATTCAACAGACAAATATCTACCTTGTTTGGACCATCCAGTCAGATCTCCATGTCCAGGGTGCTGAAAGCCCTCAATGTCCGACACCAGCTCTTTGTACATATTCTCCAAACTGGAAACGAGGAGGATCAAGAGTGTTATGCATGTTAAGGGACAGCGTAGCAATGAGCTCACGTCTCAGTCACACATTGAGACACTCAAAATATATATTTTTTTCACCTGGGTGGAGGACGCACTGGTCTTTTCACACTGAAGCACAATCCATGGGCTTGGTTAGGCCCGTGATACGGATCCTGGCCAAGAATCACTACTTTGACCTGGAAATAAACACAGATCCATAAGTGACAACTATGAAAATGCCAAACTAATGGACGATGGAGCATAATTTCATCCACACACCCACAAACTCAGCCAGCCAGCCGACAGCAAGTGGCAAATGTTTTATAAATAGATTGATTTCAGTAGAAATGCATGTGGTTAGGATTAAATGAGCATACGACTGAATAAGCGATATACATTTATTTGTTTTGCTGTTTCGATAAATGCAGCCCCCATGTCATTCAAAACAACAATAACTTTCAAGATTTTTCGTGAGCAGTTGCTTGTTAATGTTTGATGTATTCATGTGTTTTCAGACGCAGTGTTACATAGTGCTGTTTAACTTACATCTCGGATGTCACACATCTGAGTCCAAGTGAAGACATCTTCAGCGGGAGGGTACACAGTAAAGCGTTTCCTCTCTTCAGAAACAAAATTCATCAACTGTGACAGAGAGATGATGTTACTTTAACTGTTTAAAACACCACATAGACAAAGTGAAGCGTAAAGACGTTTAATCTCACTTGTTTAAAATAGGGCTTTCCAAACTCTGCCGACAGTCCCTTCCGCCAGCTTTCCCCAAACCCTGGAGGCGTCTGGGCGGAAGAGAGTTTCTCCAAAGCAGCTCTCTTGTTGCGGGCGATCCTGTCGAGCTGATCCGGGGACAGGGGAGCAGGGGGCGGGTTGGACGGTTCGGGCTCAACCGCTGAGGACTTCAGCTTCTTCTGCACAATTTTAGTGTATTTTGTAAAATACAGAGATGGTGAGAAGCGTGCAGCTGGAGGCGTGACTGGCTTTATAAACCGTCGACAGCTCAGAACAAACATGCTTGTGTTGTGGTAGCTGTGAGCACCACTTTTAACAACAACCAAGAACACGGCGGTGCTTGTGAACGCAGCTTTGGTTACGCCGAACGCGTCGCGGGAAACTGCAGCCACTGTGTGTTTGTAACACTACTAAAACACACTGTAAGTGATGTTTAAAAGTTATTACATCTATGTTTGAACACTATAAGGTTGGCTACTTTTACTGACAAACTGTATTAACTTCTTATAGAAGTTGCTCACCGGGTCTTTGGCATCCTCCTCGGCTTCATTTATATCCTTACCAATCCTCTTCTTCGAAACAGGAGAAAAAAACGAGTTAATAGTTTTTTGTCCAATCATCTTTTTGAAAAACACCTTGGCGAGACGCTGGTTAACAAATTAATTTTACTTAATAGCAAATGCGAGAGCACAGCAACAGTGGTCTGCTCGTTAAATTCTTTCAATGGGATTGAAGTGTTCGCGCCAAAACAAAGTGACGACACAGAGTTATGATAATGAGCTAAGCGCTGTTCAAGACTAACTGCTGCTGCGTGTTTTCTTCTGTCTGTGGTAGGCAAAGCACCTAGCATTCGTCTTAAAACGCTTTGTTATGTTATTTTTTATGTATGTAACTTAATTATGCTTGTTATAATGTGATAATTTATTGTATGAAGGCATATTCTAAAGATCTTAACTGTGGGTTCTTACACAGAAGCTAAAACCATCGTTCAATTTATTGCGAAAGAAACAATACTCAACCATTTTGATTATCAGTAAATAATAATTTTTCAAGTTAAAAAAAATTCCCAAATTCGTTGTGTCCATGCTTTTAAATATGTGAATTTGCTACCCATCTTATTCCTGTATAATACAAAATTGGATATTTTTGCTTTTTCTTTTTATTCTCATATTTTTTAACAGTTTGAATATTTTACCATGAGTCCAGGGGAATTGTGATGATCGCTTTCATTCTCTAACATTTTAAAGACAACATTATTTATTTATTATTCAGGAAAATGGTTAAAATATCAATTGATGTGTGTTGCTTACAGTCCTATCTTTAATTCAGAGGTCCTGGAAACAAGCACAAAAATATTGGGACCGTTTTTGGCTGGTTAAATATTGCAGTCCACTCAATGCAGAGACACATTGAAAATGCTTTTTGTCACAAATATTTCTTTTCTCAAAATCATGTTTTGTTCTTCCTTGCATCACCCAGGTCTTTAAAAAAAATCCCATACTTACAACACCACAATGGAAAGGTTTGTGAATAAACGCTCCAACATTAAAGGTGCCAGAAGCCCACGAAAGAAGATCAAACTGGAAGGTAAGGAGAGGATGGAGGAGGAGGAGGAGGAAGAAGACAACGAGTTCTCTGATCCCATTCCTTGGCAGAAAATAGAAGCAGAGGGACTAGACTGTGATTATGCTCTGCTGTTCTCCAAAGAAGAAGCAGACTACCTTTTTAAACAGCTGGAGGAGGAAGTGGTGTACTCCACAGGTACAACATCAAACCATTCCCTGTAACATTTTGGTCAGTAGTTGCTGTGGTGTTAACAAGTGTGGCTGTTTTTTTTTTCCAGGAGAAGAAGCTCAAGTGCAGGTGTTTGGAAAAGTGCACAATATACCAAGAAAGCAGGCGACCTATGGAGATGCAGGGCTCACCTACGCTTATTCTGGGGTGACACGTTTAGCCTGTCCCTGGACTAAAACCTTGGAATATATTCGGGATGCCGTCACAAAAACAACTGGGCAAACATTTAACTTTGTTCTGGTTAACAGGTGAGACATTACCATGTGAAGGTCCCAGTTTGTTAATGTGTCTCCCTGCTAAAAGTGGTCTTCTCTCCACCAGGTACAAAGACGGGCAGGATCACATGGGTGAGCATCGTGATGATGAGAAGGAGCTGGACCCCCTCTGTCCCATCGCCTCTGTCTCTCTGGGAGCGCCACGAGACTTTGTCTTCCGGCACAGAGATGCTCGGGGAAAACAGAGCCGCAGACAGATAGAACCTGTGAAGCTGGAGCTCGTTCACGGAAGCCTGCTTCTCATGAACGCACCAACCAACACCTTCTGGTACCACAGCCTCCCTGTCCGCAAGAGGGTTTCTCAGCCTCGAATCAACCTCACTTTTAGACGCATTCTACTTGACAGAAAGAGACGACCAAGAATCTCTGACTAATGGGCCACAATTCAAACTTCATAGAGGACAAATCACCTGCTGCTTTTGGAAACATGGACATGTATATTAAATCTGAAACAACACCCCAACAACCAGGAGGACCCAAATGATATGATGCCATTTGACCTTGTGACTATTAACCTTTCTGTAGGGGGACAGGAAGAAGGGAAGTGGCTCCACCCCCAATTCACACCACAGGCCCAATTTGCCTTAGTGGCAAAGAAAAAACCCAAAGATGGTCTCTTTGTTTTTGTATAAATCGCTGGCCTGTGTGTTTGATGAAATAAAAATCCACCTAACCTGTTTAACTTTCTTGCAGTCTGTTGGTAAAAGAGAGAACCTTCCTTTCTCTTAAGTCATATTCAAGGTAATAATTTGGCACTTCTTGCAGTGCAAAAACTTTATATACACTGTTATTATCGCTGTGAAGTCAAATATTTCATGTAAACCTATTTGCACTGACACATCTGCAATGAGAAATAACTTAAGAGTTTTGGTTCAGTCACACCTATGGATTCCTTCAAGGACACTTCAGAAAGTCAGTGCTTTACTGAAACAGACACAAGCATTACTCATGTCTGCTTGTATACATTCTGTACTTAAAGAAATAAAACAGTCAAGTGCCAATTGTTATATTTTTTAATACCCAAAAACAATCACCTTTACAGATTGCACACAAATACACACAATCTCACATGAATATACATTAGTGCAAATCGCAAACATCAACAAGGAGTTTTGCAGCAGGCCATTTCTCAATTTGACTTGGTTGGTTTGGTAGGAGCAATGGCAGCTACACAAAGTTAAAAATATTCAGGATGACCTGCCCAAAAACCTGCAGTCATACTTATTACGTGAGATCAGATCATTATTAATAATCTGTTCAACTGTTTCACATCAACACCATTCAAATGGCTCCGATGCATCATCAGTTGGAGCATACATGGCTTTGTGCATTAAAAATCTCGCTTTATAGACAACATGGCACTTTAATGTCAACTCTGCAAATCATGACAGTGTAAGGATTACTGGAAACATAGAAAAATATCAAACCGCTTATTACCAATGTGAATTAAAAGATTATTCCGATAGTTTTACGTACACTGTTCGAAATGATTAGGCAAATTAGCTTAGACGATAGAGAACCAGAGTTTGGGAAAATTCTACCTATTGATTTCATTATATGTAACAACTTCTAGGTAACATGTTCAAGAATTCCTAATCAGCTACTCCTGTGTCTGTAACGTACAGGCAGTGGACAAAATAACAGGAACAGCTAAAAGTATGTTGTAATCCTATTTAACACCAAAACCTACAGCATCTTAAAAACTGCCACAGAGGTGGGTCAACATTACACATGAAGAATACATTACAGTGCTGTTACTTTAGAGCACACTATGTTCTCATGTGTTCCTGTTTTTTTGTCCTGGAGAAACCGAAATGTTGCACGACAGAAATTGTAACACGTGTCAAAGCAGAGTGGTTTACATGACCAAAGATATCTGACTCAAAATCCTACAGGTCCATTATCTTTGGGATCGAGAGCCTCCTACTCTGAATTGGAGCAGCAGGCAAAGTGTCCACTTGTGGATTTAATATCATTTGATATCACAGCCCTCAACATCAACAAATAATCTCTTCAGTATCAATGCGATGACTTTCCTCTCTTGTCTTGTTGTCATATTAAAGTCAAAATCCACCCGATGGTGACCGCGCTGTAAGTGGTACGTACAACTGTGACAGACAGTTTAACTGGAAAGGCAGAAGTCAATCAGACATTTAAGAGCTTCTGGTTACTCCTCAGAGCGCAGGGCGAGGTTAAGTCTTCGGACTCTCTCGTAGAAGAGCATGTAGGCGTTGGAAGACAGCACTTCGTGCAGGCTGGCCTTTCGTACTGAGTCATCCGACACCCAAAGCCACTGGGAACTGAAGGGTGAAGAGGTGCGGGCGGAGGAAGGGCTGCGGCGGTATGTGACGAAATGTCCTGAGTGCATGTCACCGTGGTGAACCAGCACAGCCGTGAGCTGGAAAAGGTACTCTGTAGAACTGAGAAGAGAGATGCTGTGATCAAAAGACATATTCTGTTGAGTGCCTGTGAAAGGAAAAGCTGTGGTTGGCAGTTTTCTAGAAAAGGCAGTTCAAACAAAACAAAAAGCCACCAGAAATTCCCTGTTGCAGCTCTCCAATTTCTGTCTTAAGCCTGTCACCAGACAAGTGTAGGTAAATGCACATATTTGATACAGTAACCTGTATGAGCCGTTCGTTTCAATCACCCTGATGATGGGCATAATTCTGTTGCTCTTATATAGCTGCAAGCTAAAATGCAATGAAGAGCTTTGATTTCCAACCCCCAGCACAGTTTCATATGCATCTCTCATATATTGATGCACCTTGATATTATGTTTACCTGTAATCATATGTGAGGCCGAGCTGTGGGTTCACACCAGGAGAGTGAAGGAATACAGATGAGCATGTTCCGTTTGTAAAAGGTTTGTTGTTGTTGTTACGATGCTCTGTATCTGTAAAAACAAAATGCAACAAATGTATGATGACAATAGCAAAGTGAATGTGAAACAGAATGATGTGGGAGAATTTACAACACACACCCATGCCATTAGATGAGGGCTTTTCCATGGAATCATCTGAATTTTCTGCCTTTATGGAGGGTGGAGCACATTTGATCCGCTGACTTCTGTGTGTGGAAACACCGTGCTTGTAGCGATCCATCGACAGGTACTCAGTGAACTGCACATGCTCCTGTCTTTTGATTGGCGTTCCTTCACTGGACCATGTTAGTCTTTGTAAATGGATGCAGAGGCACTGGGGGAGCTAGCAGATGGAGGAAAACATTAGACAGTTCAATCAAACTTAACATCTGCGACTTAGCAACCTACAGCTGTGCACATATTTTATAACTATTTGTTCAGATCTAATATCTCTATATCTGGCCTGAAGAATAAAACATTACCTTTCCCAGTTTCAGTTGTTTAACAAATGTTGTCCTCTGGCTTTCCAGAACTTGCCCATTTACCGTGGTCCCTTGTTGAAGCTGAGGTGAAATCATCCCAAACAGAAATGAAATAAAATCAGCAAAATAACATCTTTTGAAAGAAAAGATTATGAAATAGCATAAAAGAGGATATAGTAAAAAAAAGAGTAGCTTGCTTGTGCAAAAACTGCTAAAAACAAACAAACCACAAAACATTGCACACACAGATAGGACAGGTTAAAAAACACATAAACGTAAAGGCAAAGTACACAATAGAAGATACATTACAAAGAGTTCAAAGAAGTTGAGTGTGATAACTTTCAATTAGGAATTGTATTCTTATTTAAGCACATTGGCTGCTAGCAACAATCTTTTTAAGGGGCACATAAAAAATTGGAAAATTCACATGTGGGGATATTAACTAACATATTTCATATTGTGCAATAAAACTCTCATCTCATCATCTTGTGTTAACCACAGACCTCTTTCAGACATCTAACCAAAACCCATTAAAAAGTTTAAAAGGGTTAGACCCCATGGTGCTAAAATGCTAACTTACTTCTGCGTTAAAGAACTCATATGTGTGGCATCCTATTCCTGTCATTGATCTACTGTGAGTTACATATATAACAACATGATTACCAGAATTTAACAAGACAAATGCTGCGGTGAACGTACCTTGGTGCAGTTTTCACACTCCACTTCTTTGATGGTTTCTGAGGAGATGAAATGCTGAAGACACTGATCTAGAGAAATAGGTCGACCCTGTGGATGAACAAAGATGAATTACAAAAAAAAAAAAACAGGACAGCAAAAAGGTGATACTATAAGAACTTTATTATTTACATGTCACTGATATTTTTGCTTACCCACTGCGGTAAAGGGATGGACAGGGAGAGGCTCTCAAATGAGTCGTACCGCACCGGACTCTAAAGAAGAGCAAGGCAGAGATTTAAATCACCTTGAAAAGGTACAATTCAAATGACACAAACTAACTTGTCATATCTGTGACAAAAACAAACAAACTCACTTGTTGTTCGCAGCGCTTACATGACATATTGCTTGTTAAACGACCATGAAAAGGATGCTGAGACTTCCAGGGACTTGGTATTGGATGGAGAGGGGCTGCACAAAAAAAAATTGGATTTAATATATTCCTTTTTAGTTTTATTTTTTGAGCACTGAATTACATTTCTCTCCTTACCTCGACTTCTGCAAGTCAGGGTTTTATCATCTTGATCAGGGAGGCTCTGGTAGAAAAAAAACACAGAAACACAGAATAACTGGGAGTGCAGGAGCAGATTTGCAATGTTTGACAGCTTTACAACACTAGTGCAGCGGACTATTTTTTTTAACGAGGCAAAAAAGGTCCCTTGAGACTATACAAGTGCTTCAAAGTGCTGAACTGAACTGCAGAGCATACTGGAGGCATCAGCGTGCAAAAGAAATCCGTGTACAGTTTTGGAGACAATGCAATTAGGGAGATGATAACTTGCCTCAAGGGACTGCATGTCAAACAAGTGAGCGACTTTGGGTTGACGATCCCGCTCCTCCTCCAGAGAAGATGTGAGGACATGAAAAAGTTCATGTGCATCCTGAGAGAGACAGGCAACTGTTGAGATTTAAATAAAAATAACAATCTTAAAAAATACCACTCAAATGCGTGATTGACAAACCTGCTCTTCAAATGAACTGATGTGCCACCGGTACAGTCTAAGAACATCCAGTAGACACCCCGCATCCAGTACGTCTTCGTCTCCAAGCTCATCACTGGACAGAGCTGTCAGTGTGGGGAATGAATGAATGAGCACTCATTTCCACTGTGCCCTAGTGACTCATATCACAGACTGGTTTTAAATACAATACCTTTCAGAAGCTGAATCAGTGTCGTGGACAGCTGGTTGTCTTTGCATGACTGGATTATCGGGGAACCAGAAAACGTCTCCAGCCACCTGATGAAGGATGGACAAGCTGCTAAACCCTGAAGCAACGAGTTCAGGAAGCAGGTGTTGCCCAAGTTCAACAGACCAGGAACCATACCTGGAAGAATACACAAGTCAGTAAAACTTACTGCTCTAAACTAGTGCATGGCATATAATCTGTGTATCACCTTGTCAAACTGATTCCCACCTTTTTTCCGCTTCTTTCTTTCTGTAATTGGGCCCCACAAAACGTATACTCCAGCTGCAATTGCAGCAGCTATCCCACCAATGACACCCCAGTTTTTTATCATCTTGTTTCTGAAAAGACAACATTCTGTTAAAGGAAGCAGACTGGATGACTTTGGATGAATTGGGAGTAAAAGAACACGCGTGAGGCATTAAAGTATTATGGTAACAGGTAAATTTACACTTTGATGCTTCACATCTGTTTGTTACGATACAAAAATAGTGAGTGTTCTTTTATTCACAATGCCTAACACCTACATGTTGTAAGGCTGAGTAATTAATTACATTTCTATTGTCATTACTATAATTCCAGCACAATTCTACCTTTACAGCAATGCATTGTCACCTGTTTTAGCTGAGGTACTGAATGGTATACATTGAATATAGTTTACCAAATGTTAAATATATGTATGAGCTTCTAGTAGATTGTGAAGTGCACATCAGCATACCTTATTTTGTTTATTTTTTCTTTATGTATTCTTATTTAATGATAATTTAAAAAATAATCACATATTCTTCTCATCTTCGCATTTTTCACTTAATTATTAAACCATGTATTTTTATATATTGGATTTTTTTTTTAATTAAAAGTGTGTTTATTTTAGAGGTGTAGTGATGTGAAATGCATTGTGTTACTGAGATTTGTTTCTACACCCTTCAGTATAATGCAATACAATTCAACCGTACAACACCACAACTTCAGAAGTCATGAAGACGTTGAAGTTAACACCCAAGGGATTTCGTGTTCGTTTTCATTAGTTTCTACTGTCAACTGCCTTTATGAGCCGTTTTGTAGCTTCGTTTCCTAACGTTTTCTGTTCCACTGTTGCCGATACATTTATACTATATTTATACTAGGGTTCTTTTCGGTGAAGCATTTAGAAAAGGGGATTGTAAACTATTATGGGGCTTTAAGGGAACCCTTATCATGACTTACTCAGTCTATCATGATCGCATACTCCTTAAGAAACATTCATACTGTGATCTATTCACCTCTGAGCCGTTTATCTGTGGCAAAAACACGCATCCTCCAGAAGCCTCCTCCAACTAAGCCTCGTGTGCTGGCGTCATAGTCAGAAAGCATTTGATTTTTTGTTAGATAAGTTATTTTTCAGCCTCTGTGCAACTTTATGTACTTAGGAACGACACTAACCACCCCCACTTCCTAAATGTTTAACTAGCTTAAACCTCCATTAGCATGTCAGGGCTAGCTCTAGCATTCAGGCTAACTTACCGACAACACTGAGGTTAGGCTGCCCTCGGCGTGCTATGTCGCCTCCATTGATAAATACCCACGCGGCTATCTTGCAATAATGTCATAATTTTTCACCACTGCGTATTTAGGTTAACAGGTTTTGTGACGTTAAACCGGACTCGGTGTCTGTTTGTCCGCCTGTCTGCGCATGTTACACTTTGGGTCCAACGTACAGCGACGTCATGACCCGCTTTACTCATGACCCCGTGCACTTCAAATCAGCTTTAGTTGCTGTTTGCCAGCAGAGAGGTTTTACCTGACTATGGGTCCAGTGCCAAGGAACTCCCCAACAAGCTTATCAGAGCTTTCTGGTCTGCACCACAACATTCTGCTCTCATTGTGGAACTCCTCGACTTTAGAGATGTGTTTCCGCACGGATCTCCTAGTGAGCACACTGATGTTGCACAGTTTACAGTCCGACCACCAAAATCGTTGTTGCGCACACATCTGAAGCACTGTGAATTTTTTTATAGCTTAAATCTCATCAAGATAATATATGATAGGGTTTAGAAAGATTCTAACGTTTATGAGTACCTCTTTAAAAAAAAATGTTTTTTTTGTTGGTTGTGCTCTCTTTAAAGGATGGTTTGAATAAATGCATTTGGATCACCCTAACTACATAGTGTACTGTTTGAAAAGCTTATAAAACATCAAAGTAATTAATGTTTTGGGTGTTATTTTTACAGACTATGGGTGTTATTAGGTGTTACAATTCATAATGATGAAATATAATGTTTAGGCAAGGCAAGTTTTGTTTATAAAACATTTCGGCAAGAAGGTTATTAAAAGAAAAATGGCTAAGTAAATAAATAATAATTCTTCACCTCAAATTTGGTCATGGCTATAAAAAAAAAATCACATCAACAAGAATGGATAGGAAATGTTCATATACATTTATAATAATAATATTCCTAAAGTAAGATTACATCATATTTGCATCATCCGGGCCCGGCTTGTTTCACCGCTGCTGACGGGTTCATCAAGTCCGCGTGTGTGTTGATAAAGTCATGTGGAGGAGTACAGTGATCAGCATTCATGTGGAGTCAGATCCTCCTGAGCTCGCCCTATCCACTCTCCCTCTCTCTGTGTCTCGTGCTGTGACTCGCGCAGGGCGGCCTCTCATTGGCTGCCGGCGGACACCCGGAGCAGGTAGCTCTCCTCGGTGCTGAAATCGCTGCTCGTCCTGATAATGTAAACGGCGATGAGGCCAACCGTAGCGCCAGCCAGTAAACACCAAAATGGACGATGATCTGTTCCAACTGAGACAGCTGCCGTGAGTACACAACGATCTGCACACGCACGCTTTTTCTTTCCTTTCTGTTGCTTTTATCCAGTCTATTTTTTCAGCTGTGAGAGCGTGTTCGCGTCGCCCTCTGACCGCCTCGCATCGTGTATGATTAGCTCGCCGGACCACAAATAGTCTGACATTCCTTAAAAGCAGCAGTCATCCAGCAACAAACATCCATCCAGCTACAAATCCTGCAAATGCTTCTTACATTAAGGGAAAAAAATAAGTCAGCATGTTCGGACGCAGCTTGCAGTGCAGTTTGTTTATAGTGGTTTAGCATTTTCCTAACAAGTCTATTTTGGTTTTTATTTATTCATAGGGAAGCAGACTTGCTGTGATTTCCAAGCCAGTTTTGCTTCTGAACTTGTTATTGTGTTTGCTGTCATGACTCAGTAGCTAACGTGATTTATTCCAACCTCTGCTGTACATACATTAATAAGGTAAAGGCTGGAGCCTGGCCGTCACGAGGGACCTTTCTCAAAGACAAACAGTACAACAATGATAGTCTTCAAAAATTACTTTAAAAAAGCCATAGGTTATATGAAAATTTTGTTCATCAAACAGTAGCAAGTATGGGTTTGAAATAAGCATTGCAAATCTATTGTAGTTATTTGGGTAAAATAAAGAAAAGACACATTTAGAGGGCTTGTTCAGTATAGCTGGATGTGTTCACTTGTGTTGCTTCTAAAGAGCTTGAAATTAAAATTATAGTGGTTTACAGTACAAGACAGACATCTTTGGACATCTCACAAGCTTATCTGCTCCACTTCCCATTGCAATTAGGAGTATGTTATGTAATTACAGTGATTAAGACCTCACTGGCACTCTCAGAGTTCTCTGATAGTGTTTCATCCTTAATGAAGCATCGATTATCTGCATGTGGGAGCAGATTATACTTTCCATCTGTACACAACATGCGAATCTCTCTCTTTAGGCTTTGTAAGCTTGCCAAGCAGTAAAATGCAGCGTGCAGAGCTGTCAGTTGGACTGACATGGTTCCCCCATAGAACAATATTACCACCCATTCACAAAATCACAGCCAGAAAAAGCACATATCACCTAGGCAACAGCCTCCAACTCATTTATGCTCAGCTTTGCCCCGGCATCTTCAGAAACTCAGAATACAGATCTTTCAATTTTGTTTTGCAGGGTCGTCCGCTTCCGTCGCACAGGTGAGAGCACACGCTCTGAGGATGATGGCGAAAATAGAGAACAGGTTGTCAGGATTGCGGAGCAGACTGATCTGGAGTCTGTGGCACTGGCAGACGGAGCGCCGGTTCCTCGGGAGTTTGCCAATCCAACTGATGGTACAGTATGACATTTTACACACTTTGACTTTGATAATGAATTCACACTCACATCCCCCCAAATTTTAAGAACTATTGTGTCATCCCTTCATGTTACTGAAATTTTTAGTGTGTTTATTATTAAACAATATTAAAGAATGAACAGCCTTGAATGTTACTGGCACATAACAGCACATACCATAACATTTATTTAGGTAACATTCACAATTTATCAAACAAATAACTAAACTGATAAATAGATTTTGCCATTTAAAGTACAAAAACATGGAATGCAATTCTACAGTCAAGCTAAACAGTTTGGTGCTGTTTTTGAAGCAGCAGTCAAAAGTGGCTCTTCAGGTACTTGTATGCTTTTCTTGATACTCTAGCAGTAAGTGTCCCAACCTACCTGACTTCACTGAAGACTTTAAAGAAACCCCTACCTGTTCAGAGCTTTGTATTTGTTAATTTCCTGAAAACCACTGTAAATTTGTTCTCATGCCTTCAGACACATTCATGGTGGAAGATGCCGTAGAGGCCATCGGCTTTGGGACATTTCAGTGGAAACTCTCCATCCTCACTGGTCTGTCCTGGGTGAGAGCTGCGCTTTCCTGAAAACACACCATCACAGAGATACCGAGCTTTCATGCTTTGATATGTGTGTGTCTGGGTTATTTTGTGTTTGCTCAGATGGCTGATGCTATGGAGATGATGATCCTCAGCATCCTAGCCCCTCAGCTGCACTGTGAATGGAGGCTGCCCAGCCTCGAGGTGGCACTGCTCACGTCGGTAATGTCTCTCTAATGTCTCTCTAATGTCTTTAAAGTGCTCGAGCTGGCCGAGCTCTACGACTGTCCTGATAGTTATTGGTTACCTGCTGCTGAGGAATTGTTTTAAGTGCTTGTACTGAGCAGTGATGTGCAAAACAGTCGGGTGTCTTATGACATTACACGTGTTGCAATATTATGATTTGACTAAACATCAAGATAGTAACAAATCAGTAACAAAAGTGTTAGAAACAGGTGACAAAGATAATTAATTAATAGATTGTGTATCTATATATTAACTGAAGGTATTACATAGGCCTGAGTGATAGACATCACTTGATTTAGTTGTAATTAAGACAACTTTCTTCTTCTTTTAAAGTTTTTATTTATTTATTTATTTATTTATTTATTTATTTATTTATTTATTTATTTATTCATTTATTTATCTATTTTACCATTTTTCAGATTTTTTTTTTGGATAATTGCAGATTTACAGAGTGACGGGGGGAGCAATGTAGGAAAGGGTTTTGAGACAGATTTGAAACTGAGCTGCCTTCTTAGAGGACTAAGCCTTAGTGGT
>JAOWBC010001486.1:13610280-13631464 GCA_028566105.1 Hypoplectrus providencianus
TTTCTTTCTTTCTTTCTTTCTTTCTTTCTTTCTTTCTTTCTTTCACAGTCTTTCTACATTTTTTAATTTATTACCTGAAATGTAATAATATGTATACATGACATCTGATACAGTAGTGTCATGTAATCCAAGACGGGAAAGGTCAAGTGTTTGCCATAACTTGGATATAGATAACTACCTAACTTGCTATTTACAGCTCTGCTTTGTGTTCTTTTAGTATTTTTCTGTCATGGCAGCCTCAGACAGAAACCTACTTGTAACCGGGGAACATCTGCAGCTCTCGCTGTGTGAGGTGTCTGAAGCCCAGGACAGCATCTTTAAAGGAGGGATCCTGCAAAAAAAAAAAAATAAATAAATAGTTGAGATTGCAGAATTTGTGTCCTAAAAAGGTTCTGGCTGTTCCTAATTAACCCCTGAGTCTGAGCTTGAAGGGAACCCTCGCTGAGGCCTCTCTGTTGTTGTTAGAAGGCATCCATCTTTGTGTGGCTGAACAAAGCTCTACTGTCCAGCAGGCTGAATACTAATCAGCTGTGTTTATGGTAGCTATTGCGTATCGTACGCGATACAAGTTCTTATCAGGTTATATATTAACAACCATTACACATGGTCAAATCTTATCTTTAAGGCCATGTTCAGTCCTCTTGAGTAAGCCACCCCCCCCCCCCCACCTTTCCACATACAGCTCCCTGGGCCTGCAAATTAATGTGCTTGCCACTGCTGTTTGCATGTGTTGTGCAAAAAGGATGGGTTATTTGTTATTTATCCCATATAACACATGTGTCAAACTGATCCATGAAAGGGCCATGTGGCTGCAGGTTTTTGTCCCAACACACTTGAATCAAGTCATTCAAATCACATGATCTGTCTTCACTCAGCTGATTAGTTGTATTACTGTGATGCTGCAGCTAAATGGCCCTTCCATGGATCATTATGACATCCCTTTCATAAAGTCAGGAAAAAAACAAACGCACCGGGGCTGGTTCACTGAAGAGGTTGTAGCCAGACTGAAGGAATATACCCATTTTTATGGATTCTGGCGAACTGAGAAAGCTCAGCAAGTAGTCAAACGTCTCTCTATTCCATTCTCTAAATGTGAGGACAAATATAATGTTAAAAATGTGGCCACTTTTTGCAGGTAAAGCAGAGAATCAAAGCAGGGTCAATGCACTCACGTTTCCTGGGTGTTGCCCTTATCGTAAAGATACGGCTGCCAGAATCCAGCAGCTCCATCACTCGTGGTCAGTGGAGTGAAACGATCTGCATACACCTCGATGGTCAGCGGGCTGACGATGGAGTGATACTGCTGATAGATACTCTGAGCTGTTGACAGGCCGATGACTCCGGCTCCGATCACTGCCACCCGCATGTCTGGATTAAGAAGTGACACATGACATTTACATTCTCAGTCATCCTGCATGGTCCCTTGGGGATTAATAAAGTAATTTATGATTTTGGTCTACATTATGGCAATCTAGAACTACACGATACAAGATATGATTAAATAAAACATTATGAAATTATTATTCTATCATTATTTATAGCATAAACTGTGATATAATGTAACTCTACAGCATATATTCAAGTCACTTCTTTCTTGACTTGAGTGTTTCCTTTTATGTAACTTGGATGCCATTCAGTCCACAATATCAGCACATTGAGTAGCCTATTTTACATTTTTTTTTAGTATTTTACTAGGAAGTATTTGTACTTTTACTTGAGCAATCATTCACATTAACACGTATTTCATCTCTTATAATAAAAAAAAATGCAATAATTAAAATATGCATTATTAGAAGTAGTAATAGTAGTAGTCGTAGCCATATAGATCTACTGAGTAGAGTAAATTACACTCTTATATACTATATACTATTATCACTTATTACTATATACACTACTATGTCTTATAACGTCAATACATAATAATGAAGATGATAATTGCTACAGTGCAAACGTGATGGACATCTATGCAGATAGACAACCACACATGCTGAATCCTGCACATCTTGGCAAAGCGTTTTTAAACTACAAAAGCAAATCACAAGCGAGTAATATGTTAAAAAAAATGTTTTGCAGGTTAGTCTAAATATAACTTGCATCTTAAATTGGCGAAGTAGCATTTCAAATGAGAGACCTGGACTCTCAAGAATCATATATACGCTGAATAATAGAACATATGAGATGCAAATATTGTGCAGATGACCCACTTACAAGTGAATCTGTATGATATGCAGAATGTTTTGGTTTACCTTCAGTGTAGCAGCTACTCTAATGTCTCTGCAGGAGTTGTTGAAGTCTCTCAGAACTTCGAAAGGCTCACCTCTTGTTTATGAGATCTAAACGTCACATGGGCGAGGGGCGGAGATAGCAGCTGCACAGCACGGAGGTATGCATCAAAGGTCGACTATCAAGCCAAGAGGAATCGGTGCCTCCTGATTCATGTTCACATGTTCACATTGCTTCTGCTTGTTCTGTTCTTCGACTCCAAATAAGCCCCCTTTTTTATATCAGAAAGAGCCCTGGGTGTATTGTATGTATTATTTTATTGTTAAAAAAAATTATAACTTGATTTCTAGCTTCCATTGTAGGGAGTTATTTCAGGACATGTATTGCTATAATTTGGCCAGACAGTTTTTATAATTATTAACAATAGGAAAAATATTATTTCTTATTTAGTTTTATTCCATTGCATCTTATTTTCTTTCTTTTTCTTCTACATTAAATCAGATTTTTTTTATATTTTGTCAAACCAGTATAGGGGATGCCATTTGAATCGATACCTGAAAATAAATTAATAGTTCAAAATGTGGAGTAATATATTTATATATGTGGCTATTGCCTCATTTAATAATTTTGATTTCAGGATTTTTTTCATAGCCATATTCCCTAGTTCAACACTATATTTGTTGGTTTATTTTTCAGTTTGCTAAAATGAATTATTGAATCATTCGTTTTTAATTAATTTAATGAAATATTATTTTAATAGTTGTGTGCTATCAGGATGGCCGGGGCCTTGAAGGCAGCACTTCCTGCGAAGACAGCCCTGCCTGCAGGATAACTCGGCTCCTCTCCCTCCATCCATCCGTCCATCCATCAGTTGCATGTATCGCTAGCTCGGCAGCTAGCAGCTCATCAGGCCCAGCGGCCGGCCGGCACATCCACAGCTTCCAGCCATGGCGTTGGTTACTCTGCAGCGGTCTCCGACCCCGAGCGCAGCATCCACCGCCAGCACAGCAACAACGACCGCGGGGGAGGTCAGTCTTGTCCCGGGTGCACACTAACGGTGCTCCGGTAGGGTGAGATGCGGGTGGAAAGGCTGAGGATGAGGGAGACGTTGCCGGGGAAGAGGCCCGGTGATTGAAGCTAAATTAGCACCGTTAGTTAACATATTATGCTAGCAGGGTTTGTCGCTAATGGTCGCTAGCAAACGTATTCGTTACTTTCTGGCCAGCACATACGCCAATACAGCTGGTAAATTTATCATTTTAAAATTAATTTAAATTAATAAAATCACCACACCTGTGTAATGTGTGTCATTTTGAAGCGCTAGCTGACTTCTACAAGTGCCATATAAATGATATAAGCTAACGTTAACTGGCTGTGATGCGACTAGCTGATATTGAATATTACGAATATTTCTTCAACATCAATGCAGCTTTTTTACAAAGCCTGTCTGGCACAGCATCTGCTTAACAATAACAGGAAAATCATAGCCTTGCTGCAGTCCAAACATGACTGAACCTATATTACCAGTGATAAATCTGAGATTCTTAATATTCTAGTCTGATTGAGCTACATCCTCTTGAGCAGACGGCAAGTTATAGGCATTCAGTCAACTAATCAGGATATTTCTATGTAATTTTCCACTGTGTTATCCCCATTGTGCCTCCAGTAAGTATAAGGAAGTATGATATTTCAAACAGCCAAACAGGAAAAAGACTCAACTTCATGGTTTGATTACTGATTATACTTCTCAATAGCAGTAGATAGTCACAGTCTGAGATTTTAGTTTTTTTGGGCACTCACAGTAAGACAAAATAGGGGACTCCAAACTATATTCATTCAAAGATAACTTCCTTTGCTACTTTTAAGTGTAAGTTTGTTCCTGGTTTACACTGCCAGAGGAGGGCGCTCAATACTAGCTATAAGCAGGAAAGCTCACTGTATTCTGCTCTGCATGACCAAATCAGAGGGAACAGACAAGACATCAACTGGATTTATGTACAACCCTAAATGTCTGAGATGGAGATGAGAACTTTTATAGCATGTTCAAAGCTGTGTGAAATGTCATGTATAGTTGTTACTTTTGCAGGTAGATATGTGCTGTTAAAGGAGTTGTCTGTTCGACTGGGTTTAATCTCTGCACCTCAATGTCTTGCTGGAGCGGATGGTGTCGTCCAGCAGCCTGGTGAGGTGTGACAGATAAAGCTGGCAGGAAGCTGCTGCAGCTATGATGTCATCTCATGAGGGGTGGGTGGGGTGGTGGAGTACTACTGTAGGAGAGGGAGGTAAACAGATTTAATAGATGCTGGCACGAGGCGGTTAATGCGTGGGATTATTTCACCTAATACACAATAATGGAAAGTTATTCATGCAGCGTGAAATGCTCATCTTGCAGAATGATGTTCTTCTAACATCGAATGGTATTCATGTTTTTGCAGGCTGTAGCATTTCTCTTTTATTCCTGCTGAGTATACTTGAATGCAGCTGTGCGTCTGTGGCTATAGACATTGGCTAGTGTCAGTTATTATTCCTGAATGATGGCCCACTTATATCCAGGTCATTACTTTATAATAAACACATGTAGATTGGCAGATTTTTGAAAATCTTAAATATGAACGTTCAGACATGGATTGGGAACTCTCAAACCTCTATCTGCTGTATTTGGTTGCTAAACCACCGTGCTCTTGCTCCTCCATTCTCCCTAATTGCTATGGCAATATGTCCTGAATTGTATAAAATGTAGCGTGCTTATTCCAGGCAAAAGAGAGGTTTGTGGCCAACCTGAAGCAATGCCTTTGACTTTGATTTCCAATAGGGATGTATGAACAAAATGGGAAATTATCATTATTATGTATTGTTCCGATTAATTAAATTAGGGACGATACATTAAAGGATGACAATTCAAAGCCATATTCCATTATCTGACTTAAAAACTTCAGGATCTCAACACGCCTATTCAGTAGGTGGCGGTATCCACCTTTGAAGTAGGTATGTGATCTGACCTGATCATTTTCTGTGATTTCAGAAAAATGTGAAATGATCTTACTGATGTTGGCAGGGAGAAGCAGATAATGATCATGTGTCAGCTGAAAAAAGGTCTATATTGTGCATCCCTAATTGCCGAACTTGTCAAAATCTTAACATAGTCAGCCCCCATTATAGCCTTGCAATATAATTGCTTGTCATGCAATTTGTGGCAGATTATGCTTTCCTCTATGCTGCCATATTGGTTTTAGAGTGCTCATTTCTATAGCTGAAAAGCCTTCAAGTCATGTCTTCTGCCTCAATATCTTGCAAGCTCTTCCAGGTGGTGTGGATGCTATTAAATGAATTCATTTAAGTGACACCTGCATTTGCAATGACTTCATTGGTATGTGCTTGCAGCACCTTATATGACAGCAGAACAGAAGACATGATTGACTATGATTGGAGTGTACTGTCAGACTCAGTTTTTACTGCTCGCTTTGACGGTGAAGTCAAACTTTACTCTTCTGTGTCTGCTTTTTCTGTATGATCAAACATTACCGAGCTCTGTTTCACTGCATAAAGCAGGTGACTTTTCTGAAGGTGGAGTATAACTGAACACATGAGGTTTTATATAACTGCTATAACTTAAATCATTTAATGACATGAGTGGAGACACCTGCCATAAGAATGACACCAGCATTGAGATTTATCACCTTAATAATGTTTGGACCTGTGCGTTTAAGGAGCTTATATATTTGGATCCTTTTGGGCTTTAACCTTACCATGCCAATTTCATTTGTCAAAGCTTATTTTTGCGCTTCTAGCTTCTGTTTAAGTGGTAAGCTTGAAATGCCTAAATGGCTTTGATGTGTTATTAATCATTTCCTTTATCTGTATTGCAGGATTTTGGGAGTGAAGATGAACGGCGAATAAATCAGAGGTAAGTTTATTCCAAGTTAAGTTTGGCCCTTCTGTTGCATGGTACGTGGCAAAGCAGGTCGAATTTTATACGCAGGTGTTGTTGACTGATTGGCTGCATCTGTCTTTGAGTCATTTGGTGAAATCTGGAGTGGCGGCAGACTAGCTGGCATCAACAAACGAGGACAACTAAGCGTCAGTGTAATAAAACACCTGTCTGTCTGTCTTGTTGGCAGAGTCATCGGCTCTATAGCTAACTCTAAAACCATGTTATTCACAGTAGCCTCTCAAGTAGTGGGCTGACAGATGTGTGCCTAGTTTTTATCAGCACTTGGATTGATGAACTCGTTCTTCAACTGTGCATAATAAGTTGAGTCATTTTTCAGCTCTTTTATTCAGAGGGCTTGTACTGCTCTGGATTGTCTGGAAGGTTGTTGTGACTTTGATACTCGTGCTTGTCATTTGTTGAGCAAAAAAACAAAAATATTTGCAGATAATGGCTTCAAAAAGGAACATTTAGTTTCTCAACTCTACGCCCTTCAGTCAAATTAATACATTTAATTATTGTCTCTTAACAAAGAATGAAATACTGACTTTAATGACAGCCAATAGAAAGACACAGAAATTCTAAAGCAGCAATCATTTTTCACACATTAAACCTTTTCCACTTTGCAAGTTCTAACAAGATGGCTATTGTTTTATGTGTAAAGACCAATCTGGAACCAAATTATTCACAATATGTTCTCACTCCTCTTTCAGCTGTGTTAAAGTATGCAATTTACCATCACTTCTCAGTTGGCTGACTTCAGCTCTTAATGTTGAAAGGCTGTGGAGCTACTAAACACAGTGTTTGCTGCTTCTTTGTTTTGCATCTGTTCTACAGGTGTCTGACTGAATTCAGTTCTTAAATCCATACCTTTGGAAAGATGCGTCCTAAATTGTAATTGACTATCTATTGAAACCCAAATGGATGGAAGTGATTTTCAGCCAAGGCCTAATTTTAGATCCAATCATGACCAATACAGTCGCTTTTATAACAGCATGTCTTTTGGTCTCACATATAAAATTGACTTGTTAAGACAGTGAAAGTGATGACAAAGTAGGCATTCATTTTGATAGAATCCTCTGTTCAAATGTGAACATGCAATTTTATTATGAATTTGCAATGAAATATGTGACTTTTCACATCTTTATTTCTAAGAATATAGATTGGATAAAGTAAAACATGTATGATCCCAGGATAAGCAGGAGTTCAGTTCTTTTTCAGTTATGCAACAGCCTTTGCAATAACCCTAAGCAGTGCATGTGTGTGAGAGTGATCTATGCACCATGCGAGACCTGTCTTGCCTCAAGATTGCTTTAGGGGCTGGTAAGCCAGTTATGCAATTAAATTGCAAGTCAATTCCTGTTTTATATTATTATGGCATATTAAGTTGTCTTTTATTTGACAGACATATTTGTCTTTAGACAGGGTGTACTGATCTAGTGCACCTGATAGTTAGCTATATCTGTTGATGGACAGCCGTACGCCTGCCAAGTGGGAGTTTTGTGCTTGGTGTTCCTGACCGACCTTGATAATGATGACAAGCCCAAGGGGTTGGTGGAGGCCAGTGTAAACATTTTGCAGGTGTCGATGGCACTGAACCAATGAATGATTTCATCTTACCACCCTGTATACAGCAGAGTTGGGCAAGAGGCGCAATTGGGGAAAAAATGTGTGTTTATGTGTTTTGATACGGTGTCTAGTGGTTGGTATGAGGAGGAAGGATTCAGTGTGGAGGGTAACATGTAGCATCTGCCACGAATAAACATGTTGTGTTTCCTTACATAAAATTAATCACAGACATAACAAGCAGCACTGGTGTCAAAGCAATACTTTGGATTTTCAATTTGACTCTGCCATGTTTCCTTCTTGCTGCATGTTGTCAATAGCATAGATGCATGAATTTGATGCCATAGTTTTGCAACATCAATAAGAATATTATTTAGCTGAAGCACATTCAATTGAATGTGAAAGGGACCTTGTTCTCTATTACGACATAGAAATCTGACATACTTTTAAACTCACCCCAACGCTTAGTTGCTCAAAACAGCTCATTTGCCAAGACTGGTTCTGATTTAAAATTAAATGTCAAATACTCCCTCAGGATTTGAATTTAGAAGATGCATGAATGTAAAAATTGGTGGGAGACTGCAGCAGAAGAACCACCTTTAGGACTGTATTGCAGCTCGTTGTTTGCACAAGTTACACGATGATGTCATTTGTTTCCTGCTCAAGCCCTCTGTGTCGCCACTGACACCTGAGGAGGTCTGTTCCTCTCTCTCAGTGATGTAAGTGAGAGAATGGCAGCATTATGCAACTGGCGGCTCTAAGAGGAGGCTTTTTTCCCCTCACAGTGCTGCTATGTGCAAAACACTTAAAGTCCATGAATACACCGGCTTGGCTCCTCTGTTTAATCCAGCACACCTCTCTCACATACTGATGCACCTGGTAATTCAGACCAGTGGCTTAAGGGACATCTGGTCATGTTTGGCCCATCAGCGTCCATCTGTCTACTGCTGCAGCAACAAACTTCACCTTAAGTCTGCCGTGCCATCATTCCTACCTGCTGCTTCGAAAGCTTGACCTCATGCAGAGGAAGTTCTCATCTACATGCACCTGAAATCGTCCACCTGGAACATGACTGATCTCATTTCTGCTTGGAGAAAAACGTGTCTGCTAGTGACTGGATGTCACGGACATTGTCCTGTTGTTGAGAAGAATAGAAGAGCTATCTTGTTATCTGTGGAGCAGGGCTATTGTTAACGTCTGTCAGCGAATCCTCCCAGATTAACAGAGTTGAGCCAATTCATTGTGTATGTGTGCTGGGTTGAATGCTTAGTGAGAGAGGTGGGAAAGTGAGAAAGAAAATCATAGCCTTTATTTAAACTCTAAACCCACAAACAGACTAATCCGTGGGTAATTTTCATAATGCTTTCTGACTGCCGTTGCATGATTGTAAGGGCTGTCAAAAAGATTTAAAATGTATCTAATTGATGACATTCTTTGTGATTAATAGTCACATATGTCATTATTTTAAAAAGGATTTTGGTTGTTGAGTAAATCGATCAGTTTATTAGACGTTATTAACTTTAAATGTCTATTTCTCATTTTCCCACATATTCTGGACCTGTACAGTCCAGTCAGATCTTTTTATTTCATATAGGGGTGGGTTTAATAAATGGCTGTTGTGCAGCACAATTCACAAAAGTCCAGTTAAACTGTTAGGCAGCGCTGATCAAACATGGATCAAGATTCTGTTAGTTCATTGTCATATTTAAGTTGAATTTTTAGCACTAGTTTTCTTTTTCAGTCCTCAAGCAGATCAAGCATCTTCCTGACTTGAGTAGCAATAAAGGCCATAATTAATGACAATATTATTTTTTGTCTGTAATTAATTTATCAAATTTATCATATTGTTTTGAGAGCCTTAATGATTATATTTCATTTCAGTTCTGTATTTTCCTTTCCTTCCATTTATCTGTTGTTGCAGATAAATTGACATAAAGGACATTTCCTACATAACCTATCATTGCACTCTATCAGAATTAAACACACTGTGGTTTGTCTGTGGTGCATCTGGGTGAATGACAGCCTGCATTGGCCACTTGAAGAAGGGAGACAAGATAATCCCTCCCTTATAAGCCTGAGTATAATGAGATTTGGGAGTTTTGGGAGCTTGCCAGTTCTCACTGCCCTTTCCACCAATGCTTGGCCCACAAGTTAAGCTCCCTGGAGGCACTACCTTGGATTCTGTTGACCCTGAGGGTGGCATGCACATGGAAACAACCCCTTAGGAGGTTTCAGCCAAAATTCCCCCAAATGATTTTTTTTGTCTTCCTTCAATTGAGCAAGTGGTCTCAACTATCCCGGAAGACGGGGAGAGAAAACTCTTTCAGTGGGTTTTGAAGTGACAGTTTTTGTTGGACAGCAACACAAGATGCTGGACATGTTTTGCATCAGCTAAAGAGGAAACCCGTTGTTCGCTTTGTACTGAGTCACATCTGATGGATGAGGAAAGTGAGGAATCACAGTTCATGCTGAAGAAAGGGGAAATCCATGTCCTTGAGTTCTTTTTAATTCATTGTTTTATGCAACCGTCCTACTATTTGCTCATGTGCTGATCTTGAATGAGGGTGTGAAATCTACCCATGCTCTGCTTTCTCACAGATGTGAATATGCTGCTTACAGTACATTGTAAAAGTGTGACACAGACAGCAGGCACAGTTGTGTGTGCCTGAGGCAGTGGGGTGGAGACTGCACCACGTCCCTCCAGGCAGGAGTCTGACTCGCACTCAACACGCAGAGACGCTCTGATGAGGGAGGAGGAAACGGAGGGAGTGGCATCTGAACAGACAGCACTTCTTCACTGAGCAGCACAGATGAGTGCAGCCCGTCAGTCAGTCTGTCACTCAAAAGCGGCAGCCCAAGACCTGAAACAGCCATTCACCTTTTAACACTTTGCTCCTTCACTGTCTCTGGGGGCAGATGAAGAGAAGATAGCTCCCTGCGGAGAGGCCTGGGCTTTGAACCGGTCAACAGGATGCATCTGGTTGTAGAGCCCATTCAGGAGGCAGTCATGAAGATGCTACCGTATTTTGTGGAGAATGCCGTGCTGACCCAGAGTGAGATAAACCGCATGTGAGTGAAGTTTATCTTCTGAAATTGAGTTTGAAGTTGTAGGAATAAGATATCACAACATTGAGACTTGAGCTCAAACTAAGCTAAGGTTTGGATTTCTTGTTTCCAGTGCTAATGTGTTTGAACAGATCAGTGTTGTGTTGTTGTAACTTTCAGTTGAAGAGTTCAAGGTATGAGTTTTCAGTGGTGGCCAAATCGCTGTATTTGTGATGTTTCTAAGACGGTTCATCCATATAGCTGCTCATCATTGTCTTCCTGTGTGTAAAATGAGGTAACGGTACTGTAGGTTGTAATCTTGTGGAATTATTGCAAGCTTTTCTATCACAGTCTTTGTTTGCTTTGATACCAGATGTATTTTTAGCCCTGGTGTTTGTGGAGAAGCTGATAGCAGGGTGCTGCAGGGTAAGAGACAGTAAAGCTGAGGCTGTTTAATTAGGATGTCTGAGTGCGACCTGTGAAGCAGTGGGACAGCTCTTGATTTACACATAAGTACAAGTATCCAAGTGAACCTTGAAAGAGGGGTTCTTTGGAAAGTTATCAGGTGTCATGGGATAACTTTAGGACTTAAAGTTGAGGATTTGTACAGAGTACTGACCAGTAATGAGGCTATAGCTCTCGCCACCTTTGCCTCATATTATCTATCATTCCCTGGCAGTGGACCCTCCTGACAGCCTCATAAATCTCAAACAGAGAACAGAGGCTGAAACAGAATTCCACCAAAGTGAGACAAAAGCTCTCGTTGAGAAGTGTCCGCCCCCATGCTCTATCACTGTGGAACTTTTTTTCTGTGGTGCTGGAGGCGGAGGGAATTTATTGTGAGGTGCACAAAACGAAGTCCATTGTTCCCACAAAATCATCAGTTTGGCCCCGGCCTGCTCTCCTGTATGTGGGTTTTGAAAGTCTGATCAGAGAGCTGAGTGAGGGAAGAGTTTCAGTGCTAGATATAATAATGTGATGCTATAAGTTTAAGGCCTTTTTATTTATTTCAAACAAAGGGGCTTGACCAGTCAGTTATGTATTTGAAGATGATGGGAGGCAACCATGTGGGTTTTTATTAAGGATGTGCACCAATGTACATCATTCCGTTTCAAGATGCTATGTGCAAAATATAGCCAGATTTTTTTAATTTAAAAGATTTAAAAAATGATTATAATCAGAATTTGCAGTTTTGTTTATGTACATTATGTGAAAGTTTTTTTGTGTTGCAGATGTATCTACTGAAATAACGATGTTAACCAGTTAGCATCAGCCTGTCCTGTCCCGTAATACCACTTGGACCTAGAGAGACCGTAGTGAGTCATTTCAGCATCCAGTCTGCCATCAGTCACACATAAGAGGATGAAGAACCGCAGTTGCTCTGCAAAGATTCAGCTGCCTTTCAAAAAACATAGCAGCTTTTCACTAAAAACTAAAATTTAGACCCACTTTCAAACCGAGATATTACATGTAAGATTATTATTGACATTGATGGGCTGCAGTCCTGTCCAGCTCTATCTTGGAAGATACAGCTCACTCATTGGACATCGCGGTGTGATGCGGACAAAGATGTGAGGTTTGCACAGTCGACAAACATGTGGCCAGGATCTTTAAAATGATACACATATTAAGCATTGTCCCACTTGATACTGGTTCTGCAGTCCAGATTTTTAGTAGAACCATAATGTAAACTGCAGAGGCAAACTCCAATAGGCTTTTTCTGACAGGGTAATCATCAGGTATCATCAGTAAAAAATATATTAGGCCGATAACAGTATTGCTCTTTAGAGATGACTTAAGCTCATAATACTGGCATGATGCCAGTACTTATTTTCATAAAAGCTGTATTTAGAGATTGGTCTATCTTTAGTTCCTGTCTGAATTTTGTTTTGTTCCTGTCACTTTGCACTTTTGTTCTTTCCTTATGATGTCCTGGTTTGCCACATTGCACTCACTGAATACATTGTGTATGTGCTCCACCCTGCTGCCAGGTACATTTATGAATGTGCTCACATTGTTTTCAGTGAAGTGGAATGATTGAATGCAGCCCAGAGGAAACACCTCACTTATTTCTTTTATTGCAGTTACCTTCTTATGTCATCTGTTGACAGCACCAAAGCTTAACCTGAAAAACTCTGGCTTTTTACAGGCCAGTGTGAACTGGTAATTGCTGCTTTTCAGCAAATGTGAAAGTTAATTATCCCAAACAACTGCAGTTAGCTCAATTATTTGGGTCTGTGTCGCATTGGCCTGCCAAGTCAAATCTAACTGCAGCCCATGCAGCAGAAACAGACAGACAAGGATGGAAGATCAAAGCTTGATTCATGGCTGCTACAAACCTGAGGTCTGCCTCTGTAACGTGGCAGCTTGGCTTTTCCACTCAGCTGTTGAGGTAATTCACCGGCAGCGAGCAGCCATGATTTATGCTCATCTCACTGGCTGCTTCCACCGAACTGAATAGTTCTGTTAAAACTGAATATTTCATTTGTCTTGTGTCAAACTTCTCTGCCTGTCTGTCCAACGAACATGCTGGAACAATTGTGCTGAGTGTTAGCTCTGCAGCGAGGCGTCTGATGTATAGTGTCTGTGTTACAGTGCTTGTAACTCCTCTCTCCCATTTGTCTTGCAGCCTGAGTGAGAGCTTCTTCATGGTGAAGGGTGCTGCTCTCTTCCTGCAGCAGGGCAGCAGTCACCAGGGCCAGAAAGCACATCCTCACCACAAACATGCAGGTGAGAAAGACCATACAGTGCCTCCTGTTACCCACAATATTTAGCCAGATTGTTGTTTTGATCTCATTAGTTTCCTCGGTCGACTTTCAACCAGTTTATGTAGTGCGTTTATGTGCCGAGTAAGCATTCTGCACTCCTAACACTGCAGCAGATGTTTGTAGTTCAGGTGAGAAGGATGGAGGCTGCCTCGTTGATAAGTATGTTCCAGACCCATAGCTTAGGCAGATTAGTGTTAAATCCAGTGCATGGTGGCACTGTGAGCAAAACTTCTGTTGATGATTAGACTAGGCCCTCAATGTTTGTATTACCTTGTGTGTCCTTAGTTTTTTTTTTTTTAACTGACCTAACATAACTGAGTAAAGGGTACAAGGTAAATGTAAATCACTACTCAGCATATCCTCTTTTATGACTCTATGACTTTATAGTTTATTTGATGGATTTTACTGAAGCAGCATACTCATGGGTCTTGGTTGATAGTTGTTGTTAGAAGCCGGTCACCACAACAATGACATATGCCACATTTAACCGAAGGACTTACCTTATGTAGAAGATGACTAGATGTTCTGTTTTTTCATTGATCAAAGGCTGAGGTCACATGACAGGTTGGACTGAATGATAAACTGTCCACTGTGTTACCTTGAATCGAGAAAACATTTTTCTTACATGCCTCCACATTGAACAAAAAATCCCAAAATTGAAATTTCTCCATGAATTCAAGTGGATAGTAGTTGGGTTTAACAACAGCAAAAGTGTAACAAAGTATCTGTTCACAACTTTCACACAAGCCATGCAGTTTGCTCAATGCTCCCCAAACAAAAGTATTTCCACTCAAATCTGTCTATTTAACATATTCCAATGTTGTCTTGCTTATCTGAAAACTAAACTTATGTTATGCATGTCTGTTCAAGTGCAAGAGGAAATATTGGCCATAGCTGAATAACTGACGATGGGATTACACTGCTAGAGTTGCGTTGGCATTCACTTTAATTTATCAAGGATTTTCTCCATTCTTGGATTCTCTGTTCACCATGGCATGCAAGTTCAATGTTTTCTTCACAAATTCAGGGTAACACAGGACAAGAACCTGATACACTCATAATCATTGTGGAGATGAAATATTCCTTAAATCAAAGGCTGTCACTATTGAACGCCACAGCTACTGCTTTAAAGACATATGGCAGACCTGACAGTCCACTGGCATGATGGGAAACAAGCACCAGCCAACAGCCAAAATGCTGCCAAGTCATTTGGCATGTCATGGCTTTGGTTGGCAGCTTTGTCCACTCGACCAGCCACTTTGTCAGGTAACCCACATTTTAGCTGGTTCTCAAAAACATTTGGCTGGGGAAATAGTTGTATCACTTCCCAGCAACTGTGGTCCTGAGAAAAAAAAATAAAACAGAAAGTGTGGTGACTTTTGCAAAGTGCTTGATAGAGGTATTCCCACATGAACTGATATCTGACCATTACTGATGTTCACAGGATTTAGATATCCTGAAGCCTCATCAGCTAGTTTTGAGGGGGGAATATTGACACTATAGAGATAAGATAAGTTTTGAGAAAAATAAATAAATCTGTGAAGCAGCACTTATGTGTGCTGACCAATGTGACTTTTATTATTCTGTGGATGAATCTCAGTCTTCTGTGAATTCACACTAACATGGACTGAACTGAAAGCTAATCTGAAATTCAGTTGTGTCAGTCCAGGCTATCTGCTGAACTGACTTGAACCTCCCACATCAACATGGAGACATGATACATAATTGTCTGCAGATTTATTTATATATTTATTCGACAGCAGATTGCTCTCGACTCTTGCAGCTGTTATTATTTAGAGCAGATGCCAACTTGGCTGCCGCAGAGCCATGTGAACTAAGGCCATGAACTCACTTCAACTTGAACAGTTTGATCTACTTGGATCCACCAAAGCCATCAAAAACAAACATAATGTTGTTGTTTGTTACCAGATTTTCCTGCTAGCTGCTATGGACAATTATAGCATTTAAAAAAAAAAACGACAAAATAGGTGTAAAAATGTAGTTATATTTTATTGGTTCATGTTGGTGCTTGAAACTTGATCCCAAAACTTCTAGAGGAGAATGAAATCATCTGCTGAGTTCTTGTTATTGAACTATTCAACTGCTGGAAATGTTTCTAAAGCTGTCACTAAGCATTAAATTCTTCATATAGACTTGAACTGTATTTATGCCGTCCTTTGACAGTATAATAGTTGTTGCTTTATGTATGGTAACACCTTGACCCTTAGGATGCAAAATCTTTTAATGCTTTTTATATTTGAATCTTAAACAGCTCTGGCACAATTTTTCTCTTGTGAAATGAGTTTAGTTTTCTACATGTATATGATACAAGATACTTTTAAATCAGTTTGCCAAACATCTGTATGTTATTGTCTTGGAGGTAATCTACTTTAAACAGGGTTATTCATTTTTATGTTTTATTGAAACATTAATCATCAGGCTATACATTTATTGCACTTTTGAAAACTACATTATTACTGATGTGAATACTTTGGATTAAGAACTTTGGCAACAAAATCCCATCTTATTTTAACTTGTTAAGAGCACAATTTATGAATTTGTCAAACACATTTTATATCTGTTTAATGATTGCTATTAAAATTATTGTTTGCACTGCTAAATTAATTAAATAAGTGAATTTAGAAAGAGTGGTTGGTGCCTATGAATTTTCGGAGGGATTTATTTGTCAGTCCATTTGAATTTTGTTTGTCTTCATATGTACATATTTTCCAAACTGTTATTCCAAAGACAACAACAGATGCATTATGTTCAGATCTGACATGAGGCAAAGTGATCAATTACCTGTTGTGGCGAAGCTAACATGATGTCATTAACAAGTCTGAACTGTATTCTACCGAAGTGGTTTGAGATACAAACACCAAACAACCGAGCAGTGAGTTGATTTAATGAGAACAAGTCAGCTGATGTCCCAACATGTTATGAAGGCTTAAGTATTAAACACTAGGGAGCAGTATAACACATAACTTCACTAGACAATAGCCATACTTTTAAATACATTATCTTGTTGTTTCCCACACATTCATTATTTTTGTTTTAATATCAGTGTTGTTAAAATGAAACCGTGTCTATCGTCTTTGTATCCTGTTCTTCAAGACAAAATGTATCAGTATGTATCACAATGCAGATTAATAATCGATAACATCGCTCTGCCTCTGCTTGCTTTTTTACAGGCGACTTACCTCAACACTTGCAGGTGATGATAAACATTCTTCGCTCGGAGGACAGAATCAAACTGGTGAGAGACAACACAAGTGTATGCATACATCAAAACACACACATACAGGCAAGTGACTAACAAGCTGGCACTGCGAAGTCTCCAGAATGCATTTTATTGTGCAGTTATTTGTTCACTGTAATTATTAGCTCATGGGAGCAGGTTTGAACACACTCAGGAGAGCATTACAAAATGTTTCCATGGTTTGTGTATGTGTTAGTGTGAAGCCGAGTTACATAATTTTATTTCACCGGCTCTGTGTTCCCCTACGTCCCGGAGCCTCGGTTACCCTATTACAGCAAATGTGTATTCCAGTTTTCTTTGCATATCCAGTGGTGACACTTTGTCCAGGACAGATTTCAGCAGGAGGGTCAGAGTGTTACACATTTTAGCTTCTCAGATGTTGCTGTTTGCTGTGAACCATCAAAGTTTGAAACTCTTTCGTAGACGGGGCATTTAAAGCGTAAACCTGCTGCACTATATTTAACATTTTTAATACAACAACCTGCCAGATGTTTCTGTCTACGATAAATACTAAGAACTATTTTTCCTGTTAAGTACATTCTATGGTCCAGGGTACTATTTCCTTATTTCAAAAACATCTCAAGAATAAACTGTAAACTAAACAATCCTGTAATGAACATTAAATTACTTTAAAATGAACTTGGCTGTTTAAAAAATGTTGAATAATGTGCATAGACTCAAACAAATCCAACTTTTCCAACACATCTTTTGAGTTCCCCCTTGTTCAAGCCATGATTGTGCTGTTTCCATAGAGGTGCAGTACTTATATATTGCAATAGAAAAACAAGGCCAGAGAGAGTAAAAGTATGGATCAACTGTGGTTTTGATTGACTGATGTTTTTCTTGTATGGAACATGTTTATATTGATGCATTTTTATGCCAAAAGTAGTTGGATAACTGACAAACTTAATTAACTACCACATTATTTGAGTTATTCTTTCAGGTACTACTACAAGAACAAGAAATAGGATTTGTTACTTTTTGCCTAAAAGGCTATTAATCTGAAGTGAATTGTCTGGACTCTGTCTAGGCGGTGCGGCTGGAGAGTGCATGGTCAGACAGAGTGCGGTACATGGTGGTGGTGTACACCAACGGGCGACAAGACACAGAGGAGAACATCCTACTGGGGATCGACTTTACCAGCAAAGACTGGTAAGAGTAAACCCGTTTTGGATGTGTGGTGGTATGATCACCCTTTTTCACACACACAAACTGGTGTTTTCATTTGTTTAGTGTCACTGGTAGACATGATGTATAAACATATTTTTAATTGTGAAGTGATTGTGAAAACTCATCCAACGAGATATGCTTCAGAATTGGTACACTGTGTATAAACTGTACAGTCAGAAGATTTTTAAATACTTTGTTTACTTTTTCATCGAGCAAATGAGAAAGTGAGAAAATATTCGCAGTTTTCCAGTAAATTACACATAATTTATTCCCTGCAGGACTGCACACCATACAGAAAAATAGTAATACATTTTTTTGAGATTCTTTCCTCAAATATAACCTGTAATTGACTTTGCACTTATATAATTTCAAAGAAAAGCTTTTCTTTTCCCTCTTTCCATTATTTGTATTTAATTTTTCTCTACTCCATCAGTAAAAGCTGTTCGATCGGCATGGCGCTACCTCTGTGGAGTGACACAAAGATCCATCTGGATGGAGACGGGTGAGTTCCCTCTGTCAGTGTGACCCCTGCTGTACAGCTGCAGCATTTGCTGTATCTCAGTGATGTTTCCCTTTTTGTCTCAAGTGTTGCAACTGCAGCTGACACTTGGGATGAACATGATACACACATAGCTACACTGTGCTCAGGGGAATGACCATCTGTTTTGTTTGCTCCTCAGGGGCTTTACTGTGAACACCGCAAGTCGGACTCATGTCTTCAAACCAGTGTCAGTGCAGGCTATGTGGTGAGTAATGAACATCATCTGGAGCCACAGTGGCTGTCTAAAGACATCTAGCTTTGTGACACATCACAATAAATCTCCTGAGAAACACATGTGACACTCTGCTGCAGTGAGGCCGCTTGGGGCAATGCTGATTCATTCTGCCACCTGCTGACATGAAGATGCATGTGCACAGAAAAGCATAGATGAACAATTTTTCAAGTCTGAGACTGGGGGCTTCCTCTCAGACAAAGCCTGGCAAATGGCAGCCCCCTTAGATTACTTACTCAGTTGACCTCAATTCCCGGATGCCTATGGGATCATGATTATGATATTTGGTCCTATAGGCACTCAAATAATGAGCCAAGTCAGCATCATGTTGCTGTTTGACATAAGTTCAGTCGGCCACATATACAGTTAAAGAGGTCGATTCTAGGCATTTCCTGGTTGCATACTCTACGAGATACGGAAAGTGCAAGATTCTAAAACTGAAATTGATTATGACTTTTACTTGAATAACTCACTGGTTTCATAACTATGACCTTTATTTTTCCAAACAAACACATATAGGTCAGCCCTGCAGGTGCTTCACAAGGCATGCGAGGTGTCACGCAGGTATAACTACTTCCCTGGAGGCATGGCTCTCACCTGGATGGGCTACTATGAAAGCTGCATTTCCTCAGAACAGAGCTGCATCAACGAGTGGAACGCCATGAAGGACCTGGAAACCACACGGCCAGACTCACCCACCATGTTTGTCGACAAGTCAGTATTTAAATGTTTATGTAACAGCTGAAATGTATCACACCTGTTGTTGAAAAAGCTTAGTATTTCAGAAACAACTGGAATTGTGTGAGTGCTTGTTTTTAATGAGACTTAATCTTTGGTAGGCCTTCAGAGCGAGAGAGGACAGGGTGCCTTATTAAAGCCAAACTCAGAAGCATCATGATGTGCCAGGACCTCGAGAACGTCACCTGCAAACAGGTAAATATATGGTAGTGGTACACAAAAAAAGCACAGACACACTGATATAAACCACTGCTTTGCATGTCTTTGTTGTTGTTTTTATTCATAGCCGCTGTATTTACATTCCTCCCCATAGACTAAAACAACTTATTTTCAAACTTTGGAGTTTAATTTTTTTTTTACATAATTTTTAGTGAATTTCTAAATACAGGAATCTGAATAATGCTATTGTACTCTTTCTATTGTTATTGTAACTGAACAATTAATCACATTTCAACCACCTGCGCAATGCAAGAGTATGCAGTTTTGATGCAGTGGAGATTAAAATAAAAAAGTCACTTGAAGGCTATACAACTTTCAAGCCAGAGCGTCAGACCTCTGCCTTTCACTTCACATGGCATATGTAAATGAAAGTAGAAGAAACCAACTGCAAAAAGCCACCAATGCTGTAGTGTTCTTCATTAAATAAAGTTATTTTTTACTTGAATAGTTTGTACCCACAAAAACAATGGCGCAGTTGTGTTTGAGCCTTTTTTAATATATCCATCTTTGATAGTTATATTTTTTGTTTAGATTTCAGAACAACAACACACAACGGCCTCCTTGCATTGAATAATATCCTGAATGATTCTCTTGTCAGATCCGTACGGAGTTGGAGCAACACATGAACTGCAACCTGAAGGAGTATAAAGAGTTCATCGACAACGAGATGCTGCTGATCCTGGGCCAGATGGACAAAGCCACGCTCATCTTTGACCACGTCTACCTGGTGGGTCAACTGATACCGTCTCCTACATTCACCAAAATATCTGTGGAAATTTGTTTTTTCCTGTGTATAACTGAGACAAAAAGGTTCCCTTCCCTTTCCATCCCAAAGGATAACTGCTTCCATGTGAAATGGAGAAAGAACAACCTTGCAAAGATCTGAAAATATACTCAGTCTAAACTGTATTTTCCTTCATTTGTTTGTAGGGATCCGAATGGAATGCATCTAATTTGGAGGAGCTGCAAGAGACAGGGTGATTTATTTAATATTACCAAAGAGCTAAGATAACCAAACTCAAAAGACCTATTTTCACTATGATTTGAGCATGAAAGAATGTTGTTGGGTTAACATTATCTTTCCTCCCCAGGGTGGGATACATCCTCAACGTTACCAGGGAGATAGACAACTTCTTTCCAGGCACATTCAGTTACCACAATGTGCGCGTCTACGATGAGGACGCCACTGACCTGCTGGCTCACTGGAACGAGACGTACAACTTCATTGTTAAAGCAAAGTGAGTCTGAGTGAGACAGGAAACCCATGTTTGTATCAGTTCATAAAGACATGTTATCCTCAAAGAAGAGCCAGTGGTCGCACTCCACACATTCACTGTGGAAAATCATGTTCCTCTGCCTCCTCCTAGTGCCCAGAATGGCATGTGCAAGAATGTGCTGCAACAGAAACTAAACAACCAATCAGAGCTGAGGAGTCTCTAAGGCATGATGCCAAGCATGTCAGTGACTGCTGGTGAACTGCAGTTACACTGTTAAA
>JAOWBC010001486.1:13631564-13683439 GCA_028566105.1 Hypoplectrus providencianus
ATCAGAGCTGAGGAGTCTCTAAGGCATGATGCCAAGCATGTCAGTGACTGCTGGTGAACTGCAGTTACACTGTTAAATTAAGCTGCATTGAACAAATACAAATCAAGATTCTTTTAGGATGTTGCCTATTCTCTTATGTGTCTCATAGAGTACTGTCAGGATATAGTGACAGTTTCATCAAGTATAACAGAGTTACCTTTATAAAGGATACCAGTTATATTAAACTCAAGATCCACCTACAAACTTCTGTTATTGTTTTTTTCTGATTATATTCTACATTTTTCCAAATAGAAAGAACCACTCCAAGTGTCTAGTCCACTGCAAGATGGGTGTCAGTCGGTCTGCCTCCACGGTTATCGCGTACGCCATGAAGGAGTTTGGCTGGTCGCTAGAGAAGGCTTACAACTTTGTCAAGCAAAAAAGGAGTATCACACGACCCAATGCAGGTTTCATGAGGCAGCTGGCCGAGTATGAGGGCATCTTGGATGCAAGGTACGGCAACTTTAGTGTATGTACACACAGTTTGTGTTGTTTTCTGGTTGGGTTCACTCAGTGGACCTATTTCCTGAATTCTGCGCATTGCATTTGTATATTTCCAGTAAACAGCGTCACAACAAGCTGTGGCATCCAGATGCAGACTGTGAGATGGCCGAGGGGCAGCAGGGATTGGCTCAGTGCTGTGGAGGGGAGGAGGGAGGCCACCTGACTCCAGAGCCAGGGATGTCTCCCTGCTGTGAGGAGGCGCTGTCTGATAAAGGGGCTGCTTGTCCGTCCCCACGCAGGACTGTTGCACTGGAGATTGATCCCGCCTACAACAACTACTATTTCCGACGGCTATCAGACTCAGCACTGGACAGCGAGCCTTCAACACCTGTGCGCGGCCCACCCCTTCTAGGGATGGAAAAGGTCTTTATAGAAATTGAGGATGTGGAGCGGGACGCTCTGCTGGATGATGAAGCCTTTGATGGACACGAAGGCCTGCCGCTCCCCCACTTTGGGCCTTCAGCAGAGGGAACAGCTGCCCAGACATCCTCTCGGGGCCCTGAGCCCCTGGAGGAGCTGCGTCTGAGGCTGGAGTTCAGCACCGTGGAGGAGGAGGATGAGGAGGAGGTACAAAAGGAGGAGGCTGAGATGGAGGTGCTCATGCAACCAGATGATGGAGGGGGTGGTGAAGGAGGCGGAGGCGAGGAAGCACAAGATGTGGAGGTGGAAGGGGACACAGAGGGTAATGGAATGGATCTGGCAACTCTAAATGAAAACTCCAACAACAACAACCACTTGACCCCTCCAAGTAACATCAATGTAAGTTTGAGTTATCTGATAAACATAGAATGACAGTGCTGTTATTGATTTCATGAATCCAGTTTGAAAAAAACAAAAAAATTCCCTTCGACATTTTTATTTCATTTTTTTTTCCATTTTTTTAGGAAAAAGCTTCCTCCCTCCTTTCTCCAGTCGATGCCTCTACTCTGTCCTGGAAGGAATCTAAGTCTAAGCTGAAAGAAGACTCTCCACCCCTGATTTCTAAGCTTTGCCTTAACCCCAGTCCTCCTGAAGTCCCAAGTGCTTCATTCCTACTGTCCCATACCTCTTCTGAGGGCCTTGCGTCTTCAGTGGGACTGCTGCGCCCCTGTGGCCCTCTGTGTGATTGTGCCAACTGTGCTGCCTCCCCGCCCACAGCTCCGCTTGACAGAGAGGAGCAGCCAGGAGACTCACTGCGCTTACAGGAGCAGAAGGGTGATGATGATTTATTGGAAGTTAAGGCTGTAGGTCAGAAAAGTATATCTGCAGCTGCTTCAGAGGCTCTCCCTGAGCTGATGAGAATGGATTTGGAGGAAGAGAAGCTGGCCGTGGCTTGCTATATTGGCCAACAACAGGAAAGCCTGTTACAGCTACAGAGGTCTGGGCTGGTCCGCCGGCGTGCAGAGAGACTAGAGAGACTTTCAGGTTTATCCCAGGAGAGCTTGATCTCTCTGAAGCCTTTGCATGCATGCCAAATGTCCACAAGGGGCCCTCTTCACACTGAGGAGGAAGAGGAGCTCTCTGGTTTCACCAGAGACTTCCCTAAATCTTCTACACCATGCCAAGTGCGGTTGGAACCCCTGGTGGTGCCACTGACCAATGAAGCCTTGTTGGGGGTGGTGGGGTCTGGGTTGCTCACACCCACCTCCTCGCCTCATGGCTCCACCCTGACACGCAGCTCTAGCAGTGACAGTCTGCGCAGCGTGAGGGGGAAACCTGGTCTTGTGCGTCAAAGGGCGCAGGAGATTGAGACCCGCATGCGTCTGGCAGGCCTGACCGTGCCCTCGAGGCTGAAGCGGTCCAACTCGCTGGCCAAGTTGGGCAGCCTCAACTTCTCCTCAGAGGACCTGTGTTCAGCCTGCTCCTCAGATGCAGGAACACTACTTCTCCTCTCACTGTCCCCAGAGCCAGACCCTGGCCTGGACTGGGACTCCCCCACCACCTCTGCTCAGCCCCGGCCCTGCAAGGACCTGCACACTCCAGAGAGAGCACTACCAGGTGAGCCCAGAAGCTGACACATCCAGTGGAGGTTATATACGCTACACACATCGGTCACCCCGCGGGGCTGGAGTCTAAGGAAAGTAATGAAAACGTAAAAACAAAATAAATAAACAATGCCAACTGTTGTTATAAGGAGTGTTCACTCTCCTTTGCCACATTGTTTCTCAAACTACTGTTCACAGTGAAAGTCATATTGCTGTATCTGAAAAGTGTGTAAAGCCATCAGTTCACCTCTAACTTGGTTTGATTCATGGACAAACAAGTGCCTTACCTATGAGACCAGAGGCACAGACTGCAGGATGAGACGGTACAAGACGCTCTATAACCTTTAACTCCACAGCTGTTAGTACCTGATATGTACCAAATTATGGTATCCATTGGCACTTAGATTATTTTTTACCTGTCTGGTACAAAGTGGTAGCCTACATTGATGAACTTCCCTCAGTGGAGCTGGACAGAAAGCAAAGTGTTAATAAATGTAGAGTTGTTTACCGCACAGTTTATGTTTTAGATGCTAGAGGGTTGTAAAATTAATGGTTACCTCATGTTACATTCATGGAGCTATTTCTCAGATGAACACCAGGCTAGAGTTTAATTCAGTTCCTTTGCTGATGTCAAATCAAAGTAGGGAAATCAGTTTTAAGGTGTATGTTAATGCATTAATGCGTGACTATGTGTGAGTCTGTAAGTGAGTGAGTGAATGGGATCAAAGTGAGGAGAGAAGATTGTGACTTTGTTCTGCCAGAGGCATGCTCACTGTTTTCAACAAACACAACAGAAACATTTCTGAGTTTGTTGTTCCTTTGCACTGCTTTTTTTATTGAGTGAATACTGGTACACGAGTGAGCTTTCTTCCAAAATAACATCAGAGTAATGTTATTGACCTCATCATGCCCCACAATGTTCTTGGGAGAGCAGAGTGTGGAGTCACGCTGCACGGCTTGAAATCATTATACAAACGTCTAGTGTGACAACAACTAAGGATTTATGGCAGTCAAACCATATTATATGTAAGGTTAAAGTAATCAGAACATTTTTGACAAGATATGAACACAGAACATGAAAACATTTCACATTCTTTACCTTAAATCAGCTCATCCTCGAGGGTTGCCAACATTTTAAACTCATTTGTGCTTTTTTGAAATGTGAAAGACCAAAGTTCTTTGGCTGTCTCGACAAATTGGAAACACCATTGAAGCTGTACAAAATATGTGAACCATTATGTCAATCAACCATGTGCGTATATTTAAATGCTGTCACATCTTTTTGCACCTTTTGGGAGAAACAAAAGAGACTCTGAGAAGTCAGCGGGCGCATAGCTGTTAAGCTTTTCTGCTCAAATCATCAGTGAGTTTGAAAGCTTTTGTCACACTGACTCGATCACAATAGGTTACTTCACAGTTTGTAACCATTTTCTTTTTATATTTAAGTATGCAGTAACTTTTGTACTGTACATTGCTGTAGTTTGAATGCATATTGCACTTTTTATGTTGGTCAAAATAATGTACTGTATGTGTTAATTATGGAAATAAACATTTCTTTTACATAATGTCCAGTGAATCTGTGTTTTTTTTTTCCCTTGAACACATTTCTTTCAGACATCTTAAATTGATTGAAAGAAAAGTAAAGGTGTAACAGTGTTGAGGCTTTGCATGCGTTATTACGAACTAGAGCAGGCAATAGCACTTCCAGTTGAAAAATGTGTCTACAGTGGCCTTCAACTTGAGTAAACTTTGTGCACACTGGGGCTCCACTGTATGCATGCCGTTGCCCTTCCCCTCAGACAGCCTCAATCATTCACTGCATCCTGAGAGTTATGAACACCGTTTAAGATCTTCCTCAATGGGAAAACTATGACAGGCATGGCTAAATATCAGTGCAGTGACTTGACTTTGATGGTGTGTGCATCCTGAAATTACATCACCATGCCCCCATCTGTATGCTTTGGCAGGAGAGCCGTTTTCTAACAGCCAGGTTATATAACATTTGGCTTCCCGTCACTGTTTGCATGACATCAGTGAATTACTTAAGTTACACGCTCTTGTTCCTCCTGTCGTATATGACTGTGCGTGTCTGTATAATGAATGGAAGGCCCTGTGTGCAGTGTAGCATGTGGTGGGCCACTGAGGCGGCAAAGATGTTATTCTGTGTTGTTTGTGTGTGAACTGACACCAAGCCTTTCAGCGCCCCCCTTTTTTTTTCTCCATGTACATGAAACCAGAGACTGGTATTTCCCAAAATGTGAAATGGAAAACTAATGTGTCTGGCTGCTTCAAACTTGTAAAACATTTACATGACAGAGAAACCAGAGAAGCTTCGTAAAACTCATCATTAGTGTGCCCCAAAGCCTAAGAAGTCTGTTTTTAATTAGTGCTGATCTTAAGCTAAAGACAGATTGCCTTTTGTCTAGACAAACTAGAGAGCGCCCTTTAACACTTTTCAAACAGAAGAACACGAGGGCTGCAGGCCGCCCGTCTGTCAACACAGCAGCCTTCAGTCCACAGTCTCTGGGTGTGTTTCCCTTCTTCTGTTGGTGAATTCTTGGCCGACGTATCTCCACTTTTGTTTTATTATCTGAGGACGTATCCTGTTTTGGACGTCACTATAGAGACCAAGGGAAACAAAAGAAATTGGTGCGAGTTATTTTTCACATAATTTCCTTCACTCCTGGACGTATCCAGGTTGGCTGTAATTACTCACCATTTATCCCAAACACAAGCATCCTTTTACCATCTTCTACTTATCTTAACTGGGTTCCTGCTGCGAAGCTGTGTGTCCTGTGTAGACGATGACTCCAGCGTGCAAACAGTGTACGCCGTAAGAGGAACTTTTTGTCAGAATCAGCACCGCAAATATATATATTCATGTATTTTTATTGTGCAAGGAAAACCATTCATTATTGCTTTACTTTAAAAAGAGCTTTAATCAACACACACACACAGAAAGAGAAATACAACCACATATTTTGCAAGGATGAATATTTTAGATTAATGTAATTCTCATGATTTTGTATATTTTGCATACAAAGTGTTTGTCTTTTTTGTTTGTTTTAGGAATATTTTTAATATCTTGTGTCTTTATAATCAGCACTTAGATTGGAAAGCAAAGACATTTTTTGTATATGTTATATACATGCACGCACACACACACAAATGCACAGGCTGATCAATATTACAATTAATATAATTTTATTTTACTGTCTATACTGTATATTGTACATAGTGTTAGACTTATATATTTATTTTATATATATATATATTTTTTTTTGTTTTCTTTTTTTCATTTTTTTATGAACTGTATCCAGAGTGGAAAGCAAAAGAAGAATTTTCATTGTACGTTAAACTTGTTTTCAACAATGCATGCAACAAATGCTTTAAGCTGACTTGATCCAGAGTCCATTCAGTGTAATTCCCCTATCTTCCACTTGGATAGGTGAAAAGGTCATGCAAATTAAATCTCAGCTCCAGATCAAAACACATTTTCCATGTACCTGAATCCACACCAGCATTACAAAGAGATGCAGAAATTTGAAAGATAACTGCTCCAAGGTTTTTTCTTAAGGAAGCAAAAAGTAAAGCTTCAAGTCCGTGTTTCCCCTGATTGTATTAGTCAAATGTGCTGTGACATCACATGGATGTAATATAAGGCTCCTATTGCTTGTGCATTTGAGGGAGGACTGAACATCACCAAACAACCAACAAAGAGCACTCTGTCGGTCAGAGAGAGCAAACAACTCGGCTACGACGTCCAACTGGTAAGTGGAACATATGATAACAGATCGATATTATATGAATCCTCAGTGTGAGAATTGTGAGCTGCAAGGAGCCAGGTATGTACACAGGTTGTTGATTTGTACCAATTGGAGCACAGAAGAAATGTTAAATTGTCTATTTACCAGATGCTAAAACTGGCGAGAGGTTCCTGGTTCATTGGTTTAAATTCCTGCATGTCTGCGTATGTTGAGGCAGCAGAGCACATGGTGATCAAGTGATCAGCTTTGGGCTCTCACGGAGGATGAGACGGGATAACAGAGCAGTTGTTTACAGGGACAGGATGCCTTAAGGGAAGGGGTTCCCCACGCTAGCTGATGGAGGTGGAGCAGAGTTGCTGAATGCCAATTTCACTGATCACTATGATGGATTTTAACCTGATAAGTCCACATGTTGAAAGATTGTTACTTGTTTTATTGATGTTCTTTGGCTATCTGTTATTTTGTCTTGCATTTTTACTCTGTTTCTCAACACCAGAGCGTCGAAAATGCTTGTATCTTCTCACACAGCTGTGCCACCATTGTGGGGTGATAACATTAGTCCTCTCAGCCATGTGTTTGGCCACTATGCAGGCCTGTCAGATGATAAGACAACAGCAGTCATATGTTGTCACACAGACCGGGCATGAGGACGCAGACAGGAAACAGACTCATGGTCCACAACATTGTTCATTGTGCCTCGCCATTTTCTCTGCTTACTGCTGCAGTTTAGTGGGTGAAAACTTATTAAACAATTAGACAATTAGACAGTCTCATGGAAAAGTTTGTCTGTGCAACATGGTGATTAGTTTTGCCTTACGTTCCGCTTTCTTTGTTTACAACATTGCTTTTTTTCCACACTGTCCTGCTGCTACAACTCATACAAGAGAGAGGATATTGTTCCTCTGAGAGGCTTGACTCTATACAAAACACATCCATATTTAGATGGATATAATGCCAAGGCTAATTCAGTTCACACTGTCCAATCAGCTGCTAACAACAGCATTGGGTACTGAAAGATCACATGTAATCAGGATTACATAGTCAGATAACATTAGATAGTGACTTTAATCAGCTCAGATAATAAAAAAAAAGTGTACTTACATTATAGTAACATTGTCAAGAATTACTTGATGAAAAAAATCAATATATCAAAATATCTATAGACACAAAAACATTATGGACATATTGTGACATCCCCACCTTGTTTCACTTTACAATGATTACAGTATTAATTGACTGATTTATCTCTATCTTTCTATTTCTATCGGTCAGTTTAGTGCTATTATTTGCTGCCTGTTGCATTTTTTCTTGTATTATTTGTTATAATATTGTATTATACCCACATTGTTTAATAAATGATTTTTTTTGTCCAACTAGCCTTTTTTTCAGTAGCTTTTGTAAGCCTAGCTACATTTCTCCCTGTATAATCTAAATGTAAATTCACTTCTTCCAGTGTGATGTAACTAGCAGCTTGTAAAACAATGTTTTAAGAGCATTTCCTCCAATACCGTGCAGTGGTTACCACTTCCCATAAGACCTTGTGAACCTTTAATACTACATACATATGATGCATGATGTTTTAGTTTGAATTTTACACAGTGCGCCAACTTTTTTGGGACTGGGGTTTGTTACTGAGCGGGGTGTTGGTTGGGGTTTTCTTGGTGTCCCTTGCAGCTCTGACGTTGGTTTATACTAAAACATATCAAACTGGTGTTCTGAAACTGAGGCTTCACCGATATTGCTGAATTATATATAAGTCCAAAACAAATGATTAAAATTCACAAGTGAGACTGCTGCATCTTGTGACTGTAATTTGTCTTAAAGTTGAGTGACTGTGGACATAGCAAGTGCATGAATAAGCCAACAGAGGGTATTCTATAGCAGCTAAAGTCATAAGATACCTAATTCACCACTTATATGAAAATAGCTCCTGTGTGACTATGACTTGTTTGCGACATGGTCTCTTCTTGAGACTGAAACTATTTCTAATGCACAGACAGTGATGTTAATCCCAGGTGTCTGCTCAGTTTGTTCCACTCAGTCTCAGCATTTTTTCAGTGGACTATTCCAACAGGAAATATAAGAAGGCAAAACTATATCTGGGCTGGCATTTCCAACACGTGGCATGGATTTGGGAGGATTGGTCTTGTGTTGTGAAGTTAACACCATGTCTTTCTCCACAGACCAGTATGGGACAGAACCTGGAAAAATTAGAAGGTGGAGAAGCGGCCCTCGGTGAAGGGTCGGAAGAGACGGGGCCAAGCCCTGACTCTGGAGAAGCCTGGAATCAAACAGGTGATGTCATTGAGGGAGGAAGCTTCTGTGAGGAGGAGGCTGGTAACACCAGGGAAAATTCGGGGGAGCCAGACGCTGAGGATCTGGACGGGAGCCCCGGCCAGGAGCCAACAACACCTTCTAGTGAGAAGCACATAAATTTGTCGGTGAGCCCTTACGCTGCAAGGGAGGTGAGACAGGGAGGGGCTGCAGGAAAGGAGGGAAGAGGAGGAGGAGGAGGAGGAGGAGGAGGAGGCAGGACCGCTCTGCTGTTTTCACAGGAGACGGACAGGAACCAAAAGAGTCGTGCAAGGATTGAGGAAAGAGCTGGAGGATACAGACAGTTCAGAAGAGAGAAGAAGAAGACTGAGGAGGAGCTTCAGACATCCTCAAAGGTCAAGATGGAGGGTCAGGATGAGGGAAGCATCAAACAAGAAGAGATCCAAGAGGGAAACTTCTCCACTGGAGTTTCATATGAAAGGTCAGAGGATGCAAACTCATTGGAAAACACTGATGAGCACTCTGTGATGATGAAGATGAGCACATGTGAAGCTCATGCAGGAAGTGAGATGATGCTGTCTGTTCAACAAGCTCAGCAGGACAACATCATGGCTGAAGCTGAAGATATGAAACTCTGTGAAGGAACAGTGGGCCGCTTGAGTGAGAGGAAGGAACTGCCTCTAGCTCAACCTCAATATCCTTTGAAAAACAGTCTGCAGAAAGAGTCTCTATTAGACGTGAACGATACCATTTACTGTAGACCTCCGAAAGAAAGAACAGAAAGTGATACAAAAGAGGAAACATGTGAGGTGAAGCCAGTTTTGAATGACTACTATTCAACTAAACCAAAGTTCGCTGATACTAGTGATCAATCAGTGAGGCATTATTTGAAAATGGATACAACGAAAACAAATCAAAAGACAGACCCAGATCCAGCCTCTGAACCCAGTTCTATTTTGGAGAAGCTTCTCAAGAGAGATAGAAAAGAGACAACCTCCCCCCCAAAACAGGTGGATGTTACTGCAAAGAGGATCTTTGATAGCGAACCAACAGAGATCTGTGAGTCAGGTGTGAATTCACCTTCATCTGCAATTAAAGTGAAACTGCCAAAAGACAAAAGTACAACCAAAGATCGCCACATTAAGGACGTGGACATGAAACAAACAGCTGCTGCTGACACTGTGACCTCAGATTGTTTTCATCCTGGTGTGATTGGTAATGCTATGTGTGAGAGCTCACTCACAAAACCCCTTTGTTCTGCAGCTGATAATCAGAATGCAGATGAGAATATCAACTGTGCTTCAGTCAATGAAGATATGGGGGAAAAGCAAATTATGGGCCCCTTCAAAAACCTGTTACAATCAGCTGTCTCACATGAAAGAATGTCATGTGAAGTGAGCGTTGTGATCACTGAGGAATCTGCACCTTTATCAGTACCCGATATAAAGTCCACACTGACCAAAAGTGATGTCCAAATTGCAGACACAAGCTGTTTACTTACCGCTGAGAAGACAGAAACCAGCTCTGTTAGTCCAGCTCTACAAATAAAGAGTGACAGTGATCCACAGTTATCTGGCTCTGCATGCTCAGATGCTCAGAAGAAGGTGAAGGACTCCACCGAAGTTGCAGACAGTGCAGTTGCCTCAGAAGAAAGCCACCAGGTCATGAAGGAGGATCCAAATATGACACTTAACAAAGAAAATGTGATGCCAGGGCAACCTGATGAAAGGCCTGGCAGAGACGGAGATGACGGCGTAGTGAAGAGAAATAAATCCCAAAGCACTCCCAAATCTAGGCCTGTCTCAGAGCTCATAAAGGAAACCATTCAACTGCATGAAAAGCTGCAGCACCAGGACCGGCCGAAACCAGCTGAAGTCAAGTTGGATGAGCAGTCTGTGAAGGTGGCACAGATGAAGGCGGCTTTCGACTCAGCTCAGAAATCCCCAGACAAGGCAATCGAGAGGAAGCCGTCGATGAGAAGAGGTAAGGGTCAAATTTTAAAATAAAATAATAAGTAGAAAAAAAATTAATTTGTAGAAATTGTGGATAGTGCAGAATACACGAGGCGGGCAAGAATAGCAGGTATATGAATCAGTGAGTCATTTGTAATTTAAAAACAATTAATGATTGACGTCTGCATTCCAGGTCTATGCACCAATAATAATTTGGTCCGCCAGATTTACCACAAACACATACATCAACCCTCATTCACAGAACTAAAGTAGGGGTGAAAAAATAGACTGGATGATGGAATACAGCTGTTTTCTTCTGTCATGAGTCTGCATCATTCAGAGTGTGTGAAATAACGCCATCTTGTGGTATTGTTATACACTTGTGGTACATTGTGTTCTTGGGGAATATTAAGATATATTTTTGATTTTCTAAAATGATTTACAGAGCAGTAATATTGTACAGGCATGTTCAGCTGTGTCACTGCATATCACTGACTGTATGATGTAGCTCTCATTTATATTCTAGGCAGTCTGCATTAAAACGTCTAAGAAGATAGATGTATTATTTTCTTTTATAAAACCATTTAGCCCTATACCCTTGTGTATAAAATATCTCCACATGTGGTACCCATAAATTCAACATAAACACTCACAGTTGCGATAACACCCTCAAACAGACATTCTATTTTCTAGGGCTTGACAATGTAATGACTTCATATTGTTGATAGTATGTAAGAATGGATATTTTTCTTAGATTTTTTGCATATTGCAGTATTGTATTGTTATCATTTCCTGGTTTGAAAAGTTGCATTAATGGAATGAAAAAATTATGTATTTTCTTAATTTACCAGACTATCTTTATTGTTCTATTATTAACCTACTAAGTGGTTTATACACATTCTACAGTACTAAGTGGTCATCAGTACTGATGATTATTATATATGAAAAATGTCTATGTAAATAATTTGTGAAAGCACTAACGGTCAACCTTACAATATTACTGCTGTGTACTGAATGGTAAAATAATATGTGTGCATTTTAATGCTTAATTGTATGCAATAACAATAACATGCATAAAATTATGATAATCTTTTCTAACTTGTGTGGTTATATTAAAAATATATAATCATGACGGAAAATGCATATAATACAATAATAAAAGTGTCAAAATAATACCATAGGAGATTAATACATCATAAAAATATCATAACCACTCAGTTGATGGTGATTTTCGGGAACCGGGAACCTGAAGAAAGGAGGCGTGAGCTTTGTTCCTTGTAATCCAAACAAAATCGTTATGATTGGATTTTAGAGCTGCCCGTCAAACGCCACTCATCCACACAGGGCTCGCCAAGCCAAATTAGGGGGCGGGACTAGCGTCAGAGTGGGGAAAGAGCACACAGAGCGAGTGGTGTCAGCACAGCAGCGGCTCCGGCAAAGGGAGGAATCAAGTGGGATACGCGTTGGGCTGTGTTATATCATTCGGCTTTCGGGAATACTTTCATTTTCCTCTAAGAAGGTAAGTTACAGATTATGTGGATTGTTTGAAACATGTTTTGTTGTCCCCTCCCGTTAAACGGCTTGCAGCGCTCTTCGTGTGTCCTCCCTCAGCCACCCAGACAGGAAAGTGCATGCGCTAGCTAAAATGAATCGGGATAGTCAGTAGAACAGTTTTTTTAAGCTAGCACTAGCCTCCGACGGCGGTTAACTGACAATGCCAAAAAAGTTTCCCACCGTTAACCAAAGCAATTTCTGGTTTTTATCAAGGTATTTGTTTCTTTTGGTGTTGGGTTTGTTTTGCGGATAATTCACGGCATTAAATGTGCTGTTATTGAGCGGGGTGGGGTAGCTTACCATAGTGCGGCAGGAAAACTTATCTCCAGAACGATAGATCCACATACACGGAGGTGCAGGCTGCACAACCGCGCCCTGGCCCCTGGCACACTCACTGTTAATATTGGCTCCTCGAACTGAACAATAGACCCTAAACAAGAATTTACTATGTCATCTGTAAAGACGGGTTTAATTGTGAATTTGATCAGATTCCAATATCCGCATTATTCACCCTAAAGCTGGGTTCAGATTTGACCCACTAACACACTGGTATGGAAGATAAATGAGAAAGGCTTGCTGCTTCCATGCTAGCGACTACATATGTTACTCAAATGCATAGTCACTATGTCCTCCACAAGCACTGCTTGTATGGCCATAACACGCTCAGGATTGTTGGTTTAAAAATATGCCGAAACAGTGAAGGAGGCTACCTCTTTATAGTTTTGGTCAATGACGGCCAAAAGAAATATCATGTGGCTGCACCTGAGTCGACTGCTGAGTTCATCAGTGTTATGTTGACAGCTGTTTTTAATTAGTGTCCTTTTGCAATAAAACAAGGGTTGGGTGTAGTTATGTTCAACTAAAATTAAGAAAAGGGTTTATGATAAAAATTAGTGTTGCTTGTCTTCAAAAGCACTGAATTGCTTAAATTATCTTATCCACCTGAATGTTTTACTTAAAGTTTCCGCAGTTGGACAAGATATACTCTAACGAAATGGTACATTAACAGGAAAATATGTCAGAGCTTGGGTTGTCACAGAATAATATTTCCATTATGGATCGGTCTTCAATTATTGTTTGATTGCTCATAGTGCATTTAAGTGAAATAAAAATATTGTCCTATGAGAGCTGAATAGGACATCTCCAAATGTCCCAGTTTGTTAAAACATAATCCCTGTGCATTTTCAGTTTACACTGACACAAAACAGAGAAAAGCAGCAAACCCCCACACTGAAGTAGTTATAACCATTAAGTATTTGAAGTAACTGAAAACAGTCATGTGATGAATGAATGATGAATTCTCCCTCTCACCTATTCTATAAATTGACTAATCGTTTTGACCCCGGAATTAGCCTCACCCTTAAAATTGGACTTGGCTCTTCCTTGGAGCTGCGATTAATTTGAATCACAAATATAATTTCTGAAAAGCAGAATATTAGAAATTGATCCAAAACTAAAGGATGTAGGGTGATCATTAAAGATGCTCTCCTCCTCACTTGGCAGTCGTAAATGGTCCATATCATCAAGCACCAGTGGTTTGATGATGATCGAAATGGTCTTCTGCATGACCCCTCTGTCTGTATGCCACCACCAACTCATTGCCTGCTCATGATAATAGGGTAGTTCGATTTGTAATGACTAGGGTTAGTGTGCCAAAAGGGCAACATGATTTGCATATTTTGACCCCAGTCTTGACCTGGCTTACTTAGGTCCCATGTGTAATCAGCTTTGGGGGTGCAGGAGTTTCCCTCGCAGAGACTCTCTGTGGGATGCAAAGCAGTTGAAGGCTGACAGCGACTCCAGGGTTGACAGTCAGCAGTACTACAGCTGTGTTTGGGCTTGTTAACCATTCCAGACGCATTAACCTCTGCTGGTTGTGCTACAGTACAAGGTCTTCAGAAGTGCGTAGCCTGCTTTCCTATGGCAAAGCTGAGAGAGGAAGTGGGTCAGGAAGCAGAGGGAAATAAGAATAAGATGTGAGGGAGTCTTGGTTCCTATCAGCTGCAGCAGGGAGTGCTGGTGTGGGCTGTGGTGAACTCACGAGTGCATGTTTAATGTGTTCAGTTGGTTTTAGGAATATCAGAAAGTACTGTATTCAGTAAACAACATGTCCATTACATTTATTTTAATCAGGGTTGATTGAGGTTTGGGTTAGTACAGCTGTTCCCTGATGGCCATCTGAAGTCATCGTTATTCTGGTACTGAAACAGTGATGAAGAAACGGTTCAGGAGTAAGGAATGTGTACATTAGATACGTGGTAGATCAGAAGAAATTTTAAATCAGTCCTATTACAGTCACTGCTCATATCAGTCTGCTGGAAAAATCAATAATATAATGATAAATGTGGAAAGAAACTAAATATTTGGTCAGTACTTTGGCATCTTCATCTCAGTTGGGCTCAAAAAGTGCATTCTTTTCACATGTCTGACATACCTCCGTTTGTGTCCAGTCCTGTCTGTGGAAGATGTTATCTTGGGCCACACTTTCAAGAAGACTTTTTGCCAGAAACTCTCAGAATGCTATGCCACAACTTGAAAATCCAACACATTTATTAATAAAACAAAGGGTTTTCCTGTGCTACGAATGTATTTCTTCCAGATAAGATGTCCAGTAGTTATTTGTGAGGACAGGTGCAAAGAAACATCTCATTATCCAGCCACCTGCTTTGCATATTAGTGTGTTTGTGTGTGTTTGTTTGTTTGTTTGGAAGAGCTTGCGGATGAAGAGGATCACATGCCTAAATCTGTGCTGCTAATTGCTTACAAAGTAGAAAACAAACACGCAGCTTAAAGACAGTGGGTGTTTTTTGTACATGTAAAAATTGTTTGGAATACAAGTCTATACTTTATTTAATAAGCCACAATTTAGTATGCTGAACAATTACATGTAAATAGTTTATTTCGGTTTGTTAGATGTGTGTGTCTGTCTGTTTCACTTTAATATATCAAAACATTATTTTTTATTTTTTTTTAGAAATACCTTTGCTTGGAATCTCAATCAGAGATGAAGCTCAGATTCCTTTTCCACTTACTTTTATGAGCTCTTATAACCAGCAGATGCAGATAGACAAATACCATTTCTTCCACTGGTCCTTCCCAGCACAGCTGACAACATCTGTTGAAATGGAGCAGTGGTTTGTGCATTGCTCATTGGGGGAGGGGGAAGTAGCTGATCAGGAAGAGGAAGGGACATGCTATGTACTCTCTGGCTGTGATATCCAGGAGTTAACAAAAAAAAGAACAATAGACAGGGGGTTTGCCTTTGTCTTCATGTGATGTCTGTTGTGTTGATCAACTGATATGAAAGTAAGAGATAACAGAGATTACATATTCAGGTTTAGTTGCTGTGGATAGTAAACTAACCTTACACACAAACACTCTTAAAATTCCATCTTTTCCTTTTATGAGTAATTTATTAGAATTGTGAAGTGGTCTCTTTTAAACTTTTGACTTTTAAGTAGGATAAGAAGTTTAGCAGTTAGTCTTTTAAGACTGGAAGCAGTGAGAGTTAAGAATGAGGTTTGTTCAGAAGTACAATTTTAAAGCATGGTTAACATCACACTAAATATACTGACATGTTCTGACATTTATATTTCCTATGTCTGAAATTTAAGGAGTTTGTTTTTCCATTTTTGGAATGAGGAAGCTGTTAAAAGCTCATGTTTTGGCCACTAGTGTTCATCTGGAAATGTCTGACATACTACATGGTATTGATACATGTACATAACCTTTAATTGCTTAGAGGAATGTGATTGTATTGGGTAATGTGTTCTGTCTGTGTCACCCAGCACTGAGTTGGACTTAGAGCCATGTTGCTCTTGTGTCTGCAAATCTTATTTGCTACCGAGTATAAAAGAATAGGGTAGCATTCCTTGAAACACTGGTGCGTAATGTATTGTGTTCCAGTAGTATTTAAATTGAGCAGAGCACAGACTACATTGTCACTTGGGGTGGAAGAGTGGTGAAAAAACAGCACCTTATCTCATTGTTGCAAAAAGCACTGGAATGTAGCTGGAATCTGATTACAATGGCGGTCCGTGGCCTTGGTTACAGGAAGGGGATTTAGGTGGCGTCTCATGCGGTCTTGGTGACAAAAGGCAAAAGGCAGCCAGTGTATGGGGAGCACTGAGGCGATATCAGTTCTGTGTGTGTGTGTGTATAGTGGCGGCTAGGGGTGGCAGGGGTAGCAAAGTGTGGGAAAGAAAAGTCTGTTACTGTACTGCCTGTTAAATCTCTAAAATTTCAAGATATTATTCTTTCTGCAAGTAATATACCATTACTGTAGACTGTGTATAAATTGATTGCTTGCTGTGTCCGCCCTATTTTGTAAGCACATAAAATTGGTTGAAGGGATGGGATTTGTATGTGTGGCCTGCAGTGACCTGGACTGTAACTACCATGATGACGTTAGCAGCCACATAGCAGGGAAGTCGGCATTAACAACAGTGATGAAAGCACCTACAAACAAAGGAATTGCAAAACTAAACATGTAGCAGATAAGACCTGTTGAAAAACAGGTCGAGCCTTATTTAATTTGCAGATTGCATGTATCCGCTTTTGGCTTCATGCATTTCATTGACCTCAATTTTAGGCATCCTACTATTTTCAAGATTAATTGCTCAAGATAAGACTAATGTTGGTTTGGAATGAACTTCAAGAATGAAACATATGGAAAATGACAACTAACTAAAGCCCCTGCTATTCAATATATGTACATAAAGGTCTTATAGCACCTTTTTTTGGAAGTTGGTTGGAAGCGTCAATGTCCCTGGCTTCACCTTGAATGCCTTTGAGAAGTCGATTTTTGTGTTGTTTACATCCAGCCTTTGTTTTGTAAAGGCTGAAGAGGGGGTTTGTGGATTTTTGTTGTTAAGTAAAGCTCAGTTATTTCAACAGCAGTAAATATTCTTTTAGGGTAATGATCCTTAGGAAAAATCATTTCAAATATTTATACTTGGCATTTTAATGAAAGCCTATGGGAGATTAATATAGATTTACATAAAGTGTACATAACTACATAGTTTACAATGGTTTTCTGAAATATCTCTGTTGTGGAGACTGTTTAGTCTATGTCATAATTCTGCTCTAATTCTGTCGTCCCTCCCTCTCCCACATCAGCTCATCCTGATTTGTGGCTGGGATTTTCATGTTATGTCACATCTCACAAACTAAGCGCACTATTAAAAAACACAGCATCAAGGACAGTTTTAAACCCATAAAACAAGGTTGTGAAAATATATTAAAGCTGTGTATACATTTATCATTGAAAGCCAAGTTCTCAATTACATTGTCCAGAATAGGCGATTATGTTTTGGTTTTACAAAGCTGTAATAGGTTGCAAGTCTTAATCCTGGTTAGGATGGTCATCTGTTGCAGCAGGAATATTATTGTCCAAGTGTTGTAGGTAAGCAGTTAGTTACACTCAATTGTGCTCTTGGAACTGAAGCATAATTCTTGCATTATTACAACTCAACCAAATAACAGTTTATGTATTACTGCTGCTGTGTCTTTGTTATAGGGGTTGGGCAGTTACAATTTTATTGTCTTTGAGCATAGTCAGTGGGAAACCAGCTGGAGTACAAATAGCTGTTGGCAGAATGAGGTGGCGTCATGTTTTAATTACAACATGTGAACATAACTGAATGTGACAGGGATAGGTTGCATTAAATGTCCTCTGTCAATGAGGATGTGTCATTTAAACCTATACAAAATCTATTTCCAAAAAGTGAATGTCCCAGTGGTAAGAACCACTGAAAAGGCAGAACACAAACAGGAGACATTTAGATTTTCCTGATGGTCACCTTCAAGTACTTAATTGATCTTAGTGTTCAGTTACTGAATGCATCTTGGATCAAGTGACAAAAAGGTGTTTGTTCTTCCAGCAATACATCCTGAAACATCTACCCAACATGAGTCCTCACTGTACTTTCTTTTTTTCCTTGTTTCTTTTTTGTAGCTGTTTTGTAGTCTTATGTCAGGGCGAAACAATTTCCACTTGGGTTAATGGGAGGCAGCAGTCTTTACTGTGATTGTGTGGTAGAGATGTAAGGAAGACCCTCTGTGGCCTAAGAATTTACGATCATCGTTGAGCATGAAGGGCCTAAATTCTTTCATTATTATCACCTACTTTTTAAAACCATTTCATAACTATCTTTGTAAAATTTAGGATTTTGTTTTACTACTGATACATGGCAAATCTACCATTTTGGGGTATTTCAAGGAAAAGGACGTGTTTGCTGTCTTTTAATATGGTTAGAATACCCAACGAAAGTGGAGTATAGTGTTCAATTTTTCATAAGACCCACATTTCCTCATCAAAATTGTCAGATGTAAATGGAGTTGAGGAATGCAGAAAAGGATGCTAAAAAGTGTGTCACACTGGTCCCATTTCCTGTTGGTCATTTCCTCAGGCAGTGGGGTCCTCCTTTTGTCTCTGCACATCAGGGTCAGCTCTGCCCGCTCACAAGTCAATAAGGTACTTAGCTCTCCTTCATCTGATTTGCCCAACAGATACTTCAAGTCTTTTTTGGCTTGAATTGGGGCTGGCTCAGTGATCTGTAAACCTCAGGAGAGTGTCATTGAGTAGCATAGCATTCCCCCAAGGTGTGTCTCTATGTCTTGCACTCTCTCTCTCTCTCTCTCTTTCTGGCATATGTCTGAGGCTGTCAGACTGGTGCCAGCTTTTTACTGCCTCAACACAGCCCCTGCTGACATTGATGCATGCAAATGTCAGCCATGATCATTATGACGTTAATGTTTGGGAAAGGGGGTGGATCATAAAAGCTGAATACTAAATAATTGATTTACAGGATTCAGTGTTGAGACTTTTTTTTTATTAACAAAATTTAAACAACATTTTCAACAGAGAAAACACAGCACAATACATTGTGGCCACAAAAACAAATAACAAACTTCTTGTCATATGATAAATAATACAGTGCAAACGCTAAGTCCCACTGTAAACTGCCGCAATGTAGCAAATATAAATCTGGAAAGAAACGAGTATTAAAAAGAAAATACCAATAATCAAAATTTTGTAAGACAATGCTACTGGTTTGATTTTTTTCCCCTCTTTGTAATTTCCTTTACAGTGTTGATAGTTTAAAATGCCTCCTGCAGTTTCTTTGCATTTTTTTAAAAATTGGGTGCTATAATGTTAACAGATAGGGGTGCCTCTTTATCATTCATGTTTTCTTTTATCTATATTTATTTATTTTTTCTTACATTACAATGTGCGTCACTGATGCAAGAAACCAGTTTTCTAGTGGTTGTTCTATATAGATATTGCCTTTGTGTTGACATCAACTCTGTTCACTGTGAGTTCCTGGTATTTCTGTGCCAAAGAAATCTAACAGGAAGTTGGCTGTCTGGATAAGACTTTAACAAGTTTAAAGCAGAATAACACTTCCTTTCTGGTTCCTAGTTGTTTACATTAACGCTTAGTCAATATTAAGGGTATTATTTTAGAATGTTGTTGTTAAAATTAGAAGTATAGTGGAAGTAGGAGTTTTATTGAGCCCACACACGCTGTGCAATATGAAGATTTGATGTCAAAATAATTATGATGTCTATTGTTTACATAGTTTTCCATAGATGGTTCATAGCACAATGCTGAAAACCAAGCCGCTGAACTGCTTTACAATGCCAGAGTTGTAATTAGGACATACTTTACATTGAGCAAATCATAAACCACCATTTTGCAGATATATACCATGATGCGTACAAAAGGGGCTATACCATGTATTTACATAGGCAATGTATTGAATTACCAGTATTGTATATGTATATTTTTATTTTTTTATTGTGATATAAAATGACCTATATCAAGTGTAGATTTTGGCTATATCGCCCAGCCTGAACTGCACAATGGGATCACTGCTGCAGACATTATTCTCTTCAGCTGTGGCAATTCAGTCGTACACAAAGCACTGTCAAACACCTTAACTTGGTCCAGCGGCCACCTGGATTAAAAAAAAACCGATTGTATTGGTGTTAGGATTGCTATCGTTATCAGTGGATTTATATTAAATGTACAAGTTTACTTACCACCATAAGCAGCCCAAGCATCTATCTTCCTTTTTATGTTGCTTTTCCTAGGTGAACTTGTTTTAGGCTCAGTAGATCATTAGGTGCAGGTGAGGGATAATAATGTTCTTACATAATAGTCCTACTGGAAAAGGGAGTTTTTGGTTTGGCATTTGTCCATAGCAGATTTTAGGATCTGTCTCACTCACTGAGGGAGGTGAAATTTGTTTGAAACCGTGGAGGATTTTCTGCCTGGGAGGTTCAATACATGTCTTGTCATGTGTCTTTCCAAGGCCTGATATGATTGAGTCCTGGGTGTTGAAAATGATTTCAGGTCTGTGTAAAGAACTTATCAACTGAACTAAAGTCTGATTTGGGTGTTGCTTGAGAACTACAGCAGCACAGTCAGCATGTTTACATGACACTTGAAAAAAACGAATAATTCCCTTAATCCGACGATAACTGAAGTGCATGCAAACGTGTTAGTTTAGGACAGAAGTCTTCTGACATTAATCTTGTGATTGACATATGGAATATCCCCTAGTTGTATAGCAACCAGTAATTGCCCTGCAGAAACCATCCCTAATGGTAATCTTTTGTTTTTCTTGTGTCTTATCAGTTGGAATGGCTGCTAACCACGGTGAGCATCCACCGATTAAGGTCATCGGGATACACTACTACTACTCAAGGCTAACTCACAAAGACCTGGTGTTGCATAAGTTTGCTGCAACCCCGCCCAGTGTGCTCTGATCTACAGCGTGTACACTGATAGCCACACCTTCGCTTCATAAAGGTTTCATATCCAAACTGACAGGTTTGGTGGCAATGCACATGACACTTTTTTTATGTGACTGTGTCATTGGTCACATGTAGCTGTTTTCTGGGCATAGTGGGACAGAACTAGCCTTTATTTGTTGATTGCACTACACTTGCATGATATTGAGCATTTCCTACTATTTGTGAAGCTCAAGAATAGTGAGCCTGGGGATCTTTGTGCAGGTTTAGACTGACCTTCAGAATGCAGTGATTGTTTTGTCAAGGCTAACAGCACATCTTAAATACGTGAAAAACTATGCCCTATTCTGCAGCAAATTAACAGAGCCAAGAGTGGCAGAATAGCTTTACTGCTTGTTAAAAAATGGGATGGCTCTATAGCACTTACTTCCAACAAAAGTGTTCTCTTGAGCAACATCATAATGAGACTGAGTTGCAACTGACTTGATGAGTTACCATTTGGTTTAACCTCAGTGAAAAGATATGGTTGTTTAAAATGACACATTTCACCATTTCAGAAGTCCTCCAAAATCTGTTTACATTTCCAGTGAACAATGGGCCAAGCAGTCATGCCCATTTCTTATTTACACACCTACGTTATTCTTCACAAGGTTCAGTAGTCGAGAGGCAGCGTGTCAGTTCTCAGTAATAATTCCAAATAAAGCTCTGCCTGTTCTCATCATCATCTTAACCTCCCCCCATACCATGCTTATTGGTCTGGCTTCCAGCTGCTCAGCACAGTCCATTGTCAATGGATGTTTTCCAGACAAAAATCTTGTAGAGAAACACAAGCTTATTTAATTTGGTTTGGTTTGCAAGGCAGGGATTAATGCCAAATGTGGAGATGTAACTTAGTTTAACAGTTGTTTGCATTTTGACATTCTAAGTAACCTTTTAAGACATTAGTTTGTATTTCTTATTATTGTATTGTGTTTCTTTCCTGTGTTGGTATTTCCCTGATGTTGCTAAGCAGCATGACTGTGTTGCTAAACATGTCTTGGAGACCGATTGCAGCCAACCAAACACCCATGCAGTCATCCATGGCATAAAGTGAATTTTTATTTGCTTTTTTTTTTATAACCTTTAATTTACTGTGTCCCTTGTTCCTTAAAGTTTATTTCACTGTCTGTCACCTGTTGGTAGACAAGACAAAACCCAAGACCCAGCACAAAGAGCAGCATGCCTAAGAGAGCAGTCATCAGATTTTTTTAGTAATGCAGGCTGGCGGGGAGAAGAACATTAAGGTACTCAATCCCCTGGTGGATACCCAGAGGTCAGCACTGATAATGGGTAGTTGACTAGGCAGTCACCATATTAATTATTTATATATTTACTGCCTCAATGCCACATCCCTACTCTATCCCATGGAGTTATGTAAATCTAAATCATTATTTCATATTACATTTTCATATCCAAACCCAAATTGAGTGAGCATATTTGGAAGAAAAAAAAAAATATATAGGCTAGATCATAATAGATTGACCTTCTTTCTTCTGTTAAATTTCCACTAAACTGCTGATGAACTGGTAATGGCCTCATGTGTCAGTGATTACTTTTCTCCCCTGTTTTTCACTCACTCCAGCCAAGAGAACATATGGTACCATTAGACAACCAGTAGGGACTAACTCTAATTGACCACTAGTAGTGGCCAACAATTTGCCTGTCAGACATCAGTTTAATTGAACATCTATGCCAAATTCAACTTTCTTCAAATGTAATGTAATATTTTCCCCAATATCTTATCTCTAGGTTTTAAATTACATTGTTTTCTTAACTGATCATAAAAGAAATATTAGAGCTTTACAGTCTAGGCTTAGCAGCTTAATAACCTTTTAAGGTACATTTCCACTGTGCCAATTTACTATGCCTGATACAGTATAGACTGTACTCAGGTCAGACATGGGGCCAAATGCACAAGTGATGCCTATGCCTTTTCCCAAACATAAATTGTGTTAACAAAGAAAAAAAGGAATAAAATGTCTATTCCATACATACTTCAGAACAGGGGTACATGTGATTTTTACTGGCAGCTGTGAGTGAAATGATGAGGAGATGATTAGTTTTTTCCCCACTTTCCCTGATTGTGTCATTTTTTTGTTGTCTATACAGAGTTCTGTAAAACGTAAAAGGCAGATTTCTAAACTTTGAATTATTTGAGTGATACATTTTACAGTTCTCTTTATTTGCTATTCAATTATTCTCAAGTCAAATGAATCAGGTCAACTGGACATAGATTCAATCAATCTATGTCCAGTTGACCTGATTCAATGACACTATGCACAGATATTAAATTATTGTCTTTTTGTTTCATTAAATTTTGCAAAGACTGTTTCAAAATAAGTCCTGTAAATTAATTATTAATTACCCTTCCAATTATAATGATGGACAAGTTACCGCCATGATGTTTACAGAATCTTGTGATGATTTAGCAGTGTGGATGCTAAAACCAGCAGCAGCCACTTGAATGCCAAAATGAATGCGTATGCATATTCATACAGCTGCACTCGTAACATACAGAGTGTTATGCATCTGGCCCATGCAGCCTTAAATTGAAGTTTCTATGGAAATAACAAAGACTCAAATTTGTATTCTTCTGGGTTGTGTCTAACAAGGCTATCTGGCTGCTGTCCCAATCTGTTCTGTCTCACTAACTCTGAGTTGAGTTACATGATTGCCAAAAGAACCGGTAGATTGTTTAAATGACCTGGGGCTCTTCACCAGTGTATAGGTCTATACACAAACACAGCAGTGCCAAAAGCAGCAGAATAAGTTTGCATAGTCCAGAGGGCAGACGCACAGCCACCTCAAACATGTCAAATGCATACGGTACGCACAGTATTACTTACAGATACAGTACATACTTTACAATCAGCAACGTCAAGGGCTGCCATCTGTGTTTTTAATGGTTTGTTACATTTAAAGATTATATATTTATCATAATTGTTAATTATATTATATCAGGTTAAACAATTCTAGTTCATTAATAAATTGAAAACTTGCAAACATCAAATAACAGAGGCTGGCAGCAGTTGCTGATGGAATTTGACATCTGACACTGTTGACAGGTCACTGATTTAGGTTTCTATTCACATGTAGCCTCTATTCCACCAAGATAATGTGACAAATTTGTAGCTCCAAAGGTAAGCAAACAAGCCTCATTCTAAATTTTTCCCCAGATGACCATCACATTACCGTAAGGAAGCTCATATTTTGCTATTTTTATTTTGCATACTTTAAAAGTAACTGATTATGTTAGGTTTGCTTAATAATGAGGAAAAAAAGACTGATTCCTGGCTGTCGATTTACATTAGGTGAAAGTACAGATTAAGTATCCTTACAGCCTTTGTCAAAGTTTACATTTCTTGCCATCAAAATATATTCACTGTCAGGATTTTTGTAGACTGTTTAGAATTGGATGTCAGTGCATGGCTCTTGGTCTGCGTCAGCCTTTCCCAAAGTAATCAAATTTAGTTTCCTAGACATGCACTTCTGATCCAGATAAATTTAGAGGAGGATTTGGAGAATCTTATGCAACCCCATGAAAACTGGAAAGTCCTCAATTTAAGGAAGATTAACACTCAAGTGTCATTAACTGTTTAAACTTATTAGAACAAATTTTGTCACTGTCTGTATTTGGCGACATAATGAATTAGCAGTTGTAATGACTTGACGCGTTTTACAGAACAGTTGGTCTGTTAGGATCCTCCCACATCCTTACAGGAAGAACGTCCTGTCTGTGTTGTGATTCTTGTCCTGTCGGAAGCCATACAAGTGTTTCTTGCTCATTCTTTCCCTCTGTTTCACTCTCTCTCTCTCTCTTTTACACACTCACACAATGGAAACCACCTCCAAAACATATCCCACATCCTGTGCTGTTCTTTTATCATGTTGGTGATTCAGACTGGGAAACTGTTACCATGTGCTGTGTCAAAAAAATTTAAAGATTCATGAAGCTCCATCAAAGCATGAGCAATTTAAATACCTTTGTCTTTCTTCAAGTTGTTGGTAGTATTTTTTTTTTTTTTTTATCTGTAGATTTTTTTCCATTATCCCTGGAAGTGGTGTGTTTGTTTTTTAAGCAGAGCACTTGGACGTGTAACTTTTGAATGGACTTGTTTTCCCAGAGCTCTCTTGAGTGCCAGGAGATTCTTGTCTTGGTGAAGATTTTAGCTGAACAAGCTACAAAGTCTGTTTCTGTTTGTGTTGGGTATGTCCTATTTTCCGTTGTAAGTGGCTCTTTTTAAGTGTGCCACGTAAGAAGCGTGTTAGTATTTCAGATGTTTAGTATTTTGCACAGCTGAAGATGAAAAGAAACGTGCTGTGAAAAGAGTATTAAGAAATATCGCCAAGCATTTTTGTTTTGTTCGGCATGATTCATATGCTGTATCTTTATAACATTCAGAAGGATTTTTAATTGTTAAGATTTCACAAAGTTTCTAAGCGTTAAAAACTTTCTTGAGGTTTTTACCACAAAATATGGATTATGTTTACTTGCACAAAATATTCCAAAAATTAGAATGGACTATGTTTCCATTGAGCTGTTTACACGGCTAATGGAAAGGAGTGTTCCCATATAAATTCAGCCATTCATACTTTTATTGAATACTCAAATATAGACATATTCAGAAATATAATGATGTGAATGTAAAGCTACTCAAGATTGTCACACATGAGTGTGTTTAGGTTGAGTGGGGTGTATTGCTGCTTTTCATTTTTGATTAAATGAGCTCTATGTGATTGCTTAGTGATCTTAGTGATTAATTTACATGATGAATACCAGTACATAATTTTTTAGGGTTACTGTCACATTTTTGGATTGAACGGATCATAGTTCCCAAATGTTGCCCAGCAAAATAGTAAAGAAAGATGTAAAAAAAAAAAAAAAAAGTTTGTTAGAGAGAAGGACCTCTTTAAAGAATGTAACAGTGAAGCTGCACCATCATATTCGCTCATCATCTCCCTTCCAAAATTGGATGTTAAATTTGCATGCATGTGTTAGTAATAATCTTCTGTGAAACTGTCAACACCATAATGCCTTGAAATTCCAGGGAGACCCTTGGAGTAGCAAGTCGTAATGTTTTTTACAAAACACCCTCAGATCATATGTGAGCTTTTTTCCACAACACGTGCTTGACTCTCTCACTCTTAACAGCTTTGCTGCACTATGTGGATTGGATGCCTTGTGTTCTTTAGTCTTTCAAGTTACTCAAGCAGGCCATGTGTATCAGTTCATTTGGCAGTTCTCTACCCTGTGTACCCAACTAGCATATGTTAAAGCCTCCCCTCTGCTCTTTTCACAGATATGAGACGAGTTGTACGGCAGAGCAAATTCCGTCACGTCTTTGGCCAGGCGGTGAAAAATGACCAATGCTACGATGATATCCGGGTGTCTAGAGTCACATGGGATAGCGCCTTCTGTGCAGTCAACCCCAAGTTTGTTGCCTTAATTATTGAGGCCAGTGGTGGAGGAGCTTTCCTCGTTCTCCCTCTTCATAAGGTAAGTTTCTGGTGTATCAAGTAAGAATCGCAGATAGGATGAAATGTGTGCTCGGATGGAGCACATCAGTCAGGGCTGGCCTCTAAGTTAACTAGATGACACAAAACAGATGTGTAAGCTTGTTTGCATTTACTGCTTCTTTATGGGACATCAGTAGCACATGCATAACTCTAAGGTTTATAATGCATTGATTAATCAGTGTTTTTAGGTACGCAGTTTTACTTGCTCTAAGGTATATAAGCATTTTGAATGTTATGTCTTTTGTCTGTATTCTGAGAAAAAATTTGCACTGAAAGGTATAATGTTAACCTTTGAAGGCATTGTGTTTCTGTTAAGTGCAGTTATGCATGTGATTTGTTGGTTACAGATGAATCAGGTGAATCAAATTACCTCAGGGTATTTTTAGATGAGGGGGAAAGGCAAAATTATCTATATGTGAGATGACATAAAGGGAAATCATTTATGCTTCTTTGAAAAATATTTAGACAGACACAAATGTAAACATAAAGCACTTAAAAGGAAGAGAGAGTTGAGCTAAAAAGCTGAACTCCTCTTTATTTTTGAACTGAAACAGCCCCATTTTCAGTGCTTTGTTTACAGTAAATAATCATTTGCATTTAAGACTTGGGTTCTTTCAAACTGGACTGTTGATGCTTCATGTCAGTGTACCTTGGGATTAATGTTTACCAGCAGGCTGTTTCACACACCCTCATGTGTACAACTGAAACTACTTTAGAGCCCTGGAGCGGACAGTCTCCTGATCCTTGTCTCCATATAAGGAATCTCTCCACTCCAACTAGAATTAGTTTTGGGTTGGGCAAGAAGCAATTGAATGAGTGTTGAGCTGTAAACAAGTTAGCTTGGTGAACACATCCCTCACTTTTGTTTTAACCCTTCTGTCGTAATTGGGCTAATTAAGGTGCAGTAGAGATTAGAATGAATCTAACAGGGGGCTCTAGTATGTCCCCTAGAGAGCCCTTGGGTGTCAATATGGCTGCTATTGTTTCGGTTTGGCAGCTCCAAGCGAGCCAAGTGTCGGGTCCTGACACTGTGAGTGACATAAGTACTGCAACACTGTTGACAGATCTAACCTGGGCCTGTAATTAGTGTACACCAGTACACTGCTCTGTCATCTGAGAAGGCTCTGACATAGGGGACTGGATCCTTAGCCCTGTCATCACACACGCTTTCACCTCTCAGCACCTCATTCAGTACAGAGCGGGAACTGGAGGTGGGCTGCAGGCTCAACCAGTTTCACACTCCTCCTGCCTCTCTGTGTCTGTGTTTGAATGAGCTGGCCTCTGCATGCCATGTCCCAGTACAGTAATGTCGTGTCTGCTGAACAAAGTCTACTTTCATTACTGAACTTAAAAGTTGTGAGAGACTGGGTTCTTTATCTGCAGAGTGAACCCCAGGCAATTTCCTCAAGTGAGAGATTAAAAAAAAGCTCTCAATTTTTAGATCTTCCCACATAAGGCCTGGCAGGCGTGACATAGACTAATCCTTCTGATTTAGTGTTTTCCTCATCTCAACAGGACATGTATTGAAACTGGAGCTAAAGGGGGATACCATGGTATTTAAGAATAAAAGTATGTTGTGTTTAATTTATTAAAAATCTGAATGTTTGAGCAGTATTAGGCCTGGACAATTAATCTAATTATATTTAGTTTTATATTTTTGGATTTCAACAATTAGGAAAACATAATAATCAAGATAACAGGATAATTGTGCTGCATTTAGTTTCTCTTGTTAAAAATCTCATAATTAATATTGACTGTATGTTTCTGTGTTTTATTAAGGTGTGGAGGTGCCCAACAACATATTTTAACAACATACACATTTATTGTTAATATTATTTATATTTATATATATTTAGAAATGTTTCATTGTAATTATCTTTTTCCATCTGGAAGTCTTAGTATAGCCTTAGCTGGCAATGCAGGTCTCAAGTGTGGTAAGTCTGTTCTCGCAAATGTTGACTAGACAACACTGCAGTAATTCAGTGTAATGCTGCTGCTCACAGCATGCAGGAATATTTCTAATAAACTAAATTAACAATGATCATGATGTTGCCTTTTTAGAGAATGGTGCGGTTAGTTTTGGATTTTTCCAAATGCTCCAAAAGTGTTGGTTTTACTCTCAGTGTTTGTAGGAGTTTTGCCTGGTTGAGGGACACTTGCGATTAGAATCACCTGGGTCTCATTTTGTTTTTGTTTCAAGGCCCGCATCCCGAAAACACCCCCACCCTCCTACTGTTTTCCATCCTAATGTGAGGGTGCATCTGTCCGGCTAACCCATCTGCCTATGCTGTGTTGCTCCCAGTCTCTGTGGGCAGCCAGCTGCTCAGGGCCTTTGTCCCATGCTTACTCCCAGCGCAGCCCTTTGTCATAACCACACTTTGGCAGGGGGGAGGCAAAAGTGTGATGATGCTCCTTCCCCCTTCACAATTAAGCCATATGCAACTGGGAAACTGTCCTTGTTGAAGTGATGCAATAAAAAATATTAAAGATTTTTTTTTGGCATTTATGTGTCCTCAAAAATAGCATTGTACTCCCTCTGCTTGTGTTCCAATAAAACTACTTTTTATCATAATTTATATTTATGTGGAAATGGATGGTAAAGCAACCCTGGGAGTTCAGAGGTTGATGTTGTGGGTCTGTGACCTGACCTGAGGTCTGAGCCTCATTTTGAGTCGTCAACCAATGGAGCCATGTCTTTGTGTGACTCAGTAGGGTGAGGTTAGTGTGGCAGGCCGCCGTGACTCAGCACAGCCATGGGTATTGTTGCTTCCTCCTGTCAGAACACAGGGATTTATAGAGAGGGCATCAGATGTCCAGCTCAACACATGTCATTCCCTTGCCTCATGCTTTCAATCTCCTCCTTTCTTTTTCTTAGCAGGATGCCTTCTAATTTATTCACTGATTTCCATATGAAGGAAGCTGTGGGAGTGAATGCAGCAGCCAGCAAAACATTCCTGATAATTCCTCTCTGTCTGCTCCACATATGAGGAGAGAAGTCTCAGTTAATCATTACAGTTTCTCTGATTTATATCACCTCAATAGAAATCCGTTATTTAATATTTCTAAGCATGCCATTTTTTAAAATTCCATGGTGTCTCTCCTGTTTTATCCATCAGCATCTCTATTTTCCAAGCAGACTGAGTCACTTTGTCGATTGTTAGCATCGTTCGTTTCCTCTTTTGTCCATTTCCTTTTAAAGATTGACCTAAACTGCAGCCATAACACGCCACATAGTGCATTGCTTAATTTAGAAGGCATGTTCCATGTGAGTGATTCAAACACTGCCTCTGTACAGAAGGATGATCAGATGTGGAGTGTGTGTTTGATTTGGATTCAATCCCTCAATGCACCATTCATCCAGTGCTCAACCTTTGCTGCTAGTAATCCCTGGGTGTGTGCATGGTGACACATTATTTCTGTTCTGTCTCACATGCACCAGTTTGGCTGCTAACTAAGCTACGCTCTGTCTCTGTTCACAAAAATACACTGGGTGGGCATGATTTCCAGGGTCTTTTCCCCATACTTTGGTCAGTTTGTGTTCCAGGACCTCTATACTGCTCAGTTGCCTCTGCCTTTGCCGCCTCTGCCGCTCAGTCCTGCTGACTGCAGATTTTACCATATATGGTCATTCACTGCTCCCTGCCTGACAGCCTTCCAAGACCATTTCCTCCCTGCCTTGCCATTGGCTGCTTCGTGCAGTGTCGGCACACATGTGAATTCTGGGATAGGCCGAAATATGAAGAGCGGCCAAGATGAGAGAACTGGGTTGAAGTCAGATGTTGTCTCTGTCACAGATTCACTCAGTGTATCCAAGCTTTATTAGAATATTTAATCTAATGTGATAATCAGTACAACTGCTGGAATACTAGATAATAGTATATTAATACATAGCTGTGAACCTCAATAGCCTTTTTTAAGACTATGGTTTTTGCAGCAAACCTAAAAAATCAAAGCTGTGATACTATTTATTATAGCAGATTGTGTGTGTGCAGTGCCTTTTTTTTAGTCTATTGGTGCAATTACAGTCTGCTAAACAAGAACAATTTTTTCACAAAGTTACTACTGACGGCCAAAAATGCACAATTTTTCCAGCTTTTTGGCTGACAGCCTTTTATGTGTTCAAATTTCTTTCTAAAAATATATTTTCATTCATATGTTGATGGATCATTTATCAGACCACAGGGGAGAATCTGTATCACAGCATACACTGCGGAGACCGTTTATAAGATGTGGAGAACAATATGGATGAATGGCCTATCTTCATATTCATACTTACAATGTCTTCTTGAGAGATGACAGATGTTATTTACCACTCTGATATTCATAAGATAGCTTTTCTTAGATGTTTTAAAAGTACTTGTATGGGCCTGATCACTACACTTGTAGACATACTAGAAATTGGTATCATCAGTTAGTGTTCAGTTCAGTGGCCTGTTAACAGATATCTTGTGTGCAGGATATCTTGTATCTCTTTGCAGGAGCAAACATTTGAATTTGAATACTACTTACAGATATGGTTAAAAATGTCAACTGTTCCACATACTTCCTAACTGGCAGCAGAACAACTGGTATAGTATTATTAGTCATATTCTGATAGTCATAGCAGTACTAATTGTAAATCCTAGTGCACTTGCCTTGAATGCTATCTGGAATTAATCTTATGACCTATATAGTTTGACTTGCAATGTCCTGGAAATCTAGATTACGACAGTGTATCTGTAGTAAATCGCTGTATAGGTATGTCTACTTGATCTCTTCAGCTAAATATATCAGGTCTCAGTATGTTCATTGTAGTGTTCCTTCCCTATCATACAGACAGACAGAGACATGTAAAAGTGGAAATTTCCATGGAGCTCTGGGCAGCACTGGACAACAGGCAGACCCCTTTAGTGGTGTGCATGTGTGAATCACATGTTGAGCTGCAAAGAAAGGAAGTGTGCAGAATGAAAAGAATGTCCTCTACTGCCTTGAGGGATGTCGTTCATCCATTTTTTTGTTTCACTGTTAAGCTTTGTATCTATCGCTGTGTGATTCACTCACATTTTCTGCAGTGTTACTTGTTGCTATGCAACTGGTTGTTTTCTAGGCATCAAACATTCCTCTGGAAGGACATGAAGGTCTGTAGTGTAGTTGTGGACATCTTAGGTATTCAAGTTTAGCCACTTGCTTTTGGTGATGTATGTTTGTTTTGTTTAATTTTTTTTTTTCTTGCATTGGTGCAGTTGACTCGTTTTTCCTTATTCTGGACAAAATCATTTACACGTCTTGAGTCCTGTAAAGCACGCTTCCTATAAATGTAGGCTGAAAGGTTGCCTTGGAGCTGATATACTTGTTTAGCTGGTTTAATCTGTCGAAGCATACATTGGAGCAGTGTGTTCCAAACACAAAGTAAAGTAGTTTGGTTTCTTTTTTGTCCACATAATTTTCAACAGGAATTGATAATGGGAAATTTTTGAATAATTTGAATTTATTAAACTGTTAATACCTGTGCCCATCTCCCTTACTTATGCCATCTTGTTTCAAAATTGCTAGCTGTTGCCACTTTTAATGCAATGTAGAGCTTGCTTTTGTCAGTTTTCTTTTGCCCTTCACAAAACCATGTATGTTTCCCTGCACTCTAATTAAAGACGCAATGAGCAGCAGCTGATTCTTCACATATGGTAGTTCATGCTGTCAAATACCTCCATTGCCAAATAGCTGCAGGTCAAGATGACGCTGACTTTTTTACATTCTGCTTTAAGTTCAAAGGGCTACCGATGGAAATTGATAGAATTTTATTGATATCAATTACAAATTGCTCATCAGTTCCTTTCTGAATTTTGATCAGTTTTGTATGAGGAAATAAAAAGGTGTAGATACAGAGCAGATATGACTGGTTGTCAAAGACGCCAGATGTTGGGTTTGAGTCATATTTGAACTCCCACTTGGTCACCAGCAGTTGTGATGTGTCTGCTGTGTAGCCACAAACTTTTTATCCCCTTGTGATTAAATACTGTCAACTTTATCACATTGTCCCTGTCTCTTCTGAGTGGCATCTCATTATGCCGCTGCATGACATTCTGGAGGATGTTTTAGCTCAGATGCCAAATTTTACAACAAACACAAACTTGCAGAAGTGCTGCATTTTCAGAGGAACAGAGGGGAAAATGCATTAGATGGTCACAGGTTATCTTACCTTCACTGCTCCACACAGGTGGTCCTAAGTCATTATGGTTTTTGGAACTACCATGTGTCTAGCCTTGTTGTTTTCAGTTAAACTGTTAATTGGTAAACTGTGTTCCTGCCCTGTGTTATGTGTTATCAGATGTTTATGCATGCTAGAGGCAAGATGTACACCTCAAAGGGTGCCATATTTGACACCTTTGCAGCCCTCTTGCTCTCATTAGCGAAACCCATACCAGAGCTGCCTGGGGCCGTGGTGTGGAATGTGAAGAACGCTTGGCTCATTGGTCTAACTGTCAGTATCCTCTGCCCGCTCCGGGTGATCAGGAGGTTGAGTATTCCTGGGGTTTCATGGTTGGTTACAGCAAATCAACTGTAGATACTGTTATCTGTTTGCAAAGATTCTTTTTTTTGCCTGTACAGAATGTGTTTATGGAAAGCTCAGTCTAATGTAAGAATTTGTGTAGGAATCTCTGCAGCAGCATTTCTGAACTGGAGTACACATATCAGATGTGCTGAGAAGTCTCTTCAGTGTTGAGGTCCGCTTGCTCTTGAAGGTGGTCTTAATCTCTGCAGGCCCTGTCTACCAGGCATCTGCAAGGAATGACATTAAACACGAATGCATGCTTATCATAAATGTTATGTTAACATACACCAAATACTCCTAATTGCATGGATGAGCAAGAAAGCAGCATAACAGCAGCCAAGTGAACATAAAATCTAATTGTTTTATTAAGTGTTTCTGTTTAGTAAAACACCCAGACATATACGTAGTGTCCCATAGTATTTAGAGTATAAGTGATGGATCAGTATGCTGATTTTAGGTATTGGCTAAATGTCGTCTGATGTGTGCCAACACATAGTCAGGAATGTCAACCCTATGATGTCATTCAACATAGGGGACAAGAGCTTAAAGTATTTGCACTCCTTTATTAATAGCAGCCCCCAAAGTCCTGTCTCTCTTTGGTACACCACCACCTTCATAGCAGAGCCCCAGCAGATGTAGAAATGATGCTACCCTTTTATGATTTTGTGGTTATGCAATTTCTGAAACCAGACTGAACATGATCCATAAGTCTTGAGATCTGTTCATGTTGAAATGAACTGCAGCTAATTACTGCAGCACTTTGAAAGTAACAACTGAGCCACTGAGTTGATGGCTCATCGTGTTATCTCAGCGATAAGTTTGACTTGCTTGTGCTTTTCCTCTAACTACACCTCTCTGTCAGTCTTTGTCTTTCCTGCTTTACATCCTGCATCGACTGTTCAGCTGGCTTTAATATATATATATATATATATAAGTACAAAATGTTTTTGGATCAGCTAATAAGAATATTATAATAGACTCTGCTACAGAGGGTTAGTTCTCCAATACGATACTGGATGGTGCTCATAAATTCCTATTGACAGCACTGTTAAAGTCTGCTTTCTTTACACACGGCTTCAGGGTAGATTTCAGGGTGTGTTCAGCAGTGAAGGTGAGATTTAAACAAGATCTTGTGATTTTCACATACTACACTTACACATAAGCAGAGTTCATTCTCACACACACTGGACTTTGATCTCTAAAGTTGGAGCTGGAGTATGTGTCACAGCCTAACTGTGTGTCAGTCAGGTGACTATGTGGTTATAGGCCGAATATTTTCATATTGCACCAAGCCATTTCCTGTGATTTGTATAGTTGCCCAGCAATTTGGTGACGAAAGTGACTGTACTCATGTGTTCAGTCTTACAGATTATGAAAATGAAAATCATGTTACTTATCAGCCACACGACTTTGGATTCTCTCTGTAACAGCAGCAGTACAGCCTGCTAGGCCTTTTTATCTGCTAAAGCAGAAGTGGTCTAAGAGCAGGAATGCCTGAGCAACATGACTCATATCCGGGACTCCACTGGACTGTCCCTCTCAGGCCCAGACCACCAACCTCCACTCTTTTTTTGTTTTGTTTTTCTTTGTGTGTACAACCCCAGTTCCAAAGAAGTTGGGACACTGTGTAAAACTTAAATAAAAAGAGAAAAGATGTATAGTTACAAATACAAAAGTTACTAGCCCAACACACAAACACTATGGGTAAAACCTGGGTAGGTGAAGGGTTAGGATCCTACCAAAATTATTTTTAAAACAAAGCTATAACGCAAATGAGTTATAAGCATGTGGCTAAAACACAGCTATATAGGTTAAAACATGTTTTTTTAACTAACCCTACTCAGGCTAACCCTGCCTACTGGTCGGCAGGTGGGTTTTAACAAGTTTCATATATTGTCTTTACACAGTCTTCATTTAAGTTAAACTTGCAGTATTACTTCTGTTTTTTTTTACATTTTAGACAATATATACAAACTTTTTGTCACAAAAGGGTTCTACCAGAGTCACCCTGTCAGCTATGTGTCAGATCACTAATTAAAAGAGTTGGTGTAAACAGGATCTGTTTGCTGTAAAACTGGATGCATATCTTAGTGTCCTCCTTTTTTGAGCTTCTAAACATTAGTCACTGTGTGCTGCAGACAGTGAACAGCACCAAGAGGCTAAAAGGCTGTTATTTACTGCTTTTTGTTTCATCTCTCTGACAGTTCTATCCTTTTGAAAGCTTTAAGTTGCATGTAATCATTTGGCTACATAAGCAATTATGTACAATTTGGGGTGAGCTTGGTCTCTTTGGAACTTTGAAACTGTCAATATACTCACACCAGTAGCCCTGCCTTTTGTTGCAAATTCTAAAGTGATATGTAGTTCTTGCTAGTTGGCCCCATTGCTGTTAAACACTAAGCCAAATTTGCCTCCATCTCTCAAACTGCCAGAAATATATATGAAATTAGGGATCTGTATATTTTGTGGTGTTCACCAGGTAAAGGAGCAATATATAACTACTATTTTGTACATAAAGAATGCACATTTACAAAAACTAGACTGAATGGGTTTGCAGAAGCCTGAAAAGAAAGGCAAACAATTACATAACATACAGTTGCAGGTAAAGGTCAACTGTAAAAGGAGTTAATGAGTTATGTTGTCGTTAGGTCAAAGTCTAGTTTTGGTTGTGCCTCTTACTCATTACTGAATATACATTTCTTCGATTTAGTAGCTTTTCTCGAGCCAATATTGTTGCAATTCCCAGTATAATGGAAGAATAGCCGCAGGCAGTGAGGGAGTCTATTCTTTTTTTATATTAGGGAAACCATCGTGCTTTAAATAGGGCTGCAGCAGCAGGACTCTTTGCACAGTAACTGACATCATCCAGCTGGCCCTGCCGTGTTACTTGGTGTCAACAGAGACTAGGGTGTGTCTCAGACATCCGTCCACCACAGCATGGGTTTGTTCCGTCACCTCAACATGAGAGAACACCTTTTTATCCTGGCTCATCGGGTTCAGAGGTCAAATCCAGCTGCAGGCTGATTTTACACAGATAGAGGAGGATGTGAATTATATTTGAAAGTTGTGTGTGTGTATGTATGTGTTTCTGTCTGTGTGCATCATAATACATTTGTTTTCGTACCTTCCATTAGTTTTATAATCAGGTTATGTAAAGAGCAGGGGTTTAGTTTTTTATACAGTGTTAGCATTTTAAAGTAGGTTCTAAGTAATTCTGTAGAAAACTAAGCATCTGTTGGCATGAGTCTACTGTATAATGACGTCACCACTAATAACTTTCCTTAATTACTATGGGTGGTCCGATAGGGGTTCAAAGTAATCTGGCTTCTGTGTAGCACAAATAAAACTCAAGCTTCTTTTTGGCTGAGTGATGGCGTGACTCTCTCGCTCTAGGAATTCAGATTTGTTGGACCATCTTAAATCATTAAAAATTACAAAATAAAATAAAATGTATTGTAGTTCACAGCACTTGGCAGTTGTTTTCGTGGGACTGGGATTTCCTCTAGAATCAAAAAAAAAATTCAGACACCACAGTATCTCTTCAACATAAAAGGGCTCTCACCCAACTAGGGGGGAAATTCATAATTTTATGTTGGGTAATCAAATCTGAGGCTCATTTCCAGCATAAATTTGTTCTGTCTTCAAATATTTAAAACTTTATTAGGACATGAGATTGGTTTTGAACATACACTTATTTCATCACCTTATCAATAAGACTTCCAAATCCTCAAATAAAAAAATTAGCAAGTTCAAAGTCAATTGAAGGCTTTTGCAACATTTTTTTTCAGTGCATTTTGATGTACGTGCAGCAAATTGTGCCCTCACTTCTGATTTTCTGCTAAGACTGTGTCACTCACGTCATATAATTTAATTTCCACCATGGATTGAATCTGTTAAAGCGCCTTTTCTTAGAAGTTGCGTGTGTGTTTGTGAGCTTAATTTTGCAGGTGGGCTTCAGGATTATACTGTAATTGACCTGTTTCAAAACATGCTCACTCCTCCATCAGACAATGTTCTTTGACAGCACCAGACTAAGACTAATCTCATTACTCTGTGTTGTTTATCTTTGTCTTTACAGACGGGACGCATTGACAAATCCTACCCCACAGTGTGTGGTCACACAGGCCCTGTGTTAGACATCGACTGGTGCCCCCACAATGATCAAGTCATTGCCAGCGGCTCTGAGGACTGCACAGTGATGGTAAGCTTTGCCACACCCTTTTTTACCTGAACTCAGACCTCTTGATTAGAAAAAATGCAACATACATTCTTGAGCTGATAATTGACAAGAGACTACATGCTTTTATTGCAAAAGGCCAGACTGTTGTAACTCAGGGATGGGTGCAGACCTCACCCTCTGGATTAGATTAGACTCAAATATGTGTTGCAGGAATCAGAGCTGGGGAATGATTTAGCTGTTTATTGAGCTGAGGTCACCGACTTTTTTGAGACTGTAGTTGTACTTTCCTCCATATGTCCTTATTTGGGCTGTAAAGGGCTGAGATTAGTGTGCTGGCTGTTTATGTTTGCTGCTCCCACTTCCTCACCTGAAAGCCCTTACTTCCTGTTAAGCCTACTCAGCATCAATGCCATATTTAGTTCATGTGTGAAGGAGTAAAAGCCCTCTAATGAAGAGAACGATCATCAATGGTTCCTCTCTTAGCATTTGAGCCTTTTATAGCAAAAGTTCGCAGCCTAACCAGCCTGCTGGGGATGTTTGGTTTAGATTAGTTTGAAGTGGGCGGTAGAACTACAGACTCCAACAGATATGCACTATGTGGACGTGGCTTCCCCATTTTTTTTTTTTTTTTTTACTATAAAGAATGGATTTTATTAAGACATTACATTAAGTGCATCATTTGCATAACTCACTGCATGTTAATGAGGACTGCTGATTAAAACAAAACAATCTACTTTACTGAAACAAACCAATATTAGCATGGAAAGAAAAGTAGTTGAATATATGGAGATGAGTGTGACAGGTGTTGTTAGACAGTGAATGAAGAAATGCACTAGGTTTTTCACAGAATAATCTGACTAGTATGTCCTGTAAAACGAATAAACAAAAAAAGCACCACAATACAGATTACTGCTGATGTATTTGATGGAGATTATCCACACAATATCTGTATAGTTTTTGCAGTAGTAACACTTTAAGAAGGACCGGTTTTCCACTATTTATCGTTAAAACAAACACTTCTGTTTTTGCTAAATTTGACTGTATATACCGGCTGTCACTAAATTGCATGCTGTTGGTGAAGATCGAAGTATTAGTCGCTGCTGCCCCCTTCAGGTTACTTTTGGTACATACCATTTATGGTGTCCCCTGCACAGTAATACAGTTGGTAGGATGGAGGTGGTGATTGATGGTTCACATCAATATCTTCTGAGAGAAATTCGCATCAAAATCTTCTGAAACTGTGAATTTCTGTTTTTGAAAAATATGAGGGTTAAATTGATTGTCCCTCCTGATGGCTTCTGTGTCTGTCCGATTCGTGACCTCTGTCCTGTTTATGTCCTGCACAGGTGTGGCAGATTCCTGAGAATGGCCTTGTCACTGCCATGTCTGAGCCCGTGGTGGTACTGGAGGGTCACTCAAAGCGAGTTGGCATCATAACATGGCACCCAACAGCACGCAATGTCCTTCTAAGTGCAGGTGATAACTTTATCTGTGCCCCTTGACTAAAAACCAAAAAAACATACTAAAATCAAATCTTCAAGCATCATGCTAGCATCAGCATTAAAGACAAATTATGTGAATTGGACCTGCCACCATCCTGCTGACTTTTGTTTCACTCTGTCCTCAGGTTGCGACAACCAGATCATCATCTGGAATGTGGGCACAGGAGAGGCTATGATCACCCTGGAGGACATGCACCCAGATGTCATTTACAATGTGTGCTGGAACCGCAACGGTAGCCTTATCTGCACATCCTGCAAGGATAAGGCCATCCGTGTCATTGATCCCCGCAAAGAGGCGATTATTGCTGTAAGTAGTATAAGAAGATTTGTTTGCTGTGACATCCTATGTTTTTATATTTATTTGTATATGTTAGCTGATATTAACCTATTAACCTGCACTTAGATGTAGTTGCAAGTAGAGAGCATGCTGTGGCTGGAAGATATTATTCAGCAACCTTATTCCCTTAAAATTACACTTTAGTATGACATTAAATTATCCCCGGGTTTCTGTTCAATCCACTTTGACCTTTATAAGCGAAAAAGTGGAAATCATTTAGTTTAAGCAGAATTAAATTTCTTTTTGTAAATAAAAAAATAAAGTAAAAGCTGACATAATAATAAACTGCTCAAGAAGGTTAGGGTTAGCACAGAGGTGTTATATTGACCTGTAAACGACGCTTCACAGGAGAAGGACAAGGCACATGAGGGAGCTCGACCCATGAGGGCCATTTTCCTGTCTGATGGCAACATCCTCACCACAGGCTTCAGTCGTATGAGTGAGCGACAGCTCGCCCTCTGGAACATGGTAAGCTACTTCAACATTATATGAAATGATAAAAGTTTAAAATAAACACCACATTTACAACTTCATTATTTTGGAATCTACTATGCTATTGATGGCTAATAATAGTACAAAAATAAAGACCAACAACCACTTCTTCCTGTTTTATTCCACAGCCCTAGATTTCTGTATTTTCATGTAGTTCTTTTTTTGTTTCTCAGCAAAACATGGAGGAGCCCATAACTGTAAATGAGATGGACACCAGCAACGGAGTGCTCTTGCCCTTCTATGACCCAGACACCAACGTTGTTTACCTCTGTGGGAAGGTAATTTCCACTCTTAAGCGCTCCTTTAATTAATTTCCACAAGCACAAAATAAAACACTCCTTTCCTCCACAGGGTGACAGCAGCATCCGTTACTTTGAAATCACGGATGAGGCTCCGTACGTACACTTCCTCAGCACCTTTGCCACCAAGGAGCCGCAGAGGGGCATGGGCTACATGCCCAAGAGAGGCCTTGATGTCAATAAGTGCGAAATTGCGAGGTAAGCTAAGATGGATGGCTAACCATCATGTTTAACATCAGAATTTATTTAAGTTTTGGTATAACTTTACCAGCTCTTATGTGCAGTTCTTAGCTTCGCCACAAGGAGGCAGAACAGGTTCATGACATAACCTCAAGACAGTCCAAAGTAAACTGTCCTGAAACGAAGGCTGCTGCCTTTGTTGTTTCGCAATGTATTGTATTGTGGGTAATTCTTTTGAATTTGTATGTTGCCAGGTTCTACAAACTGCATGAAAGGAAGTGTGAGCCTATCGTGATGACTGTACCAAGAAAGGTGAGTCCTCCTGCTGAATTGCTGCTTTACATATAGTTAGCAGACCTTTAATATGCATGTTGAATCACAGGAAGCTGAGTTAGTCTCATATCTTGCTGGTTATAAAGTGTTTCTCACACCTCTGTCCTTCCTTGTCAGTCGGACCTGTTCCAGGACGACTTGTACCCAGACACATCTGGACCTGACCCGGCCCTGGAGGCTGAGGAGTGGTTTGATGGCAAGAATGGAGACCCCATCCTCATCTCCCTCAAGAACGGCTACGTCCCTGGCAAGAACCGTGAGTTCAAAGTGGTCAAAAAGAACATTTTGGACAGCAAGGTGACAAAGAACACAGAGAACTCAAGCCCTGCCAACAAGTCTGCCTCCCCGACTCCTTCGATTGTGAGTATTTGTTTTTACCACTTGACACTGCACTTCCTTGGGTCAGATTGCAACCTTTTTTAAGTTAGATTGTGGTGTTTATTTCAATAACCAGCTGACTATAGCTTTGTCTACTCCACCTGTCTCAGTTATCAATGCCCCTCTCCCCTGGCTTCACCTCAGTGCAGCTGCCTCTCTGGGGCTCACTGTGTAAAGCAGACAAACAGTATGTCTTTGGAGCGGTGCAGATTGTTGGCTGCTTTCACGAGGTGGTTTGTAGATGTTGTTCAACCCAACTCGCTGACCCACAAACTGAGGGGTCTGTTGCTGCTCTGGGCGCCTGCTGCTGGGCGTCCAGCCGCACCTCGCCCACAACAGAGCCGCCCGCCTAGGACCCAGCCCATGTGTGTCTCTGCAGTCCTGGTCTGTAATCACAGCCCACTGGGCTCCAGCGCTGGTGGAACATGTTAACTCTCAGAGTACCAGACCCTGCCACATGGCATACACAGTCCAAGGCTGTACGGTTTTGGCTGGCATGTGATTGTAGGCATGTAGCATTGTGATAGAAATGTAGAAACATGCCATAGGGTCTCATTTTTCTCTTTTGTGTCCAACAGAAATCTGAAGCCAAGCTGGAGGAGATCTTGAAAGAAATCAAATCCCTCAAGGACCTGGTCAGCAGTCAGGAGAAGAGAATCATCAAACTTGAAGAGCAAATGTCCAAAATTGCCATTTAGGGACCCTTTACCCAACCCGCTACAATTCAGGACGTTCCATTGGCTGGGGGTGGGCGGGACCAGTCACTGCCTATCTCAATGACAGTGTTTCGTCTGAGGCCTGCCTAGCAAAGATCCCTAGCAACATTCCAGATGAACTCTTTCTTATCCAGCCCCCGACCCTCAGTTTAACACAGGTGGAATAAGGATGTGTGGCAAATTTAGCAGAAAATCCTCTTTGCTTTTCGGTGACAAAGGACTCTACTCCTTTTATTGTGTGGCAGTCATTTTTTATTTTGTCTACATGTATAAACACGCTCTTACATATTCTTTTTGCATTTTAGAATCATGACCAAGAAAATTCAAATATCAATAGCTCTCACTTACCATTGCATACCAAAATATTTTTTAAGTAGGTTCCAGTGTTTCATGTTAACATACTCCAAAATTATGATGTTGCCAAATTTTGTTTACACCTCTTTAACAGTATTTCTTTCTCTCTCTCTGTGGGAAGAGTCAAAACTCAAACAGGGACCCTCAGTCCAGGAGACTAGTTATGTAAGGAGGGCATCAATAATTTACTATGAAATTAAAATAATTTGAATAAATTGGATGGCTATGCTAGGAAGATTGACATCTCGAGCTCTGTAATTAAGAAGAAAAGCACTCAAATTGAAGACCCATTTAGCTGCCAGAGTCTACACCAAGCACCCAGACATTACATAAATGACATTTCTTGCTGTCTGTGTTGACGCTGCACAAATTAACTCCTGCTTGCTGCCATTTTTTCTCATTCCTGTTGCTTCCCGTCATTCTGACTGTGGACAATAGTCTGCATAAACATGCATTCCTTTGCTTCATTAACATGCACTATGTGTTTACTGGAGAAAATGACAAACACATTCCACAAATCTCATTGGCAGTTCTTGGTGTCGGGGTAAAATATTACTTCGATAAAGTTCCTATTTCCTGTGAACACTCTGCTGTAGTGACACCAGTTGCACTAGATGGTTGTTATTGTGACATCTGTGCTGCCTGTGGAAAGACCAACTTTGTGTATATTCAACCTCAGCTTTGCTTTGTTTATACGAGAGGTCCAGTCACCAACCTCAGCGTTGAGCAGCCACGGGCTCTGCTCAACACACAAGCATAGTCAAGTGTAGTGGGATTATTTTTTGTCCGTGTTCCTTTGCATTATACACCATCTCAGATCTTCATCTTCTGGTTAAACAAAACAGGAACTAACTTGAAATGACACCAAGTTATCCCACTCTGACTTGACTATTCTTGACTGAAACCTTCTGGTGATAAAACTGGAGATTGCTACAGAAACTGTTCATGATTGACCTTAAAGGCCTGGATTGTGTGTGAATATGTGCCTCATGTCTTTGGTCTTTTGGTTACCTGTCACTATGGATGTTCCTACGTTGTTTCTTATTGTGGGGGAGGGTCGTGAAACAAACTCACAGTAGAACATCTGAGACTTTGCCTCTTACTTGGATAAATTGAATAGTTGCTTCACTGTTAATTTTAGCCTGTTTCTTGTTCCAGCTGTGCTTATATCCCTCTTAGCACTTCCACTTTTTTTAATGGTTTATTTCTCAGATGCCCCCTATTCACTATCAGAAAACCAAGGAACTGTTAAATTTTGTTAAAAACAAGCTCCTCTTGATGTTTTAGATTTGTTTCCCGGTGGGAAGCTGAGACGGGTAATGGTTCAGTCTGTTGTTTGCCTTTAATATTTGTTACCACTGTAAAGACCTGAAAGTGCCATAGAGGTGACCATGGAAGTGTTTGTAGGGGACTGTTGTGAGAGTAGATTTGTGTAGTAAATGGGAGAGTCGATAGGTGCCCAATTTAAAACCACTTTGAGGTTCCATGCTAAGGACAGACACTGTGTTCAAACCCTGCTGCTGAAGTACTGTGTCAGCCACCTGGATGACATCATAAAGTCCTGCCAATCCATCCCACAATGCACCAGGCAGCATTGCTGGTCGGGGTTTGTTAGTAAGCCTCTGACATTTTGACACTTTTCACCTCGGTACGGGTATTTAAAACATCTTAAACAGTGATGTCAAGCCGAGAAGCAGCCTTTGGAGTCATAGTGGCTATCAGATGCAGTGAGTTGTAGAATATCAGTGGAATTAAAGAGTGCTCCAGAAATGTGTCTGACACAAATTATACTGCCCTAACTTGTATATCAGACTGCCGCTCTCTGGATTCTTGATAGCACTGTTGGCACAAGAGTGAAGGTTTGAGGAGTAGTAGTGAATAGCGATCCAAAGGGACACTGTAGGTTGGAGAAATGTGCAGTTGAAAGATAGATGTATGTTTGTAATTTAGGTCTAGAAAACTGAGTGAAAGCTGTGTAAATAACATGACCATATTTTCTGTATTTTTTTTTTTTCTATTTCATTTTTTTGTTTTGTGGTTGTGCTGAAGAGGGTATTTGTGTGGGAGGTGGGTTTTAAATGTTTCCCCTTGTCTGTGTCCCCTGCACCTTGCCATAATGCATCATGAGAAAAGCAGAACCTCTGTTAATGTCGGAGGGCGAACGAATATCAAGAGAGAAAATCAGACAAAAAACGAACCGGGATGAAACCTCATGTTGGAGGTCTGCTCAGCATTTTTGTTCATTATTCTTGCTTCAAGTATCAAACATTGATTATAAGAAAAATTAATAAAGAATTTTTAAAATGGCCTGGTTGTATCTTTTGCATTCAGTTATTGGGTTTTGGATTTTGTTTTCTTTAAGTTAAGTTTGAGTATAACAAAGTTAAGTTTGAGTATAACAAATGTGAACCTGCACTGAAACCAAGAGGACCACAATTAACAGGTATCAGATAAAGTAAATAAACAGAAACAGGCTAATAACTGAATTTAACCAATTACAGTACGTTTATTTGAGCAACAAGTCAATTCAAAATGTTTTAACAGAAAGCAAAAGCTTCAAGACAAAATGAAAAGGCACATTTCACACATTATAAAAGGATATTTATAAATAAGATATTAAAGAACCAGGAGAACAGAAATAGGAGGAATGTGAAATAGAATAAAATGGACACCCAAGTCTGTGGAAACCAGAAAGGTCTTCAGTTGATTTAAATGATCTGAGAGCTGCAGTTTTCTGAGAGTTTGTTCAGCGGTGCTTAAGAACTGAGAGATGCTTCTCCAAGTTAGAGCTCTGGGTAGTTAATGCTGCATTGCAGGTTAAATGTGTTTTTTTGTTGTTGTTGTTGTTTCTTTGTTTTTACCTTAGACCATTCAGTACTTCATCAACCAACAACTGTATATTGAAATCTATTCTTTTGACGGACAGGAAGTCTGTGTGAACACCTCAGAACAGGAGAATGTGATCAGATCTCTTGGTCAGCCTATATGGGTCTTCCCTAAAGTAAACTACAGTTCCCATTTTTACTGTAAAGAAGGTCGGCTGTGTCTTTGCTATTTCTAAGAACAATGATGCAGCTCTGAACACAGTATTGACTACACAGAAAATACTTTTTATACAGGATCAGGAGGTGTACAGAAACGTCATTATCTGAATCAGTCAAACCCAAAAATGATCTCTCTGTAGTCAGACATGGATTATACCAGAAGTCATGCTTAATTAGGAAGCTGCTGTGTTTTCTCACCGAATAATACCTTTTTTTGCCTTTGAAGCAACCACCATAGAGTTATTATCTAATATATTTTCACATCCTCATACTGAACCTTCCATCAGTTCAAGAAACATAATGACTGATGCATGACAGACATGGCCATCATGGCTAATCCCTCCTGAATAATTAGCTTTTGTTGCTTATTATAACTGTGTATTAGAATCTGTCCTTCAGGTGTTCCTCTATAAAAATCCCTTTATGTTTGTGTGTGTTTGTGTTCACATGGGATTTGCAGACAATAAGGAAATACTGCCAGCCCTTTAATTTTAAAGGTTTGTTCACAATCTGTGTTCAGGAAACTAAATATGTGTTCTGTGTTTTAAATATTGCTGTTTTCTTTTATTATCAAACCGCAACTGTCCTGGCAGTTATGAAATAGATGGCTGGAAATAAACAGAATGGAGTGCACAGCTGTAGAGCATCTATTGTGTTTGAGCCACCAAAATAAGCAAACACACTATTTTAGTACAAGACTTTGTTGATCAGCATAAATTAGAAACAGAACAGTTGTAAGTCAAAGCTCGCTGTCCTACAGCCATGCATGACACACAGAAACACTATGGAGGATCTTGTCACAGTTTCTTTTTTTACGTCTTGGAAAATAACTACCTTTTTCACAAAATGTCACATTGACCAGCTATAATATCAGCATCTCACACCACCTGTCAAAATAAGTGAATGAAATAAGAAAGGAGGCATCAGCAGCCTGAAATAGAGGAGCTGCATATTTAGAGACACAGCCAGAGATAAGTGGTGCTAGAAGACCATGAAGTTTATATGTTCGCTCTGTACATGTGTTTCTGGATGAAAGGGGTTGCGTTCTCTCTGCGCTGGGCCTGAGTGCCCTGCAGAGACAGGCTGTAATCAACGGGGACTTAATTAGAGAGGACTCAGTGGGAGGCAGTGGAGTCTTGGGACTCGCCCCACCAAGTACAGAAATACCCATTTCCTTAAAACATGAGACTCGTGTACCAACTGCAGTAAGCTGCAGAGCACTAAACTCTAAACGCTTGGGAGTCAGTTTAATGAGTCAAACTTCAGAAAATGAGCACACATTGTTGAAAATGACACTTTCATATAAATTAAAGACCCATTCAGAGACAGTTCAGCATTATTGCATGGATGATATAATAACAAAATGCCTCTACATGGCTGTTCCATCCACCATAATGCAGAAAAAATGTCCAGTGAAAGGTTGAAATGGACGTCCCAGAAGTGCAGGAGGATGCAGAGTGGATGTGGGAGGTTGAGAAAGAGGGAGGAGAAGCTGAAAATAGAGGGATGGACATCATTTTGCAGTGAGCAGACTTTTTAGGGCTCACTAAAAAAAACAGTCAGTCTAACTCAACAGGGAGGGCGGATGCTCGGAAACTCTACTTCACTCTTACTTTCCTCTCGTTTGGTTGTCTGTCTCTTTATTTCCCTCTCTGTCTTCTGCGCCCGTAGTGCCGTTCAGAAGATAAACCGGGACAACTCTCTCTGTAAGTATACATTTGTTCTTACAGAGAATTTAGTTTGGGGTGTGATCAAGAAAGTAAAAAAACAGCAGCCAGATATTGCATTTATTTTAGTAAAAAAAAAAACAGATACAAGTCATTTCAAAATGAATAAACCAGCATCTTTAAAATTAGTTTTTGCAATAGATTTTTCCCTGTAAGTTAGAAAAGTTTTAAGTTTGAGATATCTGACAGAAATGACTAAACAGCAGTTTGATTGATGTTTCCTGATCTGCAGAAAAAAAAGAAATATTTAGGGGGAAAAATCTGTTTTTCTTTCAACTTAATTGTCAGCATCCTAACTGTGTTTCAAATCTTATGATTCATTGGTTTTATTTTGTTAAATGTTTGCTTATTAAACTAAAATGTGGTGGTAACTACATATATTTACTCAACTTTTACTTTACTTCATTTTAGGGAGGAATATTACAGTTTATAATCCAATAAATGTATTTATTAGCTACCTTTTATAAAGTCGTATTTAACAAATTTTCTCTCTAATTCATTAAAGTTGTTGCTTTAGACCACCCAAAAGGTTTTCATATTCTTAAATTAGGCTCAACTGTAGAAGTAATCTAATATTCCAATATATGACACATTATTAGCCATCCATTTATGCATCAACAGTACATATACTTTTGATGTTTTAAGTACTAATAATAGCACAAATAACACTTTTATAGCTGTGACCAATTAAAATTCATTAGGTAAGGCTTTAACTTTAATAGAATATTTTTTTTAAGTTGTATAATTACTTTTACTCAAGTTAATTATCTCCTTGCTGCAAAAAGGTTTTTTATTTTCTTAAATCTATCTGTGTAGATAATCAATTATGTGATTTTATCCTATGTTTATTTCCTAACCTTTATTATTGCTTTATGTTGTCATGACCTGGAGTTTACTAAATATATTAATGTAAGAACATTCTTCGAGATGGTCTTAACTCATCCGGTGGTTCATCCAGTTTTTATTGACTTGGCAATGTTATTCATTCACATGCATACTTTTAATTTAATCTAGTCATCCAACTTTTTCAAAACTACCACCAGACCAAATCTCAGGTAGATGTGTAACAAATAATGTCAAAGAAATATCATCATTTTGTTATTTGGTGTAAATTATGGCCATAAAAACATTTTAAATGCTGTTTGCTAATTGACGAAAATCACAAGTTTTCGACACTGAGCCCTCAGATGTGATAAAATAGACTAATTGCATATGTGGTGTCTGCTGGCCTTCAGCTGAAGGTGATGTGGAGCTCCACTGGAAGACAGGAAATGTAATTTTAGCTGTAATTATGAGGATTCAAAGGGGCAGTGCTGTCCTATAGCTATACATCCAAGGATGGAGACCCAGCCCACCATGTGGTCCATACTGTATGTCAGACCACACAGGGAGGGGGCTTCATGCTGCGGAGGGTAAATGAGGCTCTCTGCAGCATGAGGCTGATTAGAAGCTTCGCACTGTGTGATTTACATCCAAAGGGAAACAGACTGAGATGGGTTAGGCTCTTTGGTAACTCACATTAAGAAGGACAGTGAGAGAATAATGGAATGAGGATAATGTTTATTCAGTCAGTTGTCCTGACTGTAAATGCAGGTTTTCCTGGAAGCAGAAATATCTTCATCAGGTCTGTGCTGCTGTGGGCTGCTGAACAGCAGCTGCTGCCCAGCGTAAATATAGAGGCCACAGCCGCAGGTCTCCCACGCCTCTGTGCTCCCCCCCTGGAATATAGCTTCCTCCTGGCTTTGGTGTGGTGGTTGGGTGGCCTCCCTCTACTTTACAAATTATAAGGCCTTCAGCACCAAACTCACTGTCTCCACCCCAAATAAGTAATGGCTACTCTGCTGCTGCCTGCTAAAATAGATCTGGTGGAAGATGGGGAACGGTGGAAAAACTAGAAAAAGATTAACACTGAAGTTACATTTCAGATGTCCCTAAAACATAGACGTTTTACAAATATGCATAATGATATAGTTATTTTTGCTTATATTTGACTCTTCAAATGATGTTATATATATATATATGTATACACATTTAAATGTGGATCAAACACAGATGAAGCTTCATAGTGCTGAGAGATTTATGCTGATTTCCTCCTGTTTCCAGTCTTTATGCTAAGCTAAGCTAACCATCTCCAGCTCCAGCCCCTGTGTTGGTGGGTCCCTACTAACTGACACTTGGAAATAGTTCCTCTTTTGATTTAAACTGAAGTCAGTCCTATTTGTTGCTGTTGCAGGAGAAGATGACGTCCCGCTTGGTTTTCCTCGTCACCTGTGTGACCCTGCTGTCACTGTGTCACGCCACTCCTCTCTTCTACAACACGTCCTTGGACGGTAGCGGCGATGAAGCGGAGCTGGAGCTGCTTTTTCCAACATCTTTCTCCACTCGAGCGCCTGTTCAGATCTCCACTGCGACCAGTCCTCCTAGCCTCACCAACACCATCACCACCACCATGATCCGCCTGAAGGACTTTGTCTTGACCCGAGTCGTGGACTTCCTGCAGGAGAATCTGCTCATCATCATCGTGGTGACCTCTCTTCTCATCGTCATGGTCTTCATCATCTGCTGTGCCTCTGCCATGAGTCACAAGCGCAAGCTGGAGGCCTACAAACCTCTGCCTCATGCACAGAAGAAGTACACGGCTGACAAAACAGGCGGACGCAAGAATTCGAGCGAGGTCCAGGAGAGGCCCTACGCTGTGGACCACGTCAAGAGGGTCCAGACTCAGAGCATGGCCTCCCCCAAGCACCTGCGCACACCCTCCAAGGCTCTGGTGGGAGAGAGGGGGAGAGACGTCAGGTCGTCGCCCCGCCAGGAGGTCAGAAGGGTCAGGGAGGCAGAGGAGGTGGAAAGGCGGAGAGAGGAGCCCAAGCACAGGGAGCAGCCCAAGTACAGAGAGGAGGTGCAGCAGAGCTCCAGCCCCAGCACCAGCTCCGCCCACCCAGTCTGCACCTGCCACCTGAAGAAGGCCCACCACTAGAGCGGCAGGGCTGATGGGGCAGGAGAGGTGAAATGCTGCAGCTATGACACAAAACAATCATCAGACAGGTTGGTTACACAGCACATGTGTGGAAGAAAAGATATGAAGTCATTGTGAGTCCAATCTGAGTAAGGAGTCCAGGTTTGGTTGTCTCAATGGGTGGTTGTCACTGGGCTCATCAGGCATTTGGCATCATTTTGTGGAAGACACAAAAAGTGGACAGGTCAGTAGGAGATGGCTGTCTCTGTGCTCCGAGGTTCAGTTATCACACATGTGACACATTGTTATGAAACTGCGGCTTTAATACATTTTTTTCTTTATAATTTTCTTTTTTTCTTTTTTTTTTTAAAGGTAGATAAAGTAGCATGGTTTAAATTCATCAAATAAATAGATTAATACAAGGGGCATTAATAAATAATATAGATCTTATTTAAAAACTTACTGGATGTCATAGGTTTAAAAAAAAAAATTAAGTTTTAAATAATTTTAAGTCACATTAAAGTCATTTTTGAAACCCTGTTGATAACCATTGTGACAACCAAACCTGTGAGGGGGCTCGATTGTGTCGATAACGTGCTGTTTTAATAATTACAAGATGGAAAAGGAAACCTATCTTACACTGCGACCTGAAGTGGGAATGATTGATGTAAATTGTGTTGCTGATGAGAAATTCACGCAAGAGAAAAAATGAGACAACCGACCCCGGTCTCAACAACTGCCAGAGAAAAATGTAATTGTGATGGTCATGACTGTTATAGAAAAAACAATCAGATTAAACAGTTTAATCTTAACATTCATTAGAATATTAACTACACCCTGATGTAAAAACTTAACTGATGAAATACATGAGAATAGAAACTAAAATCCTGAAATGCTGCATAAACCCTGTATTTATATGTTGGACATCCAAGGTTTTGATTCTTCCAAAGATTAAAAGCCAACACATGATGAAGACAAATATTTGACTGATTCCTTTGAATTTATATAAAGTGGCTCAGTGGTCTGTTTGTCTTCATGATGTTCTAATTAATTAATTAATTAATTAATTAACCTCATTATCAGTGATTACCAAAGAGCCTAACTCATCTAAGATCATATCATTGTGCCATCACAGTAGCATCACCTGAAACAGTGAAATATTTTTTTTTCTTATGGATTCAGTTCTTTAAAAGGAGAGATGAGAAAATAAATAATATAAAAAATAAAAAGAAAGGGCAGCCCATGCTTTCCGCCAAAAAAAGTGTTAATACAGAGAAGTGTTAGTCTGTGTGCCTGCCTATAGACAGAGGAAGTCCTCAGTATGTCCTGCTGTACGTCGTGGCGTCTCTGCAGCAGCGAGAGCTGTTTGTCATTTAGTCCTTTAGAGCAACATCTTTGCTGCTGTAAATAATGCAAAGTGAGATGCCAGTAAACTTTAGTTTTAGAATAAGTAACAAAACAATCTCTTTATATTTACATTCGTATTTACTTCATTTTGTTTGTTGCATTTGTATGTCATATGGTATTGAATTTTACATTACAAACCTTATTCACAAAGTTTTTTTTTTTTTGTTTGTTTTTTTTTACACCAAAGCACCATCTGCAGCTGTTATTTCTGGTAGGTAAATAAATGCATATCTTTTATTTGTCATATATTTATATACACATATTTATTGGGTTGATAATAGGATAATTCTTCATCATTAAAATGAGGGGTTATTTTGGTTTATAAACTTTGTGAATCAGGGTTTGTTTGTTTTTTTTTAATAAGTAATAACTATGTATCAGATAAATTATCGGTTTTGTTTTACTGTAATAATTTGTAATGAGTCAAAACTTGAGAATTGGGATAGGTAATTGGCGTGTTTTTCTGGTGTAATGAGTTCTTTTTATTCATGACAGCTAAAAAAAAAGTATTAAGAAAGAAAAATTTTTTATTGCATGTGATTTTAATTTGATTAAAAATTGGATTGACACTGGAGAATAATTGTCCAACTCTTTGCCTGATACTCAAGTTAATGACACTTCATGAGCTTTAGAACCAAACGTGTGTTTGTTTGATTTATGGGCCAGACCTTTGTCATGTTTAAATCCTCTTTAACCTCAGATCGTTGTTCTCAGATGTTTCCACACAGATGCTTCCTCTGTAAGTGACGGTTTTATTGTTTACAAAATGACAGTTTTGTTTCGCTTATGTTGAATAAAATGGTTGATAATGATGTTTGATGTCGTTACTGAAAGTGCTGCAACCAGTTTCATGATGAGAGACAAATGCAGCCCTGAAAAGACCTAAGATTAGAAAAGGCCAAAAAAGAGAGGATGCTCGCTACGTGCACATTATGTTCAACTCTGGAATCTGTAATTTTGAGCTGCAATTACTCAAGAATCATGGCTAACTATTTTTAAGGTAACTACCCAAATGTCAGATTTGTAATATCTGCCCTTTAAAGACGTGAGCTGTCTTCTCACTGCACACAC
>JAOWBC010001486.1:13691892-13712264 GCA_028566105.1 Hypoplectrus providencianus
TTTCTTACCCAAACATGTCACTTGTTGAATTATGCACTAAAGTAGGAGACAGAATAGGCCATATACATGACAACATTTGCAAATTTACACACTCTTAACATGCAAACTTACAAGGTAACATACAACTTAATGTTGCTCTTTTACATTTGTAAAAACTGTATGCATTATATTTGTCTTTATTGTTGAAACGTGTTTTTAAACTCTATTACACTATTTATTACACTCTATTGTGCTTTGTTGCTTTGCAGACATGGAAGCCACCTATGCAGAGTATGAGGAGTGGTCTGAACACGGGGTGGCTGACACAGTCATACTTCAGTACAAAAAGGCTCTGCAGCAGATGGCCAAGTGCAAATCCTTTGAAGAATCACTGGTAACCGACTTGCATTGACAATTTATTGTTAAAATTGTCCTCCTTTTTTATGTGTTTCAATAATGTGCAGTTTCTTTGACACATAATATCTGCATGCTGTTGTGTTGTTGCAGATAGTAGCTGAACCTCCTAAGCTGGCAGAGTATCAGTCCTACATCGACTTTGAGCTGAAGGAGGGTGACCCACCAAGGATCCAGATCATCTTTGAGCGGACCCTGGCAGAGAACTGCCTGGTACCAGACATGTGGGCCAAATACACAACTTATCTTGTAAGTACTGCCCAGTGTTCTGTGTGATGTGTCAGTGTGTAATGTTTACTGTGCAGAGATTGGATTCGTTTCACATGGCATTTTACTCCAAGTCTGACTGCTCTTATTTAGCAGCTAAAACTTGCCAATCCCGGCGTGTGCCAGCAACTGCGACACATCCATGATCAAAATGTTGCGCTAGGGTTCTCCCGAATAATTACAGCCAGTGATTTCTCCAACAGCTTGGCTTAAAATGGAGTCATTGTTTTTCTAATTTCCTTTTAAGTTGTCTGACCATTTTAAAATATAACTTGGACTGTAACCAATGATATTTCAAGTTTATAATATTTTTACTTGTCTGAATAGAGGGGTTTTCATTCCAAGTCTGTTAATTTTTTTGTGGCCAAGGTGTTATTAGAGGTAAAGGGAACACTTTTTCAAAGTAGTGGTCAACACTTTGATTAAATGTAATTGTGTTTGACTCATATTTCAGTGTTAAAGGTTTGGTTGGTTCAACAGTCTTTAGTAGCCTGTATATTGATGTGCTTGTACAATAATGTAGAAGGAATAATCTGGCATGTCAGGGTTAAACACTCCAAGTTTACAAGCTCATGAATTGATGGAGATGGAGACCAGAGCAGATGAACTCTCGGTATGAAAACAGCCTTCGACTACTTTAACCGTTTGTAATGTTTTCTCTCTGGACTCTACAGGATCGTCAGCTGAAAATCAAAGACTTGGTTCTCTCCTGTCATGAACGTGCGGTCAGGAACTGTCCCTGGACCATGGGCCTGTGGAAGAGCTACCTGCTAGCTCTGGAGAGGCATGGTGCTGACCATCACACTGTTTCAGGTAACAGATGCACAGCAACAAGCTCTTCAGAAGACAACTGTTTTGAGTTTCTTGTGAGAAAATATACCGGACTGTTTTCATGGTAAATTAGAACTTGCTTCACCATATAAAATTGTATCTTTGTTTTCTTCCCAGATGTTTTTGAAAAGGCGCTGAATGCAGGTTTCATTCAGGCAACGGATTATGTGGAAATTTGGCAGGCATACCTGGACTACCTGAGGAGACGTGTGGATTTCAGCAAAGGTGAAAAAAATTGCTTTTGAGACAATTTATCTTTGTTTGGAAACGATTAATTACCGTGCATGTTCCCTTACTTATTGTGGTTCTTTTCTCTATCTTTTTTTTCCTTTTTTCAGAATCAAGTAAAGAGTTAGAGGAGCTACGAGGGGCTTTCTCTCGGTCTCTAGACTACATGAAACAAGATGTTGAAGAAAGTATGTTAATCTGACTCAGATTAATACATTTTCCTCATATTCTTGGGACTCTTTTCATGTCAAGTAATTTTCTTGTGTCACTGTAGGATTTGGTGAAAGTGGCGATCCCTCCTGTATCATAATGCAGATCTGGGCAAGGATAGAGGTAAGCAGTGTTATTATGATGGCCATTTTTAAAAGCTGAATTTCTGTTAAATGGGATTTTGAGTGTTTTGTTTCTACTCATTTCTCAGTTATTATTATCTTGTCCATTGAATCTAAGGACAAAGCAATGAGCTTGCCATTTAAGCTCAAGTGTTTACTGCTGCTCTTATCACAGAAGTGTTTGACCAAATGACCATAAAGCATTTTGAGATTATGAGACCCATTGAGACACTTGTCACAGGGCTAGAGAACCAGTTCATGAACTATGGCAGCACTTTCTCTTTTCAATATGTGTCACATCTGACCCATAAAATAGAATAACAATATATTAGACAGTGTACTGGTCATATGGCTGGTATTTAAATAATAGTGATAGCTGTTATTAAGAGTTAGTAAGGTTGTAAAGTTTTCTATGTAGATGATGTGTGTGGTTGAAGTGTCGAGTTATTAAACTTTAGTTTCATCATGCTTCATTGATTCCCCTTAGTCAAATGAGTCAATTTAGGCTTGGGGGTTATAAGACATTTTACACTCATGCCAAAAGTTAATAGCTAGCAAGGTGTACCTAATAAAGTGGCTGGTGTGTTCTGCTGTAGCGAGTCTGCTTCAGGGTTGGACGTGTTTCTTCTTCTTGCTTGTAACACATGGTTATTTGAGTTACTGTTGCCTTTCTATCATCTTGAACCAGTCTGACAAGAGAACTGCCACTCACTGGATATTTTTTCTTTATTTTTGACCATTTTCTGTAAAGCTTAAGGATGGTTGTGTGTGAAAATCAGAGTAGGTCAGCAGTTCCTGAATTACTCAGACCAGCCCATCTGGCATCAACAACCATGCCACATTCAAAGTCAATCATCTTTGTCATCTCATTGTGATGCTTGCTTTAAACTTCAGCCGGTTGTCCTGACCGTGTCTACAAAGCTGTTGCACTGGGTTAGCTGCCATTTGATTAGCTGATAGATATTTGCCTTAACGAGCAGTTGAATTGGTGTACCTAATAAAGTGGCAGGTGAGGTCCTCTGACTATCCAGATGTATTGGTTTTAGTAGTAATGTTTTTTCCTCACCTTGTTGTATTTCAATGGTCTGAAAAATGAACAGCTCACAATTTATTTATTTTTTTCCTTGTCAGGCCCTTCATTGCAAGAACATCCAAAAAGCCAGAGAACTGTGGGACACCATCATGACAAAAGGGAATGCTAAATATGCCAACATGTGGCTGGAATACTATAACCTTGAAAGGTCTGTTGATCAGTGCCTGAGTGGGTGGGGAAGAGGTAAATTGAAGTGGACTCATTGTTAACCCCAATACTTACATCATTGTCCTTGATTTTAAAACGTAGGTCTTATGGAGACCCTGTTCACTGTCGGAAGGCTCTCCACAGAGCCGTTCAATGCACCTCTGACTACCCTGAGCATGTTAGTGAAGTGCTGCTTACATTCGAGAGGGTGGAAGGTAAGGCCCATTTTAAAAAAAGAAATCCAACATAACATAAAAAAAGAAATATTTTTATTTATTAATTATGGTATGTCTCCGTGTTTTGCTTTCTCACCTACAGGTTCTCTGGAGGACTGGGACGTGGCAGTGCAGAAGGTAGAGACCCGGCTGAACAGGATTAATGAGCAGCGAGCAAAGGTAGGAGCCCATATGAGCTCTGTACTGGACAGGTGTATTATCTTGCTGTTGACTAATGTTGCCATGTTTGGGCCATCTGTTAGGTGGCTGAGAAAGAAGCCAACCTGGCTCGCCAAGAGGAGGAGAGAGCGGATCAGCGACGAAGGGCCAAGGCAGACAAGAAGGCTCAGAAGAAGGTCCAGAAGGGAAGTCGAGCCGGAGAGAAGAGAAAAGCAGACCAAGAGGATTATCACGACGAGTGGAATGATGACTCGGGTAACTGACGATCATTTTCATAATGTTATTATTTATTTTTCAAAGGCATGATAGTAATAATTCAGATGTTTTTGAAGAAGGGTGTTTGAGGTCCACAGTCACTGTTTTAGATACAGTCAAGGCTGTCATCACGCCCACAGTCTGGAGAAGCAGGCAGATGTACTGACACAGAAGCTAAGCAGTATACTGCTGTGGACTGGGGGCTGCAGCAAAACCATCAAGAAAAATCAATATCAGTTTCAGTGTACAGTATATTTGGCAACTTCTCATTGTGTAACTCTGATGGCAGAACATCCTGTCTAGGTTATGTAGGGGGAACTAAAGTTCTGTACTATCTTTAAAGCCACCAGACCCCAGGGGAAAAAACATATTTTACCTCATAGAACACTGGAGCTGCAGATCAACCACTGTCTCATACAGTTAGTTTGTAGGTAGTTGAACTTTAGTGAATCCAAACCTACTCCTAAATTCCTTAATCAGTCAATTACACAAACAAACTGTAGAGGTATATGTAGACCAGCAACCCCTGTGTTGTGCAAGGCAAAAAAAAAGCCACACATCAGTGTATCCAAACTATCTCTTAAAGCAAAGGCGCTTGAAAATAATGCTTTTCCAATTTTCCCTCCCCTCTGTGGCAGAACAAGCTCCTAAACGGCACAGAGGTAATGGAGACCAAAACACAGAGGAGTACATGGAGACCGAGACTGGACTTTTTGGGAAGCCCGCACCCCCTGGCTATAAGCCTGCTCCAACCGCCAATAAAAGAGCCGCACAGGGAGCTGCAGCAGCTGCCCCGAGGCCGAACGACGACAAGCCAGAGCTTCGCAACGATAACTGCAGCGTATTCATCAGCAACCTGGCATACACGCTGGAGGAGCCAGAGGCAAAGCTCAGGACGCTGTTAGAGACCTGTGGTCCTATCAAACAGATCCGCCCTGTTTTCGGCAACAAAGGGACCTTCAAAGGCTACTGCTATGTACAGTTTGAATCCCAGGTGTCTGTTCCTGAAGCCCTGAAGCTGGACAGACAGGAGGTGGAGGGCAGGCCCATGTTTGTGTCCCCTTGTGTAGACAAAAGCAAAAATCCTGATTTTAAGGTAAACATTTTTGTTTTTATCATAACCAATCAAAGAAATGAATGAAAAACACTTAATGGGGAAAATAAATAGTCTTAAAATTAATTTACAAAGCCTTAGATATCTTGGATTAAAGTTAATTTATCATTCGTCATCTGTTAAATCCATCCATCTATCTATTCAGTGCCACTTATCCAGGTCACATTCATTAAATTATATCCTCAGGTATTATTATTATTATATACATGTTTCCATCACACTTTGGCCAGTTTGACTGTAAAACAGGTGGAATAAGGAATTCTCTTGTATTGCAAACCTCTTAAAAGTTAATAGATGAAACTTGTTTCTCCTGTAGGTGTTTAAATACAACACAAACATGGAGAGACACAAAATCTTCATCTCCGGGCTGCCGTTCTCGTGCACTAAAGAGCAACTGGAAGAAATCTGCAAATGTCACGGCACGATCAAAGATATCCGTCTGGTCACGTATCGCTCAGGAAAACCCAAGGTGAGTTACAGAGGACAGGGTCCAGATGTTTGACTTAAAATAGCCGGCCTGATGAGGCTAATGATAACCACCTGTGACCGTGCAGATGTTGATGTGTTTAACCCTCTCTGGCTCTCGCTGCAGGGTCTGGCGTACGTTGAGTTTGCGGATGAGTCCCAGGCTTCTCAGGCAGTTCTGAAAATGGACGGCATGGATGTCGAAGACAAGAAAATCTCTGTTGCTATAAGTAATCCTCCTCGCAGAAGTATGATGGATAAACCTGGTTCCACGACAGACATGATGCCTCGCCAAGTGTTTGGATCGTAAGTTTACTGACATGCTTTATTTTCACACTAACTGAAATCTGTAATTGCGCAGAAATAAAGCTGCGGTTTGATTTTCCAGGAGAGGAAGAGGACGCACCCAGCTCTCATTGCTCCCTCGTTCCCTGCACCGACAAAGTGGGCCTGCAGGTAAATTCGAGAACGGGACCGCGGCTGAGCAGGTGCCAGCAACTTCCAGCGCAGCAGCAAACGCAGCAGGAGAGACGAAACCTTTGTCAAATTCAGACTTTGCCAGGATGCTTCTCAGTAAGTGAGAAGAGGAGCGAGAGAACTATGACCGCCTTCACACTGAAAGCCATCTTGTGTCCTTACAAATTAGTGTCAGTGATTTCTTTTCTTTTTCTTTCTGTAATTGGTTATCCGGCTCCCTTTAATCTCAGTCTTGTTCTCATCATCCGTTCTGCGAGAATTGCCTTAATCGCCGAGCTCCTGTCCTCCATTGGAAAAAAAAAAACCTTTTCAACCATGACTTTTCACCTGTGTGACAGATAGTTTTCTTTTGGTGTTTTTGAAGGTGGCTGGCCGGCTATTTTATAAAAAAAAAAACAACAACTACAGTGTATCATATTTTTCTGTAAATATACTGTATCTAAAATTGTTTGCCTCATGTTGCAAAGTGTCTTTTGTTGTGTAATGTGAACGGGATCTGAGAGAAACATATGGGAGAGTATTTTTTCTAAATATTCAAAACAGCCAGCCTTGTGAATACTGTTTTAAAAGGTTATATGCAAAAGTTGAGATGTGGTGTAATATAGATGGTCTGTGTGTACAGAAGTTGGATGTGCTACAGTGATTTAAAAAAAGAAAAAAAACAAGACTTTTTCTCCAGATGTTTTTAGGGAACCTTTAGGGTTTTTGTTGTGTGACTTATTTTGACCTCTGAGGACAAAGTTCACAAAGCTAGCAATGACTTTTTCTGACTGTATAGTACAAGGAGGTAATTATTTTTACATAATACCATCTGCTGTTAATCATCAGTATTAGGATGCTATGGAGTCTATAGAGGGTTCCATTATTAGTAATAGTTTATTGGCTTTTTCTTGGCCTAAGGGCATGTTGTTACAGCGTAGACACTGCCCAAATGTGTCACTGTTGATGCTTAATATCAGTTATAGTATTTACTGAACTCCTAAATATACTTTGTCATGGTTTCTCTGTTTTCATTCATCACTGTTAATGTGACCTGTCTGTTCAGGGTAAAAACATCCATCAAATCTGCTGTTGTTTCAGGTAACAGTCTGATTTTATGTGCTTTGGGCTGAAAGAGACTCGGTTAAAAATGAACCACATTCTCTTGTAAAACTTCAAAGTGCACATGCATAAATTAAATTATTTCGACCATTAAGCTTTGAAGGTAACTTCCTACTCCAAGCATCTTGGACAGCTGCAACAATTGGTCGACTCAGTGATCAGTGGATGGACAGAAAAGTAATAGCTTAGCACTTTGAATGAATCATTAAAGTGGAACTTAATGCTCAAATTGCTGAAAATGATGTTTGCAGCCTCAGATATGTGGATTTCATTCTCTAATATTTCACGTCACATTGAACTGAATATTTGGGGGGGGTTGGACTAAGAAAACATTTTAACACATCACCTTGAACTTTGAGAAGCTGGAACTATTTTCTCACATTTTATAGACCAAACAATCTAGTAAATAATTGCCAGTTGATCATTAATGGTCATTTGTTGCATTTTTGAACAAAGATGCAAGAATTTATTTTTTTAGAATTGCTTTTTCTTTTCCTACGTTTGGTCAAATTGAATCTTGAGAAAATGGAAATTTTTTCAGTTTTCCCAATTAAAAAAAAATCATCAGATTAATTGATAGAATATCACGTGCAGCCAAAGCAAGATATAAGAGACATTTATATTGGTGTTTAAAAGATTACTCTAAATGTTAGAAGGTACATGTTGAGCTCTGTTGTGTGTATCCTTAGAATGTTATAAACTGAAGTTTTGGTTTATAATGATATGGGGTTTGGACCTGGTTTTCTCATAATCTTCAAGAGCTGATCTCACTCTAAATGAACTTGGTTTGAAATGAGCCACACTTGGCTGTCAGCTCTTGAGCGTTCTATGTAAAGAGATAATTGCTGTCTACACATTATTTAAGTCTGCAGCTCTTCCCAGAACAAGAGAAGAGAATCTATGCAGTTTTCCCCAACACTCATGTCAGAAGTCAACCATTTGTCCCCTTGTCTTTTCGGATATCAACAGTTCTGTTTGTGTAAATAATGTTCAGTCAAAAAAGGTCACCGTAGTTTGTAATAAATAAATATCTAGTTTTCAAAACAGATGGAATACAAGCTATATGTATTGCTCTCACCACAGTGGCCTGATCTATAAAAAAATTCTAAATATGTTGGTCTCTAAAGTCACCTTCTGTTTTATGTCCAATACTAAAAGGTGGTGTCTGTGCTTTGCTGTTGTTTTCTATAATTTCTATAGTCAATGTTTTGAATTTGGTATAGAGAGGTAAATAATAAATGGCTTTTTTGGTGTTCACAGTATTTATTTACCTGCTTATTATCTACCAGTTTCTACATTGTGTTTTGGAGTCCTGTAAAAAAAAGGAAAAGGCATATCATTGTATTTTTTTCTGGTCTAAAAGTTGTTTTAATAAAGTCATGTAAATCATCTTTGATCCCAATATGAAACTTGCAGCTTTGTTCATTCTGAAACACCTTATAACATAAAGACATAATGAAAGTTAATAGAACACTTTTATTTTAAAATAAAATAAAATAAATAATCAAATACACGAAAGTGCTTTGCAGAGTTAGAAATCACCTTCCCCAAAAGAGAGAATACTAACTAAATGTTCACACACACTACACAGCCACACTGAAGCATCTCAAGTCAAACAACATGCTCAGAAAGTTTTCTTTCCTCCTCACATCCCAAGTAGTCATCACCCCAAATATGGTTACAAACTAAACAAGGGAAGAGGGTTACTTTTCACTGAATGCAAACCCTAAACTTAGATTTCAATTCAGCATTCTGCAGTAGCTTCAATTTAATCAGCAGGTCTAACCAAACCTGAAGCAAGGCGGTGAAACTGGTAGGATTATGGCCGAAAGACAAGGCAGTTCAGCCTGTTACATGATAGGATTGTTATTAAGAAGCTTTAAGAGTCTCCTCACGCTTCAGCTCAGTTGTGAATTGGGATGGTCTGCTTGCAGTCGGGACAGGCTTGTTCCTGGTTGGCTCCTGGCAGCCCCACAGCGTGCTCTGTTGTCGAAATCAACAATGTGTCCAATGTCATCTCTGTACATTTGGCTATAAAGCGGATGAAGGGCCGTACATCACCCTCATTGGCTGTGTCTAGAGCTGCGTAATACTCAGCCCGTTGTTCTTTGCGAATAGTGATTGGTGGATACCGCGCTTGCATGAGCACAAGGTTCATGAGCAGACGTGACGTGCGTCCATTGCCATCTACAAATGGGTGCACATACACCAGTTTGTAGTGGGCGAGGGCTGCGTACTCCACAGGGTGCAACTGCAGGGCCTCCTCAGAGTTGAGCCACTGAACTAGCTCCTGCATGTGTCTCTGCAGGTCCTGAGGGTGTGGAGGGATGTGGTGGCCCACAAACACCTGGCTGGTGCGCAGCCTCCCTCCCTCTACAGGGTCCACGTATCCAAGTACCCGTCTGTGAATCTCCAGGATGTCGCTGACAGTCATAGATCCTGTTCTGGACAACAGTGTGGTGTTAATGTACTTCATAGCCGCATCCACACCGATGGCCTCATTCTGCTCCTGCAGGCTCTTCCCAGGGACGGCGTAACGCGTCTCGATGATGTGCCGGATCTCAGACAGAGTGAGCGTGCTGCCTTCGATGGCCACTGTGTGGTAGATGTGGTGGTAGTAGGTTTCCTCCATCACTCTGCGGAGTGCAGAGTTGCCTTTAGGAATAGACATTAGTCGGCGCACTTTACTGTCAATGATGCCAAAGTAACGCTGGTCAATCTCTTCGACCAAGGGAAGAGTTCGGTCCCGACTCACTAGAGCCCTCTCATTACATGGTGAGATGGCCAAAGCCTTGGTGTAGAGGTGGTCTGCCTGGACAACATCCTTCTCCTCTTCGAGAATGGTCCCCAGCTCAGTTAGGGCATCCACAAAGTCTGGATTCATGCTGAGTGCATGCACCAGCAGCTTGTGAGCCTTTTCTCTCTTCCCCAGTTTCTTCATCTCCAGAGCCAGCTGCAGCGAAGCTTTGGCCTCCAGCTCCATCTCTGCAAGAAATACATGATGGACAGAGACATTGGGGTGTTTATATGTAATAATAAAACAGGTTTTTACAGCAACCGGACCGGGGGATAGTGAAGACTAATATAATGGTACTGATGACCTTCTAGTATGTATATTATCAACATTATTCTGCACTGAATACCAACAATTCTAGAGAGTCAAAATACATGGAGAATTGAAATTGACATAGCCTTAGTTATGCTGTACTGAACATTTAATTTAGTTTATTCATCATTACAGTGAGTTAAATGGCTCTAGGAATGAATACAGCTTTTCTCGTCTGTACCTTTGCTCGGTTTGGATCTCAGAGGCAGCAGGTCGAGGGCCGTAAAGGGGACAGTGAGGCTGGTGGACTGCACAACTGGAGGCTGCTCAGAGCTCCCCCACAGCTGGCAGCGGAGCTGGGCAAAGCCCTTCAGGGCGGTGCAGCATTGGTGGTCCTCCACCCCCACCAGGGGCATCAGGACGGCCACCAGAGAGCCGAGAAGGACACACAGCAGCGGGCCCCATCCTCCGAGGAACCGGCCGCTGACACGACACATCGTCACAGCAGCCATGATGATCCCCGGTCAAACCCTCCATCCTCTGGTGGTACGGTTCCCCGCGAGCATCAGCCCCCGCCAGGAAAGCCGAAGGGCGGCAGACAGAAGAGAAAACCCGGGCAACATGACAGCTGGTGCCCACCAACACTGCCGAGGAAATTCAGCTCAGGTACAAAACTTTTACAGCCCTTTAGTTTGCAAACAGGAACTTGGTGAACTCCGCTCTCTGCCGCTGAAGATAGCGACACGTCAAATGAACTGCCGGGCAGCTGTTAACTTGTTCTTCATGAAGTGAACTGTTGTATACAAAATACACATCATCCACTTCCTCGGTCTGAACGTGTGAACATCCTGGAATATCATTGGTCAGCAGTACATTGAAGGACGGTGCTGATTGGCTGAAAACAGAGCAATACAACAAAGTGTTCGTAACGCTTTTTGATTGGCTGGGCCTATCTTATTGGCGCCCTTCGTTTAGTCTTTCAGGTAAAACATTGCTCAGCATGTGGCCTTCTCTAAAGGGTAAACATCTTTACAACATCTTACAAAGTCCCAATTTGGGGTCAAATTGTATGTATTGCATTGTTCGTCATCAAACGTCTGTTTCTCTCCTTGTTATGCAATTATACATCTGAAAATACTTACTTATACTGATGATTAAGGTATCATTTCTTTCAGCTGGCATTTCTGTTCAAACCCCCACACTTTAATGTTTTGTGGCTGTTGAAATTAAGAACTATATGGTTGTATTCATGTTTTAAGGTTATTACTAGGCCTAAGGGATGCGTCTGAGTTTTTTTGGGACACTGCCAGGGATTGAGACTGAGTAATCAACCATAACCTTGACCCCTCATCCTAAACTGTCTTGCCGTCTCTGCTAGGGAGTTAGCCCTGTTTTACTTTAGGTTTCACCACTCAGAGCAAAAAGTCCCATTACTGCTGCATCACCGGAGAGTCTAAATACTGAAATAGACTGCTCTAAATGTGTGTCTCATACAACCCCAGAGTTTATGATGACTTAATATGTCAAGAGGCCCACTGTGTCAGGTTGTTCTCATGATATTTCCAGCACAATTAATTTGTGATTAAAATAGTTGGTGCACATACTATCAAGCAGGCAAGGGCTATTATTTACTTTAACCCCACAGTTGTAGCTGAGCCAATAGTTTTGATTTCAACCACAAAACCTACAATCTTGCAATTCAATTATTGATTAATATGCCACTCAATCAAACCTCCCTTGACTGCAAACATGGGTTCATTATCTATAGAAAAAAAGATTGATTGATACTTGATTTGCCCAATCACAGTAAGAAAAGAGGATATACATGTTTCAATTGTTATTGTGCCTTGATGGGATTGTCTGCCAAGGCACCTTCTGGGATTGGGAAGTAGAAAAAATGTATTTGATCTAATTTGACTTACTTTGCATTAAGGAAGTTAAAACAAAGGTGGCACTTTAAATTACTCATCATTCTTTGATAATGCAGCTTCAGTTTAACTGCCAGTTGTCCGTCCTGTCAGTAAAATGCAGAAGTATAATAGCAAACAGAAGAGGGCAGCATTGTTCTGTTATGCAAACCTCATAGTCAAAGCAAATCATATTCTCTGAAGACTGCAGCAGCTCTCTTGGCCTCAAAATCAGTTTCATTAAGATGTCTTCTTATGTAATCCAGTGTGTGAATGCAATAAAAAGAAATCTCTGTTTTTATGATACTTTGTATGAAGATTTATATCTTCCTCCTCACCCTCATGTGCTACCTCTCTATAATATTGTTTTAATCTTTCAGTTCTATTTATATTTGTCCTTCATGTCTTTCAGTTTTGTACGGTTTCATAGCTTTTTTTACATTTCTGTTTTCATCATGTATTCATAGTGGAATTGTTTTTACGGACATTTCCACCAGCTGGGAACAGCCTGTGGTGATGAGGATTGATTCCTGGCTGCGTGCCAATGCCAACACTATTAGACGTATCTTCAACAGATGGCCGGCTATCGGCTCTAAATAGCTGATATTCACACACAGCCTGAGACTCTGCAGCAACATGCTGCCACCACAGAGAGTGCAGAGGAACTTATGAATGAACAACCATGTGGATGATTTTCTGCGGGGTTAGAGATTTAGTAGGTCTGTCTGAAATTTTGGGTTTTGAATTTGTCAAGTCATGTTGCACAGTGTATTCACAGTGAGCTGTGGAGCTGCACACTAACCTCATTTACCACCACAGAGTCCCTCTGTGCAGCTCTGACCCACAGCAATTTCACCTTGAAGGATAATGGAGCAGCTATGCTTGAGCTGCATTATTTCTCTTTGCTCTTGTTATCCTTGTGCTTTATCCCACAGCTCTCAAAGCAAAGTTACAGTGGCCAAGAGTATGTGGACATTTATTACTTATTCAAAGAAAGAAAGAAATAAACCTCTGGGGAAATATTTAATCAGCATGCTACCAATGATTAAGTGAAGGGCGACTTGCTGCTGCCTGTGGGATATCAACTTGGAATTTAGTGTATCTGGGGTTCAAATCACACACAGAGGCTGGGGTATAATTTTGCCACTGCACCAAGACACCTTAATATTACTCTTTGGCTTGGAAGCAGCTCTTACTCCATAATGCATGAAAGTGACCTACAGCTGGCTGAGAGAGAAAAAAGGATAACAAAACTTTCACAGGTTTACATTTCCATTTTTTTACTTTACAAAAAGGATAAACAGAAAACTAAAAATTATTCTAGATCTGGCACTACCTGCCTGCTATTTATATTTCCTTTATACATTAAAATTAATGACATGTTTATGGTTTGAATATGTAATTAGTCATTAGAGAGATCAGTATGTTAAGTATGTTTCAATCAGAAAAGAAAGGAAGACCTCACAGAAAGACCAGATACAGAGGCCAGGTGCACAAAAGAGTGGTATTTCCTTTTAATATACGAGAACACACCTCATATCAGTCGAGTATTCCATTCCCCCTTCAGACCTCTCTGCAGTGAGACCATTACTCATGAAAGAAAGACTGCACTTCTCTGGGGGATGGACTTATCATCCACTTCAAACTCTGGCCTCCAGAGCCGCACAGAAAGGGTCGGATCATGTATCTTAGATCAGGTATCTGGGGAGCCCACGGAGGCTCCTGACTTCATTTTGATGTGCAGTGTGAATGTGAGCATTAGCTTCTTATATTATAGCATCGTGCAGAAAATGCCTGAAAACCTAATCATCACATCTGCCAAAACCATTTCAATTCCAGCAGTATATTGAAATGTTGGCAACAGCCACTCTGTGTGAAAGTAGCTCACCGAAACAGAATCTGCTGAGATGCGAGGAAACAGGTGAAAGATGACTCTACCATCTGCATTAATCTCTCCAAACCTCAGGGCTTCAGGTTGGCACATCTTTCTGTGTTGGCCTGGGATACCACCACTGACTCTCTTAAAGGGATAGTTTAGTGTTGTATGACATCATTAGTCGAGATATTACCTACAATAGGTGGTGGTCAGCAGGCCCGAACGTTTAGAGAAGCATGTCTTGCTGAGGATGTGGGCAGCAGCTAAATGGATTTTAGCTGCTATGTTACTTTCACTGTACATGCAGGAGGGATCGGAGGCTGTTTACAATGCTCCTCCAGAGCCACCAGACTACATTGACAAAAACAGTAATTCTACCTCACAGGGAAAACAATCTAAACGTGGCTTACACATAAAACTGATAAAGATTTTTTTTTTTTTTGGCTGCAGCTAGCTGCTGTGTCAATACTTTATGGTAGTGACCTACCACTTTAAAGCTGTATAATGTTTTCTCTGGAGGCTCTGGAGGAAAAATACCCCAATAACGTCATGGCCACTAAAAAATTAAAAACAGAAAACCTGAGTTACACACTGGCAGAAATTTAGAGATGCAGAGATTAAAAGTCATATGTGTTTACTAAACTAATAGGAAGCGTTCTCTGGTGCATTGTGGGAAAAGTAGGATTTAAGCCCACACCAGATACTAAATGTCAGGAAATTTCAACCTCTTCTGCTGTGATTTTGACTATTTATTTTTATTCTAGCTTTAAGATAGAGCCTCTTGAAAGTGAGGATGTAACTTCTAACTTCTCACTTTCTTCTTTCTTTGAATTATTTTGTTTGCCTTTTGTTGTTTGTTTGGGAAAAGTAAATTCACATTACATGGTTTCTTGTGAAGCTGACTCTGTTATTGTAATCTATTTTGATCGAAGTAAAAGAGAGGTTCATATATTTCCTTAAATTGAGGCTTATCAAAATAAATCAACGTTGAACTGGTGTGAGAAATCAGTTTGTTGTCTGGCCGCAGCCCTGTTGTTTGCTTCTCCATATGAGGCTGCACCACAATGGAGTTTAGACTCGGCTTTAGTTGAATCCCAAGGACAAATATGGCAGAATGGGCGTCTGATGAAGGAGAAATCATGGCATGAAATGAACGGCCCTCGGGTCATTTTGTGGACTAATTCTATGCCCATCTGGCATATGCTCATATGAGCTAAAACCCCCTCAGCTGTGGAAACAGATAAAACTGAGTCTGCAGTGAAAATCATTGATGAGTGCTAATTCTGTTTTTGCTGTGTTTATGCAATTAAATGCCTCATGTCACTTTGGGATTATTATCAGAATGGAACAGTAATGAAAGGTTAGGCGTCTGTTATCTTTAATGCATATGCTTTCATCTCCTGTATCTGTGTTGTTAAATGACTGTGATGCATGGAACATGAATTACAAGCTTTCTCATTAAACTGTGCAGGGGAAAAAAACAACCGTTTCCTCTGAGTATTTTGCGCTTTATGAAAGAATAGGCTGCTACATGCATCAGCATGATCCTCACGCCAGCTGACACGTTAACTTGAAGCACACTCCAGAGATGACCTGTCGGAGACTATTAAAATAACACCCTGTCTTTTCACTACTTGCTGGAACTGTGCTTCAAGAGGTAGAAAATCCATCTGCCCACCTGGAAAAAAAGCGCCCTGTCAGGGCAGGAAATAAATCCCTCTGGCACAGGCGCCTCGCCTCCTCCCCTACCGGCTCGTGCTCCTCTCTCCAGCCTCTGCGGAGCCGTCAGCCTGCTTGCCTTTCTGTCTGAGAAGAGGCTTTGTTCTGGGTGACAGAGCTGGGTGTCAGAGATAGAGGATCTTGTTATAGGGAGAGGGATGGTGGCTCTCTTTCCACTCTCTGAGTATGGATGGCTCAGAAAAGAGGGATGAGGGGGCCGTAAAATGGATGACAGCGTGAAGGAGAGCTGCACAGGGAGCAACAACTGTCCTCGACTGTCAGCATCCAAAATACCTATCTAAAAGGAAGGTTTGCTCCAAAATGCAAGACCCACACAGTCATTGGCAGCCTGAAGAGTGATGCTACAAGACGATTTGGGAGGTCAGGTTGTCTTTTATTCTTCTCTCCACTGAGAAGAGCAGAGGACAGCCTGTCCTGGAGCTCCTCCAGGAAATCAGAGAGATTTAAACACCTGCAACAAGATAACAGTGCACAGCCTCTAAACTTCCCTGTTGCACTGCAACAGTAATTTCATGTTTCCACCGTCTGCCTCTTTCCTCCAGTGCATGCCGAGACTCCCCTCTGCTGTCGTTGGAGGTCAGAGGAAGGCGGAGACATGTGGCTGCCTCCCCAGGTATCAAACAGGTAATTACTGGAGCTCTGTGCAACAGTTTTCCTGCACTGGGAGCAGGAGGAGTCTCTGTCCATGACGCTGCCACAGTGGGACCCTGAAGTTTCCTCTGTTTGTCTTCAGAAGGGCACAGAAGAAATGATGGTGCTTTAAAAACTTTTCAGTTCACTGGTTTCATTTCAGCTATGGCTACATCTACTGACCTGGGGGTCCATAACAAAATACTCATTGTAATGATTACCTTTACTTTGCCTTAACTTTATCATACTACCCCTACACCCCACTCAGTAAAAAACTTTTATAAACTATTTTTTAAGATTTGGGGGAAACTACATGTTTAGGTGTAGAAAAGGTTAAAAGGCTTTATGGAAGTAACGACTAGGAATAACGTTGTTATTGAAGCAATGCATCGAGACTAACTTTCACACAGGATTTGATTTCATTTGTTGGTCTCCTGGGTCACAGTCATATGTTTGTTAGAATCATCCACCACAGTTCCTGCCCACCCTTAGTAGAGTTTGTTTTTATTCTATTGTAATCTCACCGCCTCTGCTTCCCTTCATAATCACTACGTCCCCAGAAGACCCTGGCTAAATGCAAACCTACATATGTGTCAGAATCTGCTGCTGAAGGGCAGTTTGAGCATGAGGCTCATCTAAAATCTGAGTTTTCTGAGTTGGGCCTGTCTTGCCCTGACTTTTGCTTTGTAATTCATCAATGTCTGCGAGGCAGATTTCATGGAGTACTCACGTGGGGTTTGAGAGTCCTCTATCGCTACAGTACATCCAGTACAGCCTTCACAATAGGGTTGTCTGTTTAGCTGTTAGTTCTCCACCCCCACCCTCCCGCTCAGTTCTTTTGAGAACCTTGGAGCAAAACATTGCAAACACTTGCTGCTTGTGTGTCTCATCTGGGATTTCCTAAAAAAGCTGTCCTCCAGTCTGTCATATCCACAAGCTTCTTGAAGACTTCCTGGTGGAGTACCCGAGCTGGCTCACTGTACTCACATCTTAAAGAGAATCTGTAAAGTGCAGCAATATATAAACCAGTGGGATCATGGATAATTAATTTTACTGAATGATTGTTGCAGAAGGTAGCGTGGACGCAAATTCCTCGTGGCCTCTTGCATAAAGCCTGGAGAGACCGGACATGATTTATTCAGCCGGTGCTCCTAGCTGTCTGTCCTCTTTCTCATTGTCACAAAGGCCTAAAGGGAGCCATTCCACACAGAGACACCCTTTATGAATGACTGAACAAAGACAATGATTTGTTTTCAGGGCAGCAGAATAGACAGGCAAGGTTTTGCATCTGATCTTTGGTCTTTATGATGTGTTCAGCATTGTCATATTTGCTTGTTGGTTACAGACGTCTTCAGGTTAGACAACCCCCCTCACATGCTAGGTCCCACCCCTCAGGCTGGACACCTGCTCGAGGGCCGCAGCAGGGCCAGCGGATGAGTATGATCTGCTGGAAAGACAGGAGACAGAAATAATTAGGTCTCCGCTGAGCGACAGTCATTACCAGGAACCTCCCTCAGGCTTCTCTTGCTGTTTCTCTTATATCTCACTTCCACACTGGCCTGCGCCACTCAGAGAGGGGGGTGTGCAAGCCGCCAGCTCTGTCAAATGCACCAATTCCAGCACTAACAGGCATATCTTACAGCACACAGCGATGACTCAGCAACTGTGGGCGGCTCATTATTTTCTTCACCCACCAAGGGATGACTTGCTGGTGACTTTGTTTGGTTTCTTTGGTAACGTACAGGGGGGCGTAGAAAATAAAATTATAGCTCCTTATAACACGATTAAATACATCACAATACTACCGGATGACAATGTTTACTTTGTGTGCTCCCCTGAAAGTGCTCGCCTTTAGCTGTTTTGTAACTTGTTTATGAGACTTTGCAAATGCAGGCGGATGACTTTGTGGCAGGGGAAACTAATCACATCGTCTGAGTGGAGCTCTCCCAGCCTGAGATTGGATTGCTTTTTAAATGTGCCTGTCTGCAGCGACACACACACATATAATATCATAATAGTCAGTCATAATGTCTGCTGTCTCACAAATCAATTGTTATTTTCTGCCAGTGGTGGATAAAACTGCACAACTCCAGCACTTGAGTCAAAGTTCCTCTGGTCAAAATATTACTCGAATATGCAAGTGGCAGCTGTCAGTCAAACTTTCCTTGAGTTAAAGTAATGGAGTACCTATCTTTAGAAATACTGAAGTATTCAAAAGAAAAGCAAATAATAAGAAACTGTAATGAAACCTACTCCACCTTCATTATAACAGCTGGAAGTCCAAAGTACAGTTCTGCACTCAAGCAAAACAATACAAGTCTGACACATATTATTGTAATATACTGGCCAGTGAGCCACAATTGATCATTTTGTAACTTGTAAAGCAAGAAAACATTTTAAGCAATAACCTCTTATGTAGGGAGTTAAAATTTGTCATCAGAGAGTCCAGTAATTTCTCTGATTCATATGTTGCCAAGGACGTACAGATTATTAGCATCTAACTGATGTACAGTTTGTTGTGGTGTGACACTGTGATTACAAGCAGAAATCCTGTGATCATGAGCCTGGGTCACTTTGAGGATTAGAGTTGTTAATTGACTCTTTCAATGCAATATGATCCATCCTGATCACTCTAACAGGATTTAGATGGTTAAAAGCTGCACAGATGATCACATAAAACCACAGATCCAGAGCCATATGGGATTATCATAGCGGCATAATTTATGACATTTCTGCTCTATCCCATTATTCCATTTTCCCTGACGTGACAGGTAGTTTTCTAACAAATGCTTCAATGTGGAATATGTGTGCTTAATGAGATAAAATATAGTGATACTATGGTACAGACACATTTTCCAAACAGATGGTAAGATACCTTAGAGCTTTTGTAAGAAAACTTGCTAGCAATTTATTCATACAACAATAAGACATGTTGGCTCCTGTGCTCATTAAGAAAATTCTAGAAAAAAAATAGATTATTTTTTGTACATCATTGAACAAGGGAATAAATAAACAAGCTTCTTTTTGTCTGTAAAAAGATGACATTCAGTCACTGTTTTCATGATAGTGACATTTAAAAGTGTTCAAAAAGAAAGAAATGAAAAGAAAGATGAATGGTAGAAAAACAGAAACAATATTTCATACATATTAAAGAGGCTGGCACTGTAAATGGATGAAAAACAAATAAAAAAAAAAGTTTTACATCTGGATGAGTCTGACATTATTGTAATACTGTTGTTTCAGCTCTGTTTTCGCTGTGGGCTCAAACTCTGTATTTTGCACTTTACTTTCCCTTGGGCTGTATCAGCATCCATCAGTAGTCCCCTGCTCAGACTGACCTGTCGTTTAGCATCAGATCAACTTCAAACCTGTATTCTGCTTTAAAAGCAAAGAGGTCAAAGGTCGCCATAGCAGCTCTTTTCCAGCCTTTCAAGCTCTCAACTTTTCTCCCAAGTGATTTCTCTCAGCTACCTCTGTGTCACATGACCTACACTCCTGCAGCGGAGTTCACAGGCAGTTGATCTCTGTCAGCTTCTTGTCGAAGCCCATGAATTTCTAGTTTGACACAATGACAGAACAGCAAGGCTTGCAATGTGGAAAAACCCATTAAGTACTTCTCATTTTTGCTGGGAACTATATGTGTGTGAAGTTTTGCATATAAACAGAAGTGAACATGAGGAAACCAGCTTTCTATATAAGCAAGATTCTGTTTTTGCGTGATGGAATATTATATATATATATATATGATACTGTGGGGAAATAACATCAGTGATGATAATGTGGTCCTACTGTTTTATGTATAAGTGACAGATGCATCTCTGGATGAACTCTTCTCCTCCCACTGCTCTGGATGGATTCAATCCTGTTAATGTAAAGATTTAACATGGAGCCGTGTTGGTCCATCTGTGCAAACAGTCAGCTCTAATCCTACTGAGTGTGTGTGTGTGTGTGTGTGTGTGTGTGTGTGTGTGTGTGTGTGTGTGTGTGTGTGTGTGTGTGTGCTCTCGTGTTTGCCACTAGATGGGGCCCTACCTACGGTGGCCCACCCACGGTCTGGGGCCCCAAATCCTTGTGG
>JAOWBC010001486.1:13717828-13734196 GCA_028566105.1 Hypoplectrus providencianus
ATATATGTATGTATATATATATATTCCAAGTATATTATTGGATTGTTCTTTTTGATGCATTTATGTAAGCAGCATTAACATTTTTGCAAAACCGCTTAGTATGATAAAAAGAGCTAATCCCTTTAAATTAATAATAATGCTTTTCATGTTAAATCTTCATATGAGAAGTAACTAAAGATTATATCTAAATGTAATGTATTAGAAGTCCAACATTTGCCTCAAAGTGTAGTGGAGTATAAAATAACATTATAAATTGTATTTAAGTACAATACTTGAGTAAATGTACTTAGTTACATTCTATCACTGCATTACAAGCATCGTTGTTCTCTGATACGCTTGGATAGGGGGTGGGGGTGAGGGGAAGGTTATTCACCTTATTGTAATCTGCAAACTGAAAAGGTAATCAACTTAATTAAAAACTCTGCAGGAATACTGAAAAAAAATCATCGAAGATAATGTAGAGCTTTGTTATTCCTCAAGGGGGAGTTTTCCTCTGAGCGTTCTCCTCTAAAGAGACATCAGAGTGCAGCAAAGCCTGGTTTCTCAAAGGAAGCTCCATTGGTATATAAAGGTTGAATGAATCTGATAAAGGACGGCCTATGTTTTTTTTTTTTTGTTTTTTTTTACTGTGCTGACCTGCTGAAGGCACAGGTTTCATTCTTGTGTATGTCATAATACAGAATGGACCAAAGATGCAGGTGAATTAAAAAACAAAATCCAATCGCTTTACTCTCCACTGAAACCAACAACATATGCAATGCTGTAAATTCTCTGTTTATCACATGCTGAAATCCGCTGTATCTAAATCACTGTATTTTGAGCAGAAGTAGGAATTGAAACGCTTCCCAATTCTTCTGAAATACGAATCATCAATCTACATTTCCCCACTGAGCATATTCCAGAAAAACACTATACCTGGTTATTGTGTTTGATTATTTATAATCTCGGCCTTCATTAGGAAACATAATCTGCGGGGTCGCAGCAGGTCTGTGTGTCCTCTGCAGTGAAAGTGATTTTGCTGAAATGCATCTAAATAGGTCAGGTGGGCATGCTGTACGCAATTAAATATTTCATAATTTCCCAGAGAGCTGCTCAGGCTTCAGGATTTACACTCATGAGCTCATATTCAGAACATGTGAAATTTGCTTGTTTATTACAATAATTAAGAGAACACAAGGAAATCAGATTTTTCTCCGCTGAACATGAAACTGAAGTGCTTTGGCAGCTTGTTGAAGTATTCTCCAACTCAAGACTCTGGAAAAATAATTAGAAAGGGGAAAACTGAATTGCTCATTTGCAAAGGGGTCCCGTGACCTCTGACCTCTGATGCTTATCCCAAAAGCAACCCTAATCCTAACTCTCATGCAGTACAAATGTTTTATTTTCGCATGTTATCTACCCCTAAAATCGCAAATACATCATTAGGTGCAGCTGCGTTTCATTCAAGCTGCAATCTGTTTCGCACATCTTTTTCCTTGAAACAACGTATTTGTGGTTCTACCATACATAAGTAAGTATCCTGGGATCAGCTCCAGCAGCAGGACATGATTGAATCCATCTGCAGCTGGAAGTTGTTGAAGCGATTTGGCTCCTTCCCAGTTACTTCTCACTGAAACTTTGAGGTCCCAAAAAAAGTTTTGTAGACAGCCCTTAACCTTGTTATATATTTCTGTGTGATTTCTTTAGTATCATTTTTGTTTCAGATTGAAACTCTCGTTCCAACTAAACCTAACTGGTCTATTATCTCGAGGACTGTGGGAGTTGCAGACGACATCAGGGCTCGAGTGTTGTGTTTGAGAACGCTGTGCTCATCACTCATTATAACATCTTTCAAACTGAGTAACTTCGCCATCTGCGGCTCTTCCTCTTGCTGCTGCTTCAGATGCATCTGCCTCGATGATCATGACTCCGTGAAGCAGGACAGCCAAAGAGAGCTGATTCAGTTCTGTGGCCTGTATTTACAGCAGCTGTTGCTTTTTGTGTTGTGTTATTAGAAACATCTGTAGCAAAATCTGGGGCTGAAATATCAAATTAAAATCAGTTTGTTTATTGCCTGAGAATGCTTTATGGTTTAATGAACACTTTGGCCTTACATGCCCCACTCCTTTATCTGCTTTGAAGACTTACATCTGGCCAATAAATTGCATCTGGTGGAGGAAAAGGAAAAAATCAGAGGCCTATCACAAATTTCTGACAGAGTATTCGTCTTCATTAAGATGCTTCTCTTTTTTTTGTAGGCCAGCGGAAACGGACAAAGGTTTATCATATCCATATAATTTTCTTTAATCCCATAACAGGACAGGAAATTACTGTATACAATCATTCTTGTCAAATGGGGACTTTAGTATCCCTATTGGCATTTAAAAAGCTAGAGTTTTGTTTTCTCAACAACTAAGCAAATGTCATACAATTTGTCAGTCAGTAAAGATCACAAAATGCAGTACTGAAAGTATTCAGGGGATGGAAGTGTTGAGAAACACCGTCAGCTGATTGCTGAACAGATGGGTTGTGTGGTGTTTCTAACAAGTCTAAAAGGAACAGCTCAGCTCTGCTGACACTAAACTCTGGTCACCGTCAAGTCAACAGCAGTGGAAGATCTCTGCTGCAGGTAAGCTAATGCTGTTGTTGTCAGAAAGGAGTTCATTCAGATTCAACAACATTTTACTTTAGTAAGCTTTCTGGGAAACTATGTCTAATGTTATAAAATATTTTTTCTTTTTTCTCCGCAGACGGCAAAATGGATATCGCCTATGGTTATGAATATGTCGACTATAACTACACTGATGACAGCAATAACACTGAACTTCCCTCAGAGTCCTCAGTCTTCAAGCATCAGTCGACGTGTTTAAAGGATGTCTTGTGCGTGTCTTTACTCGTGGTCAGCGTGGTGATTTTTCTGCTGGGTTTCTTTGGAAACTCTCTGGTCATCTGGATCTCTGGCTTCAAGATGAAGAAGACAGTCAACACCACCTGGTACCTGAGCCTTGCGATCTCTGACTTTATCTTCTGTGCCTTCCTCCCATTCAGCGTCACTAACATGGTGATGGAGGAGTGGATCTTCGGCCGCTTCATGTGCAAATTCACCTCCTCCATTATGTTCGTCAACATGTTCAGCAGCATTTTCCTCCTGGTGGTCATCAGCATCGACCGCTGCCTGTCTGTCGTGTTTCCAGTTTGGGCCCAGAACCATCGCACTGTTAAAAAGGCGTCTATTGTTGTGTGCATGTCCTGGATCCTCGCCATTGGACTGAGCGTTCCCTCTGTCATCTTCCGGGATGTCGCCACTCACCTGGGTAGGACCAGTTGCTACAACAATTATACATTACACAAACACAGTCACAAGTTAGTTGCGTGGAGCCGCTTCCTTGCAGGGTTTATTGTCCCCTTCATCGTCATCATCATCTGCTACTCCATCATCATCCTCAAACTGCGAACCAACAGGATGACCAAAAACACCAAACCCTTTAAAGTCATGTCTGCACTCGTCGCTGCTTTCTTCATCTGCTGGCTGCCCTACCACGTGTTCATCCTGCTGGAGATCAACAATCAAAGTTACGACCACACCATTTTGGCCGACGGGCTTAAAGTGGGCACCTGTATGGCAGCAGCGAACAGCTTTCTCAACCCAGTGCTGTATGTTTTCATGGGTAATGACTTCAAGCAGAAGTTCAAGAGCTCCGTGCTCTCCAAGATGGAGAACGCAATGGCCGAGGAAGGTCGCACCACCAGCCGATACCTATCCAGGTCCAGCTCTGTGGACGGCAGAGCTTCCACACACATCTAGAGAAAACTGTTCCACTCAGGGCACTCAGAAAATACCATGCAGGTCATTTACTCATGATGTGAAATGTAGATTCACAATGCCAGTGAGCATTTTTGTTGCACTTTCCTGTTGTTGGCAGTTCAGAGAAATCTGTTGCTAAACACACAATGAAGTTGAAGAATGTGCACGCTTGAGCCGATGTCTAAACATGTACTTTGCTCGTTGTGCATAGCAGGGTGCATCAATCTCCTCCAGCGGCAGCAGTTTGCTGAGCTGGGGAGAGTTCTGTCTGCTGTCCTTAAATGCAGCAAACAGAGAATTTTAGTGGTGAAAGAAGCCTCTAAAATATGATGTATATTTTGTCATAATAAGCACAAAAAATGTCTTGTATCATTATGGAAGTTAAATCAAGCAAAATTACACACCATGGGCTCCTTTCTTAAACAATTTACATGTACTTGTGATCATAAATAATGGCAATAAATTACAGATATATTTGCAAGTATTGCAAGGTTCTTGTACACTCATACATTAGTTGCAATAAAAAGTGTTTTGATTAATGAAACCAATCAAAATATATAAGAGAGGAAATAACCTTGTGTTGTGGAATTACTTGAATGGGCGCCAGGCTTCTTGAAGGGAATATCTACTTTGTACAATTAATTGTGTTTTTCTTTTTTTGTTTTGATGTCTGGTAGTTCTTGCACATACAGTGTTAACTGTTAAATTCAATTTATTTGTATAGCGCCAGTTCACAACAAAAGGGGTTAAAAAAGGGTTGTTCTGTGGTTGTATGTACTGACACCTCAGCGTGCAACTATTTTCTGTTGCGACATGTTTGTCATAGCAGACTGAGCCAAATAAAATGTGCAGATGGTCGGAGGAGTGCTGTGGAGATGTTAGCAGGGCAGTTAGTTGTCATGAATCATAGAAACACAACACACCCAGCTGTTTTTACCTGCTGACAGAAAGTTTGAAAGTGTTGACTGGACCTTTGTTGTTTCATGTATGAGAGCTGTGCAGAGAACATAACTTGTGCAATAATTGTTTCTGTTTTTTTATTATAAATAAAGTTGTAAATATCAAAGTTGTCTTTGATGTGTTCATTTCTCCACAGTGGGGCAAAATGTATTCATCTATAATTTATCATGTTCAGATCATTTTTGGAAAACTGTTACTGAGAGCTTTAATTTAACACTTGACACTTGTGTTGTAAGACATAGATGCCGAGATTTGAATTTTAATTTAATGGCATGTTATTCAATTACACATTTTTTTTAATTAATAATATTTTATTAATTTTTTTTAAATTATTATTATTATTTTTTTTTTTTACATTTTTTAACATACTATAAAAATTATTTTTTAAATTAGTTTTCTCATCATTTTGGACATTTAATACTATGACAATTGTAAACATACATTTTATCTGGCATAATGTATTTATTCATTAATTTTTGACATACTATAGTATTTACAAAGTTTTCTGGACATGCTATAATATGCTAAGTTAAAGGCATTTTTGGATAAATTACACACTTGAGATTTTTTTATGTTTTTTTTTTTTTTTTTTACATTTTTCAACACCATAGTATGTCTTGTTTTTTCAGTTATTTGACACCTTATAATTTGCTTTTTTTTTTTTGTTTTTTTTAAGTATGTTTGGACACATTTTTCCATACACTTTTTCTTTTACTTTTTCAATATACAATATAAAAGGGTTTTTTTGTACAAAATAATTCGATTTTTAAAATAAAAAATAAAAATAAAAAAAATTTGTAAAAAATGGTTAAACTACTTCTTCCTCCTGTATAAGTCCCCTTCACAAAAAGAAGAGTATGTGCTGTGGACGGTGATTCATTGAATAACTCTACTCTATAAACACCCTGGAGGTGGTGACATTTTTTCTCAAACTGAGATATTTGAATGAATATGAAAAAGTTTAATATAGGAGCCTCGTGTGACTCAGATAAATTTACGGTACATTTTCTTTTATCTTTCAAAACACACACCTCATGTTTTCACAAGCCTCCTAATCACAACATTTCTTAAGAAATTACAACCGACCATTGCACATCCTTTTATGTACTCATTTATTGGGCCTTATCACATTACATTCATTCCATAGAAAATACATTCAAATGTGACACCTATATTCAGAAAGTGCCGGCTTGTCAATGAAAGCGAAAGCCAATAAAGTTTAAAGCATGTGTTAAAAATAGAAACAACTTCTCCCGTTTTGCTTGATGCAATACAAATATTGTCGATGTGTCAGCACACACTATAAAAATATATTTATATCATTCTGAAAATGGAAGTCAGTTAATGTTTTCTGGCTCTTACTCACCAGTGTTTATTTATTTATATTTTCATGTATCTATTTATTCATATATGCATTTTTTTTAAGCATATGGCATATAGCACATTGAGTACCCTTGTAAGACGTGCTGCTTATAAAATCTGAGCACAAGTTTTCACACGTTTTTTTTTTTTAATTATGAAGAGTGAAATTATCACCAGCTTTAACTGTTTCAGAGCTTTTCTTACAACAAAGCAGTAAAACAAAAACCAGTATGATTAACTGTTATAAAATAAATCTTAAAAAAACAAAACAATCACTACTGCTAAGGTTAACCTCTGATCTATGACACGAGCCTAACGCCTACTTCCTCACTGATCTTTGGGGCAAGTGTTGCACAGCGACGTGCTTTTTGGATTTCTGCATCGAGTCCAGTGTTAACAAAACATATTCACAACCAAATTAGTCAACATGTGCACTGCACACCAGAGATAAATAAATGCTGTTGAGATAAATCCTCTTCTCTCCTTGAATCAGTGCCTTCAAGAGGGATTATTCATCTTCTTGAATACGAGGAGCTGAGTTCTTTACCTCTTCACCGCTGAAAACAATTTTCCTCTTACATACAGTGAGCTGAATAACTTACAAAAACTAGGAAACACACAGTATCATCATCAGGTAGTTACAGCCTGTATATTGCATTTGTCCCCTCTGACAAAGGGCTAAATGTTTTAAAGTTTTCATGTAGAAAATAGTATTTTTCTGTAACTGTAGCAGCACAAGATTAATCTTTATGTTTTGATTTCTCGTTTGCACAAAATAAGCTCATACAACACGCTTTGCAGTATTGTAAAATATCTTTTGGGTCACATGTTTTTCACTGGCGGCGCAGTCAGATGAGCCCCTCTACAGTCACAGCTATTGTACCTTCATGTTAAGGCATGTGCACATGCCTACACAGCACATGTGCATAGAGCAGAATAAGAAGTGCTTTTCATTCAGACAAAGAGAAAAACAAACTGCCTCTTATTTTCAATGCTTGAAGCTGCTGAGATTCAACAGAAAGTGACAAAATGTGAACAGAAAATTAAAATAGGTGCAACTGATTTCTTCTCACTACAGCTTAAACCTATGTTCACAGAGATCTCATTAAAAAAATATTGAATAATCCTACAAAATATGGTGCAGTCTGTTGACAGAAGAGTTCAATCTAAGGAGGAAAAAAAGAAAATGCGGGGATCACATATATCATCTTGGCATATATTCATCTGGAACTCCAGACATGTTCCTTTTCCTCAAGGCGGCGTCGACTGTTCTGATCAGCTCGTTGATGTTCGTTCGCATTTCAGGAGTATAGGGGTCATATTCAAGCTTTCGAAGCCCCGATCGTTTAAAGTTCCCATCCTTCTGCCCCTCGACACAGAGAAGACGGTCCTCAGAAACCTTCAAACCCAGAAACTGGACCATCCCCTTCAGCTGGGAGAACAGATCCCTCTTCAGGTTCTCAAAGTGGACCACGTGGACGACCTTCCCATAATTGAGCCAGTCCAACGTGTGGGACGCCCACCAAGGGGCATAGTTCTTCACAAACTCTGGCCACTCTGCAGGACGAATGAGAGCACAGAAAATAAGTTAGTAAGCACGTGTGGGTGTGAGGCTCTAAACAAAGCCCATTATGTTGCGCAGATAGAAACCCTGGTGACAGAAGAACAGCTCAGTTTGACTTAGTGAGGAACTCAAAGTCTGCATTTATGAAATGTTTCAGGGCTGCCTCTTAAAATCCTCAACAGACCTGTTAAAAACATTTTTGCTTAAACTGAATACAAAAGGCACATTTATAAGGAAAATTCCTTCTAATTACAGTGAAGTGCAAGAGTATTCTTTTGGAGTAGCTCATCAATGCAATGGAAAAACTCTCCTTTATTTCCTTTCATAGGTTAAAATTGACGGTTTTACTTTCATATTTGACTCGAATACTTGATAAATACATTCCTGGTTCTCATTACGAAGCCTTAGCAAAATGCAGAAATGAAAAAGAAAGAATCAAATTTGAATGAAGGGAAAGTGAGAGTCATGAATGCAATGATGTCCTTTAGCCTGAGGTTCTGGTGCAATCAGGTTACATTAAAGCAGTGGTTCCCCATAGTGTGTGCTGTGGGAAAAGTCCAGGTGTGTTATGTAATTTTGTGACAATTAGACACTATTAATGCAGTACACCTCAGCCAAAATGAGAGCCTGCTACTGCTAGCAGGAGATCAACATGTCCTCATACCGGAAATAAGGCATTTAAAAGGTTTTATTTAAAACATGTGGTTCATGTTGTCAAGCAGTCATAGGTTGTTGGTTTTTTTTTTTTTTTAATTGTAGCAGGGCACATTCGACATAATTCACTTCACACCTTGACCAAAACCACACATATTGCAGTTCTTGGAACATTCTCAGAATAATTTGCACATCATAATACATGCATATACAGCTTGTGGTAGTAAAAAAAATACTTGAAGGCTTAGTGCTTGCATACAGGCTACAAAGTAGGTAAGTTTAAAACTTCCTAGTTAGGCTTTATAAAAGTATAAACGTTGAATAAATAAATGCATATACCGGTATATGCTGGAATTGAAATAGTTATAAGGTCTATGTGACTACTATAAGTGACCTAATTGACAAATTACGTCACTTATAGTAGTTTCCCCACACTTTCCCCAATGGTTGGCTACTGAATAACCTAATACTAATAACCCTGATTATTAGAGCGTGACACGTGAAAGGAAAGAAGATAACCACAAACTGATATAGGTTATAGAGGCTTTTTTGGCACAGATATAAATACAGGAGTACATTGATATTTTGGCTTGTACTTTCACGTGTTTGAAAAGTTTTTAAACCGCTGCACTGAGTAATTTGTGAAATGTTTGGACAATAAATGGACATTCTTGGTTGTCAGTCAAACTGCAGAGGTACTGTAAGAAAATCCTTTGCTTGCAACTTTTACTCATTGATAATCTACTGGCCCATAAAAGCTGCTGCTGGCAGGAGCTGTGCTGCATTAGCACGCATCTTTACTGTTCGGAGAGGTTGTCGTTAAAGTTTAAAGCCTGCTGAGTTTGCAGTACTGTCTCGGAAACCAATGAGAGAGGCACAGTGGACAGAATATTATATGCTGCATCGAAAAACACAACCAGCTGTGTAGAAATGGGGAGGAACTGACCATAGTGGGTCTGTTCTCCTTCCTGTAAGACTTTTCAAAGGAACATCCTCTTCTGCAATGTTTAACTTAATATCTAGTTTAGATGTTCTTACTAGCAGGGTTTTTCACTTTAAAAACTCAAATAAAAGGGTTTTATAAGGGGGACCCGTAAGTAAAGCCACCAGACGACACTGAAAATAACAAACTGTGCTCTGTAAAATGACATGCCCTCCAAAATAAGTTACACTTGGCCCTGAGTTGACTTTTTGGGGCCACACTGGAAGGCATCAGTGTCAGTAACATCATCCGCGCCCAACGGCCTCCCCCCACAGAGGTGAGTGCTTCAAATCGTACATGTTGCGTCCCGAACACAATGTCACGCTGACTCTCAAACTGGATCGTCTCTCTGTATTCGAAGTGGCAGCTGTCAAAAAGCCTTTCTCTTTACTGATGTCGCTGCATCATTTCCCCACCAACACGAGGAATAAACATTCATTGGAAATGGCAGGCCAAATGTGCTGATGTTTCCACAAAGAGAGACAACTGCTGGGTCGGCAACTCTCTAGCCTCTGGAAAATCGATTAAACCTCACTGAAAGTCAGAGAGACGCTACATGCACCAGACAAAAACCAGTTGCCATGGTTACCAAGACTCACTTAGGAGGTGGGAGCATGAGCCAAGCAAGGCAGAAATAAAAATATATTTGGGGAGAAGACATAACATTTTATAGACAGACCTGCTGGACTCACAGGTTTCATTTCTCCAAATGATGCCATTAACAGTGACCTTTCATCATATTCCTTTTTAAATCATCACATCGCCTCAAGAGGAATTTTACTTCACTAAACTGCACTGACACATTAGGCTATTAAACAGTTGCACAATGCAGGGTGACACACAGGACGCAAGATAAAATGTCCAAATTTTCTGTAACAGAGCACCATCTTAATATAATAATGTCAAGACATAATAAATTAAGTCGCTAATATTACAGCATTTAATCTTTGACATAGTTACACTTACATGATTATGAAGCACCATCACCACCAAAATGTTTTGGCGCTACCTGTTCACAGTTTTCTTAAAGGAATTGTTTGTTAGATAAGAAGTTTGACTCCACTCTCATGGCTGTCCATTAAATATGAAACTAAAGCTAGCCACGAGTTAGCTTAGCTCATGTCAAAGAAAGAAAACAAAGGGAAACAGCTAGCTAGCTAGCTAGCCCACCAATCAATTAATCTGTACAAAAATGAAACACAACACAGGAATTACCATTTTTAAGATTTTGTGAGGAATAAGCAGGTTTTACCTTCTGACTCAACTCATGATTCAACTAGCTGTGTCTGTGTTTGTGGTTGCATGGTTAATTGTTTCATTTCTCATTTTTGAAAACAGACTGATCATGCCTCATATCATGTGGAAATGGTTTTGGAATGTGTTCAAGTCTTTTTGTTCAGCCACAGTGGTTTATAAGGGCAAAACCACCAAGGCAGCCTTTAGTTTGATGCTCATTTCCTCAACATTGTACATCACCATAGATCATTTCTCACTGCTAAAACCAAGAAACACTCTCCTATTCTGATATACCTGATGCTGTTGTAGCATCTATGCTAACCTCTTTTAAAAGCCGCCGTTGTTGCTTAAAATGATATCAGCCCTCTGTATCTGTTCCTGTGTTTGACCAATCACCAACACCTACTTTACTTATGGTTCCTCTTGTGCAGGAAAAAGTACCTACTCTGAAATAGGAACTAAGACAGTTCCTTAAAATGAGGTTCTAAGAACCACAATCATTTTTGGATTCTTGAACTGCCAACATGCTAAAAATGGGGGTCTGAAAAATGCCTCAAGGTGGTTAATTTGGTTTTTCATTTAATTTTATTCAGTAGCGCTGAATGAAGTATTAAAACAGTTGAAACTGACTGACTGATTGACTTATCTATCTTCCAGATTTGGCACATTTGGACAAAACATGCCCCATAAACTGAATAAAAAAAACAACAACAACCTTACTTACTTTGTGCACAATCTTGCTTTCAGTTACCAAAAACATATATTTGTTTGCTCAAATTCTGTACATCAAAATCTTACATCAAGTCCATATTAATATTAAGCTTTTAATTTCACTCTTTTAAAATGTCTGTAAATGTGCACCACTATTCAGTGACACAGCATTGTAACAAACATTGTGAGAAACTTTATCATGGCAGCTCACCTTTCCCTTTCCAGTGGGCCTGGGAGGCAAATCCAATGTGGCCGCCATATTTTCTGTTAAATTCAGCCATGAGGGCCTTGTAGGGGTTTCGGATCATGAGGACGCTGGAATCAAAGGCTTCGATCTCCTTCCTGCCGCTCTCATGTGTCTTAATGCAGATTGTCCTCCCACTACGCCAGTGGTCCCGCTCCCCTTTAAATCCTGTACATAACAGTCCCACAGTGACTTTGTGTAATCCACAGAGGTGTATTATTAAAGGTATGTGTCAGATAGATGTCAAAGCGTACCTTTATTGTAAAGGGAGCCATCAAAGTAATAGCTGCCAGTGTAGTAACCAGTGGCGAGCTCTATGAGATGGCGAGCCCAGGTATTGCCAGCTCCGGGGAAACTGGCGAGGGCCACTAGCTGCTTGGCACGGGCAGGGAGGAAATGTCGGTCCATGCAGCGGTTATCTGTCAATAAAAGACAATGAAGCTTTGATTTGTATTATGTTTATAATTATAAATTATAGAGAGAGACATTTTAATTATACAGTAAATATAAATGTCGGCTGAAAGACTGTGAACTATGACTCTGCAATATATGTGATAAGTTGCTCAACACCATAAAGCTTTAAATAGGGACTGGAAGTTAGTCACTGCCTGCTTAATGACGTATTTTGCAATAGCAGGGGCTATAGACAAAGACGTTATGGTGAAACACTGGAATATTGTGGCAAAGGCATTTAGCATCATTGGAGAAAAAGGTCAGAGCCGGTCTAAACACAGGGGTGCAGACACGTTCTAGAGCTACGTGTAGTTGTGAGTGGGTATGTGTGACTCTTTATCACAGATTGCCTAACAATGCCCACTTATTGTCGATTGTGTGACGTAAATACTTGAAAATATTCTTGTAAAAAAACACTGTAGGTGGAGAGTTTTTAGTACAACTTGTCCGGAATATCTACATTAATTTCACTTCCTGCTGCAGCTTGTTCTTTTTTTGCATCGCAGCATCAAGCCACTTTTTGTTTACAGTGCTCTGAGTTTCTGCTGATGCAAGCTACAGCTGGCTGTTGTGCTGAGGAAACGCTGTCCACAAAAAAGGAGACGGACTAGGCTTTTGCAGCTAAAAACAATATTCAGGAAAAATTGAAAACCTGTTAATATCTGTTTCTAAAAGGATGCATGATATCTGGTTGTGGGACAAAGTGTGTCTGGGGCGGAAAAGCACAGCTGAATGAAATTAACCTTAAGATCCATTTTTTGCAACATTAAATCTCCATGACTGATGTCACAAATATGGTCTAAGATTTCTATCCTTGTTATAACTATTATTATTATTATGTGGATTTTATTTTACACCTATTGTTATGCATTCTGTCAATTTAATTATAATTCTTCTGTAGGTTTTAGCATTTTATTTACTATAATGATTAGGCTGTATTTTATTTTTAAATTTCCATTATTTTGATGGCAATCTATCCCTGTTATATGGTCATTTTAGGTCTATCTATGCAATGTGATTTCCTTTCTATAAGGCACCAGAGGCTGCATTCTTCTTCATTATTATGATTATGATTATGATTATGATTATGATTATTATTGGTAGTAGTAGTAGTAGTAGAAGTAGTAGTAGCATTATATTCAGATAGCAGTTATTGTAAATTTATGATGACAGAACCTTTTAAACATATTATTTTGGAGTGTAAATTCAATTAATTCAAGTTATAAAAAACAAAAGAAACATGGCAAACATAAGTGGAGTCAGGTGTCTGCTGGTTTGTCCCATTTGGGACACCGTGCTGCGTACATGTGTATTCCCTTCCCGCAGGGCTCAGCTTCCTTTCCTGACATGCCTTATTCCAGTGTGGCCTTTACATTCTGCTGCGAGCCACCAAATATTACCTTGAACCTGCGTCTGGTAAACCACAAAGTACTCGTTGTTCCCGCAGCTTTCGAACTCCTCCCCCTGGCAACGGTGGAGACACATGGACTCGTCCTCCAGCTCATGAAGGGAGAAGAGAGGTGTGGGGAAGCCGCAGAGACATAGATCTCCAGCCAGGACAGCCAGCGATTTCTCCTGAAATACAGCTGCCATTAAACTCTGTAGACACACTCACGTAAAAATGTTGAATGCATGAACACACACATGAAAAAAGCCCTCACCCTCTCTGTGCACATGTCCACACATTTGTCCACAGACATGTTTTGGATGACTGCGCTGAAGGGCAGAGCCAGAGTGACATTGTCTGGTCTGTGGAAACACCCTTTGAAAATGGCGCTGCCATCTGAAACACACAACAAATCAAAAAGTTATTCAGGAACAGCAAGAAAAACCCCCACAAAATACTCCAGTTTTATGGTTACTGAGCACAGACTCCATCAGCTTGGCCTCTATTCACTGACCCTTCATGAAGAGATCCCACTGGGACTCTCCGCCAGTCTACTGGGGCCCTGACCTGCCAGCAGACTCAGCCAATAGCAGCTCTCTCATCCCTGCAGTGTGCTGATGACCTTTAATCTCAGATCCTCACTCTGGTGTGATGGATAGAGCATAAATCATAACAGCAGAGAAGAGCTGCATCTTTTATTTCATGGGAGGAACTGTAAAATTCTGCTTTACCCTTTGATATTATCAATTTTCTACTCTTGCACACACATTTCCCCCACAGAATGATTGGAATTTCTTCAATAAATAATCAAAACAAAACATCCTGAAAAAAAAGGAAGTGGTTTTAATTTGGGGGTGTATCATGTGCAGTCTTTGACAGGGCGGCTATGAGCGGCTTTGCTTTCTTTCAGGTTGTCGCTGCAGGAGAAAATCCAATCAATTCCACATATTTTTCAGGCTGTCAGCATTTCAGCTGGACTTCTGTAGCCTACATACTGTTAAGCATTTATAACAGAGGAATAAAACCACACACTAAAAGCTTTTTAGTGTGACAGATGCCATGATGAAAACAGCCTACACGCTGAAAACGTCGTTGAATAAAATATGCACATGGAGCTGTGCGTCTGCGGTATTTCTTCCCGTTTAATGCTACCAAAACCTCCAGGTCCCCAAGACTGCTGAGCTAGTCTCAACTATCAGCGCTGTGAGGCTTTAACACAAGGTAGCACCCCTTGCAAATTAGCCTTAGTCATGTGTGTGTATCTAATGTTTTATTTATTTTTGACCTTTTTCCCTGACTAAAACTTGCATTTTTAATGCCATGTCCTTGCTCTCTTTATTTCCCTGCAGTATATCTTCATTGCCTCCTCTCTCTGTTACCCTTCTTTGCCCTCCTATGTGGCAGAGCCTTTTAAATCAACACAAGATGCTGTTTCTTGAGTGCTGTTGACTCGCACCACACGTATGCAGCATCCAAACAAGGTCTTGAGCAAATAATATCAGGGATTCAATAAAAACACACACAAAAAAACACAATCTGGCTGCACAACAGCGAGGCAAAGAAACAAAGAAGAGTAATATCTTTGCAGGATTACGATAGCATTTAACTTTTACTGAAACTCTCAACCATGTGACGGTAAAGTGGTAAAACCACAAAACAGCCACCTCGACACATGCATTTCCTCTTTAATGTCCACATGACGGAGAGCAGGGTCAGAGGTGAAAATGCAAACATGAATCGCTTATTCAGCAGTCGGACTGCAAACAAGGAGGAAAAAAAGCAGAAATGAAAATAATAACAAACAAATGCTCTAAACGCAACAAAAACACTGAACTAGAGGGGAAAGGTAAGGTCCTTTAGAGCTACTTTAATATTCACCATGTGTCTGCGTGCTAACTTGACTTCCATATTAGCTGGTGTTTTCTAAGAAGCATTAGCAGATAAAGAAAAAGGAAGGAAAAGGTGGGTGGTTACCTCACACTGTGGTCGGGACTTAGGTATTTTCAACAGACTACCTCAAAATGCAGATCTTTTTCACTTCTGCTAACAGCCCCTCACTGCACTTAGGTTCACTCGAGTCTTCCTGCAGCAGGCAGCAGCGAGTGTTTAGGATGCAGACCACGGCTGGCTGGGCTACGTAGGTAGCACAGCTCTCCGGGGAAGAGGTAAACACAACAGAGCAGCCTGCTCCCAACTGTGGCATTAACCCAGAATAAAACAAATATTTTCCTTCAAAACAGCCGGGCTCGTTACATTTCTGGATCAAAATAGCATCTTAGTGCCTCAGTGCATTCTTCTGGTATACAGGTTTGCTCATTCTCACCACATCAATTCCCAATCTTTTAAATAGCAAATTAAAAAAAGCTGAACACATTTTAAATTTTCTAACATGTGCGTGCATTTTAGTGTTATTCGCCCAGCCTGTGTGGAGCAGCATGCTGTTCCTATGACGCCTGGGGGAGTTTTTGTTGTTGTTGCAGAGTGTCAGACTCACAGCGGCGTGCCGACTCCTGGCTCAGCTCCAGCCTATAGATGGACAGCCGGTTGGCTCCTCCGCACAGGTTGCTCTTCTCTCCTTTACACTCCATGTTGCATTCGCTATCCGAAGCGTTGGCCGCCTGGATCTTGTGACCGCAGTAGCACTCTGCTCCGAACTCCAGCCCCGCGTACATGTAACCTCTGGGGGGAAAGCAAAGGAAAAAGCATTAGTACAGGAAAGACAGAGAGGTTGAGTGTTCTGAGCCTCCAGGATGTGTCTTAATCCTTCACAGGCCGAGACGATTATCATCCAGGGCAACTGGATAAGCAGTGATCAATAAAACCAAACAAATGGTGCACAGAGGATGTTCAAGTAAAGATGAAATTCTCCAGAATCACTTTCAGGAGGATGTTGTGAAGCTCTTAAGGCAATTATACAAATACACTTGAAAATAAAATCCATCTCACATTTCTCTTCTCTTCCCTCTGCATGGAGGATTTGACTCCCAAGAGACCTTTCGGGTGCAATTAGACGTCTAACACGCCCCTCACA
>JAOWBC010001486.1:13740134-13756477 GCA_028566105.1 Hypoplectrus providencianus
TGCAGAGCGGAGCTGCAGCTGAAGCTCCGCGGGTGAGACCCTTGAAGGATTCACTCCGTGATGAGACAGAGGACTTAATCATAATCATCATCTCACTCCACTCTCAAGAGATTTCCTACATGACCAATTACAACCAGAAATTCTCCGTCATTAAAACGGTGCGGTTTGTAATTAGAGATTTCTTTGGATCAATTTCATATTACCATGAAGTGTCTGCCTGTGTGTTTGCCTGTGGATAGGCATTATAAAACGGCCTTCAAAACCATGTTTTAAATTTTTCTCATTTGTTGAAATATCTCATTAGCAAGCATGACAAAAACTATAGGTTAATACAATAATTGTTCTAATAATATTTTACACAAGAAGCCAGTTGTAAACAAGGAGTAGTCATTAATGTTGCAACACCACAATTATCTTTGCTATTGCTGACACATATTGTGATTATTCCCTCATTTAAAATTCATTAACTGTACCAGTAAACTCTGTTTATGCTTTGCTGATCTGCTTAACTGAGTATTGCGTTGGATCGTCGTAGTTCTTTTGATTGATTTTTTATGTGGGAGATGCCAAGGGCAAGTTTTAACAATCTTTTATAATTTATCAACTCATTTTGAATTTTGAGAAGTGGGAGAAGATCTGTTGTTGCATTTGGAAAGCTGCCAAACAAAAGCACTGCAGCTATTATTTGACTTTAGTCACTCGGAAACTCTGATGATTATTTATCTTTAATCCACCAGCACCAACAGTCCACCCTGCAAAATGAGTGGGTTAAAGATCTGATTTTCTGACTATAACAGTGTAGTAAATAGTTTCAGTATAACCCACCTCTTCCATCGTCCACGTCTTTGGCACTGCGTCCTTTAAGTGCACGGTTCCAGTTGTTGGTGTAGTCTCCCCCCCTGCGCACCTCCTGGCCCTCCTGTCTGGCCTTTTTCATCCACGGAGGGCCGTACCTGCGTCCAGACCTGCGCGTCTCCTTGAACACCCGACTCATGATGCCAAGCCCCCGAGCGTCTGAAGTCCGGCTTCCCATCTCTGAAGCCACCACAGAGTCTCTGCCCGCTCTGCCCCCGGGGCCGCTGTCCCCGACGAAGCCAGAGTGCAGGAAGACGAGGCTCCCGGCGGTCAGGTAGAGGAGGATGAGGGAAAAGAATCGGACAGGTTTCCTGCGGAAATAGCGCTGTATCTTCAGCAGAGGCTTGGCCATGCTGGCTCCCCCTGCCACTCAAACACGCTTTCCCAGTGATGAAAACTCATAAAGCAGAAGAATCAACACCAGCTGTCCCTGCTCCCACCCCAGAGCCCCTCGGGGCCCCAACAGAACTGAGGAAAAAGTCGGCTGAAGTGTCTTAATCCCGTGTGAAGGTCATCCAAACAATAGCATGACTCTTCCCTCATGTATGCCCCTTCAGTCTCATGAGGAGGCTGCTTTCCACCTGTGCGCCGTGCAGCTCAGTCGATTGAATCCACGTGAGAGTCTCTCTGCCTTCCACTGACAGTCCAGCCCCGAGAGCCGGCTCCGGGGCCACAGCATGAAAGGTGAGTGGCTCAGAGTGAAAGATGATCCCTGAAGGCTGCTTTCACTCCAGTTATCAGCCTGCAGAGATGCCACGCCAGGACCACAGTGGCACTTTCTCCCACGCTGTGCAGAAGGAAGAGGGTTTTATTTACCGGCTGAGCTGAGATCTTTCCGCCTTTGTGTGGCCGCCTATTCACCGAGCGAGAGGGCGTGACTTACCATCTGCAGCGAAGACACACACAGAGAGAAGAAGAATAAGAACACACCTGAGTAAGCTTTATCGCACATGGAAAATAAATAACATGAGCAGGTTAGGAAAGGATAAAGTCAGAGCAGCATCTGCAAGGAAACACATCTCCTGCTTATAATGCTGTTAAAAGTTAAACTGTCCTCATTCTTTCATATTCTGTCTAACTCATTTTAATGAGGATGCAATTTGGAACAGAGATAAGCAAAGGGAAAAAAAAGATTTAAAGCAATCAAGTATCTGGGAAACTTATCTCTGTTGTTAGTTTGTGCACAAACCAGTCTGTAAAGCTTCTATGTTTAATGAATTGGGTTAAGCCGAAAGGGGGAAAACAGAAACAAAGCTCTACCCTGCGGCGTCTTCACTGATGTCTTTGGGAAGTAATGTGTGAGGAAATTGAAGGGAATTAAAAAACATTATTCTAGATGATCTAAGGTGATTAAAACAGCTGTGAATGTGACAGGAAACAAAGCCCACAGGCTGACCAGATTTTCAAAGAATGTAGAGGTTATAAAGTCACCTCATTCATTACGCTTAGACCAAACGCTGTAATGAATCATCTTTTTCTTATCATAATTTAAAGATCTTACACAGATAACTGCATTTGCTTTTAACTGACTGAATTCTGACTTCCCAAATTCTCTGCAGACTCTCTCAAAGGAGTCTCTGTTCTGGGACGAGCCCGGGAGGCTACTATTGGAAGGTGTAACGCAACACTCCTTGGGGTCAGGGAATTTTCCAGAACATTCAAGGGGACACTCGCCCTTGTGGCTCCCTGTCTGCTCTGGATAAAAATACGCAGAATACTTGTCACCTGAGACCTCAATGGCACAGCAGACCACCCTTGGCTTTCCGCCCCCTTCTACTTTTCCCTCCCGTAGTCTGAGAAGAGTCTGAGACCCTCAAGGAGAAACAGATCACATTCTGCTCATGTGCTTGAATCGCAGCATCAAGCAAAAGACAATCCACATCCCGTCTGACTTCTCTGAACTTGGTAATACCTGCAAGGACGGTTTTTATTACTGATCTGCTTTTAATTATTCAGTACTTTCTTCATTTTAAGATCAAATCTCTTCCAGAGTCAAATGAAACTCGAAAATGACAGACACTAAATGTTCTGAGGTATAAATGAACGGTGCTGAAGCTGATGAGTCAAAGTTAATCGGAAAAAAAGTCATATTAGTGGGTTTTACACTCGGGACAGAAAAGACAGAAGAGAGTCTCATTAGTTGTAGCTTCTCAATTTTCAAATTACACTGTCCTAGAAATAAATCTGTTATGGTGTCTAATTGCTGGTAGAAGCACAGAATGGCCAGCAGAAGCCGAGCCAATGCGTTGCAAAAAGTAGTCGGATTGCATATATATCTATGAGCAAATCATCCTACTTCTTACTTGATTTGTTACCTCAGTAAACATTTTCTTAATGAATTCATTGTCTCGATTGCTAGTTGCAAGTCCTCTTAATGAACACTTTGAGTAACTTATTCTCTAAAGTTATATTTAGCAAACAGACCAAAGTTGCTTTCCACATAAAGCAAATTTCCCAAACTATTTCTCCAAACGTGTATGTAAAACAATCAATACATTTCATTGCCACAAACAGCCTTTACTCCACATGATAACCTGCAGGGATTCACATAAATACAGTTACATAGTAATATAACTCCTTAAATGTATTTCCTCAGCTGTACTAACATTATTTAAAAGTGACCCCTACACTCTTTCAGTAACCATGACTGTATTTCTTTCTGCTCCTTGTCGATGCAGAAATGATTCATATTTCACAACGAATGAGACAGTAACTCTAAAACAAGCCGGTCTTTGTTTCAAACTGAATATTTGGTTTGCCATGAAGAAATGTAATAGAATCTAGGTTAGGTTCCCCACAGGGTTACAAGGTCTGGATTGAAAAATAAAGCAGCATATCTCAACATGCCTCAACCTCATTCTCACTATGAAGGGAAACAGTACCCTGAAAACATGGCGTGGCTTTCTGGTGGGATTGACGTCCTGAGTAAGTGAAGATGCACAGCAGAGCGTTGTCTCAGGCCTGTGTGTGTGCAGGTCGTGTTACGGTGAGCTTATGTTCCGAAAACAGTAAAGAGGTGTGTGAGCGTAAGCTGGAGACAACAACAGAAGAATATGCGTGACACCTCGCCACTCCTGCCTCTCACGCGTGCACCAGGGCCACACACAGGTTAATTACTGCTGTTAATAATTCATCTCCCTGTTTACAAAAAATGAAATTGAACTCGTGGCTAATTTGCAGGTTCAGATGACAGTAACAGGAGCGTGGATGGACTCTCGGTGCAACTGTATAGACCCTTCATATTGTATGAGGCAAAAGAAACATGATTAGACTTTACTGTCACGCTAGCAGCTCTGTGACACTGTGGGCACGGCGGTAGTTTGAGTTCAGCGCACGCCAACATGCTCACAGTGACAATACCATGCTGACGTGTGGCAGGTATTATGTTTAACCAAGCAAACATGAGTAACTCACTATAGAGCGCCATGTTAAAATCACCAACCCTGGTATAAAACATTTGGTCTCTGTAGATATATTTTTCCTTCATGACTGCATGGGGTTGGCTTTTATAATATAGCAATTGTTTAAACTATACAAAAAGTTGAAGTTCTTACAGACAGACCAATGTTACCATTCCTAGAGTCACGCCGCTTCAGGGGCTAAAACTACACGGCAGGACCTCAAAGTACAACTTCTCATGCCGCAAATTTGTGCAATAAGGAGCCACTACAGGTGAACTTAATCCACAATTAAACTGTAAAATAGGACTTGGGAAAAAAATCAGGCATGACACTTGTAACCCCACAAACAGACAAAAAGGAAATGTAACAGACAAGAGGCAGGAGGTGCCGCAGAGGTCCTCCTGCCAAATCATGGCAATTACTCAAGTGGAGCAGACATGAACTCACTGACTGACCATTAATTCACATTCATATTAAATGAGCCAGCAAATATTTAATCAGAGCGGATTTAGGGGAGGAAACGTCAAAGTTAATCTTTGATGAGTGGGCCGACATCCAGCTCAGCTTGTGCTGCAGGCAAACGGCTGCACAATAAATATTCCTCATATCTGTCCTGGGACTCATTGACCAGAGGGCAGGGTTGAGCAAGACAGAGCTGTGGTCAACTCTACTCTGCGACACCTCTCGAGTTCAGAGATAACACTTAGCTGTCACACACACAGAACTGGTGGGTCCAACACATGAGGAGTCAGAGGGCTGTCTGAAAAACATGCGGCACAACTGTGGGATGCCAGAGACAGCAGAGAGCATCAGCCAGTGTGGTCATGATGACTGTTTTGTGTTTTGAAGGAAAGAACCAGCCAAGGAAATATATAAAAAGGCTATTGATGCATGTTTCTGATATTCATTTTTGTCAAGGGTCAATCAAATCAAAACTCTGAAGAGGTTGAATAAGTTGAAGTTGGATATTTTGTCTTGAAAGCAGAAAGAATATTCAGTCTTACTACTCAGTTCTGCAGATGTAATCAATTTCCATTCCCCCTGTCTCCCCGTTGCCAAAATGCATTCTTTTCATTTGAATGTGGGTGAGGTTTTTAACTGTTAGAGCTCAAAATCCCCAGTGAAAACCCAACCAGCTGAATTAAATTAGTTGTGATTTTCTCCCTGAGTTTAAAGTGGGATTTGTTGCTGTTCTTTTACAAGGGTAAAAGTTTGGAAAGTACAGAAAATTAGAGTTATGATTTGGTCCACACGAACACCAGCACTGTATGTTCCCATGAAACTAAACTGCATTGTTCATCCAATACAAGGACATTTTCTGTCAGATTAAGCTTGAACTTAATGTCCTACAAAATGTTTCTAATTCAGGTCCACAGAGGAGGTTGAGGTGGATGAATGCCTCAAGCAAACATTGGACTCTCACCCTGTTTGCGTCCTTTGTGAAACCAAAGGTCAAAGTTGTTTTCTGTTGCATAACAAAGACACTTTATTTAGCCCCAAACATGGTCATTTAATAAACCTAACCACTGTATTTTGTTTACCATACCTAAGCAAACTTTATCCATTTCCCACAAAGTGTAACTTTATTTCAAACTAAAATGTTAGCCATGTGCTTAACACTACAACTGTATGCAGGAGAAAAACCTTATTGAGTGCAGTTTCACTGTCTCACGTCGCTGTTAGGACACAGGGTTGACCCTGATAGTATAGAAACAGTGAGTGTTAGCAGTGGCAGGAAGAAGATGTTATCATGTGCAGCAGCATTAGTGGGAGAGGAAACCATTTGAGTGTCCTCTCATTGTCCTTTTTTATTGTCCCATCCTGTAAAAGTACTGTACTGTAGCATGTCTTGGGTTCCTCAGCAGCTGAAGGGTTAACAGTGTTAGCTGCAGCAGCCCTGACCCTCCCCTCACCCTGGGGCCTGTCTTTCCGCTCTCCTGGTGTGTTTGGCCTGCCAGTGCGCATTAGCCGTGTTTGTCAAATCAAATCAAACTAAAGATCACATTCCTCCTGCGGTGATAACGCTGGCCATGCTTGTGTTCAAGTTTACACAGAGTGTTCCACGCCATCCTACTTGCAAAATTGCCTGGTGCCTCATTACAGGTCCAGTAGAAATAATGGTGCTGGTGAAAACTATAAGAAAATGTTTTTTTTCAGGCATTTGCATTTTAGATAAAGACTGCTGAGGAGGTTAGGTGCCAAACTTTTGCTGCTCTGCAGAACCGATTCAAGTGGCTCACTCAGCGCAGATGGCAACTCTGAGGAGTGCGTGACCCCTGACAACTGGAGTGTGAACATGACTGCTTCCAATAACAGCAGGATCGCAACGCCAAAGCAGTTTTTTTGGCAAAAGTGTTTGGCAAAAGTCTCCATGGTATGAGCTACAGTTTTGGCTTCCTTTTTTCATGCGAGCCATTTTAATTAAACCTGTGTTTGATCTCAGTGTGTGCCCACATTAGAGCTTGGCCTAATGCCCAATCCACTTAATTACTGGTGGCCACTCAGAAGGGAAGCTCATCAGAAAAGATATTTGCAAGAAACTCTGAACAGTGACAGATTATGTGAATCCAGAAATGCATTTTTAAACTCCTGACAACCTTTTGGCAGCTTTTTTCCCTTATTTTTCTTTCTGCTCAACCAACAAGATGAATGTAAACCTTTTATTACAGACAACATCTACCTCTGCTTCAGTGTTGACACCGTAAAGTGCCACTTCACATACCCTGTGATAAAGCGTCTGAAAATAGTGCTCCACTGTGCATGCTGAAATTGACTCCATGTTATTTATCAGAAGGTTATCTGTAACTAAAACGTCTGTGTGTAATCTGCCAGGAAGCCTTGAATATGTGGAACAAACGTGGCATAAAAGTAAACAAATCTGTGCTGTAATGAGTGTAGACAAGCTGCAGACTGGAGGCAAGTCAGACATCAAGTGCCCCCACGCTCCTTTCATTAACCTCTCATTAGTGGCCTGCAGAGAGGTTAATGAAACAAGACTTTTTTACATTTAATTTTAGATATATCACCTGTGTCATTTCAGTATTTGAAATATTTTATTTTCATATTAAATGGACATTTTCCATCTAAAACAGTCGTTTGTATGTGCATTATTAAAGTGAAAATAATTAACCCCATGTCTAACAGAGTTAGGAATACAGTGGGAAAAACAAGTGGATTGGTGACTCAGATATTCCTTGTATTTTTCAGTTGAAAAAAGCTAAGAGAGCTTGTTCGGTGAATTGAACTTGCTTAAGCGCAGTGCATCTTGGTACATGTAGTCACGGCTGATGTGCCTCCACTGGCAAAGGAACTCCACTTTCTGTCAGAATATTAAACACTGAGAAATTTATTGCTTCAACTGCTTACATATACTGTCATTTTCCCATGGCAAATTATCCCTTTCAATAAAGTCACAGCTGGACTGAAAAGCTCTGTTTCTCAGTGCAGATCTTGCCAATTCTGGTTTGGACTATGAAGAAGGAAAACAGTCCAACTGCTGACTGTTAAAACAAAGCACACAGACATATTTTTCCACTGTGGTCTGACAGTAAAAGTGTATGTGTAAAGTGTAAAATATGGGGATTTTTAAAGTTCCAAAGCAACAAAGGTTTTCAGCACCTTTTTCACTTCACAGTGAAAAGATTTGTTTGATTTTACATATTTTTAATTCTGAATGTCATGTTTAGTAAGGGAGTACCCTAAATATCAATTTAAAATATGGTAAACACACACTGAATGGATTCTGATGACCCTTGTGTTTGTTCTTAGACTGAGTTTGCATTTATTTTTTTGTTTTGGGATGTATTTTTCCTGCAAAATGTAAAACAGGCTGAGGCACTTACTGAAGAGATCTGTTGCTTTCCTGAAATGATATCTGTGTTTCGCCCTGTTGGTTACACCCTACTAAAGCCTGGAGATGATTAGAAATACACGTACATTTGGCATTTGAGAGGTTGAACAGACCAATCACAGTTAGGGTTTTTAAGTACACCCTACGAAGCTTAAAAATTAAGCCCAGGATGGCAGGGAAAAAGCTCATTGTAATCCTGATAATACTCAATGGTCCATTAAGCTCAGTGGTGACCTTTTACTCTGAAAGAGAAGAGGTAAATTAAAGGGGTCTAAAAATAATGTAATCCTCTTCTTTGACTGGTGCACAGTAGCATTAAGCTGCAGCATTGTAATCGAGTGACTGATCATCTTTGCCACCAGTGGCCTCCACGGTGCTAAGCAACTGACAGTCAAAAAAAGGAAATAGGGGGAAGGAATAATAGCTGCATTGTGATTGTGGACACAAAGCAGCAGAGTTCAATTAGGCATGAGCAAAAAGACAAAAACGGAACAAGTCATTTGCACAAAATCTGGATTAGAGCTAATTCTTCCACTCATAGACTTGTTTGGTCATGCAGAGCCTGTTTGTTACTCTGAGGGACAGAAAGAAATGAGAAGGAGAATTTATACTATTCTGGGGAGAAATGTGCAAAAAAAAAAAAAGATGGTTACTGTAAAGACAGTTCTGGCACTAATGATGTGCCAAACAGAGAGAAATATCCCAGATTCCTATTGTGTGAATTTCAGACCCTCCCTCAGTGGCTGCCACTCCCACATCCCAGTTGGCCACATGGATGGACATTTGAGAAACAATCACTTGAATCGGTCCTCTCTAATGGCTTCATAAAAGAAGTAATTATTCTGCAGCGGGGAGGCGCTGTCAATGGGAGATCAAATGATGTCTTCCACTATCCAACCTTAACAAAGCTCTTCATTCAGGGCCCTACAGAATATCGGCAGTTCAGTTTTTTCAAAGACGAAAGGAGCTTTTTCCCCCCTTTTCTTCTCCCACCTTCACTAAGCACAGAGGATCTCTCTGCTTTAATTAAAAGTGAATTCTCTCGGCTCAGTTCTGCTGCAAATCTCGGTCCTCTCTGCTTGAATAGACTTAAGAGGGGATTGCAGTGGGTTTCAGCAAGTGTTTAGTTGGTGAAGAGGAGGAGGATGAGGGGGGAAATAGGAAATGAACACAACTAGAGGCATTTTTAACAACACATTATCAAGTTAAAGTGTGAAAGCACAATAGAAACAGCAGTTATTTATTAACTGCACTCTGTTTTTTCCTGCTGGACACTCAAAAAAACCTACATTTCACTGAGGAGAAATGCTCTCAGCAATACCAAAGAGTGGGTGTTTGGCTCAGATATATATTTGGAACCGCTTGCTATTAAAGATGTTTAATATCAATGTGACTCAGTATTTACTATTTCTGGGCTTGAACAACTGTTCTGTTAAACAAGAGGTCAGAAAAAACACAATCTCAATCTGTGATATCAATTTTAAAGATCGCCTCCACTCAAAAATGTGTTTTCTTTAAGTTTATATTGCTTGAAATATCCCACCTTGACTTTTCTGGCTATGCAAAGTTGTGTTTTTGTAAGCCTCTACTAAAGAGGAAGAGGTCTGTGCACTATAAAATATATCTTCTTTAAAAAGACATAAGGCAGAATAGAAACCTGAAACCTTTATTGCAGAGGAGCTGTGACAGAACAGAAAGCAAAAAAAACACACTGTAACATCACAGCAGATATTACTGTATGCTTCACAACCACTGCTGCTGTCAGCCTCTGCCAGTTACAAGATAACAAACAAACAGTGGATGCTCACATTCACGACTGTGCTAGTTTCTGATTTTGTGTGCACAACAGACCCTTCAGCCTCTGCTGAACCTCCTTGATGTTTCCTAATGGAGAAAACAGACCAGACACCGAAGCGATCACTGTGGACGTGACCCCGAGCACCCTGTCGTTCAGGGTGCTCATTTGGTTAGCATGGGTGCCAAAAGACATCAGGGTGCCAGGAGTTCGTCCTCCTGTATGAACCGGCTTAATGATTGCCATCTTTTTGCACACTGATCTTTCACCGGTCAATCTAGTGCAAACCATGTTGAACAAATTATTAATCATAGCAGAATATTTTTACATACTTTAAAATGTGCCTGGAGGGGTTGTAAATCAACGTGAGGTTATAAATTTGTGGAAATGTCCCTGTTGTGGAATAAATAAAGAAAATATCCTATCTTATCTTTTGGGGAATATTTCACCAAACCTCCAGACTTGCTAAGAAAAGCTAACTACATTCTGATTCCAGCTATACTTAATGCACAGATTGAGATTAGTCATCTCATTTCACTCCCTGAAAGGAATCGTAAAGCATATTTTCTTAAACTGCAAATGTCCATTGAAACATACAACAAACATACTTTTAAGGTGCAAACAGTTTCTTATTGACGCATCCAGTATATAAAAAAAGCAATGCTGGCATGTATTTGGGATGCCACAAAGGCATTTCTGCTGTGGCCCTGAGAGGTCAGGGCACTGCAAATAGCACAGCACAACACAATAGAGACAAACGCTGCAAGTCCCACAACACACTATAATAAGAAAGAGGCGCTTCACAACAGAAGTGTTTCCAAGGGACACTTAAATGTGACGCACACCTGTCTCCACACCTGCAGGCAGGGTGATCTCTCTACAGTAAACATTTACAGGATGTAGGTAATATCCGTCGCTGCCATATTCATGACTTAAAATGACGCTATTTTGTGTGTGGCAGCAGATTATGTGTGTAGTGTATAACATTAGTAGAACAACACTTTGACCAAAAAAGCTATTTTTAAGTTCTTTGCTTTTCTGTGAAAACTGTGATGATACGGTTTGCTCCTGTCTTATTTATCTGTGCAACTTGGAAACCTGCAAGCTTGAACTTCCTTTAACTTTCAACTACTTTTATCTGCTAACGTTAGCTGCTACGTAGCTAACTGCAGAGAGAAGTCAGTCTGGGTTCATTTGTTTACATAGCAGCTAACTAAGCCTTTTTCTTAATGTGCTGTGTTGTGCAATTTGCTGCGCTTTTTTTCTTTTCTTCTTGTGTGATTAGCAGTGCCCTGACCTCCCAGGGCCGCCACATTTCACTCTATTTCTTGCCAACGTCAAAATAAATACAGCAGTATCTTACAGTGGTATAATAATAGTGTTGTTGGGAGAACTTATCCACAGAGGAAGATGTTGACACAACTGTCCCTCTGGATACCGCAGCTTCTTCTGCTCTGTTGGACAGAGTAAGAACAAAAAAACAGAGTGCTTGGCGGAGCAGTGAGAGGGGAGACAGACCCTCTACACATTCAAGCTCCTGTGTCAACGAGCAGCCACTCTGCTGAAGTGTCCTTAAGCAAGAAGCTGAAGCCTCCAGCACTGCAACAAACCCGCCACTCCGAGAGGAATGAAAAGAGCATTCTGAATTTATTTTAAAGAAATATAACAAATGACAGCTCGGTCTGAAATTACTTTGCCAAAGGCAGCTATTACAATGTGTGCCTCAGAAGCACTGAAGACAGTCGAGTTGTGAAATGAGACGATGGCAGCAGGGTGAGGATGGTGTCTTTGAAGTCATCAGTATTGACAAAAATCTCACTTACCCTCTGCTACAGTCCTCTCTGTGCTTTTAGAAAAACCCCAGTGTGGTCTCACAGACCATCTTACAAAGCTGAATCAATTTTCAACCAGAAAAATCATTACACCTGCTGGTTGATTCATTGTGATTTTCAGCTCACTGTCAACAAATTTCACATTTAAGATTTTGACCGATGTGTGTCCTTCGAGAGCTGGATAAGTCTGCAAAGAGAGGATTAGAGAGGATACAAAAGATGTTGTCTGGAATAAAGGGGCGATCCTGCCCACAGCACCACATGCTGGGATCACTTCAGACGATTTAAGAACCTGGAGCTGCATGTTGCTGTCTCAGTGTGAAGCATGGTTAACAGTAGGTATTCACTAAAACAGCCGAGTGTTTTGTATTTCAAGAGACATGTAACCAAATGTATCCAGCTGCTACTATCAATAATGTAAGTTGTTTGTGTAGCTTATGTATTGGTTTGGACTAGTTGATAACATATTTGTGTGTAAAATCTGATAGTAATCAGAGTGAGGTCCATGAGAATAAAAAGTACAATGTTTATCTTGAGTAAAAGTAGAAAGGATCGCAAAGAGGAAATGTTTGAGTTACAGCATCTAAAGGGAGCGAGACGATTGGCTTTTTCCGGAAGTTGTTTACCATCTAATATTCAAGAATTGCTTTACACATAGCATGCAGACAGAAGAGCCTATGTTGTTTAAAGAACTTCAATTTTGACAGTGTTTTTTAGTGTTACAGCTGATAATGGGGCTCAATCAGCCAAGGCAAAAAAAACCCCACAAGCATAGAAAAGAAAAATTTAAGGGGAAAGTCACCCTTGGTCACTGTAGGTGTGCATTTACACCAAGGTAAACACTATTACCTCAAAAGTCAGTAAACATGCTTGAATGCTTGAATTCCACATCTGACTGTCAACGAACACAGAGCAAAGCTGGAATCCATATGATGGAAGGAGCTGTTTTATGGCAGATGTTAAGTGCATCTGCTTCTTTTTTTGGTTAAGTAATGTTTGGAAGTAACTGTAAACCAATGGAGTTTAATAGACAACATTTTGAGCCTTTTTCCTCACATGATTGAAATGATACTTGAAAACTATAAGAGAGGAAACCAACCATAAAAAACTCAAGAGGCTTCAACTTTATCCCACATACTGCCACCTCAACAGAACAGAGTGTAATGCAGCCGAAACATGTGTTTAGAGGCATGACACGAATCGAGTTCTTTCTCCACTGGATAAAATATACTCTTCCCATTAGTATGCAGTCTATACAGCTTTCACCGCCTACACATACAACCCACAGCAGAGTCAGAAGCATTTGATGCCTGTGCTTGTGGAGTCATTCAAAGTCTGTCTGGGACATTAACGTGAAGTGAAGGAAGATGAGACAATTGAGCAAAGCAGGTACAGCAAAGAGAACTTTAACACAAAAGAGTCTCTGAATTGCCGTGAACATCATCACAGACTGGTACTTTATTTTCCTTTAATAAAAAAGGAATGAAAGGACGGCATGAGAGCCGTCAGCTCCTCTGCCACTCCTCTGAGTGTTGATGTACACAAGCCATTTAGCTGTTTTTGATGAGCTCTTCATGTGCACAGTCACGCAGGGCGCTGAGCTGGGTGCAGTGGTCTGGATGCATTCATTTGAGGAACATGAAGTGTGTGTGGAAGGGTGCTCTGTAAGCATGCCTTGAAAAATGTGAACTGAACCGTGGGCCTCATCAGCATCACGCAAATCAGCCTGTAAAGGTCGAGCAGCACCAGAGGCCTGCTGTCAACATATCCCCTCCAATTATATATGAACGTCATTAGAGGTCTTGTTGCTTGTATGCCCTATTTTTAGACAACTGTTGTGTTGTTGTTGTTGTTGTTGTTGTTGTTGTTGTTGTTGTTGTTGTTGTTGCTGACAAGTTGTCATTATGTCCTCACTGTTGGGCCTGTCAGCGCTACATGAAATGTCTGAGTAAATTAGCATGTTTAACTCACAGTCTCACAAATCTTAAAGTAATGAGATTATAAAGTTTACAGTGTAAATTACTTTTCTTTTGGGGAATTGTCTACAAATTATGTTAAAATATTTAAACGTATGTGTATATGTGTTTTAGTGCCTGTTTACCTGCCAATACCTGCATACCCCATTTCCTTATCTAACACATAAGTCAGTTTGTTTTCATGAAGCAGCACCCTCTGGATCTGAAAACGTGCACAAGTCCTTTGAGCCTGCATTCTTTCTAAAGTCCAGCAGGGGGCAACTAAACTGGCTGCAAAAAGAAGTCCAGTTGTGTGAAAGCCAACAAAAAATGACTTGTGGCCTCAATCTTCCATACTTCATTGTTCATTTTGCATTTTTGGCCCTGTTTAGTTTAAAATAGACCATCATAGAGTGTACTTAAGGGAGTAGCTACCTTATGAATAAATAGTTGTCTCGTTCTGCATTGAGTAGCAGAAAAAGAGGCAGTTATTCATTTTGAATTACAGCTGCACCTTGATAACAAAGGCAGCTAGCAAAGGCTAGTGTTAGCTGATAAGTGCTTTCTTCTCCACTCTTTTATTCAGATGTGGTCACTTCTGGCTAGAAAAAAACAAGGCAACAGCCAAAATACTAAACTCAGGTTTCAAAACAGCAGCCCAAAAACCAATAGGGGACTTCGCATTGACTAACTGACTTCTTTTATGCAGGCTAGGATTTAAAAGCCATGTAAGACAGACCTATTTCAGGACAATATCTAGAATCAGTAGAAAGTATGCATACCCGTGTAGATAATATAATTACTGCGACTTTAAAGAGAAATGCTTCATTTGCAGTACTTCCTACTGTAACAGTTCTGTTTTCCAGAATCTAAAACTGTTGTCGTCACAGACGGTACAGAGTTAAACTCTCAAGGAAATTGAGAAAGGGTCACTTCTGCAATGATGTAAAGGTTACATGTACTGTAGGCTGTGCATGCACACAGGGGAGAGCTGTAGTATGCCATTAAATGAGCCTGTATGTGTGTGTGTAGACTGAGAAATGGGCAAAGTGTCTGGGGATTCAGGCCTTCTGGCAGCTGCCTACTTTGGGCTTTGCAGGAAGGAGCAAGCCTCAGCACCGCAGCCTCTAATAAGATGAATAAAATATGACGAGCATGCAGCAGTGTTTCACTGTTGCTCTGATGCAACATGGACAACATCTCCGGAGCAACACAAGAAAGACCGAGTGTTTACGACTATGTGTGTGAGAGATACAGAAACTGAAATCTCTGCAGCAACAGAGCAAGACAGCAGCGAGGTGCTCCATTCTTTCGACAAAAGAACACCTGCACTTCAGTCCAAATTTGCTGTGGTTGTATTTACCTCAAGGGTCAGTTCACTCAGCCAAGAAACATACATGGATTTTCTCACTTCCCCAGTTGTGACATCTTGCCATGCAGATAGTTTTGGTTTTATGTTCACTGAATTCCTGCCTCAGAGACAGAAGTGATTCTTTATTCTGTAAAAAGGAGTTTCACAGAAGTGAAGTCTGTGGATCTTCCAGAATAACTGAGACAAACCGACAACAAGACACTTTTCAATGCTGTGAGTGCCACCTTAATAAAACTGTAGTGAAGGCAGAAATCTCAAAGGCAGATAACTAGAGACCTCAGCAGATAAATCTGAAACTATCTGCGCAGTCAGTAATGTTAAGTGGCTGCACTCACTGAAAAAACCCACCATAGACCCATTTTATTCTTTTCGGAAGGCAGCAAGGGATACTTAGGGGGAGGTCCGTCAACAGTAAATGCCACAAAGAAATGGTGTACATCATTGAAAAGCTGTGAAGCTGAAGATTAATTTAAGATGCACTTTAGCACTGTGAGTCAGAATTTTCTATTCATAAATCTGACACAAACATTGGGTTTTGGTAAGGTGCTAATCAAAGTGTGTCTTAAAGGGCTTGCCAATACCCAATGGCATTTTCAGGCCTTCATAATTCGAAAAAAGTGGTTAAAATGTCTCCAAAAAACACACCAAGACAATAAGAACATTGAAAAATCCATGTTGTGATTATGAATAAAAGACTTCTGCAATAACTTAATATTTCAGCAATAGCTCTGAGCCTGCTGCAGCCTCTTACAGACAGCTGGCCATCTGACATTACTGGCAGGCCCAAGGGCCTCAAAAGAGTTAAGTTTGTTAGCACTGAATTCACTTAACTTCACAAGAAAAAATGTAGCTCTGTGGCAGTTATTGTTGTAATGAGCAGGAGCCTTCCAACAGTAACAGGCCAACATGGAAACCCTCAGACCAAACAGTCAGTCATAACGCCGCAAACTTGACAAATAAGCACAAAAGCTGAAAGGCTAGTAAATACTCAATAAACGGTTGAAGTGTTCAGCTTCAGCTATTTAAAATGGAAGTGGTATGAATGCAAACGTGACAGGAAAAAAAACTGAGAAAAAGGGAGCGAGCTGAATCATCAACACTTGCAGAACAATTTCTCTGAAACGGATCAAAAGCAGCCTCTCTGTGTTTTCTCTGCGGTCAATTATTATCGAACCGTTCCATGAATCCACCTCTTCCGTTGGAGAGGCACAATGAAGAGGTGCTTGAGCCCATCTGATACTGCTGCAGTGGTGCGTCAGACACACACACACACACACACACAC
>JAOWBC010001486.1:13764918-13786228 GCA_028566105.1 Hypoplectrus providencianus
TTAAACATAACCCACGACCAGCATAACTCCTGACTCAGGAGTTTCAAGACAATGCACAACTGTGGCATTGAGACATCAACATCTACTCAATCCCAACCCATTTTTTTGTGAGGCTGTGTAGGAAACACACTTTAAAACATGAATACAGTACATGAACTCTAAGGGTGTAAAATCAACCCGTCAAAAAGCTGAACCATTCACCACACAAACCATTCAGTTTGCTTTCAGTGTTGAGGGGAAACAAAGGTAGCGAAGGGCAACAAAAAAGAAAAGACCATCTGTGAGCATTGTAGGACAGCCAAATATGCTAAACTGAGGCCTAATGCATCTAACATGATGGTGCATCTATGCGTCACCTGAACTTATCTCCTGATGTTAGGTCAAGTAACACTTTTGTTCTTGAACACATTTTGCTGATTTCCAAAGTGATTATAAATGCAAACAACAAAACACAGAGAGAAGACTGGAAACAGTTATGTATTTTAAGCTGCCTAATGTGGAAAATGAGCCAAATGAAAAATTGGATCCATGAGCTGCAACCATAACTGGACCATGGGCTTGTTGCACCCATCGACAGAATTGCAAAGATGTAAATGTTCACAAACTGCCTCTCTGTGAGATCAACATTGGTATCCCACACCACTGTCACGCTTTGATTAACACAGAGAGGTTTTTGTGCTTGTTTTGCATTCAGACTTAATCCTGATGTGTGCTTCACTCCTCTCAAACCCACCTCCAGATGTTCAGCCGCTGTGTGCTTCCCTGCTGCACGCAGGATTTCCCGCGTCAGATCGGGGTGATCATCCATTCTGTTTAACTGCAAATCTCCTTGTGTGTAAACTGTGCGCTTCAATCAGTTTTATCGTTCTGTCCCTGACAGTCACGGCTGTTAAATCAATGGCTTAGAGCAACTGCATTACACAGATCTTTAAAGGGCATGTACACAAATAGACATTCACATGTAAGCAGAATGCACATGAGAGAGCGGATAGATGGTGCACAGCGAGCCTCCGCTGCACCTGGCTGCTGTGTGCTTGTTTTTGGAAAGTGGGTCCACCTAAAAGATTAACTTTAAATGATAGAGTAAAGTGGGTTTGTCTCACCTGTGAGGTTACTCAAAGCCTACTATGTCCCTTCTGGCTCCAGCACCTGCAATCTGAATGAGCCAGTCAGTTATTACCAGCTTAACACTGGTCTGTCCTTAAGGGACGATGTGCTGACACAACAGAGGATGACTCTGCATATTTCAGCAGCATCAATTCATGGCTTGGTTGCTGTCTGTCGCCTGTAGCGCTGTCACCTACAATTACTCTCCTCTACATGGTGACTCAGCGACGGACTCCAACTTAGAGGGACACTCTTGAAATCACCAGTGTGCAGTGGTGATATTACTCATGCTGAATCAGGCGGACAGGACGGGACAGTGGCCAAGCAGTCCTAAAACTCTCAGGCTGATGTTTGAGACAGTCAAACTAAACTTAACTGTTTTGCAGATAGATGTAAAACCTTCCTTCTATTTCTATGTCTTTTTCAAGGGTAAACTTGCATGTGCATACACAGTGGAAGGTCAGCAGTAGGGGGTAAATCGTGTGGTGAAATAGATAAAACTCCAGATGGGCCAAAGCAGCATCAAACCCTTGTACATCTGCATCTCAGGCCAGAAGTTGCTCCATTGTGCGCATTGTGCTGATCTTTGTGTGACCACCACTGGTTTTTCTGCCTGTCTGATGCAGAAGACAGAAGTAAATAAATGATAATGGGCTCATTGTGTAAAATATCTGCTCTCTCGTGGGGATACATAGGCGGCCGTATGAAAAGGGGACAAAATGTTCTTTCATTTTCAAATTGTGACCGGTTAAATGGTCCTTCTGGTGCTCCTGTTTCATGTCACCATCTGACAAATGGCTGTTATGAGCACAGATAAGCACCCCAAAAGTAACTCATGTGAATTAAAGCTGCTGGATATCTCTCTCCTCAGCGTTTTCCACATACAATGCTGCACCACATACCACAAAGCATGACAACAGTCCAAGTCTATCAGAGATAATTTTATGCATCATACCACGCATTTCATGTTTGTTTACACAGAGAGGTTTCACCCAAGAGACCAATCTAGCTTTTGTGCTGTAAACAGAGCCTCATGAGAAATCTACTGGAGCTACAGTTTAGGAACAAATGTATTACTGTGACTTTTATATGAGAAATAGGGTCGCTCCTCATTTGTCACATGTCTTTGCAATGTGACAGGGGTAAAGACATTCAAACCCTGTTGATGCTGAAAGAATAGCAGATATTCCCTTTAGGTTAGCCGTCACTTGCGTGGACTTAATATTGTTGTCAGAAGTAAACATGTGCCTCTTTGTCACAGATGATTATTCAGTTTCAGGTTTCTTCCTGGAAAATCGAAACACTATTGTCAGAGAGCCATTGTGCCTCCTTTGAGGTGCTAAGGCTCCTATTATTTGTCTCATGACACACGGACCAGGTAACATGGGAACTGTCAGCGTGGCCTCCAGCACTACAGGAACAATGAAACATCAGTTCTGTTACTCATCTTCCGGAGAGCAAAGTTGACATCAGTTCTGCATGTGGAGGTGTGTAGCTACCACGTGAATCTAACCAAGAAGCATTTGTTTGTGAGGAGGAGGAGGTATTCGTTTCCCACATCTAAACTATGTTCTGTGATCACAACAACATGTGAGAAACCTTTTGTTCATTGTCATAATCAATCAAGTGTTGTCCATCCAAGAGTTCAAAACCAAAAACAGTGAAACTCACAATTTAGAAGATAGAACCAACAATCTTTCATCATTTTTGTGAGAACAAGTGCACAGCCATGCTAGCAGTACTGTGACCATACTTAAGCTAAATGCTAACAGCAGCCTGCTAACATGCGCGGATGATGCTAGCACATAAAATGTTCACCACTTTAGTTTTGTGTGTTAGCAAGCTCACTTTTCCTATTTTGCCCTACACACAGCTGAGACTGATGGAAATCTGAAGAAAGCAAACTACTGCAAACATTTGTTGTTTGCAGGAGTTTGTAGGTTCTTTATTTCTTAGATTAATATGCAATCAGACTTAATTGTGCAACCAGTGCAGCCATTGTTGGCCATTTAAAATAATGCAAGTTTATGGCTGAATAATCACCTATTTGATGTAGCATACATCATTGAAAGAATACATCCTTTTACAAACGCATCTGCATTTCCTGTTTTTGGATGTGCTGTCTAATTATCTGGCAGAATTGGGGTTTTAGTCAAAGTCTGATTCGATTTTTTATAATTTAAATATTTATGTATTTATGTCTATTTAGTTTAATATAGTTTTCAGCAGTACTAAACTGCACACACATACAAATTTGTGAAGGCACAGCATATATGTTCTGTACAGTCATGTGAGTAGTTATTGTAGTTGGCTCTGTATAATTGATTGATTCTCAAGTAAATAATGTTGCTCATTCAGTGTAACAGTCTCAAATAATCATCCCTGTCAAATCGTAACCCAAACACAGTTGGATCCAATTCCAGCCACAAATAACAACCATAATTGATTTACTTTCCCTCCTCTCATTTTCCACTGGGATATTTCTGTTGCTTTCTCACGTCATTCAGCTGATAATCACGTGTCATGTTCATTGATCTGTGTAGTGATTTATTATCTGCCTGGTGGCAGGCACCCATGGGACCAATCAGCGACTCTCATCGGGATCATTGGTGAAACCTCGGGACACAAAAAAAAAGACATCACTCTGCTCTATGTCGAGTTTTTTTTCTGCACTGCGGTAATCATTTCTAACTGATGAGAAACTTTACAGTTCCTTCCTGGAATAGTTCTCATTGATTTGACACAGGAATAACACAATCGATGGGTGTAGTTGCAGTGCACTCTCTTTGACCTTTCAACCAATAAACACTTGCTTCCCACTCTGCAGGCTGCTTTTTGGCAACAGTTGCAATTACATAAGGGAGATACAGCTTTGTATTGTGAGTAATTCTTTTGTTTGAGGGTTTCAGACAAGTTGCATAAATTTCCATTTGCTTTGCTGGGATTCAAGGGCGATCATGAACATTTCTTTTGTGTAGATCTGCTGGTAGGACTGCTACAACTCAAAAAAGGCAGAGAATTTATCTTTACTAACTTCCACAAGCTCATTAACATAACCCAAGCATCTCATAATCTTACCTTGTGAAAACTTCTCTTTGCAACTCAACAGATGTACGGCTGCACTTCTTCTTGGTGTTGCCCCCTTGGGAATTTAAACAAAGAGTACACATAAAATGCTGCGGCAACTTCCAAATTGTTTTCTTTGACGACCGTAAAGTGACATTATCATTGCAAATCAATCTACTCGCGCAGCAGGATGAGTGGTGAACAGAGGCATTGCTGCTGCTTTACATCTGTTCTCTTATGACTGTAATAGTGACAGTTTCATTATCATCACCGATGTGAGACGCTCATCTGAAGCCTTCCCACATACACAGCCTCTAACTTCCTGTCTATCTTTATGTAGCACTATGGTCCGCCTGCACCCACAAAACCCCCAAAACAGTTTGAGTCAGTAAATATTTGTCATGTAGTGAAGTGAGTAGCATCATGATCCATCGCTGTCGATCCATACTCTGTGTGCTGATAGTGACAGTCTGGATAAACCGTAACACTGTGACTAACTGGAAGTCATACATCAAGTACCGCCGACAGACAGCGACGCTGACTTATTCTCTGTCAAACTGTGTCCTTCAGAGAGGCTGTGTGGGCCGGGACTGGACTGATAAGCTCCACTTGGCTCTATTAACACAAACAAAACTCCCTGTGTTTGTTGCATTAAGATTTTATCTCAATCAGTTCTGTTCAGAGGGATGTGAATTGTCCACTCAATGAAAGATGTTTCTTCTCAACACATGGTTTCATAAACCATACTAAAAAACCAGACTGGGGCTCTCAGAGACAGCCTGTGGCAGCATAGAGGCAGCCAGACATTTTAAAACTTTCAGGGCTCAGCCCAAACCAAGGGAGCTCCAGGTCCCTCAGGGAGATGCTTTTTTCCATTCACTGCAGCTATATACACTAATTTTAAAACCTTTTGATAACAGGATGCCTTAAAAGAATCTGTTCATCTTTTGGGAAAACATAGCAGTTGCCAAAAAATTCCTCCAGTAGAGCCTACATCCTATTTTGTATCTGATTGTTCTCCATCTGTCTTTATCATCCTAAAACTGTATCACAACAAATGTTGAGGATGACTTATTTTTTACTCCTGCCACCTAAATATGGGAAGACATTGTGTCATATTACCATGGTTAAGTAATATAACATAAGTAGGGTAAGAGTTTATTGTAAGCAGCATCTTCAAAAACAATATCTCCAAACTTAACAAGTAAATAGACCGTTTGACACATATTAGTGCTTGTTTTACACAAGTGGCTTGCGGTACAGCAGAGTATTTTTTAAAAAGCACAAGGGGCATTATACATATACATATTGATCACAGTTGTATAAAAGGTTGCAGTTAAAGGCAAAAAATAAAATAGAAAAGTCACTAAATATAAATAAATGCAATAAAGGCAAAAATAGAAGCATAAAAAGTAGAGAAAAGCCTATAAATAATGAAGTGATTTATAGGAAGCCACTCATTTTGTGAGCCTCATCTCCTCAGGCAGGTCGTTTCTAAGCCGAAGGGTCCTGATAGTGAAGTCGGAGTCCCAGAATACTCTCGATCCCCAGCAATGCTGAGTAAGTGTGGATTATCATACTATGAATAGAAGATAAGGCCCACAGCAGAAGATTTACCCAATTCTATTCAATTTCTTTAGGGATAGTGTTGTAGTAGATGCTGTAGTTGTTGTAAAAATTTCCCCCCAGAACAGAATGTTTCATATATATTTCAAAGACGAGTCAGGGAAACTGAGCTGAAATTAACAGTTGAACAAATTAAAGGTACTTTTAAAAACCTTTTAAAAACATTCATACCTTTTGAGAATCTGGAGCCCCAAAAGCCTCCCCCCTCATACTCCACCATGCTCCAACCTGCACGGCAGCATGATATATTAGGCTGTAAAATAACAATGGTGATTAAATGCCCCAAGATACCGTTCATTTAGCAGTCGATGGGGAAAAAGGAAGCAGGTTCTGGCTGCTCTGCTTCTCATAGAGACAGAGGGCAAGCAGCAGGTCTAGCAGGTAACTTTTTTGATTTCTTATGTTAAGACGATTGGAAAAACCTGCAGGTATCATCTTCGTTTTTCCAATCGTCTTAAAACAAGAAATCAAAAAAAGTTACTTCTATAAGAAGACGAAATGAACATCATTAACTTGATAGGTGTAGCAGGATTTACTGGGGTAGCAGCTAAACCTGGTGATGGCTGCTGGCATTAATAATTCAGCAGTCCCTCTGAAAACTACCAAAAAATAGATAGTGCATTATTTAAAGGGCACACTGAATTAATTAGAAATCTGAATTAATGATGAGATTATCGTAAGCATTCAACTTAATTCTCTGGTAGTCACACTTCAGCAATCAGGGAGGAAAAAGTAGATTTTTACACACTTGGAAAACCGAGGCTGAGAAATCACCCATGCGCTGTAATTGCTATTCAGGAAGCGTCTCAATGTCGTTGCTGCAGCCCGGGGTAGTATTACCAGAGACCTACATCTCTCAGTCACTATAAAAAAATAATGATTCTTTTGCTGAGTTTCATTTGATCCTTTTGCCTCTGCCGCGTGTCGTATCTCATTAGACACATCTGACACAGGCTGGGGTGTTTTGGTCAGTAGTTTCGCTTCCTGTGGTATCAGTGTCGCACACAGCGCTCCAGATTCAACACAGTCACTGGAGAGAAACACATCCTGATGTTTTGTTTATTATTCTGCATGTAAGTGCAGATGTAATTATTTGATTCAAGGCTTGAATTTAAAAAAAAATATTGCACTCAATGAAAAAAGCAGAGTATGCAGATCTAAATACCATTTGAGCTACTTTTACCAGCCGGTTTAATAGATACTTCCTACTGCTCTAAGACCAAAAGTACACAAACTGGGGATGAACGGCAGACATTGATAAATGACTAAGATGTGACACATGCTTTCAAGTGGCTTTGTTGCAGCTCCTCATATCTGCCAAACTGTCTGAAGCTCCGCCTCCTCTCTTTGTCTGCGCTGACTCTGGCCTTCTATTATAGATGACTGTGGCCTGCACGATGAGTGACAACACAGACAAAGAAAAGTTGTAGAGCGCGACTGCGAGAGATAACAGGATATTCAGTTTCTCTTTTAGGAAAATAACAGCTAGATAACTGGAGAAGACTGTGGCAAATGTTACAACAACTATGAATGTGTTTTGGCTTCACATGCTTTGGGGAATTCATCTAAGACAGTTTGATGTCACTGGATACGATCCAGTGTTAAACCATTTTCCCTTTTGCCTCTGGGGACGACAACTAAAAATAAACTGCCTCAAATACCAACTCAAATACAGTGCTTTGTGACTTTCTGAGCAAACCTGAGAAGAATTTTAAGATAGGTTATTTTGCAACTTCCTGACATTTAAAAAAAAAAATCCCCTTTAAGCAAGCCTGCTAACTTGAGCAATAGTGTCAAAGCCGCTTAGGTAAACATTATTAGAAAACAGGGCTGCATGCAACATTATCCCAGTCTGACAAAATGAATACTGAGGCCAGAAAAATCTAATGACTTTATATTTTGTGAAAAACTAATTGCGATGATGCTTTCGAATCCAAAACCAATTTATTGACTTTCGCGCAATTTCCAGTCCCTGACCTACAGTGCATTAACCCACATTACAGGGAAGAATTTTCTTTCTGTGCTCATTGAGGCATTTGTTTGTTTATGAATGCTGTGTAACAATAACTCATTCTGGCAATTGGGTTTGTGTCTCTTTATGAAATTGCGAGGTGTCAAATTGTTTTGTCAGGCCTAGAACACCATGCAGCCCCTCAGTGATAAATAAGTATCATTAAAAATTATTCATAAGCCCCCATGCAGACATGCTCAGAAGCTTGGCAATACACACATTGATCCTGCATTGCATAATTATCAGCTTTCAATGTGTCATCTTAATCTTTGGGATTGCTTTTACTGACCATATACTGACTAGTACTAGTATCTGTGGTTTTCAGTTGTTTACAAAGACCAAATGAAAAATCATACAGATTTTGAAGCAGCCGTCAAATGGCAGCTCAGTGATGTCACCATCATCCATTCTGAGCAAACCCAGGAGGGTTGACCCACTTCATGGTGCAATTTGTCTCAGTAACATCCTCCTTGACTTTCTTCATGTCTTTTGCTGCCACCGTCACAATAAATAAGTTCAGATGACCTTAAAAATGGAGGGAAAGTTACCCTCTGTGTATTTTCCTTTCATGATGACACTGTCACACACAGAAATCAATAAGCATCGACTAGAATCGACTCTGCTGTTTGTCTGACACAGTTCCTGGGTAGTGCAAACGGCCTGGTGGTGGAATTACTTTTTAGTCTGCTACAGCCTCTGCTCTGTTAACCAGAGAAAATGTACTTCATATTTTTAGGTTTCATGATTTATTTAAGGGACGCTATGCAGGAACTGTCCCATACTGTTGTAAAACATTCAAACTTGGCCCATCCTGCTGGGCTGAACAAAAGTGGAAGAAAACCCCAGATTCACTTTGTTTGCTTTTGTGTGAATGGTAATAGTGTATTAGGGGAAAACTCTTGTGAGATGGTTTAGGTTAGACACTGACTATTCAGTGGCTGTTATCAGTAGTTAACCGACTCATGTATATGGCTTAGAAGGAGCCTGCGCCCCCTGCTTAAAGTGCTGAAGGTCGGATTGGCAGCATTCCCTGGTTGCACCGGTTCCCTTTTTCAAAGTTTAAGCTCCAAAACTATCAGGTTAGGTTTAAGAAAAACAAACTATGTGTTTAAGTTAAGTTTTGGGAAAAAGAAAACCCCAACCATTATTTTTTATATTATAAAAAACAGATCATGGTTTGGATGAAGTATTTGTCATGTAAAGTATACATCTGTACATGTGTTTATAGGGAAACGTTCATGATATGTAAATGGCTGATACACTTACTTTTTGTTTTGTTGGCCTTCTTTTTTTCTTTTTCTTTTTTCAGAAAACCCTACATATTATACCTTTAAAGTTCCATACAATGTTAAAAAGTTGTTCAAACCTGATTAGAAGTACTTTTGTTGAAGCACACTGACTTCTTTTTTTTTTGTTGTCAAAATCAACTTAACGCATTGTTTGGCTGTCCTAGAGACTTCAGAAATTTGAGCTTTTCTGAGGTGTCCCCCTGAGATGCTTGTTGGGCTCCTAATTATTTTACTCTTTGATGTTATATTATTGTTATGTTGTAAAGGCCCATTGATTCTCTGAGCAGTGCAAAGATTAAGGGCGGCAGATGATGAGCAGATCCCAGCAAGTGGAGGCGGAGCAAATTAACACATTAGATATCCTTGCGTGTCATAAATTAGGAGGATAATCTTTAAATGGAAAGTAGATAATGTCAGTTGCAAGTAAAATGTTGACATCCACTCACATATATTAATTTAAGTACAAGCACATCTATGGCTGGGAAACTGTGGTAGCCTTCATATGAAGACAAAGAATTACACAAAAGGGAAACAAACACAAAGGGTGCATATTTGGGGAAAAACTAGTAGGGCAGAATGAACAAGATGGATTGAACTACAATGTTGTTTTACATAAATCCATCTTAATTGAATAAAGTTGAGAGGGGTGCAGATGTGTAAAAGCACACAGAGGCTTCATCAACCCCAGAGCCAAATCCAATTCCCTGCCAGTTATGAAAGCAGACTAGACATATTGGAATTTCTGTGCAACCTCATTAGGTTGGCATGGCAGAAAAAGTCTATTTCTGCATCGCAAAAAGAGAAGGGAAAGAGGTGGTCTTTGTACTGTGATGATACACAGCAAATCAGACATTTTTTGAGATAAAAGACATACTTTCCACATGTGCACACCAACACAACATCTTTTCCAGCACTCATCCCTATCCAATCAAATTCTTCACAGAAAGGCCCTTTGAATAGGCAAACATACCGCTGCTTTTTGTATGACGTCCAGCAGGATGCACAAAGCAAGACTCCCTCGCTGTACGGAGCTCATTATACAGAGTCAATTCTGGGCTGTGGAGTCCAGGCATTTCAGTGGGATCTGCACATGACTGATTTTGTCCCATTCACCCCCAAGCTCAATAATGTGAGTTTTTGAAAGGATGCTTTTTTTTTTATAATGTCATGTGCATAATGAATAAGACCATTCAATACTGCAGAAAGGAATATGGCTAAACAAAATGAACCTCAAGTTTAACGTTATGAAATAAAGAAGTTGGTTCAAAAGTTTTTATGTGACATAAATAAATTTACATTTAATAATTCAGTTTGTTTGATGACTGTTTAGGCTCATTGGAAATAGTTGCATAGTGAAAACAACAAAGCCAGAAAGTCATTTGAACTGTTTCACAAAAAGAAACTGAATCTCTGTAAGCGTATAACAGCGGTTCATTTTTGGGATAAAGGCCAACTAGTGCCGTGAGCTGTGGCCTCATTACCAGCAGGAGGTGAGCTCTATTTAGGGACTGACTTGTTATGTATGCACATCCCAAACACACTGAAAGAAAGCTCCCAAAAATCCTCATTAAACAAAGGCAACGATGGAGCAGGGACACACTGTAGCATCCGAGCCTCAAAAGCTCTTATCTGCATATGAATAGTTGGCAAGATACACTCATTAGCATTTTAATAGGTTGAAATGGAAAACATAAATAAACAAATATGCTTATTCAGACAAATCCTGTATGCATTACATGTAAAGGCTGCCATGTTAAACCTCTAAACAGGCTGAGCATATGATAAAGGTTGAATTAATTCAAAGCCCGTGGGATTCAAGCCACCAGCAGTTTATGTCCTCGTCCCCCGCAATGCAAATACAACCCTTTGAACCCTTGTTACACATGTGTTTTTATGCTGATTGCACCTCCTCGCTATAGGTGACTGCCCCCACATACTGTCCAGATGTGTCACTTCTGACTGGAGACCGTGCAGCTAAATGCACAGCTAAATGCACGAAAGAAAGCAGATCTATAACGAGCATTGCAGGCGCAGTGACTCAGAGATTTAGTTTCTGCAGAGTGAAATTTGCTTCATGCAAGTTAGCAACCACAAAGAAATCAGATAAGAGTGTGTACATGCATTAGGGAAGTGAAACCCCACAGTGCAGCACAGAAAAACATGAGGGACTCTAGGAACCGACCTCACTGTGTTTCATGTGTTTGATGTTTTTAATAAAGGGAAAATATAGCTGCGGCTCCTGTCAACTAACACCTGACGCCTTCAGTAGATATCTCATCTGTTTCATGTTGATTCCACTTGTTGAAATGTAAAAACTACCACTGAGGCTACTGGACAAACAGTACTCAAGCATTCACAATTCCATGTAGTAGTGTAAATATAAGTAAAAATACTTCTTTCAGATTTGTCTCCACATGTTGATTATTTTTTTTAATATATATATATATTTATATATAATATATATATATGTATAAAGAAAGGAATGGGTGTGTGTGTGTGTGTGTGTGTGTGAGCGATGTGTTCATCTAATCTACTTCACACTTGTTGGTTTGTTTACTGAGGTTCCAATGGAGTGCAGCTTAGTGTGTGGGACAGTGTGGTCTGATGGTGGCGCTATAGCAGAAAAAACTTACATTTTGGTCAGATGCAAAATATTTATATATATTTTATGGACTCTGTTGGTTCACACGACTCTACCTATATAAGCAGCATTTACCTATGGAATTTCTGTCTTTCAGCCTGTGTATGAATGAATCTCCTTTGAATATCTCAAGAACTGTTCATCCAATTGACTCCACCCTCTGTGGGCTTTTTGCTGAGGACCCAAGGGAGTGCAGTGTTGAGTGTGAGGTTGATGAGTGGCTCTCGAGAATGCTGCAAGCAGCACTTCCGGGGACCAAGTAATCGGCCGGCTCTGAATGAGCATGCTTGCTGATTGGGTGCGCCCTGAAAGGACACTGCGCTACTTAATTAAATCTGGTGGCGATGCCTAAATGAATCATGTTCTAACTGATTATACAGTACAAAAAAAAGGCCCTCAAAAAAACACATGAAAAAAGGAGAAAAATAAATTTCTTATTGAGCTGGTGCTGGCAGTTGTATTATATTTACTTGATTCGATTTGGTTTATTCTCTCTGCCATTTTTAAATCAAAATGTGATTTGTTTGGCAGATCCATTGCATGCATGGCCATCACAAGTAAAGCACTTTCCAAAGTTCCCTTCAGGCTTTCTTGGTGGAGGTTTTTAATAATGTGGCCTTTGTGAAGTTCTTTGAGACTTTTATTGCAAGGCTATAAAAATAAATTCAATTTTAAGTTCACTTCAAAATTCAATACACACACACACACACACACACACACACACACACACACACACACACACACACACACACACACACACACACACACAAAGGTACTGCAGAGCATCTAACTGGCTGCTAAAAATACTGAAAGGCTGGATAAAAAACTGCAATCTTGTTACATTTGTCGGTGAAAATATACGGTATAGGCTAATACAGTATATATGTTCTCCTATATTGTGTGCGCTGTGCTGTATGTGCTCCCACTATATATTATTTCTGCTTTTCAGTAGATTTTCTCAGTGCTGGACAAAGTTCAGTACAACAGTGAATAAAAGCTTGATTCAATAAATTTCAGTCTAGCTGTTATCTATGTTTTCTTCATTTCTTTTTCAGTAAAGGGCAAAATATTATGATTTTTTTTAGCACTGCCACTCTCAATATTCATAACAGAACTTTTCATGACCCATGGTGCTTCAAAGCTAGTGAATCTCATTAAGACTAAGATTTTCGTTACTCAGTATCTTCCTCATCTCCCTGCTCCTATGCAGCATCTATATGACCTCAGAGCTTGAGGAAAGTATAAAGCGGCTGCTGTGGATTCCTCAGATGAAAGGCCGAGGTCTGCAGTTGTATCATCGTGATGGAGTCGTCATGTGTGTGTGAGCGGAGTGGTTAATGATGAGGCAAAACTCCCCTCTTTGCATGCAGTATGGGGCCAGAATTAGTATGCAATCAACCCCGATCTCTGCTTCCTTTATCATCCTGACACACAGACAGACATATGCAAGCTCAATCAAATGAAAACAGATGGGATTCTCTCCCCTTCGCACGGTACACACTGCAAGTAAACATCAAAAACAGGGAGTGGCGTAACAGAGGAACAGCAGGGGAGCAGGAAGAAAAGAAACCTTAAGTTGTCACAAGGGAGTGAAATTTCTTGCCTTTTCAAGTTTCTTCACAGGCAGTGTGCCAGTTTTTTTTTTTTCCAAGCGCAGATGTTGCTACACACTCATGTATGTATGTGAGGCAGTGATGATCAGAGGATTTCCTGGACCAGTGCACATTTAGCTCCAACTCAAGAAGGGTCAGACGAGATCTGAAACAGCTCCATGCGAGGAGCAGCTGCCGGTTTAGCTCTTTGCCTGGCACAGATAAACGTCTTCACACCCCACAACAGGAGTTAGACAGTGACCCATCTCCCCCCTCACTGCCCATTCAGGCTCACAAACACTTCCCCTCTGCCGTGGGTATCCATTAATTTACTGCCCCTTGAGCTGCACTGTCTATGGCTATTGATCAACCAGTGCTCCCAGCGCTAATTTAGTGCCCATGATCCGTTGTGTCATGAGGGAAGCAGGAAGAGGGTATTGATTAACGTACGGCCCTGCTCAGGGCGCTGCTGCGGCTCCTCTCCACGACAAGGGGGTCTAATTAACTTCGGAAGCTCTTAGAGCACTGCATGCAGATTCGTCCTGGCTCTGCTCTCTTTTTACACTCACAGTGTCTCTGCGGCTCAGTGTGTCCCCCGCACTAAGACAGCGTGTGTGATTCAGTTCCCAGTGCGGTCATCCATTCTGAAAATATATGTACTGATGGTGCTGCTAGCCAGTTTATATGAAAGCATCGACCCAATTCCATACACACCCCCTTAGTGCATAAAAATGTCTATCTGTACGATTTTCAGCAGGATTTATTAACATCCAATACATTATATAAAATGACAGCAGCAAATCATACTGTGTGGGGTAGGTGTGTGTCCTTACTACAGGCTCCAGTGTGCTCATGCAGCAAGTAGGAACATTATGGAGAGTTTTGTTCTCAGCACAGTCATTGTGAAAATCTGTGTTCAAACAACAGGCACACAAAGAAACAAACCACCAGAGTTAAAACACCATGAATAAAACAAGGGATCAGGTCTGGGGAGTGTTTCTTCATCATCAACATGATGTCAAACGTGTGTGAATGTGAAATATTTTGTGATTGAATCATTGAAAGCTCTGCAACAAAGTAACTGAAAGCAGATATTGTATATTGCACAAGAGTAGAACAGATGAAGTGCAGTGTTGATGTTGTTTAGTGCATTTGTGCTGTTATGCTGCCACCCAGCGGCTCTCTGAGGTAGTGATTCAGATCAGATCAGTTCAAAGCCAAACCTTAAGATCTCCAGTTACCCATCATCATCACCAATCAGGGCACAAATGTGTCCATATCATTTTATTATTAACTAGATAAGATACGACACTAATGTCATATTCTGCATTTGCTTAGAATGTTGCAGTAAAACACTTCAACTGTGAATGCTAAAGTGAGTTAAATTTGCAAGAGTCCAACTGATGGCAAAAGCAAGACACTTAGCTATTTAAACTCTTTATCCTTGATTTTTAGTGAATTATTTCAACCACATGTTCATTCCTTTAATTAACTTTAAACCATGTATCCTTTCCTTGTAGTTTGCTGACTATCTAAAATTGTATATTCAGTATGAGCACATTACATCATGCTGTTTTTTCTTGTTCTTTAATTCTTATCCAGTTGTTTGTTTTTAACCTTTTTACAAAAAGCGTGTGAGCTGCATTGCAATATTTCTATGTATCACTTACCGGCTGAGGTAATGGCCCCTGGGCACAGACACATAAACTACCCCACCATTTCTCCTACTTAGGAGCAAGAAGCACTCATAATTGTTTAGCCTCTTTTTGTTGTTGTTTTTGTCTCTCTGACATTGTTACACATGTATTTATGGCTTTGTGCTTTTTTTTTTTTTTTTTTTGTCATTTTATGTTTCATTGTGGTAATTGTAAGTCTCTTCCTGGTTATTATGTGACACTTTGAGTGGCACTTTACAACTGAAGGCCAGGGGGGCTTATAACAAAATGACCCCCAGATGACACTCATAACAATATTTGTTGACATCAGAGCAAGAATAAGGCGTTTTATTTCACAAAATGTATGAGAGATGACAGTATAAATCGACCCAGGAGCACAGTAGAAATATGATAAACATAGTGAGAGAAATTAAACAAAGCCACCGATATAAATATCAAAATCAAATTCAGTGAAGAGATTTTTTGTCATTTAACAAAGATAAAAAATGAACATAAAACTGTGCTTGAATAAAAAAAAAATCTCACGTTACAAACATATAATTATTTTGCATAAAGTCTGATCAGCATGTTCACTGCAGTAGCAACAGTCTAAAACTGTAACAAGTACCAAAACTGCACAGACCTCCAAATCCTTACTGTGCTTGTGCTTAATGAGGGGAGATCTGAAATGATAACAAATCTAGAGACCAAAGAGACTCTGCAGGTTTTCATTCAGCCCGAAACCCACCAGCTGACTTCAGTGACTGCGCGGATCATCTGAAGCTAATCATGAAATCAGCGGCTGTTTGGCTCAGATGAAAACTGGCTGTCACACATCGGGGCACACGTGTTCCCACTCCTTTATTTCAATTAGCTCGAGTTTGTACATTTCTATACAAGATCATTTAAAAGCAGAATTTGCTCATTATTAACTGCATTTAGGTCTTATTAAAAGTCCAATCACAACAACGTGTAAACAGTGACCTATTATGTTGCAGAAGTGCTTCTAAATCATTATCACACATTTAAACAGCTGACATAAAATAAGGCAGTGTACAACAACAACAAAAACAGAACAACAATGAAACATGTTAAAATAAAAGCTTTGGTTATCAATTCAATGTTGATACTTTTTTTTAAAAGGCACTCGAGGTAGCTGCCCTCTTACCCTTTTCAACCAAGGAAGTGCCTCCATCTGGTTTAGGCACCTTATTTTTATAGGTGTTCATGACATATTAGCCGAAAAAAATAAACTGGTTTGGAACCAGAAAAGTTGGTACCAGCTGGAACCAATAAAAGGAGCTTTTCCTTGCCCCTGGTGGAAAATCTCCTCTGGAACAGAAAAAAACTGACCTTCAATGTTTTTTAACCAATCGTTAAGTTTGTTACACAAATATGAAAACAAATACAAATCTGGAGTAACATTTTCACCTTATATTGTGGTAAAATGTAAAATGCATGCGCCATTGTCGAAAAAAACAAAAATTTTCTTTTTTAAATTAGCTGTTTTGAGCATTTATCATCAGGCTATGTTTAGTACTTTGGATAAAAGGCACTCCTTTATGAGGGTTTCTTTGATAAGATACATATTAAGACAGAAAAGGCCAAGAGCACAATGAAGGGCACAACAGTGTGAAAGTGTGACTTTTCCAGTGTACACATATCTCCTCTGGTCATTTCCAGCTGAGGTAGTTTGTCTACATAACATATTAACCCAAAGCTTACACTTGAACCCTTTACTCCCAGTGTTGGACAGTGTTTCAATCTGTACAATCTCACTTCACATTGAGACGGAAGGTCAATCATTAAAAAAAACACGCAAGTGTACTATCTCAAAGTTAAATGTCGAGTTACAATGAATTATTTTTTCACCAAGGTGAACTTTTTGGCTTCCCTTGCTGTTAAGAAGTGTGAGACAGAACAGTCAGTGATTAACTGCAGGTTCTGGGTCAATACAATATGGAACACTGAATCCAGAGTTACCAGATTACCAGATAAATGTCGCCCTCCTCAGGATTATCTGCCCTCATTAGCCCAATTCAGCTTTATGGAAGCAGATCAAAGGCACCACTTATAATCTCTAAAACTCCTGTGAGTTGTCTGCTCCAAGATGGCTAAGAATAATGTTGAAAGAAAAAAATAACACATTCCCCAGCCTGTAGAGATCAGAAAAATCCCAGCACTGATTCAGTACACATCAGTGTAACAGTAACCTGCTGCCTGGATCTCATCCTTCACTACTGAAGCGCTCCGACGCTTTGCAGCAGGTTACACTGAAAAAAAGCAAATCATAGTGCGTTTGAGAGAAATCCACATTGAAATGTCTGAATTGAATTGTCTGGTGTCTTTAAGGTTTTTCACTACATGTGAAGGATGTTCAGGCACTAGAAGTTATATTATCTGCATCTCCTCTATCCAGGCTGGGACACGAGCTGTTTCCCAGATTGGACACTGAAACTTCTATAGACACACGTTAACGGACAACCTGAACCGGGTGTCCTCCTGTCATATTGAGACCATTTCTCCGCTTCCTGAAGGCAAACATTTTTAAGTTTCTATGTTAATAACAAATAACATAAAAAAAAAAAACATGACAAACTGGAACAAATTGCGTAGCTCTAAGGTTCAGATTGTTCAGTTTCACAAGAGAGACACTACGTAGCACACTGTGTTAAAGAGTTACAGCATTTATCCATTGAACTTTATGTTGTGCCACCAGGAACAAAAGGGCAGTCTGAGGTTATGTCTAGCTCACACATTGCAGTTTGCTGGTTGTTTGAGGGACAAATCCAGGGACAGACGAACAGACGAACAAAACAAAGAAAAATAAAACAGCAAATATTTCAGTTTCTCAACTCTACAACCAGATGGTGATTGTCTGGATTTCAAGTAGACCGGCCTCTTCCACCCCTCTGTGATTTTGGAGGCCTATTAGGATACATTTTGCAGATTGGTGTAGCTAAAAGTTATTAAGCCTCTGAATGCCGCAACCACAGCAACTAACACTCTCTTATTTACACGTAGCAAGAGAAACAACACTACAGGCGTTTTTTTTTTTTATATATATATATATTTTTTTTTTACAATAATTGTAATAAAATGAAGTAGATAATAATTTAAATTATAATCTCATTCAGGCTTTGGGGGGATTGTTTCCCCTGTAAAATAAGGGATGTTTATAAAAATAAAAATGTGGGTATGAGCACATAGTCCCCACAGGGCACATGTTCAATCATACCTTATGAAATAAATTATATTAACTTTCAGTTGGTGGGCAAAATCTTATCTCTGTATGTTTTTTATTGTACACTGTACAAATTAAATAATGTTTTACCACGCAGTTTGTGCTTTTAAAAGGACAGTTAAACCCCGAGTCAAAATGCAAGATACTAGAGATGTATTCAACATAGTTCCAGATCCTAAAATATGCATTGTATGTTTGTTAGTATGTTATCTACATACAATATTGATTTGAAAATGAATATATAATTTGTTGAACTTCAGTGTGAAGCCTTCCATGAATACAGAAGAAAAAATAAAATAAAATGTGTGTAATGATAATTAAAATGAATGATTATGAAAACATTTTACTACTAAACTACAAAGAAAAGATCTTTTTCTTCCTTCTGTTAAATGACACAGTTAGTGGATGTAGGTTTGTACAATGAAGAAAAGTTTCTTCTAAGAGTGGGCCAACATTTGTAATTTCGAGACTCAAATGAAAACAATCTACGTAAATTTATAAAGCCAGTGAGGAAGAATATGTATTTTTAATATTGGGGTGAACTGTCCTTTGACTACAAATCACATTAGGCTGAACAGCCAGTAAAATCAAATTCTTTTGGTGGATCATAAAGGATTAAATTATATTTTTATAATAGAAACATGTAGATGTATCTCTGTGTAAATACAGTTCATTCTATCACTTAACAGCACCCCTAAGTGAACCTAACCCAGGTTTCGTACGTACAGTGGAGACACAAAGACGTGGCTGTGTCTGTATTCCTGGTCATGCGGCAGAAGTAAACAAGGCTTCAGACGCTGGGTTGTCTAGGTTTTGCTTTTCTGGCAGTGGATCATCAGCCTCCAGGTCTATTTTGGTAATCATGGCTGTTGTAAGTCTCTGAGGGTCACAGAAGGAAATCTCAGTCACAAGGAGAGAAAACATACGAGTGAAACGACTGTTATGGCTGTATGGATGGCTGCTTTGGCATGTTGCTCCACCTCTTAGTTGGTGCAGAATAAAATATTAAGTATGAGATGGATTACAGACAATAATGGTGTAAAGAGGATGTAACCAACTGACTTTAGCTTTATCTTTAGTAACTACACACAGAGGAAACAGACGACCAGGCTCCCTCTTTAACACAAACACACCCTTGGATTTATCTTTCCCTTCATTCAGTGGTAGAAAGTGGAGCCGTTGTTATAAACAGCCCAGAAGAATGAGTCTTGTACTCACCTGAAGAAATGAGCCTTTGTTTTTATAGATCTCCTGAATGGCTCCAAGTGGGATCCACACAATGGAGACCAGTGAGACGCACCAGCCCAGCCCTTCAGCCCACACGGGATATTTGTAATTCCCATAGCGAGCAGGAGTGTACTGGATGATGCTGGTGATGAGGATACACTATGAAGAGAAAAATAGTCTTAGAACTATATTAAATCAAATCAAAAATATTTTATTAATTCATTAACCATTCATAACATTATCATTATTAATATGATTGTAGAGATAATCCTGTTTAAACCTCACCAGGACCAACAGAGGACAGAGCAGCATCCAACAGAGTCGAAAGTAGATGTTTGGATTTCTTCCTTGCATCCTCCTTATCATCAAGCAGATTCGTGGGACACCTGATGGAAAAAAAAAAGAGCAGAAACTTAAGATTACTGCTAAAACAGATTTCCTTCCATTGTGGATATGAGAGATTTTCATTATTCAGTTAATAATCAACCAGTCCTATTAAATCCTGGTGGCTTGGAAGGAACAGGTATGTGGATCTTACCAAAGATCCAGCAGACAGCAACCACTTCAAAGAAAGCCAGGAAGACAAGTGAGACCACGGCAGTGTAATGGTCCATCAGCTGAAACACATAGATACCTCCCTGAGCAGGACGGAGAGGAGAGCGAGCATGAGTGAAACATTAAAACAACAACGACACAACGTTTAACACATTTGAGCTACAAAATACACTGAGATATGTTTAACTTTAAAGGAAAAGAGTGCTGTACCTTAGTAACATGAGGGATTCCCAGGATAAAACAAAGTACACACACTGCAAGAGCCAGCAGCTCTTCTCTTTTCACGAATTGCAGAACTTGTGGGCCAAACTCATCCTTTATGAACGTTATAGCCACCTCAACTGTGGCAAACTGTGGTGCACAGAGAACACATCATCAGCTAAACAGCTACAGCTACAAACTCTTGGAGTTTGAAATAAAGGAGTAAAATAGTTTATTAACATGTGGGTTGACAACAAAATATAGTCCTGATTACTGTAATTGCAAATTTGTTGGTTACAGTCTAACAACAAGTTGGATATAGCAGCAATAACATTTTGTATTTTGACTGACATAAACCATCTAAATTGTAAGTGAGTAATCAGTTCCATGCCCAAAGCCAAAGGATGGACACACTTATGTAAAAAGTTAAAGAGGAACGGTTGACCTGAATGTGCATGGTGGCGGAAAGCAGGAAAAAAAAAAAAAAAACTTCTGTGATTGTTTTGGCTACATTAGCTAGTAATGAAACCCTTTTGCATTTTTGTCTACGAGTGTTCAATATGTTTACCTGGCTGTCCAGGCCCAGACACAGCAGCATGAAGAAGAACAGAGGGGCCCACAGCTGAAAGATGGGCATGGTGGAGAGGACTTCAGGGTACACGACAAACACCAAACCAGGCCCTAAACATGAAACAGTCAAGGGGTTGTTGGAACTTCAAAATGCACATTTACATAAATGTAAACAAATTTAAACAAATCAAATATAATGTGCTTGTTGGCAGTATTTTCTTCATTGTACTTGGAACCTGAAAAACAATGCCTTACACAGAAAAGTGCAATGGAAAGTTATTCAGGTCAGAATTCCAGTATTTCAGGAAATTTGACTTCATGTAGGGATGTGTGTGATGGATATATTGTTAAGCCTGCTGTGACAATGAGCTGCCCTTTCATTTCCATTTTGTTGTTTGTTTTTGTTTTTTTTACATTGATAGGAATCTGTGCAAGCATGTGGTGCTCCAACCTCTTTTAACTGGGTCCCTGCTGAAATTTAAGATCATATAATTTCCTTAAAAAGTTGTATTTGTAAATATTTTTA
>JAOWBC010001486.1:13810929-13825851 GCA_028566105.1 Hypoplectrus providencianus
TTTTTTTATATATTTCCTACTGTGTGTGTGTGTGTGTGTGTGTGTGTGTGTGTGTGTGTGTGTGTGTGTGTGTGTGTGTGTGTGTAGCAGCACAGCTACCATGACTCACGCAGTCTTTACCTCAGCAAACTTTCTGCTCTGCCTCCCCTCATCATGTCAGAGGTGATGAATCAGGCCGGAGTCATAATTACACGGACCCTGAGCTCATTATTAATATTTGTCCCTTTCATCTGAGAAGAACGGGCTGTTTAAAAACATTAACATGGATGCCACTTGGTGAAAAGACAACTTGTGCTCCTCACTCTCTTCACTTTTCTCTCAAAAATAGACACAAACATGTACTCTTCCCTGTGAAAGACGGCTCCTTCTTAACAAATGCCAGATAACTTTGGAATATCTGAAGTCTTGGCCAAAGTCAATAAGCCTGGATCAACTATACCTGCAGAGCAGGGAGCGACGTGATGCATGAGGCTCAGCTGAGAGCGGCTGCCAGCACTGCTCTATCAGAAATGTGATGAAATGAAAAAAATAACCTAACTCAAAGAAATATTACTGATTTTTCATCGTCAATGTAAAGCTACAACTAATAATTGCAGATCATTTCCCAAAGACCAAGCTGAAGTGCCAAAATGCTTTGTTTTGTCCACAACTTAGATATTTAGTTTACTGTCATGGAGGTAAAGAAGCCAAAAATATTACATATATTTTTTAAATTTCCCTCTTATTAATTAACCAGTTAATCAGCTATAATGATGAAAATGGTTGGTGAATAATTAAATCCTAAACAAAGGCTTTGGCTGCGTCCCTGTGACTGTGGTTACTTCCAGCTTTGCCAATTTTTTTGGGATGACGTTTACCCAAAAATGAGACTCAGACGAATGTATAATCCCTGACACCTAATCATTTAATCTTTGCTGGAAATCAATACCCTATTGCTGTAAATGTTAATGCTAGGGCAGTTGCGATAAGATTCCCAATATTGAATTTTATTTTGGACATATTTTTGCCTTTAACAAATGTTTTCTTCTGTTTTTTGGGTATCTGAGTCCATTTCATAAAATTTTGATTAATTGTGCAGCCTTACTTTGAAAATTTACATTGCTGCAAAAGTGGTGAATGTCATAGCCCTATTATTGTATTATAATCATTTTTTGAGGGAGCAGTTTCCAGACGAGGCGAAAGCTTCAGCAGGGCTCTCAGTCATGTTGGGTCAAGCCATAGATATTAAATTAGAAAAAGTTTCAGTTTCAGTTGCAAGATTATTATTGTAGTCATCCTGAAAGTAGTCTTTGCATTGCATCACACCTGAATTGCAACTTTTATTTTGATTGGGAGTTCAGGAGAAACTTGTGCTGTGTACAGTTTTGCTTTCCCATTCATGTGCAAAAAAGTGTCCAGACACTTGTGACACAAATCAGGCATTGTGTACTTCCTGCTCAACTTTCATCGAAACCAAGGAGGTTGAGAAACACTTGGATCATTTGCAAAGTCTGAATGCAGCAGCAGGACTGCAGACATGTCTCCCTAATCTCTGACGGAGCAGTTCGTTCTGGATTGTATTCGGGTGGTTGAACCTGCTGCCACTATTTTGCATAACCAGTGCAGCCTGTCTGAGGAGCTCCCAGAGCTTTCAGGTGCTATCTAGTCTGCGGGCAACTTCAGCATTCCTCACTCTGAACATTTCGTCCCAAAGTCACAGCCAAAAAAAGTCCCCTTATTTCGCCAAGTATCTTCTAGGCCGACAGCCTGGATCAATCAATATTATTATGCAATAAAATGGGATTAACGTGTCAGCTGCTTTAGCATTTGCCATTTAAGGTTTATTTTTGTAGCATTTGGCTGTAAAAGGACAGTTGACAAATAGATTTAAATGCATCACGTGATCACAGTCCCTGCTGAACCCAGGATGTGGGTTATGTAGCTTGCACTTTTGACCACAAGGTCAACAGGATGCTTTGTTATTGTTTACAATGGCTTAGATAAGAGACTGCACCATAAGAAGTTTGTTTAGCAATTCCCAGCAGCAAAAACTGCACAATAAACAGCCACATAATCTGAGACTTTGCCCCTTGTTGAGATTTTTTAACCTGTTTTTATAACAGGCTATAGGTTATTGTCAAAGTGTTAGTGCAGTGTTTCCTCTAACAACTGGATCCTATTAAGGTGCTGGAAATTGGCGAAGTGTCTGGCAGCCTCATTGGCAGTGTGCACAGGCTAGCAACCAGACGGTCCTTGCATCCACCATCTGCAAAAGCTTGCAGGATTCTCCTTCCTCAAGACGAATATCTCCTTGTCCTATCTGTTTTCCTTAAACTAGAGTCCTGCACAAATACCAGCACACACGCAAGACTGAGCGCATCTCCTGAGCGAGGTATTTGCTGTGCCCTTCACCTTGTTAAACTCAGAGAAAAGTACATGTTCTCATCGTCGGGAACATGCCCCCAGCCATTGTTCCCGTCCTGTCCCACGTCACAGAGGAAAGTTTTTTGTTGTTGTTTTGAGCAGTGTGATTTATGGTTTCTACATGAGCTCTCTTGTATCTTTTACCTCAATTCTCTGGTATGTAATGTATGTAATATGAGAAGACTGTTCAAAATATGCACAGATAGGTAACCTAGTCTGTGCGATGGATCTCTTTGTTTGTGTGGCTCTCGGCTCTTTATTTTTTCAGTCTTAAACTGCTGAAAACAAGTTTAATCCATAATCTAAACCTATTTATTAACTTTCTGTTAATTAGTAAATTCAGGGTTCTGCACGCTGCTCGTTATTCCTAAAAACTTGATTCATAATGTGTTTTCAAGGTTTTAGTGCTTGGATTTCTTAATAAGCTGCTTGAGAATGGTTGGAATTTATTTGTTTTAAGATGCAAAGTAATAACTAACTTTTTGTGTTTTCATTTTATTCTGTAGAATACTGTCATGAAAAATCATTTGGAATATTTCTAGTACATAACCTTATATTTAATTTGATAATGAGGAGACTATATTCCATATAATGTATGTATGGTAAATAAATATAGATTTTAACACAGCTGTAAGTGGTGGAGAAGCTTGAAAATGCAGCTTGAAAATACTAGAAAGTGCTTGAATTTTAAACTGAAAAAAGTTGTAGGAACCCGATAAAACTTAATTAATTAATTGATTAATTGGACTGTGAATTTCTCATTGAAATAATATTTATAAAATTACTTCAGTGAGAAATAAAATTATAAACATCCCTGGTTACAAGTTTTTGAATGTGAAAAATTGCAGTTTTTTTTCTGTGACTTATTTCATTGCAGACAAAATAAGCTGTATAACAATTGTTAGGAAAATATTTATTTCAAGCTATAGTTGATCATGTGCTCCTATGAGAGACATTGTGGAGACACAGGGAACTCGTCATTATATGGGAGCAGCGCATTTGTTGCTTGTGAGGATCTTTTCAGACATCAGCCACATACCTTTGAAATTATCAACAGGTCTTTGAAATAATACGCCCGGCTTTGAGTCTGCGCTGTCTCCCCCTGAAGGTGATTGCTGCACGGTTGAAACTTGCCCCCCCGAAAGCCCTCATCTCCTCATTCTTTTTTGTTCCTCACTTTGTTCCCCGCAAACTAAGACTGTGTTTGTCCTCTCAGGTGTTCTGTGTGCTGTGACCATCTGACTAACTGGTACTATGAGAAGGAGGGCAAGCTGTACTGTCGCAAACACTACTGGGAGAAGTTTGGAGAGCTCTGTCATGGCTGCTCGCTGCTCATGACTGGACCTGCCATGGTAAGTCTAAGTGACATTTCTAGGCAGCGTTGGTCTGTCAGAGAAAAACTTTGGACTAATGGAGGAATAAACATAAAATTATGAAAAAATGGAATTCAGAAACCTAATCAAATGAGATTTAAAGGAAAACTATTGTTTTTACATGTCAAGTCCCAGCCTGTAAAACAGTCCAACAGGTTTTTGTTTTGTTTTTGGCCTTGTATTTCTTAGTAATTCTAGGTTTCAAACTGAAGGTGTGGCATGAAATGAAGGCATGTACCAGGCAACAATGATATTAGAAAAGGTACTGTGAAGTGTAGGAAGGGAAGTATAGGGTACAAGGATCTGATATTGTCCTCATACAAAGGACTAAGGGCATTTTTAGTTTGGGGTCCTGCAGCTAGGTCTTCTTTGCATTCTAGCATGCAACAGCATGTGCATTAATAGTCACAGTTAAATGCAGAAACTGCACTATAATAATATTTTTCTCACCAAATAACACACTAATCCAGCACACAGAAACTTCCTTTATTTTCTTTCTTGGTCCCGCCCCTGACACATCTGGCCAATAAAGACTGAATGCTTTTACTTGCTTTGCTTGGGCTTACTTCGTCAGGGAAGTAAATGAACCTAAGGGAAAACCATACAAAGTTTCCAAACCCATACCTTTACCTATACCTAAAGTTTTGGAAGTCTGCAAAGCTGAAATAATGTGCTATTCCCAATTGCTGGAGCACTGTTTTAATACTAACAGTGCATGCTATTATCACATAACCCACACTGAAAACTTTGCCTCATAAGTGTGTCTGTGAAATTCCTTCTACTTGAAATACTTTTTGGTGTATATAAGCGTTTCAGCCTTCCAGGTTGCTGTGGTGCTTTGTGATTGCGTGAGGCTTCAGTCTTATAAAATCCAGCACTGGGTCAAAACTGTAAGTGTGCTGCTACATGGGATTGTCAGGCCTTTAAAGTCTGCCTTGCCATGATCGTATAATAACAATTGCCAACAATTTCCTGCACTACTTAAATAATACCAGAATGCCCGCAGAGCGTGTCAGTGCTCTGCGGGTTCCAGCGTCTCCTCGCTGCTTTAGATTAATACTAACACGCATTAAAAGGTACCGGGTTATTACATTTACAGATGAGTGGTACTCTGCACTGGTAGCCGCTGATGAACGATGCAGATTGAGCTCTACACCACACTTGTTCCCTTTCTGTACAGAAGTTCTCCACAGTTCACTTTCCAGAGGAAACAGAGGGTCTAGTGGGAAGACGCATGAGAACACGAGGTGGTTTTGGAGCCCGTCTTGTTCAGTCTTCTGTGGTGAGGTGGCTCTGGAGATGTTACCCACAGTCCACCACTTATGTCATTATATGTACTGATGGGTTTCATAGAACAAGTAGCTGTTGTAAAAGCAGGACTGTTTTACTTTAAGAAGAAAAAAATATTTTTTTTTTCCTATACATATTAAATATCTGATTGATAAGAAAAAGATTTCTGAACCTTACTGTGATTTGGGAAAAATAGATATGGTCAGATAAAGAGGCCAACGCACCTCTTAATCATTACTAAAAAAATCTTAGTACATACTGACTTGTATGGCTTAACTGAAATCTGAGACTCAACGATTCAACCACACGCCAGGCAAGTCAGATTTTATTTATTTTTTTTAAATCACTACTTTAAGGCCAATCAGAAGCAATAATGAAGCAGTTATTATTGGATGTTTTACAATCACTAAAGCCATGTCTTCCCTGCCATTTACAAGCTCACAAGCTAATAAAAAAACAAATGTAACTCCACCTATCATTCCAATAAATCTGCCTTATTTCAGTGCACAACAGACGGCTGAATCTCTCCTGTGTTTCCTGTAATGGAGAAAATTGACCAGACTTTGACACGACCTCTGCAGTCTCTGTACCTGGTCAGCCTAGCGTGAGCACAGTTGTTGGTACAGCAAAAGCCAAATTCAGAATTTCCAGTGAAGGAGAAAGGGTAGTTGTGCTTCCAGCCACTTCTCAAAGTTTTTCTTTATTTTTCTTTTCACATGGGGAAGCCATATTAGACAAAATGTTAATCCTAACAGATTGTTTCTACCTACTTTAAAACATGTCGCAACAATTATACTGTACACTAAATTAAGGTATATTCAAAGCAAGTAAAAGTCAAGTCTGGCAGTAGGAAAGTGGCATATATTGAATTGGATCCAAATGTCAGCCAGCTTTGATTTAGCATCTACAAGTTGAAACATGAAATTCAGGTGGCAGCAGCTCTCGCTGGTCACAGGCGGGGTCACTTGTCCAACACGGAGCCAGACCGAAGTTTTTCTTTTTGCCACCAAGCAACGCACACAATGAGCTCTTCTATTTAGTATTGGCATCCTGCTTCATCAGCCAGTGAAGCCAAGTGTTTTTGGCAGAGCTGATTTGGCACTGCAGCCTGTGAGCCAGAAAGAGAATCATTGTGGGCCATCAGTGGAGGAGGGTCATTCAGAGCTGCTGCTGCTTGTGAGGCATTCGAGTCCAGAACACTATTGTTTTTGTCCTGGTTTTATTTATGAGTTAGTTTATGGATTGACTGAAGATGGTTGCCGTATTTTGAGGCACTGATTTTGACGAGCATGTCATGTAAATGATCTGCTCTGGCTGTTCAATGTTTACCTCTCCATAATGAGCCAGACCCTAATTGTTTTTCACTTTGACCTTGTTTTGCCAAGTCTTGCCGGCTCGGTCCCGCTGCTGAAGCTTGAGGCAGGTTGTGGCTGCGGTCGCTGCTGTTTGGTTCTGCTCTTGGCTTGAAGGCAGAGAGTTACAGACAGACTCCTGAGATGTCACAATGATTCGTCTGACATCACTCTAATCTGTCTTTAGCAGGAAGGACTCCTTTCCCAGCACTGACTCACTGACTCATGGTTTGTGGCAATTGTGGGAAAAAATATTGGTTTCAATATTTCTTTGAATGTGCTTAAACTGCAGATAACTAAACAGTGATTTGCCAAAGGTGTCCCAATCCGTACTGCATACTGATTCCAAGTCAGTTTAAGTTATGAATTAACACCAGAAGGTGTCAATATGAAATTAAAAACAAAATGTTTAAAAAGTCTGTAAAAATGTTATGAATGTATGATGCATATGATTTTTCTAAACATGAATAGTTTTAAATGTGCTTCACTGATTATAATAATCAAGTTTATTAAGATGCTCATGTGTTGACACCAGTGGTGCAGATATTTTATTATGTTCTTTTGGTATGAACTTGATAAGTATGTTAATGTCTTGTGTGCTAACTGCAAAAACTGTTTATGGCTGCAGCATGTGTAAAATATGTGTTATATTGCTAAATAACACAATAACACTATTATGTAACAGATGAATATTAAGTTCTTCCTTTTGATGCATTAAATATACCATTAAAATTCATTCAATTATTTGAATAAAAAAAATTAATGTAAATAATTTTCAACATTGATTTAAAGAAACTTTATATTGTACAACACTGGTACTGTATGTCAGTTTATAATAGTAAATTGTACAAGATTGTAGTGATGTGATGGAAATAATCATTCCAGGGTCAGGATTCAATATATAACTATAAATATATTAACTATACTATAAATATAAAAAACTTTCATACTTTAAAGAACACATCACCACATGTATAGTCTGAGAAGAATATAAAAAAGACACTTTTTTTAAGTAGTCAGAACATTTGCATTTGCATTCATCTCAGGCTGTAACATTCAACTTTACAGCTATGAAGCTTTGCATGTAAACCCTTCATATAATTATGCTTTTTCCTGTTTCTATAAAACGTATTTCTTCTTCACTTTCTCTCCACATCTTTCAGGTGCATGTGTAGATTTCCCCCTGAGCCACATTTTAAATGTAGGCCTAACACTTACACCTAATAATTAAACCTGAAATCAACATTTTCTGTGCTGAGGTATGCTTATAACTGCTGAAGGGCGTCAACATTATCTCATCTTGCATGAGAGAGAGAAGTAAAACGTGCAACACCAATTTCAGAAAGGGAAATTGGGCGGCGTTGATGAGAGAGAAAGCACATGAGTGTGAGGTGATCTGAGGGGGTTGAAGGCTTGAACGTCAGACGGGTGGCTCAGACCTGCAGAGGGAGGTGACATCATAGTGGATCCCAGACAGCTCGAGTGTAAAGCAGGTGTTACGACCGTGTCACCGCACGCAGCAGGAGGAGGGAAGAAAGCAGCTCGCAGCACAGCACACTCACCTCTCACAGCAGAGCAGAGAGGCAGCCTCACCATCAACTCGCTTCGTCCCCCTGCTTCAAGACGGGAACTTTTTGTAAGGATCTTGTTTGTTGTTCCAGGTGGCTGGAGAACACAAGTATCACCCGGAGTGCTTTGTGTGTCTGAGCTGCAAGGTGGTGATTGAGGACAGGGATACCTACGCCTTAGTGGAGAGATCCAAACTTTACTGGTAAGACCTGCACAATATGTTTTTAAAACTTTTAAAAGCTAAGTTATAGCTTTAAGAATGTTTTGGAAGTTTTAGTTATGGGTTAACATGCTTTCAACTCCTGTATCTATTCATGCTAATTATATAGTGTGGAAGTAAAAGCTGTAAGTGGAAGTACTGGATGTCAAGGCAACTTCCTTTAGTAGAGGAGTTGGTGTTTGTTACAGGAGGCATTATATGGAGGCATGGCCGACATTTAATTGTAATGCACAGTTCCCTGTTCCATCTTCTAAAATGAAATGTGTACTGAAAGCTGTGTTTTAAACCGTGTCCTCAAGTTAATGTTCAGCCAGTGTCCATTATTAGTCACTCATCATTCCGTGCCTCCTTCCTTTAACATCACTGAGAAGTAACTTAACAACAAGCACATGTCCACACATGCAGTGATTCACTCCCTCTTTTTTCTGCCCTGTGCAGTGGAAAGTGCTACAAGCAGGTGGTTCTTACACCCATGTTGGAAAAACGCTCCCATGACTCGGTCCTCGACTCCCTGCCCCACACTGTGACCCTCATCTCGATGCCCTCAGCGGCCAACGGCAAGAGGGGCTTCTCGGTCACAGTGCTGAGGGACGTGAACGGCTCAACCAGCGTTCAAGTGAAAGAGTAAGTGGGAGCTGATGGAGGCCGGTGTTTTGCTGTAATGCCTGTGCAGCATGAGTAATGTTAAACTGATTATACGTTTGCTAAATGGCAGGGCAGTGGTGTGTGTGTGTAACTGTGTCACAAGAGGAAGGTGTACTTATTGATAATATGATGTGAGGGTGTGACCCAGTTCTCTTCAGATCTCTGTGTTCCCGCTGTAGTGCCACATACTCACACACAGGTGCTGGTTCTGTGTTATTCCAGAGTCAGAGGGATGCTTATTAGTCCAGAGGTCCGAAATGCCATCCACGTTGGGGACAGAATCCTGGAGATTAATGGCCTTCCTGTTGGGACGCTGATGCAAGAAGAGGTGAGTTTGTACCTGCACACATTGCTGATTCTGCGGGGAGAAAGACGTAATCTGAAATTCTTTAAATGGAGCTCATTAGTGTCACGACTTAGGGTAAGTCCATGCCTTGAGTGCAATTTGCAAAAGTATGTTCTGGTTATACAGCAAATGAAATGTAATTTTTGTCATTCCTCGCATTCCCACATCATTTATACATTCTTCAGCTGGGAGAGGACGGTATGTGGACTGACTGCACTTAGTAACCCAATCTCATAGGTTGCATTTTGTGCAGCAGTGAAGTCATGCATTTGAATTAGCTTTGACTGTTCCTCTTGTTCAAAGTCCATGAAGTAACTCTTATGCTCTCTCCAGTGCCAGTTAATTAGGTACACCTGATTTAAACCAGCACAGTCTTATATAATAGTCTTGCAATTAATTTTCAAAATAACTAAAAATCAAGTTTTACTGATAACAAGTCATCAGGAGAATCTCAGTAATGAGGCTATATTTATCATTTTAATCTCCTTCATCTCTGACTCCTCATTCGCTTGTTCAGGTGGACGATCTTATTCACTGCACCAGTCACACGCTGCAGCTCCTCATAGAGTACGATCCGGTCAGGCAGCGTTTGGACCGGCTCCGGCTGGGATCCCCCAGGACCAGTCTGGGAGTCCCAGCCACCTCCCGCATGCGTCTGTCCTCACCTTCTAACGCCGTCCTGGAGAGAACCGACGTGGTCGACGACGGCACACTGAAGAGGAGGTCGTTGAGGTGAGATGCAGCAGCCAAAAACTGCACAGATTACACATCACAGGTCTGTACCGAGCAAGTCAGTCAAAGTTATTCTCTCTTTTCCAGGCGCAGTAACAGCATATGTAAGTCACCAGGGCCCAATTCTCCAAAAGAGACGCCTTTTATCACACGAGACATCGGGCGCTCTGAGTCCCTGAGATCCTCCAGTAGCTGCTCTCATCGCATCTTCCGTCCATGCGACCTCATCCACGGAGAGATCTTAGGCAAAGGCTTCTTCGGACAGGCTATCAAGGTCGGCCTCAGCTTACATCAGCTCTCCACTGTGTATTTAACTTCCTCCAGCTTAGAGTAACACAAGTGTTGCTTCTGTCCCACTAAAAGGTGACTCATAAAGCCACAGGGGAGGTGATGGTGATGAAGGAGCTGATCCGCTGTGACGAGGAGACCCAGAAGACTTTCCTCAAGGAGGTTCGTATTCTGTGCTCCCTCACAGAGAAAACAGAGTCCTCTGGCTCTGGGATTTGTTATCCTCAAAAGTGAAAGTAGGACATGTTTCTACAGTTATCTATCTGGACTTGACCTGAGCACAAATATTATTTGCAATTAAGTCCCATCACTTGATGTACGCAGAAATATGGGACATTTAAAATTTTAATTACTTAATTATGTCACATACATCAGCTACCATTCAAAATGATTAAGGATTTCTTTGTTGTTTGTGTAAAATGACTATGTGGCTATTTCTTTCACAATCACAATATATTAAATCTATAGATCAATAAATAAATAAAAAAAGTGATTATTAGCTTGCAGTCATAGTGGTAGACTTCTCCTTACCTCTGCCTCTGTTTCTGCCCCATCTTCAGGTTAAAGTAATGCGATGCCTGGAACATCCACATGTTCTCAAGTTCATCGGTGTGCTATACAAGGACAAGAGGCTTAATTTGATAACTGAGTTCATCGAAGGAGGCACCCTTAAGGATTTTATCAGAGACACGGTGAGTTAAACGAGTTGATTCACTTAAGTTCTTCCTCCCGTCCCCCACAGCAGAGCACAAAACACCCTTCAGCGTCCACAGAAAGAGCTGTGTGCAGCTCAGCGGAGTGGGAGGGGGCTGACCTGATGTCAACTCTGCGCTGACGGGGGGCGCGCGGCTCCTTAGTGGGCTGGCTGGCATGTCAACTGGCCGAGACGCGGAATGAGAAAAGTTGTTGAAAGTGTTTCCAGGTGAAATTCAAAGAGCCGTGCTCCCCTCCTCCCACAGCTGGCCGTGCAGTTCGGTTCAAGTTTTAGTTTGATTTTATTTACAGTGGGGGAGGGTCAGTTTGCAGGGGTTAATTTTGTTTACTGTGCCCTTTAAATGCTGTTTTCCTGTCTTTACCTCAGTGTAAAATAGATTTGTATTTACCCCTGTTACGCTTTAATGGCCTCTGAGGGAGCTTCTACTCATTTCTCTCTCTTGTTTTTTTTGTCTTTTCTCGGGACTTACAGGATCCGTTTCCATGGGAGCAAAGAGTGAGCTTTGCAAAGAGCATCGCTTCTGGCATGGTGAGCTGGCCTCATGCAAAGACGCTGCTATTACTGAAAAGTTTAGGCTGCTATTTTCAGCCGCCCAATTGTGTGTAAATGTGCTGTTTGGCTCAGAGGAAGAACGAAAGACGTCACTAATGGCAGACGTGTGGATACTAATGCTGAAAAAGTTTAACGGGATAAAAGTGAATTTTCTTGCACATGTGTGAATTTTACCCTGTTCGACCTGTTTCAGGCCTACCTTCACTCGATGAGCATCATACACAGAGACCTCAATTCTCACAACTGCCTGGTTAAACTGGTAGGTTACATGGCATCCGACCAGGAATTACACTTCATAAAATCTGAACAATAAGAATAAGAAGAAAGGGTGGGAACGATTACATGCACTGAGTAAAAGTTGGCATGCATTCACTAATGAATAAATGAAGTTCCCAGCGCTGTAATACACTGAGGAACAGGAATAGTTTTAAAACTCAAGACAATATTACAATATTTTCACAGGTTGCATTTAATATATTTGATTCCTCAACAATAGAGCATTTTCTGTTCTAAATAACAAAAACCCTGTTTATTTAACCACAAATGTTTCATGATTCTGTTAATGTTTAGTTTTGCTGAAAAAAACCTGAGTGTCTAAGTGTCATCATTCAACAGGACAACACTGTGGTCGTGGCTGACTTTGGACTGTCCCGGCTCATAGTAGAGGACAAAGTTAAGCCTCCACCCGAAAAGCCAAACACCAAGAAGAGGGTGTTCAGACGCATCGACCGAAAGAAGCGGTACACTGTGGTGGGGAACCCGTACTGGATGGCTCCAGAGATGCTAAATGGTAAGCCGGCAATAATAAATGAGTTACCTGATTTACACCAGATAACTATTTCTCTGGGTCAGTGAGAGCATTGACTTTATTTTTTCCTGGTGTTTTTATAGGTAAGCGCTATGACGAGAAGGTGGACATTTTCTCCTTTGGAATCGTTCTCTGTGAGGTGAGAACCGTCAGAATTTATCCTAAACATGCTTTGATTTTCTGTATTATGTTCACTGATTGCAGTGTTTTCTGGCAGGCACCTCGGGAAGCATGAATCAGCAACTTTTAATCCTCTACAGATTTATAAGACATTTATGATCTTTAGAAAATCTTGGACATTATGCAAGATAGACGGTATTGAAAAATGTTATCACCTGTGTTTAATTTATTAACTCTGATACATTTTATTTTAGTATTAATCTCCACTTATTAATGGATTGTAGGGCTGCAGCTATTTTAACTGAATGTGTCACCTTTTGTCCATTAATCATCTAGTCCTGATTGAAGCTTATCTCCTCCTTGTCTCCTCAGATCACTGGAAAGGTCTACGCAGACCCCGAGTGCCTCCCCAGGACGATGGACTTTGGCTTGAATGTTGGCAAGTTTGTGGAGAAGTTCCTGCCTGAAGACTGTCCACCAGCTTTCTTTCCTCTGACTGTGGCCTGCTGCGACCTCACACCCGACAACCGGTGAGCACCTGCTGTTCTCACAAATAATACAGTGGCTTAGATTTATTAACATAAAGGATATGCAACAGCTTTGCAGCAATATAGGAATTATGTTACTTAGATATATAGCATTTCTCATTCATGTCTATGCCATGACATTGTAGTCATTATTAAAAGAAACAAAAATAAATATTCCCATGAAACAAAATAAATTCACCTGTAACATACTTAATTCAGAAATAAGTAAAATGACACAAAAAATATATAAAATATAGATGTTAGAATAGAAATGTATGCTTTAGTTTTATCAATTTATCAGTTTTATCATGACAACCACAGACCAATTTCTATATTTATATTTACATGTATTTGTTTAAGGATTTATTAAAAAGCTAGATTTAAAAAAATGCATTTATTTCAAAGGAATATGTCTTTGTGATCCAGTCAGTCTGGAGAGGCAGTTGGGCATAAAACCAGTTGGGCATCATGACCTGCCTACAGGAACCTGACTGTGCTGCCTGATTGCTTCCTCGTGTTTTTCAGTGGAGTTTTAACCCGAAGCCCTCTGTGTGCTCTCTCCCCCTCCTCCTCCTCTTCTTCCCTCAGCCCACCTTTCCACAGGCTGGAGGACTGGTTTGCTGCCCTGTCCCTCAACCAGGAACTGGGGATCCCCCTGCCAGCAGAACTGGATGAACTGCACCAGAGGCTGAGTCAGCTGCACTGGCCTAAAGACGGCTCCCCGTCGCCGAGCACAGATCAGACATCAACCTCCACCGCAGCATCTACAGACTCGTCCAGCGCGGCCGACAGCGCCACCTAGGGCCTGTGCTGTTCTTCTTTGACCCCACTGAACTGCTGCACTAACACTGAGGATGAGGAAAAGAGGGAAAATGTGTTGAAGCCGAGCCATATTAAAACTGGATAACCTGAGGAAGCTGGACCAACCTCCCTGTGTGGAACCTGAAGACACATTTCAAAAAGACCAGTGTTAAATTACTTCATTCCTCTATTGAGCTCCTACTCAACACATGCAGGGTTTAATATGTTTACTGTGTATAAATATGCAACTTTCTTTGGTTCTTATAAGGCAGACGTCCTGCATGAGTCCGACATAACAGCAGTTTAGTTTTTCAGGCTCTGGAGTTTTGCTATGTGTGGTATGCACCGATCACTTCACTCCACCAGAGGACTCACTTCACTTCACTTCACTGCACTGCAGCAGCAAACAGAAAAACAAGATGCTCCACAGTCTGGCTGACTGACAGGTTTAATAAACAGGGCAGGGCTTGAAGACGACAGGTGTGACTTTAAGCAAACACACAGCAAATAGCTTCATCACTCTGACGTTTGCCACAAGTTGACGAGGGAATGTTTTTCTTGTCTAAGCACCACTGATTTATTTTTGACGAAATGGTTACAGGTATGCTTCTGTACTTTGTAGTCTAATGATTTTAACTACTTTCTTAGAATGATAAATGAGTACTAGATTTTTGCCACATTTTGATCAAACACCTGATGCTTTTTAAAAAACAAAGAAAAGAAAGGAAAAAAAACGAGCAGAAGCTCTTTGGGGAAGTAGGGCTGTGTATAATTATCAGTTATAATCATGTAAGACTTGACCATAAAAAGTTGCTTTGTACAGAAGAACTGGAATTTTTTTTCTTAAGTAATGTAAATAAATATGTACATATTATGACTTTAATTGGATTTCATTTGCTAATGGGAACTCTAGATTTTTAGACATTGTGTCAGAGACGGACGTTTTTGCCTTTTTGCTTTCATCATGCAAGGTACTGACGACCAGTTGTAACCACTATTATTTATATCACTGTAGTGTTTTTCTAAATAAACTCTTAAAGTTGGGCTTTTTATTGTCATTCTTTAATCCTGCATGTTGTTTTGCAGCCCTTGTGCTGCAGTTCATGTTCATAGTTAAAACATTTGTTGATCTATCCACCTTAAAATACTCAATTTGGGTAAATCAAATGTGTATATATATA
>JAOWBC010001486.1:13834606-13850652 GCA_028566105.1 Hypoplectrus providencianus
GTCTGATACTTTTCACAACTCCATGTTTGGGGGACACCCAAGCTAAATATTCCTGCTAAGGCGCTTCAGATAGCATACTGTACTGTATGTAGATAGCAGAGCTCGTTTTAACAAGTGCCAGGTCTTGAGCAAACTCAAGGGACAGATGGTGAAAGGGAACAGAGGGCTGACAGGCTGGCAAGGAGTTTATCTGCTACACGGCAGCACAGTGAGCACGAGGCTGCTCTCCTGTGATCTGCTGCCAAAACGCGGCAATATATTTTGGGATTCAAAACGGCTCCGACTTGCATGCGTCAATGCAGCACATTGGTAAACCGTCCTAATAACCACTGAGTCTTTATAGTTATTCATTTCAACTTCGAGCATTTTAAATACCCCAGAATCTTTTTTTGCTTTCTTGCTGGTCAACTTGTTTCATGGGGGATTTAGATGCTAGCTACAAGACTGATGACTGCACAACAACAACAACTTCCCCTTACCCCACTGTACATACTATATATTAATCATTGGTACATATATATATCCCTTGCACTCTGTATAGACTGTATTATATGTTTTTAAATTACTGCTAAGCACTTCGTACTTTATGTGACAAAAAAGTAAAATCTAATCTAAAACAGTGATATATTATGTTTTTATTTTAACACTGGGGGCGTGCAAATGCTTTTTATTCAGAACACTTGCTCATCACTGCAGAGCCTCTGGCTGTTTCAGGGTGCTACAGTATCTGCACTGCTTGTGTATAAGAAGCCTGCAGGGGGTCTGTGTCCTTTTCAGTACACTACCAACTCCTACGAGTTGGTCCAGAGCCTGTTCCTAGTGGGGGTACAGTATGATCCCTTTTGCCTGCATTCCACCCGCTCCAGCCAGGAGAAGTCTAGTCAAAGGAATCCACTTCATTTATATTGCAGGGGCCCATGGTAGCCTACAGCCACTCAGGGCCAGCGGAGGGGCAGCCGAATTGGACATGCTGGCCACACAATATAGAGTCATTAAACCCTCTGACATAACATGCAGCTCCTCCTTATAAATAATCACCTCCTAAAATAGAAAACAAAGATGGGGCACTGCTAATCAGATTTGACAGCCAAACAGAGATTTGTATGAGCATTTTGTGCCGCACTAAAAAGGGAATCACAACAGTTTTGAGCATTGCATAACTACAGTGAATGAGCAAGCTCTCCCTACAATGCAGCCCTAGTTTCTCTTAAAAGAATATGAAATAAGAGTGCAGAAAATAAAGGCAAGGCATTTCATATCCTGCCATGTTATGTTGCGGTTGTGTGCAAAAGGCATTTAAACGCTGCATTACAGCTAAGCGGAACAACAGAGAGCACGGCTGGTGAATGTGAACAACAGCTGATGTCGAAACTCTAGAGACCTTTAAACATGCACATGTTTTAACCACTGATACAAGCGTTTCTTCTGCACATCTCAAAGCCACAACAGTGTGTGTGTGTGTGTGTGTGTGCCAGTGGAAACAGGAAGCCACAATAAGGCCCTGAAGCGTCACATTTTGACTTTGTCACACCTACAGCAGATGTACAGTATGTGACAAAAACATCCTGGCAACACATTAAATGCTTCTTCAAAAATACACTCAGTGGCCACTTTAAAAGGCAGAACTACTTCAATACAATTCAGTGCACCAGCTCTGCTATTAAATCTCCTTTGATGTAGTTTATGTTATAGAACATGAAAATGAATCACAGGCATCTGAAACCTGTGTAGGCGAGAGTGAGATAAAAGCCTTTTCCTAGTAATATAGGATTTTGCGGTTTTGTGGTAGAAAATATTACCAAAATAAAGGCATAAAGGCACTGGCATCAAAATGCACTAGAAGTTGCAAAAGTAAAAGTTCTTATTGTGCAGAACTGGCAATTTCAGAATAACATATATTATGTTATTAAATTCTAAGATGCAATAATGTTTTCATGTCTTCAATTAAGTAAGTAAGTATTTTAAAATTGTAGAGTTCTCGAGTAAATTCAACCACATTCCACTGCAGTTATAAATAATTGTTAACTTTTGTCAATAAATGTTTAATGATAGTAATTGCGAAGTTGTCTGTTTCAAATTGATAACGAACAAATACTCATCTTTTTAATATCATTTGTTTTGAGTTTAATTTATTAAATCAATTTTAAGGTGCACATTTATGGTCTCATTGTATTGTATTAGATTATACAGGTGTGTCTATGAGTGTTAGTTAATGCTCTACATTGTGTGCTTTTTTTTTATAAAATGACTGTGATTGATGATGCTGCTGTGATTTAGATACTGACCTCTTATAGAAATAGCCCAATGTGATGCCTACTCCGAGGACGATTATAATCGCCATCATGAGGATGCCTATGACGTAGCCTGTGAACAAAAGGAGAATGAGAAAGTTTAAAGACTGAACACATATATATATGTAGTTCATGCAGCAAACCATGGCTAATCCCTAGAGCACAAACAACAACTACACCATACCAAGTGTGCCAAGGTCCTTTTTCTTTTTGGGTCCTGTGCGCACTCGCTGGCTTATTCCCATCACTGGCTGCATTGCAGCAACTTCTCCCTGAGAGGATCCTGACTTGGCCAGCTGAAAGCTCTCTGTGGAGGGAATGCTTCCTGTTGGCTTCAGGGATTCAGCCGCTGCTGGTGCGGTAGAAGCTTGTTCTAAAGACACAAATAAACAGGTCGGTGTTAAAGGAGTTTTAACTGGAGATGCTCTAAGATAGTCTGCCGTGAATGTACTAATGAGCCAAATTAAGCCAATCATAGTCAAACAGTAATTCACTTACAATACATCCAAGTTGTGTCTTTTCTTTTGGTATTTTCTTCTACTTTATACATGTACTTCAATACATTTCAGAGGAATAAAATGTGTCTTTTACTCTGCTGCACTTCAGTAACCTTAAGTTACTTAATACTTAATAGATGTCTTGGTGAAATGTACAAGTTTCCTGGCAATACAAAGTGAAAAAACTGCAAGGACAGTAATTTTGCAATATCCTTTAATAAATCTCCTTTTATTATCTCAGGGGGCATTAGAGCATTGTGGTATGCTTCATTTTTGCATCAATATGATGAAATGCCCTCATTTGCTAGCTGCTGAATTTACTAGAATGTTTTTTTTTCCTTAAAAGTTTATCATTTTATTTTTTAGAAAATATCCTTCATCACAATATAAACTATAATGGTATTTGCAAAGTGAGTTGTGACCAAAGGTGGGGACACTTGTTATACTAATGCACTTACTGGTGCATCATCTGGATTTTGTGGTTACAATAACTGCTGGTCAAACAGCATTACCACTGATGGAAAAAAAAAATCCTAACAGGCAGGATGAGAGCCGTGAAACTGCTCTCATAAAGTTGGTACGTAAATCAGCACATGCTTTTTAGATCCCTGCCAGACAGTCTCGCTCAACCCCGTCTTAGGGGACGGGAAAGTTCAGCCCGCAGATCTGCTCTTTAACTCCTTTTTCCATTTCCTGCACACAAGGTGTTGTTTACGAACTCTGAAGTTAAAGGGCATGAAGTCATAAATTGAAGCAGCCAATTAGCTGCTGTCTCCAAGCAAAGAGCGTTCCTCTGTGCCAATGAGCTGAGGTTTGAGGCGTGGTCAGCGTCTGTCTTCAAACTGAACTTTTTGACATGTGACTGCAGGGCTTTGTTATTGTGTGACTTGGTTTGTCTTCAGACACAAAAAAGAAACAAAGAGCAAAGTACACAAGACTTTTCACAGTGGCTTAACTCTGACCAACTGACCCAGTGCAGACTAATACTCTTATGTGGAAAAACACATGTGATACAAGTACACTGTCAGTAATCCATCTTTTACATGGTTTATTTGTGCTATCAAAAGAAAAGAGATACTTAAAAAAAAAGTTGGTACACAAAGGTTCATAACTTGGATGAATTCTCTTTCATCAAGCTATGTTTTTGTGTGTGTTGACTAATTAGAACATTTGCATAATACAAAAAATTCACCTCATTATTTCTCTCCCTAGCCCACTTTTTAAAATAATGAGAGCTTTTCAAGGAGAAGGGAATTACTGGCAGCATCAGGGGAGCACAGACTGAAAAATCTCACAGGGCATTCTCAGGGAAAAAGCCTTTTTAATGTTGCTTTGTCACTAATTTGGGATATGCATATTAAACTTTGCCAGGTCAGGTTTTTGAACTTTGGGTTTTGGATATTTTGCTACATTTTACCAGAACAGTTTCCAACTTAATGATCTAATGGTAATGATTACTGCGGTCCACATTGAGCTTACCTTTGCATGGGTCAACTGCACAGAACTGTTTCTGGACTGTCCCGTCTGGGCCAGCAATGTAGCACCAAGGCCTCTCAGAGGAGTCTGGGTTTCGGCAGTAATTGTGATCTCCCACACCTACCGAAGGAACGATAAAAACAGCACACATCTGTTACTGATGCCTCATGGAAATAAAGGACTGTCTGTCTGCCTGTCCTGTTGAGAGGGTAAACCGCTGGATTCATTAATCATTAACACTACTTCTTTACACCACAATGAGCAGCACGCCATGAGCACAAAGAGAGGAAACAGCCAAAGTCAGCCACCACCAAGAAAAGATAAATCAGAAGCTGACAATATCCATCTTGTGTGGTGTTTTTCTGCTTATTTTACACACTACACATGAACATCACAACAAGCATGTTCATAAGAGCTGTTTGTTGTCCTGTGCAGAAACTGTTGTAACCATAAACATCAGTGGCATTTTAAATCTCCTGTTTCCTGTCTTCTTCAACTCGACTCCCACAGCAGAAAAACAGCAGAGGAATCAATTTGTTAAATGGGGTATAACGGACACATCTAGTGAAGTTGTTTACCTGTCTGTGCATCAGGATGGAGTGTAACATCATAGTCTCTAGTGGTGTTGGTCCAGTTTAGACAGGTCAGACCTGAGGAGGAGCTCTGTTGTTCGCCTCTATACTCCACTCCATTGGATCTCACGCAGTCTGAGAAAAACAACAAAAAAACGTGATCATAACACAAATGAGTTACTGTGCAATCAAACATTAGAGAGGAAAATATAAAATATAAAAAAGTATAATGCATGTATTTTGGTAGAAAAAAGGAAACACTGTATACAGTAAAACAATACATAAAAACATGTTTTGTTTTGTTTTTTCCTACCTTTTTCATTCCCATTTAATGCACTGCTCTCCACCATGGCCACGCTCAGGAACACAACGTGTAAGGAGAAAAACATCTTGCAGAGCTGACGGACGGAAATAACCGACAACATGCTGCGATGCTACGCTTAATAAAACTTGCAATGAAAAACGTACAAAAAAATGTTTTAAATGAACGAAGAGCCTATGCTAGATATGCACCAGGCACACTGCTCTTCTCGCTGGAGTCCCAGCCCTTGTTTTTGTCAGAGGAGCTCAGCTTTCTTCGTAAACAGCCTTCTGTGGGAGGAGGAGCTGCCCTTTGCAGCACAAACCTCAAGGTCCTAAAGCCTCACCAGGTTCACACACATACACATACACACACACGCACGCAAATTGAAGAACATCAGCTGCAAAATAGTCTGGCAAATTATCAGGGCATGCAGCCTTGTGAGAATAAACAGACCGTCAGAAGAGTCAGCAGTAGAAGTCAACTGAGTTCATTCACAATTTCGTTCAAGCAGCAAAAAAGAGAGATTTTTTATGGTCTATTATCCATCCTCCAACTTTTTCCTTCCCCCTATCCAACAGTAATTTCCATGGTTTATTGCATCTTCTGTGCTCGTCTATAAATAGCAGCTCTGATTTCCATTTTCACTTGAAAACACACTGAGTCATTACTTTCCATTTTTAATCCTCCTCCAACTGCAGAGTCTTATCTGGCTCTAAGTGCTTGGTGCATCTGTCCAAAGCCAATCTTCCCGTTTCCCAGGCTTCCTCTCCACCACATGGGGGCCTGTTTTTCCGCTGGCCTTGTTCAGAAAAAGAGGACTGTACAGGGGCTGGTGATAAAGGACAGATGCCAGTTCTATTTGCCTGTATCTGCTGCTGCACAGGGAGCTGTGTACTCACAGCAGAGAGGCCCTGTGTCATTGTTGGCCGACTGCTAAAAGAGGGCAGCCAACGGCTGAGTCAGTCAATGTTCACTAAGCCACTTTTCAAATAAATGCTTGTCCATTTTTCAGGCAATTACTAGAGCAAACACACAGCATCTGTCCAGCACTCTCCATCACACACTGCTCAGTGAGGGTTACAGGGGGCAGGAGCCCCTCCCAGCATGCACTGGGTGAACATCAAATGGTGAACACATATGACTGAGCAAATGAATACATGCAGTATGAAAGCCAGTTTAAACCACTGAAGAAAGAAAAATAATCTTAAAAAATAAAACAGAATAATATTTAATACAAATAAAAAAATAAATAAAAATGGTATAAATATTTCCTTTCTTACCCCCTGGAACTGAGCTGATGTTGAGTGATTTAATGAAGGTGAAGTCTATATATTAAATGTACTATGTCATTTACAATTACAAAAATAATCAACAAATCTAACTCTACCTCATGATTTGGATGAAAATTAAATTAGAACTGATACTAGTATGAAAGAGTTGACTTTATTATATTCAGCATAGACAAGTAGAAAAAATCACATTGCAACTGTAATTCCATTTTCAGGATAAAAAAAACATTTGACAGTTTTATACACCTGAGAAATGAGGACTCTCCTTGTGATGCAACAGTGGAAAAATACTCGTTCATGCTCCAAAAGCTGCACACACACTGCATGCATGTACACACACCCATTAATGGTGGCACCTATTTGGCCTCATTCCCTGTTGCCATAGTTAGTTAATCATTTAATTAGCAGGACCTAGGCTTACTGAGAGCACAGGCACCTTCTGTAGCGACAGCAAAGGCTTTCATGAAGCCAGATGGTTATTTTCCAGTTTTATTTACACTTTGCCTGCAGGACATTTATAACCTTGCTTTTAAAATCATTCCTGAAACTTCATTGTCAAGGTTGAGGCTGAAGACACGACACTGCACAGGTTGTGTCATGAGATAAGATTTTGTACATTCTTAAATTATCAATTGTTTTCAGGCAAGCTTTCCACAGGTCAAGCAACATTTTTATCTTGTTTTGTCTTGAAATAGATCACATTACTGCCCCCATTTGAACTTTAAAATCCATGCAAACACGTCCAAACACTGTTCCTTATCCAGCATGACCTTGTGTTCTGCATCATAAACATGATGCAGAGTTTTCAAGAGCATCACAAGAACCACCTGCAGCTTCCTGTGAGGAACTATAATCTCATAGGGCTCTACACAAGCAGGTGTTCACTTTGGCAAGGGAATTAATTGCATAAGCTTTATGAATGAATCATTTATAGAAGCTTGATGTCACAGCTGTTGCATAATATAGATGTTCATAAGCACACAAAGCTTCACGCCTACACGATGAACTGAAGTAAGATAGAGGTGCCTAGTGTTTATATAGAGGTATGTAAAACAGTTAAAAAAATGTTGGTTTACAGTGACTTGATGATAAATTGGTTCTTTAGAGATTTTAATCACCTTTAAAAATACCATATCCTAAGCTAAGAAAAGTTTCGAATGCAGCAATAAATATTTCCATGTACATTTAAAGGGACAGTTCACCCCAAAATGAAAAATACATATTTTTCCTCTTCGTTGTAGTTTAATATAGGGCAATATCTAAATGTCTGATATCTCCAAAACCTGCCAAACTACCACTGAACAATTTACATAGATAAATAACCTGACACAAGAGAAAAATATTGTTTTTTTATATATACCGAAGTGAACTGTCCCTTTATTAAGTCACCCACCATGGCAAACTACAGCATGTAGATCGTGTCACATTTCAGTGTTTGTCTAATACTGAAGCCGCCCATCTCAAACAAAAGCGGTGGGCTATCCGATGATGTAAGACTGCTGTATTGTGCGGCGTGTTGCGGAGCAACTGACAGCCCTCTATGAGATCCAGTCGATCATCTTCAGCCCTCATGTGGTTGGAAAATGGACACTTATCCAGGCAGAAGATCTCTAATGGAGCATCAAAACATGCATTATATTCCCCCGCTGGGCACCAAGCAGCTAATTTCTCCAGACGCCATCACATTACATCACTGCATCAGTCTGAGCGATGCCGCTGTGATGAGACAAACAAGTTAGAACAACAAAGGATGGGAGCTTGGCCCTGGGAATAGGAATGAATGAGCTTATTGCTTTGAAGTGATGGTGATGAAGAGAAACCTCGGGGTATTCTGGTGGTTATATTTCTGCATTAAAAGCTTTATGCTAAAAAAACGGAATAAAAGTTTAGAAAATCTAATGTTATAAACTCTTCTTTAAAAGCACTGCAGCAAAAACAGGCCTCTGGAGCTTATGAGGAACGTAGCACCTAATGCCCAGTGGCTCTCTTCTGTGTAGGTAATTTGATGATGGTACAAGTACTGCAGCCCCTGAGCTCTTACATAACCCTGTCAGTCTGCCAACTGCTGGAGTACTGCAGCATCAGCAGGTACTCAACTCATTCAAGACTGAGGCTGTACATGTCGTACGCATGCTTGAGATATCCACAAGTAATTTCATCCTCCATGTGCTCACTGAGTGACCAGAAAAAGTCCCTGGTTCCATCACAGCGGCAGTTCTCCAGCCGCTGCAGTTGCTATAGCAGAGGGGAGGTGGACACCGTTCACCCTGAGCAAACTGCAAACTTCCTGTAAACGCATGTGCAGCGCTGAAGGGTCACAGAGGTGTCGTACATCATTAGACGTCTTTAGCAGCCGGAGGAGAAAGGCAGCCCTGGTGAACAGGCCACAAAGGGCGCCATTGAAACGGGGGTCCATAAGGAGAGTCAGCCAGGCCGGGGTCAAAGCATTACCTGGAGAGAGAACAAATCACATTTTAAAACAGACAATTTAGATTATAATACCACATATTTCCCAAAAACATTCTCATATTCAGACTGACAAGCCACTGTGGTACCTGGCTGGAGGTCTTTGCAGACTGCAAGGCTGTCGAGCACAGGTGCAGCGTTCTTCTCTGCCCATGCACTCAGGCTCTGTGCCACAGCAGAGGATTCAGAGTATTTTTCAGCCATCTGCAGCAGGTAAGGCAGCACATGTGCAGACATCACAGAGGGCTCTGCAAACACATTGGCCTCATCCTGCTCGTACAGACTGGAACACCTAAAGAAGAAGGCAGCAATCGCAGCTAAAGGTTTAGTTGGTAGCTTTTATAAAAATGCCAATTTTGATAGTGTGAATTTCATTAACAGCTGTGTTAGAGACTTTTCCTGGCTTGAAATAGTTGTTTTTTTAACTACAGGGGCAATGGATTCCTGCAAATTCCATTAAGAGAACTAGGAAGAGGCAGAGGAAACAGATTTTTACCTCTGATTAGAGACCCGCATAAGGCCATTATTGGCCAAAATCCCTTGCTCGGATATTGGTGGGAAAAAAAAAACTATAATCCATCCTGTCCGTTAGCCTAAACTATTATGGAGAGGCTTTGCTTTACTTTGGGCAACGTGCTGTAGAGACAGATTAGCATATGTCATGTGAAAAGTTGGTGTTATTTAGAGGTATTGTTGTTGGTAATGTATTTTTTCCTTTAGGGGATTAGTTGTTTCATGTATTGCACCTGAAAAAGTGGTATCTCTTATCAGGATACAATTTCACAAAAGCTTTAAAAAAGTTGCCAATTGAACCTTTAAGCAAAACTTCATTGAGTTGCTCTGTTTGTTTCAGTGTAATGAGGTGGCATACCCTGTCTCTGAGGCTTCTCTCAGCACAGATCTGAGGTCAGACTGAGGCAGGTGACACAGCAGCACCTCTAGTGTGCCAGGAGTATCCCAGCATTTCTCCATCAGCAGGTCCAGGAGGAGTGGCAGAGCCTTGTTGACCTGCATGAGGTAGACACTCCCCTGGTGTTCTGCTGTTCTCACATGATGCAGCATGGAGGTAAAGCACGCCGCCTTCATCCTCACCTGCTGGCTTTGGTCCTGCAGCAGATAAAGGCCTGTGCTGATCAACCTAACCAGGAGAAACATTGTTTAATTTGTGCTCATCAGCATTTGATTGACATCAATATTTGACTCTTTTCACACCTGATCATGATGGTGGATGTGCTGTGTGCAGTGCTGTGGCTCATCAGAGGCACTCCAGCCACACACAGAGCTTCAGCACACGCCATCCTGAGCACTTCAGGGGCGTCTGGGGATCGGTGGAATTCCAGGAAAGCACACCAGCGCTCAAACATGGATGTGTTTAGACTGATTTACATGAAGATGAGAAAAACGTCAGAGCTGCAAGTGTTCCAGAACAGCATGTGACTGCATATTAATGTAAAAAAAAAAAAAAAAAAGACAGTAAAACAATGAAAACCTGGAGTGTGAACACTGGGAAAGCAGCAAGCTTGCAGCATACAGAGCCTGGGAGAGAAACTCTGGCCCCCCTCGCTGGCCCTCCAGGTCCCTTAGCAACAAGTCCAGACACTCAGGCAGAACAGGCTCCTCCGGTGGGGCCGACTGAGGGCAACGTTGGGGTAAAGTAGCATCCCCTCCGGCCATCACTGCTGCCAGGGCTGTGAGGTAGGTTCTGCAGTACGTCTCAATGCGGCTCAACAACGCCTCCCTCAGGTTTGACTGGAGATAGAGAGTATCACTGTAGCCCTTTATATACTTGATATTAATGATCAGTGTTCTATTATTTGCCAGTAAGCCTGCAATAGGCATGTTAAACTTAAAATGTATAGGTTTTTAACATCCCTGCATTTTATGGTATGAGCTCCTGCATATTTTCCATGTAATCCAAATTTCTAATTTTGGAAACAGCATAGTAAATCAGATACATAAAAACAGTGTTGTCTAGTCCAAATTAATGACTTATAAATGTAAACAAGTTCTGTTTAATAAATGACTAGACCACATGAACAGTAGTCTCCATCTCTACTCGCTGTGTGCAGATATGCAGTATCATGCTATCAGGCTTAACTTACAGCGAGTCATCTATTAACTCCACAAGATAAACATGGGAAGGCACAACTGGGTGTGGATAATGTAACATGCTGGAGTGTTTATGAACAGCATGTAATAAAAGCCTTAAGAACCACCCTTTCTTATGTCAGAGGGAAAAAAGATCTCCAGCCAGATTTCACATGGCATTGTATTTAAGTCGCCCCAGTTTCCTCACATTGTGCTGCAAAAAGGTTACATACTCAAAAAAAACTTTTCAACAGGTTTTTGTTTCCTCAAAGCTGAAGTCTACGGAGCAGGTCAGGTCTCACCTGCAGCACCCTCTGGATCACCTCCGTCAAACCGGTCTGCTGTGAGCCCCGCCCATCCACCACCCATGTAGCCATTGACAGCCTCAGATCGGGGCTCGCTGAGGAGAAGTTGTCCCAGATTTGACATGCATTCTTTGGATCAGAACAAAGAAAGTGGATGGCTTTTTGGTGGAAGGATGACAGCCCGACCTGCAGAGGTGACACACATAAAGACTTAGAAACAATTTGCTGAGACATCTTGGTAGCCTTGTGGTTAAAAGCCTGTGAAACTTGGTTAAAAGACCCTTAAACATACATATCCATAAAAGGCAGAAACATCCACCTAAAAACAAAAGTCTATCTTTTGTACATGGATGACCTGAAGCGTATGTGGAGGTGTTAGGAGGTCGTGCAGAAGCGTCTCACTGAGCTGGGACAGGAAGCTCTCACAGCAGAGTCCTCTCAGCGAGTGTGCCACGCCGAGATAAGCTGCTCTCACTAGGGGGCAGCGCTGAGCTTCAGTCACCAGCCACATGGAGGCCTCCACCCTGCTCAGCACCTCACACAGTTCACTTGAAGGGTCACTGGGAATAGAACCACAGCAGGATTTCAAAGCCAGCATTAGATGAACAAATACACAAGGCATTTTAAAAGCCTCAAAGTGTTTGATGAATGAATAAACAGCTTTTGAGTCTCACCTGACGGAGCAGAGAGCTCTCTCCAGAGTAGCTTTGATCTGCAGCAGCTGCCCATGGAGCCGGTTGTGACAGCATCTCTCCAGCGGACCGGGCAGTTGAGCCGTCAGTTTGATGAGGATGTTAATGTACTCTGAGGGGGGAGCCATGGCAACCAAAGCCTTCGAGGCCATCACTCTCACACTGTAAATAGGACTGGCAGACAGCTGCAGGAGAGGAGGCAGGAAGTCTGACAAAGTTCTGGCAGAGGAGAGGCAGAGAAGACGTTCATTTGGTTAAAATTATATTTCTCAGTTCTCCAACACTTACTTGCATTCTGGCCAAGAGTCAGACTAGAAGATTTCTGTCCGCAGGCAATAAAATCTGATTCCTGATTAACAAGCTTGATTGTGTTTACCTGCCCAAAAATAGTGTAAAAAATACCATTTATTTTTCTACAGTGGGCTAGCTGGACAAAGTCTTAGCTGAAAGCAATAAATGGAAATATAATGCTTTGCTATGTGCTAGGTTTAGCTAGCTGGCTGTTGGCTCCAGCTACATGCTTATCGTCCAGATATGAGTGTGGTACTGATCTCTACTGATCACATATTTAATATAAAATCTGCATCATTCAGGCCTGCTTGAAAAGTATTGAATGCTGAGTTATAAAAGTTACCCAGACAAAAATGACTGATTAAAAGTAAAAAATATTCACTCAGTGGAGTCCTGGACGCCGGGCTGGAGGTGGGCTAGCAGAGTGAGGACAGGGAAGAGTGAGGGCTGAAGGTGCAACTTGGCCTCATTAGACGGACCCTGGAGGTCTTGTGCTGCCCCCTTCAGCTCGCCCAGGAGGAAGGGCTGGAGCACAGGGTAGTGGAAGAAGAAGGCACGTGGGGACATGGCGTGCTGGGTAAGGCCGCCGTCTTCCCCGCTGGGCCTCTGGCCGAGCATTCGCGAGCACAAAGAACCTGGAAACAGATTTTAAATTATTGCAGTATTCAGATTGTCAGAAAAACAAAAAGTGCAATTGAAACTGAATTTGGCATTGAGAATTTGTGATGGGCAGGTTTTATTATTTTGTGTCATTTTTAAAGCTGAACGATTAACCAATTACTACAAAATAATGGACGGGTTAATCAACAAGCCCCGTCCTTTATTTCATAAATTTGGATTAAAAGTAAGTGTTCTTACTGTAAAGCTGCAGAGCAGCGTTCCTCATGGCCCAGCAGGGAGAACTGAGCAGGGTGAGTGACAGGATGGCTACAGCAGGAGCAAACTGAAGAATAGCTGCTCCAAGACCAGACCCACGTACCAGGGCCTGCAGGGTGTGAACCGCACACACCTGGGAGGAAGAACAGTTATGTAGCCTAATCTGTCATCATGGTTTGTAACATCGATATCTCATTGTTGTTGCTGTGTCTACAAACCTGCGGTAGGTCCAGGGTTTGGTCCCAGTCCTCGGGCAGAGGGGTTTTGGCTGTCTCCAGTAGGATTTGCATACTGTGAGCCAACAGTGGCCTTGCTTTACTGGCCTCCTCTGTTGACAAAACGCACAGGATGAGCATAGGCAGTCCTGCAGCCCGCCGGGTCACAGAGGTGGCGCGAGGAGACTGCACAACCTGCAGTCCCTGTAAAGAGACAACAGAGGAAATATATCTTTGAGCCAACAGCCTAGCATCTTTAATTCTTACTAAAAAAAAAATACAAACAGACGTGTGTCCCCACTCACTTGTTTCAGCATTTGGGCCGGGATATCCCTGAGCTCCGGATCACTGTTGCTCAGAAGAGAGGCACAGAACTTGGTGAAGCCTGCACAGCATCCCTCTACTGCCCCCTGGTGAACACAAATATGTCTCTTACAGAGGAACAAGAGAGTTAGGGGACACAGATGGATTTATAAAACTTACCCAGTGACGACATTTGAGAAGAATATTCTCGAACACTTTAGAGGCTCTGATTAGATCGTCTTTTGTTAGATGGCACGTGTTGGATTTGGATTCAGTGAGAATTTTCTCCACCAGAGAGCCTAAAAAGATTCCTATTTCCTGTTAAGAAACATTTAAGCATATTATGACAGATCAATGCAGAAGACTTCAAGGGTTCACATGCTTTTTTTTGCCAAAGTCAATGAGTGTGCTGGTGATGGGGGTTGTGTATCTTGTTTTGTTTTACCTTGAGGGAGACCCAGCAGCAGGTCAGAATGAGACTGTGCTCCTCAGATAGCAGGACACACTCCTCTCCATCCCCCTGACCTCCTCCAGACTCCTGGGCTATGAGAGAGCTGATGGCGTTTCCCATATCACAGAAAGAAGGAGGGGCGTCTAAGACAAGAGAGAGTTTACTTCATGGCGTGTGTATGTGTGCTTACGTCTTGCTTGTTTTCAGCAGATATTTTACCCTTTTCAGAGGCACAAGCATCCCGGTCTCCATACAGAACACCCAGCAGCAGCAGGGACAGACTCTCCAGCAGGACCAGCAGCTCAACAGTGAGACTGTGGTCGAGTGTATCGTTCACAGTGCTGGGTGCCTCAAGCAAACACCTCTGGAGGGCACTGAGAACACCTGGAAAATATTTCATGACCTTATTTAAAGAGCTGCAGGTACTTTCTGGGCCTTTATGGTTGATGTGGTGCTGTAGGGGTCAAGTCTCACCGTGTATGGGCTTGTTTCTGGCAGCCAGCATCATGTCAGCTTTGGCTGTGAGATAGTGCTCCTCCAACTCCTTCACCAGCGATCTGACCATACAGGAGGTCTTTTTTCCACCGCTGACAGCCATGTTGGTGTTCAAGCTGCAGTCCTCAGGCTGCTCTGGTGATCTATAGGAAGAACAAGTGATTATCCTTTGCCTCTACAGCAGGCATAATGCTGAATGAGGATATGCAGGAGGAAGGGCTTACTTCTGCAGGAGGACCTTTACTATCAGTGCTCCCATCTGAGCCTCCTGCACCCGAGGGCTGCACAGGAGCTGTTTACTCCGTGTGAGCAGCACTGCAGTGATGTCAACTGGAAAACTGTGTGGGAAAAACCTCAGCAATAACTCTGCCGAGAGCTCCCGAATCTGTAAAATAAAGAAATGTTCTGTATCCATCCTCTAAAAAATTAGCTTCACATTTGTTTTAAACTGGTTGATGCAGCTGTACCTCATTTGTAGAATCTTCCAAGCAGCTGATGAGGACAAGCTGTTTTGTCCTGCAGAAGAAATCCCACTGTCCCCTTTGTCTGGCACAGGTAATGAGAGATCCCATGTTGGCTGCAGAAATTATTTCATAAAGGTCAGTTAAAAGTAAAATAATATGAAATAATATAATTTTATATTAACACCTGCAACACAATTACACATAGAACTAAATACCAGCACCATATTTTTTAAATGTAGTAATATAAAGTAGAGGATTATCGATACGCAGGAGGCAAAACATTTATTTAAGGCAAAATATGTGTCAAAATAGCATTCTGACCTAAGTAATGTGGTGATGCTGATTATAGACATTTAACAAAAAAATAATTTCTTGGAGGATCCTTGAAATGTAAAAATGGTTATTCTATATTCTAAATAATTGCATAATTATATTTTACTCTGAATCCTGCAGCCCCACCTGGAGGCTGTCCCTTTTTCTTGTCTGGGCTCCAGGTGTCTGTGCAGGTCTTCAGCACTGCAGACAGCAGCAGCAACGCAGTCTTCTTCCTCTGATAATTGTGTCCTGGTGTGAAGCAGCTGTACGGAAGGTGTCCCAACCATTCAACAAACCCTACATGGTTAAAACAAAGGTTTGATGAAAAGTAAAGAGAGGGAATAATGGAATGGAAAGGCATGCTAAAAAAGACTAAACTTAAAATTACAAAGCAACAAAGGCAGAGATTAGGCTTGATGTTATTTCTGTGTCATGATATGACTAGTGTGACTGAGTGTTAGTGTTTGAGTTTCAACACTAATTTCAATTATTTAAAGGATGTATGGCTTTCCCAGGCAACTTCAAAGATGGGACATAACTACGCAGCCTAAATACATTACAAACACAATGATATAAGCCCCAATAGATACCACACCATCAGATGTTAATAGTTGCCTGACCAAAATATTTATGACAAGAAAACTCCTGCCTCTAAA
>JAOWBC010001486.1:13872463-13914313 GCA_028566105.1 Hypoplectrus providencianus
ACTAGTCGTCATGAATGACGTGATCTGTCATATGACGGCTCATATGAGTATCTGTCCCATAGAATGTCAACAGTTGATTCTTTTATGTGTAGAAATAACGTTATTAGATCCCCCGCCAGGAACAATAATCATTTTCCTACAGTTAGCTTTTGTTTGTACCACTCCTCTTGTGTAATACCATCTATCATCTCTGTTGCGCAGATTTGGAATTTGGCATCCAACCGTCTTACATTTCTGAACTCATTCAAGATGAAGATGTCAGTGATATTAGGTATCTTTCACATGAGCTTCGGGGTTATTCTCAGCACTTATAATCACTTGTAAGTACCAGTTTATTTGACCTTGTAATAGCCTGAATGTGAATTATTTTAGTTTCTAATAGCATCCGTCATATTTCTCAACAAAACAGGCACTTTAGAAAGAAGTACAACCTGTACTTGGTATTTCTACCTGAGCTCCTGTTCCTGCTGTGTCTGTTTGGCTACCTGGTCTTCATGATATTATACAAGTGGCTGGCCTTCACTGCTAAGGACTCCAGGCAGGCTCCAAGCATCCTCATCCATTTCATAAACATGTTCCTCATGCAGGGCGATGCTGTGCAGCCCCTCTACCCTGGACAGGTGAGGAGCTAAAGCAAAGTTTAATTCCTGCTCTGTCCCTGTTCTAGCAAAACAGATGTTGTTTAAAATGCACTGAGATCGATAAACTGTGTAATGCATTATTCTTTTGCTTCTTCCAGGCTGGCCTGCAAGTCTTTTTGGTTGTTATTGCTGTTCTCTCAGTGCCTGTCTTACTCCTGGGGAAACCTGTCTACCTTTATTGGCTTCATAATGGAAGCCATCGCCTAGGAATGTACAGGGTGAGAGTTTGAAATGCTTCTGGGGGTATTTGCATTCTGTGTGACACACATTTCCAAATATTTGTTCTTTGACAGTAAAACATGCAGATCTGACTAGTTTCTCTGTGTGTCCTCAGGGATATGAGCGTGTGCGGCGCAACAGTGAAGAGGAACTCTACCTGATGATGTCTCATGACATGGAGGAGGGCAGCAGTCACAGCGATCTCTCCAGTAGCGGAGAGCGCCAGGCAGAAGAGGTCAGGACAGCTGGATAGTTATCATTCATCTTAATCTGCTGTACAGCCAGCCACTGTTATTTGTCACTGGTTTCTGACAGTGATTCTAAGTTTTGTTTTATCTTTTTGTTAGTTTGACTTTGCAGATGAGTTCCTGCATCAGGCCATCCACACAATAGAGTACTGCCTGGGCTGCATCTCCAACACAGCCTCCTACCTAAGACTCTGGGCTTTGAGCCTGGCACATGCCCGTGAGTATGATGGTTGGCAGTTTACACAGAGGTTGTTTGTCACGCCTTCAAACCTGGAGCAGCACATACTGAACACAAATTTAGTGTTGCTTTATACTTATTATCCACTAAATTTAAAAGATTAGTATTGTACTTTGTCCTCAAAATGTGGTTTGGGGAACCTCTCTTCAGTAATCCAGTTTTGTGGTAGGAAACTGTGAGCATGGATATAGCTCACAATTAAGACTGCTTTTTTTCATTTGTGAATCTATATTTCTTAACTGCCCCCCAATATATTTCTTCATAATTCTCTTTCTTCACCAGAGTTCACTGTAAATCTGTTAACTTAATTTTTATATTTACAGGGGCATAATAAAAACACAAATTAGCAAGAATTAAGTTAACTTAAATGAGTTAACATTTTTTCATTTTTTCCCTCCTTATACCCTGCAAGCAAATAAATCCTCAATGTGAGAACATTGTGATATGAGCCAATGCATAGCATTTTATGGTTTATTATCTGATTTAAATTCATTTTGCATAAAAAAAATATAATTATATGGAAAACTGATTACATGGATGCCTTAAGAAAACGGAACCAACAGCAATTTTAAGTTGCAGTCAGTGACTGTACACTCTTTGTGGGATTCAGCTTTTTTCTCACGTCCTCACCAATAAAATACAGAGCTAACCATAATGGTAATTAAATGTAATTAACATCTGAGATATTCCCTAGCCTACTTGGTGTTAAAATATATCAACAACCTTTCTTCAGAAGCCACATTCACATAGATCACTAATAGGTGCTGTAGCCATTCTTTTAAAATGACTTCCAATTATATTTGCATACTAATAGAGGTTTCTCAGAAATCATAATCTGACTAGCTTTTATCCAGCCAGAAAAAAATATTATCTCAACCAAAACTCTGACATGTAAAAGTGTCGTCCAGAATTTTATCTCACAGTTCCTGTGAACAAATGTAACACAAAAGTCCAAACAATGATGCCAAACCTTTTCAAACCTGTTTGTAACCTTGGTAATGTCATTGTAATCATTGATGGGGACATTGATCTAGACTGCTATATACAGTCTAGATCAGAGCCAACAGACCAGTGCCAGCTCCGAGATCACCCTCAATAACCTTTGTTTCTATGTAATTCCCTAAATATGTGGTATTTGTGCTTTTCTCCGCATCCAGAGCTGTCAGAGGTTCTCTGGGCCATGGTGATGCGAGTAGGACTACGAATGGACACCAGCCTGGGGGTCCTATTCCTTGTACCTGTGTTTGGCCTTTTTGCCGTTCTCACTGTGTCAATCCTCCTGGTAATGGAGGGTCTGTCTGCATTCCTTCATGCCCTCCGGCTTCACTGGTAAGATGACAATATCCACTTAAGTACTTGTGTCATCGATAAGGCCTACAGAATTTTGCATGATCTCATTATTTAATATTCATAGCAGCTACTTGTTTTCTCCTCAGGGTGGAGTTTCAGAATAAATTCTACAGTGGGACTGGAGTCAAGTTTTGCCCCTTTTCCTTCTCTCTCCTGCCCTCCAGCTTCGAGCATGAAGGCTTACTGTGAAGGGACTATGTGGTAAAACTGTTGGGTAATAAACAGAACCAAAAGAAACAAGCACTGTCCCACTGATGTTCCAGAGAAGTCATGAGGGGATTGTGTTTTTTTTTTTAAATCCCTTTCTGTTAAATGTGAGGAGATTCTTTGGTTAGCTATACAAAGTTTGGACTGAAACACGCTGCCCTCCCGACTGATCCTTTGAAGAAAGCACCAGTGCAGATTACACTGCTCACAAGGTTTTATTACTACAAATTTATGTAACACAGGGTGTTTTGTACCAGGCTCAGTTTGCCTCACTGCAAGTTGAAATGTGAGGCCCAAAATTACGATGTAACTTGTTTAATTAAAACCATCAGTTTTCTATATGGGGCATTGTTGGGCTCAGTTGTTGATGTCACTTAAGTTTGGAAAACCACATCTTCCAAACTTAAAATGAAGAGGTTAAGAGAGATTTGATTTGATATATTTGATAAAATTTCAGGCATGTTTTCATTTAAGAAAGAAGTCCTTATTCATTTCTGCTTTTGCTTCATATATTTTTAGTTTTGTTATTCATTTTGGCACAGTTTCAGTTAAAGAGTTCTTGCTCAACTTTCCGCTGCACTGACTGCCTTACAAAAGTACAACCAAATTATTCACCAGTTTCCCTTGTGTTCTTACTTTGGGGTACCAAAACACCGCAAAGGATTGTTGACTTGTCAGTATTGAAAAGTGCTCGGGCAGGTTTGTGATGATATGTATATACTTTTACAGAACTATTTTTTAATTTATTATATTTTAAATTGTATAAAAATTCAAGATGAATGTTAATGGGGGTATGATTTTTACTTTTTATGCATTCACAGTGCTGCCTATGCGTCTGCCACTTACTGTACAGTTTTAACATTCCACTCATTTGTTGACTTCGCGCTGTTGGTCAGGTGACCTTACTTTGAAAGATCATTCATCCATATTCAACATAGGCTTTTATTAGGAGAACACTGGATGATAAGCTCACATCAGGCATTAGTAGTTTTTGCTATTTTTTTTGAAGTTGTTGGTATTGTGTTGAATTGGTGAAGGGAAGGAGACTTAATTGTCATCAATGTTGCAATATTGAGACTGCAAATATTCAACAGCAACATAATTTCTGTTTGATATGATTGTCAGTCATGGCCTAGGGTGTCAGATTTTAACAGTGGCACAACATGTTAAATCTTGGGAATACAAGGTTCAGGCAGTGTTTAATTTGGACAAGGGATATTTGATTAGCAAATATTTGCCTGTGGTTAATCACAGTTAACATTATATTGTTATGTTGGTTGGTTACAAGGGTAACATAATTTCTTCTCACGCAGCCCTTTGCCATTAACTTTAAGAATTGTATTTTTTTCACTGACTGACTAACACTCCATGTTCTACTTCTTTTTAGAAAATCAACCTAATGTCAACAATAAATTGTTTTTTGTTTGAGTTAGTTTTTTTTTTTTTTGTCAAATCTCATAAAATGTTTTGTCCCCTTTTTTTTCTTTTTTGGAACAATTTAATTCTGGAGCTGACCTTTGTGCTTCTTTTTTACTTTATTTTGAGATAATTTGTATGAAATACACGTGTTCTGCCTGAATTGTGTGTATACTTATGATACAGATGATGACAAATAACCTTAGTGGGTCTGAAGAAGCGATGACTTTTTATTATATCTGACTATTTTTGGTGTGCCAGAAACCATCTTACCTCTCTTTTATACATAGGCTCAGTCCTACCATTAATAGCTTTATTTTGTATTTACTTCAGATCATGCTAAATAATCTTGTTGAATATGGATACATTTCTTCTTCCTTGGCAGAAGTTATGAGGGAGCACGTTCTTTCAGACTGCATTTTTACTCCTTCACAAAATGTATCACCTCTCTCCAATGGACAGTGGTGGGAAAAGGTTTCAGCCCACTATAAATAAATGTAATGGATTTATTATCACATTATTTGCATCAAAATCTACTTAAACCATCATAAGTAAAGTTACTCATTGTGCAGCATGGCCCCACTGTTTCATGTATTCTAAATATATGATGAGATTGATGAATTATGTAAGTATCATGTACATTTTCTCAAGGTGGGTCAATATTTTACTACTAAATATACTGTCATGTGGTTTAATTTTAAAACAATCAATTTCAATTGATCATGTATTAATTTTGACCTGAAAAGTAACTACAGCTGCCGGCTGGATAGTATTTTAGTAAAAAGTACAATATTTGTCTCAAATGTAGAGCAGTAGATATATACGTCTAATGAAAGCATTCTTGTTGAACATGCAGAGTGGTCAGACTGCTGCCTTCGAGTCATAACTCTGGGAACAAATTTCCCGTAACGTTTGTTAGCCAGGCGGTAGCGAGCAGCGCGAGACGTTCAGTGGCTGTCATGGCAACAGCTAAACTACAGCATAGTAACGTTAACTTAGTCGTTAAAGCTAATGGCAACAGCAAGTATTGTTGACAGCATTTCAAATTACATGTTGAACAGAAAATAGTTAATGTTTTTAATCATTCAAATGTTAAGTTATTGAAAAAACATGGTCTACGATGATCTAAGAGTGGAGTGGATCCGACAGTGCGTGTCAGTCGGTTTCAATTTACCAGACGGTCCCAACTGTGTTGATGAACTCCTCAGTCTGGGCGATGGAGAAGTGGAAACGAGAATTATCCGCTATTTGAATGCTATCTCTGATGAAGAGTCGCCATCATGTCTTATGTTTTTCAAAACTATTAGAGAAGAAGAAGTTGAAGTTGAAATCCCTCTCGGTGAGTTGGCGTGAGCCCCTTATTGTGACGAATGTATAGTATAGTGTAGGCTATATACATGTAATATTACTTTATTGATATAATTCAGTATTGTGGTTATATGGGTCAAGTAGGTAAGGTTACTATTTTATATTTCAATAATAGTTGAGAGCAGCTTTCTGTCCTTTTGTCTCATGTTTCTTGCCAACGGTGCTGTAAGTAGTACCGACTCTGCCAAACGAACTATGTGATGTCCCACTAATAAATTACCAATGCATCTTTTCTGCATTTTATAAAACATTTATACCATTATCAACCCATATGGGTCACGCCCGTTTTTTAAATTTTCCATTTAATTAATACAAACAGAGGTAAATGACCTGTAACAATATGTGGAGCATACTTTAATCTCATATAAAATATTTACTTAAGTTGTGGGATCATTTCATTAATATCCCTTATCCAATAATGCACCCTGGAACATGTAGAATTGCAAAGTAATTAACACATCTTCACAGGAGGCACATACGGCTAGAACACCTGTTATCTCTAATTTTAAAGGACATCTTTGACCATTTACATGAGAGGAATAAACTAGGGCTAGCTAGTGTAAATAGAGAGCAACGACAAGTTGTTGTCCCTTTATTGTGAATTTTGTCAGCATGTTGACAGTCAGACTGCATTGAACTATGATGTTTTTAACCACAGAAAGGACTGATGAAGACTCTTCAGATCCTGACAAGAAGTCCTGGACTCAAAGTGGAGCAGTGGTAACCTCAGATTCAGAGGAGATGTATGAACAAAGTCCCAGCCATGTGAGATCAAACTTAAATTTCATCATACTTGTGTTAATTGATAATTAATTGTTAATGTGTCTTAGATCATTTGTTTGTGTAGGTTTGTGTTGATGACAAGGAGCAATTGTGTAACTAATAATTGTTTTTTTGTCTTCAGGTAATTGAGGTTCAGTTGGTCAAGCACGTTGAGGTTCATATAGCAGTAAATGAATACCCTGAACGATTTTTAAAATCCACTGTGTTCTACTTCATCAGGAACACAAAAGGTGACCAAACATATCTGTATCATTAGAATAAAGCATGCTCCAGCCTCTGTTGCACACAGAATGATTGACCAAGATATTATGTGTGTTTTTAACAGACACAATACCTCAACCATTGGACATGAATGAGGCCTATAAGTTCTTGCCCAGGTTATTTGACATTGGAATGCATAGTGGAGATCCCCTTCTTGTGCTGCGAAACAAACTTGCTAATGTAAGTAGAAGTAAAAACAACAAGCAACCAAAAACTTACTGCAAAAACGACAGATAAACTGTTACTATTATTGTTATTATTATTGGTATATATCAAAAAAAAGAAATGTTTCTGAATAAAAAGTATGATCCGTATTATCACTGTGTCTCTTGTCAGGTGTATATACCCTTGATAACTGCACACCAGATGAAGATAACTGATGGAGGCTATGAAAGTGGGACAGTTTCTCCACAGGAGGAGGCTGAAGAGGAGACTCCAGTGAAGACAAGTGGGCAATTCACAGTTCGTGACGAGTTGCTGAACAGAACATACAAGTATTTCGGCATGCTCAACACAACTCTTCAACACCTTCAGATTCAAGGTTTGATAAGATTAAGCAATTGTTTATTATTTTTTATTTGAGTAATTTAAAAATATTTGACTGTTCAAAAATATATGAATATTTTTTAGAAGGGAATATACAAGAAGAAAGAAAAAAGCCTCAAATAAAACACTGATGCTTTTTAATGATCATTTCATATTAAATAATGCAATATTAAGATCGATGCTTCTTTGCAGATGAGATCGAGCTACATATCCCTGAGCTGGACTTTGAGCTGCAGGTTGATGTACTGCTGTCTAATCCAGAGATGCTAGAGAAGTTGGAGCAGTGTGTGATGAACTGGCAGACTCAGATTACTGTTGTTATTGAGGAGCAGCAAAATAAAAAACCACAGGTTTGTTACTCTCCCTTCATACTGAGTTTCTTCCCAGACAGGCTTGGTTGTATCAGCTGAAGGCCAGCACTCACATGTATATTTGCTGCTGAAATGTATATTACCAATAAATAAAATTCTTACCAGTTCCAAATGAACTTAATAGGCAGAAGAAAGCATTGAACATACATGGTCATATCCTTAGTATAATAAAAGAGAGTTCCTAGTTGTGGTCACAAAGGCATTGCTGTTGAATGCTGGAGATCTCCTCCTCAATGTGGATGGCTGCTGCATCTCCCCATCTTTGAGGTCTGCAACCTGAGCATCATTCTGTAACTTATCAGTACCACATGTTAAGTTATGCTTATTGTATTGGGTTTCATGAAAGGTGCTATATAAATTTAAGTCATTATTATTATTATTATTATTATTATTATTATTGTTATCACGAATATGAAACATTGACTTTTCATTTTCCTCCAGGCACCTACCCCTATGGCAGAGATAACTTTCTGGCAGGAGCGTTCATCCATCCTGAGTGCTCTAAGTGAACAACTCAAACAGCCCACGGTAAAGAGGATCTTAGAGGTAATGACCAAAGCAGATTCAGGCATTGTTCAGACCCTGGAAGGGACAGTTGCTGAACTGACTAAATACAGAGTGGAGTCAGAGGATAATTTACGCTTCCTCAGCACACTGGAGAGACACTTTATGGTGAGCATTTTTTATAATGCATTATTGTTAAATATTTTTTTACATATACATACTTTTTTTCTGTTGAAGCAACTACAAGGAACTAAATGGTTATGAAACAGTAATATTTTAATTTTAAAACCTTTATATGACAAAAGTAAACAGGACATTCAGCAAGAACCTAATTTTAAATTTCTGATGTCTGTTTTTTTTCTTTTTTTCTGCACAAAATCAGACAAAATTATTAACAGCATGCAGATTGGAAGGGCATGTTAAATGCCAATGGATGAGACTCTTGCAAGATCAGCAAATAGAAAGAAAAACAATACAAAATGAAAGTTCCTTATAGATGCTGAACAATGAAACTGACAATAGCTCACTAAGCATATTTTTTTTTAAATATCAGAACTGTGACTAAAGTATTGTTTTTTATCTATGCTCCCCTTCAACCTGATTAAAGTTACCTTTGTGTCTTGTAGAATCTTGGTACTGGAGCAAATTTCAGTGTGATTCTGGAGACCATCCCTCCCCTAATGAGCAGCCTGCAAATTGTGTGGATGATCTCTTGCCATTATAACACAAATGAGCGTATGGTCCCTCTGATGGAGCGTATTGCCTGGCAGCTATGCGAACGTGTGACTCAAGTAATTGATGTCAAGACATTATTCAGGTATGTGTGGATATTGCAATTTATATTTGACCCATGAAGGTTCACAGCTGAGAGAAAACTTGAATTTAATATTTGACACTGTCACTATTGGTCAGTAATTTATCAGAATCCTTTTTTCAAATATGTTTTTATGTTTTCAGTATTAACTAACAATGTGTTCTGCCTTGGACAGAGATAAGAGGGAAGTGGCCAAATCCAAGGTGCATGACAGTAAGCAGGTGCTGGACCAGTGGAAGTCATCCTACTTTGAGATGCGTGCAGAAATTGAAGAATCAGGCAGGAATCAACGCTGGGAATTTGACCGCAAGAGACTGTTTGAGAGGACTGATTACATAGCTTCCGTCTGCCAGGACTTGTACAACATTTTGCAGGTCAGTGTCACGCACTTATGAAACCCAGACCTGTCATTCAGTAACTGAACATGACTTTGTTTTAAAAGTTCTTCAGTCTTTTAAAAGAGCTCTACCTGATTTGTGCTTACAGATTTTGGAGGAATTTTATAACATCTTTGGTCCAGAGCTCAAAGGTGTGACTGGTGATCCCAAACGCATTGATGAAGTGCTGTGCAGAGTGGATAGTCTGGTTTTACCTATTGAAGATGTCAGTTTTAATCCTTTCAACATCTGTAAGAAGAGCAGCTGGAAAATGATCATGCAAGACTTTGACACAACAGTTCAGGTGAGCTAGAACACCTGGAATGCAGAAGTTGTGAGACATATAAATAAAGACAAGCATAAATATTTAATTAAGCATTGTTGTATGACTCTTGCTTGGCAATTTGCACCAATACTATTGCATAATGTCTCAGTTTTCATCTTAATAACTTTGAACATGTGTCTGCTCAGGCAATTGAGGGAGAGGCCCTCAACTTCATTGATCAGTCTTTTAAGACACTGCGCTCTTCAGTTGCTGCCTTTGACATGCTCCTGAAATTCAAACACATACGCTCCAGAGAAACCATCAACAACCATCTGATGAGAAAGTTTAATGACATCCTGGATCAGTATTGCAACGAGGTATTGTAATGTGAAATCATGAAAATGTGTATCATCAGATTACTGATTACAGTCATCATTGTCTGCCAAAAGCGCTTTTGTACAATGCCTACATTTTTTTTTTGTAGGTGGACAGCATTAATAAAATTTTTGAGGCGAAGAAAGACAAACCACCACTGAATAAGAATGAGCCTCCTGTGGCTGGAGCCATCAGATGGGTTCAGTCTCTTTTCCACCGAATCAAACACAGCCTCCTTCCCTTCCTGAAGGTGCCGGAGATGCTGGAGAGTGAACAGAGCAATGCAGTATGTTATTTCATGTATGCACAGCTATATATGTAGTTCAGGGTATTTAACTGTTTTAAAACCAAAATGTAATTAAAAATCTTTATGAGACTCTTCTCATAATCTCCTCAGGCCAAGGAAAAGTACACAGAAATGGCATTGCGATTGAGGGACTATGAAGTGAAGAAGTATGAGCACTGGCTAACTGAAACAGGCCACAACTTGCCACTGCTAATGAAAAGGTTCCTGTTGGCCATGACCACTAGTGTAAACCAAATCCAAGCAGAATTGGTATGTAGCTCTTATTGATGAATTACTTAAAACTGTTGTATAGAGACCATGAAAAAACAAGTACAGTAAGTGTCTCTTAAAAAGTATATTTTAAATTACCTGCTTTTGTTTTTATTTTTCTGATGAATAGGATGTTCCACCACCTAAAAGCAGCCAACAGAGCACTGAGCGATACTTTGTGAATTTTGCTCCAGAGATAAAGGAAATCATTTCTGAAACAAACAACCTTTTGTCATTGGGCTATTCTGTGCCTGATCTGCCAAAAAATGTTGCTCTACAGGAACACAAAATTATCAGGTAATGATAATCACCAATACCTGAAAACCGAAACATAAACCCCTCAGTTGATGTAATCTCTGACCGGATTTCTTTCAACCTTGGTTGTAGGTATGTGAATGATCTGAACAAACTTGTCAACTGCTACCACTCTGTAATGGACAGCCTGAATGAGGCAAAGGTCATAATGCTGGCTGAACACATCAAAGCAGTCAAAGAAGAGATTCATTTTGGATGCAAAAGAATCAACTGGAGTTCTTTGGGTATGGTGCTACAGAGGCTAAAGTTTCTGTTTAGACTGTAGTCTCATTAAATTATTATCAATTGAAAAATCTTAATTAAATATTGTTTGTTTCATTTTAGGCATCACAGACTTCATCAGCCGGGGCATTCAAGCCGTCACCAAGTTTGAGTCAGTTGTTAATCAGATTCAGAAGAATGAGAGAGACATTGAGTCTAAGTTGCAATCCATAATGATGGCCAACTTACTGAAATTTACAGTCCCAGAAAAATCAAATGACTTACCAGGTATTATATAATTTCTAAGATATATTGATTAAAATGTTAGAATACAGATTTATTTCTATTGACTAAAATGCATTTTTTTTCAAGGTGTCAAGGAGTTTTGTGAAGGTATTGAGCGAGAGCGAGCCAAGACTGTAGATTTGCTGAGTCGGAAGTATGCAGACATTGGGCCCCTCATCACTAAGACAGAGAACTCCATATTAGGAACCAGCAGTGGAAAATCCAAATTTATGGCAGATTATTACATGTACTGGGAACGCAAGGTCTTAGACTCCCTTATAAAGATGGTGCTGAGGTAATTACATGACGTTAGTGTTTTTTTAAGTTATTTACTTTGTGAGCAGTAGTAATTGCAGCTCATTTGAAATACAACACAATGTCAGTCTTTTTGTGACTTCACTTCTAGGAACATCCAAGCCTTTAACATGGCGCTGAAGGGAAATACTGCTCTCTTCCAAGTTGATGCCATCTTGTCTGCTCCCAAGATTGTGTTGCAGCCCCAAAGCAATGAGATCTACTGGCTGATCATGCAGTGTATAAGAGACTGTGTAGAGAGCACCAAGGTAGGATCGTCATGTTTGTCCTATGCACCACAGTTTTCAAAAGAGATATTTATAATTGACGCTAACAATTTGACTTGATTCTGCCCATATTGTTGTGCTTTAGCAATTTGTGCGCTGGATGCATGGGACCTGCATTGAGTGCCCTCCACAGCCTGTGGGTGGTGAAGATGAGGTGGTGATATTTAGCTTCTGCAGTGACATGTGGCAGCATCCTCAGATAAATGAAAGTGCCATGACAGTGTCCCAGAACATACAGCGGCTACTCCTCTCTGTGGATCAGTACCTTGTTCACTGGAAACGCTATCGGCCCCTCTGGGAGAAGAACAAAACTATCAGCAATGAAAAGTTTGCTGCAAGAAAACCATCTTGTGTTATGTATGATGATAGGCTGCAGTCCCTTTCTCGTATCAATCAGGAGGTGAGGCTGGAGCCTCTCTATAAGAATGAGCATGCCATACATCTTAACTTAGAGCCTCTGGCTAATGCAGTGCAGGAGACTGCTGAGTCGTGGATCAGTTCACTGGGTAGCCTGCTCAACAAGCCTGCCAAGGAGGACCTCTTCAACTTGAGAGATGAACTCATGGTATTAAATCATACAACACTACTTGTGTTATATGTTTGTTTATTAAAAATACCTAGTTATTTGTGTAATTTGTCCTTCTGGTTATTTTATACCACAGAGGCTGTCTGATAATCTGAAAAAGGACCCTGATACTTTTGAAGACCTGAAGTCTGTCCTTGGCACCATATCAGACATCAGGGACATGTCTCTAGATGTGGAGATGAGATTCATTGATATCCAGGAAAGATACAGAACACTGGCAATGTACAAAGTGGAGGTAATGTCTGTTTAAAATTAAATTATTATCTATTGATGGAAAATTGTCATATTGTTTCCCTTGTTAAATGTCTTAAGTTCTTTTTTCCATTTGTAGGTCGGAGAGGATGAACAGGAGCTGGTTGCCAGTATTGCCCAGATGTGGAGTGACCTGTTTGCAGAATCCAGACAAGTGGATCGGAGTCTGACAGATGTCAAAAAATCATTTACTCAGGTATGACATCAAACCCGCAAATCCTCCTGTAACACAATATACAACAAAACAACTATTAGAAATGAACATTTACAGTTCTCTCCCTTTTCTCCCTGCATTACACTCAAAGACTACAAAGGAGAAGATTGAAGAGTTTAAGCAGGAGCTGTTTATCTTTGCTGAAAGCTTCAATATGCATGGTCCTGGAGCTGTGGGTGATGATTTAGAGAAAGGTACTTATGCATTTTAATCCTGGCTTCAGGTTCCATATCCAGAGCAATGTACATGTTACATGTTTGTTGTCTGTTGTTTTTTGTTCTCTACAGGACTGACCATTATGGCAACATATGAGGCAGACCTTGCAAAGATAGTATCAGGAAGGCAGGAGCTAGCTAATGCAGAGAAGCTATTGGACCTACCAGTCACTGTTTACCCAGAGGTCATCAGCATGCAGAAGGACATGAAGGGGTTGAGACAGATATACAGCGTCTATAAAGCTCAGAAGGTCTGGTGTGTGCATATTCAGACACATTAAAAGTATCTTGCTGAATGTTGATGGTTTTTCCAAAGTATTTTCTGTGTTTGTTCTGACATCTTTTAGGATGCAAAGATGGAGTGGTCTCAAACATTGTGGGTGGATTTAGACATCCAGCTGTTACAGGAGGGTGTTGAGGGTTTTATCAAAAACTTGAGGCAACTACCAAAAGATGTGCGGGCTTTACCCATGGCCTTCTTCCTAGAGGGACGTATGAAGGAGTTCAGGGAGTCTCTTCCTCTTCTGCTGGACCTGAAGAATGAGGCCCTCAGAGACAGGTCAGTCTGCAGATCGACACCAGATGATGACAGTATTAAATATTTAAATTTATGTTGACCAGGATATGGATATGATGAGCATGAGTCCAAATGAACATATGTTTTTGTAATCTGGGCCACAGACACTGGAAGGAGCTGATGGAAAGGACTGCCACTAGCTTTGAGATGAACCCTGATACATTCACTCTGGAGAACATGTTTGCCATGGAGTTACACAAATATGCAGATGTCATAGGTGACATTGTCACCTCTGCTGTAAAAGAGCTGAGTATTGAAAAGGTAAGCTTCTTTCATAGTGAACTGTCTCAAATGGGAGTAACAAATCAATTCTATCAGATTATCAGTTACATCACAAATATTTTTCAAGGACATTGTTCATGTGTGTGTCTGTGTCTGCTCGATTACAGGGAGTGAAGGAGGTGGTTGAAACCTGGGAAAACATGAAGTTCAGTGTTCTACCCTATTTCAAAGGCACTCAGGAACGTGGCTCTATTCTGGGTGCAGTGGATGAGATCCTGCTGAATGTGGACAACGATGCCATGAACTTACAGAGCATGGCAGGCAGCCGCTTTGTTGGACCTTTCCTTGGTACCATACAGCAATGGGAAAAAGATCTGTCCCTTATCAGTGAGACCATAGAGGTCAGTGACAGTGGCCAAATCTCCCATCACACTTCATCCAAAGCATAAAATCAATTCTGAAGGTATATTTTTTTTTGCAGGAATGGTTGCTAGTGCAACGAAAATGGATGTACCTGGAGAGCATTTTCATTGGTGGAGACATTCGCTCACAGTTGCCGGAGGAAGCCAAGAAATTCGATAACATTGACAAAAAATTTAAAGAAGTTAGTGTTGCCAAATAGCCTGATGAAAGCAACATATTCTGTTAGTTGACATGTACAAATAATATTGTCTTCTTAATTTGTAGATAATGAGTGACACTGTGAAGGGTCCAAACATTAAAAGGTGTTGCCTGATTCCCAACCGGCTAACAGAACTGCAGGCCCTCAGTGATGGTCTAGAGAGGTGCCAGAAGAGTCTTAATGACTACCTGGACTCCAAGCGGAACGCCTTCCCTCGCTTTTTCTTCATCTCAGACGATGAACTGCTAAGCATTCTGGGGAGTAGCGACCCCGCCTGTGTCCAGGAGCACATGATCAAGGTATCGCAGCACTTAAAACAGAGACATAAGAATTCAGGATAGAAACTATGAAGTATTACAGTACAAAATTGTAAAGCTGTTTTAAAACAAACTAAAACATAAAAAAGATACATTCAGCAATACAACAGAAAAGACATTTGTCATTATTCTTTAAAGCAGGGTGAGGAGGCGCGCTGTTTAGCATGTGTGTGAAGAATTTCCAAGATATTTTCCTTTTCTTTGTTTCACAAGATGTATGACAACATAGCATCTCTGAGGTTTGATGTGGAAGGCGGTGGGGAGACCTTAGCTGGTGCCATGGTGTCTGCTGAGGGTGAGGTGATGGAGCTGAGGAAGCCCATCCCAGTTGAGGGCAGGGTGGAGGAGTGGATGACAGGAATACTCCTGGAGATGAGGAGGACTAACAGACTTATCACCAAGGAAGCCATCTTCCGGTACTGTGAAGACAGGAGCAGGTGTGTGTAAACATGTCATGTGTTTCCAAATATTTCCAGTGTTTGTGTGTGCCAATGAGCCACAGTAAATGTATCATTCCCATGCCTCTCAGGGTGGACTGGATGATGCTGTACCAGGGCATGGTGGTCCTTGCTGCAAATCAAGTGTGGTGGACCTGGGAGGTGGAGGACGTCTTCAATAATGTGAAGAAAGGACAGAAGCATGCACTAAAGAATTACGCTAAGAAAATGCATCAGCAGATTGATGAGCTGGTGACACGCATTACACAGCCTATGAGGAAAAATGACAGACGAAAGATAAACACAGTGCTTATCATCGATGTCCATGCAAGAGATATTGTAGATGGCTTTGTACTAAACAGGTAACCATGGCTAGTTTAACTCTTTTTTACAGCACATTGTTACTCTGTGTTTAGCTTCAATAATAAAAATCTTGATTTCTATTTACAGTATAATGGATGCACGAGAGTTTGAGTGGGAGAGCCAGCTGAGATTCTACTGGGTCCGGGAACATGACGACCTGTTTGTGCGTCAGTGTAGTGCTTCATTCTCATACGGCTATGAATACATGGGGCTGAATGGTCGACTGGTTATAACCCCGCTCACAGACCGTATCTACCTCACACTCACTCAGGTCTGAGAAACTTGTTTTTATCAGCCACTCACAATTTTAAAAAAACCCAAGCAGAGACATTGTGTCAAGGACAAAGGTTATGGCAACTTGTTTTGACAGCATGTTGTCTGTATGTGGGTATATTGTTGATGCAGGCCCTCTCCATGTTCCTGGGTGGAGCTCCTGCTGGACCTGCTGGTACAGGAAAGACAGAGTCAACCAAGGATCTGGCCAAGGCTTTGGGCCTACTTTGTGTGGTTACAAACTGTGGTGAGGGCATGGACTACATGGTAAGAGCAACTTACAGCTGAAAATTAAATTACGCAATAATACCTTTGCAAATTTTACCTCTTCTGTGATGTTTTGCTAGAAATCCATGTTTTAACATGATAGTTATTCTTCAAGAGATTACTGTGTATTAGTTTAACTCCGTCTACAACTACCTATCTCAATTTATTATTAAAATATTTTTTTTAGGGTAGCACAATATTCCAACTGGATAGTAAAGCAAGTAATGAAAGCTAATAAAATAAAATAAATATATTTGCACAATATATACAAAACTGTATAAATATGTTTTATTCCTGCCAATGCACTGACTTACATCAGTCTCAAAAGTGTTGTGAATCATTTCACAAATCATTTGTTTGGTTTTGTTGAGTGCAAAATTGACCCTGTTACACTGGGCGCTGGACAAAGTAGCGACTCTTTCATTTGTCACAAGCTGCTTTCTTGAATTTATTTTCCTTTCTGTGTGCAGGCCGTGGGTAAGATCTTCTCTGGCCTTGCCCAGTGTGGCGCATGGGGCTGCTTTGATGAGTTCAATCGCATTGATGCCTCAGTGTTGTCAGTTATCTCCTCCCAAATCCAGACTATCCGCAATGCTCTCATCCTGCACCTTAAAAAGTTTCATGTAAGTCCATTATAACTATTCGGAACCAATATGGAATATATCAACAAATATTCTAGTTTTCATTTAATTCAAGGATATTTACAGGTTATTGTACTTGTGACCATTTAAATTGATAGCTTTCTTTTTCAACCATACTAACTACCTCATTATTACAATACGCATCAGTTTGAAGGGCAGGAGATCAGCCTGGACGGCCGCATGGGGATTTTCATCACCATGAACCCAGGTTATGCAGGACGAACTGAGCTGCCAGAATCAGTGAAAGCCCTCTTCAGGCCTGTGGTGGTAATTGTGCCGGACCTGCAGCAGATCTGTGAGATCATGCTATTCTCTGAAGGTTTCTTAATGGCCAAGGTGATGAACACACATTTTTACTTTTTCTCTGGTGGTAAAGTGTAATTGGAAATGCCAGAATAATTTGTGATAAGTTACGTGTCGTGTGTTACTTTTTGTTTTGAATATGTTTTAAATGTGTAAAGATTATGAATATAAATGCAGAAAAATATGTAACTTAACACTACAAATTTCTTGCAACTTCACATTCAATTTGATTCCATTTTTTATTTAACATTACATCTCTTCACGTTTGCTCAATTCAGGTGCTGGCAAAGAAGATGACAGTACTGTATAAACTAGCTCGTGAGCAACTGTCCAAACAGTCTCATTATGACTTTGGCCTGCGAGCTCTGAAGTCTGTCCTAGTGATGGCTGGAGAGCTGAAGAGAGGCTCCTCAGACCTCAATGAGGTAGAGACCAAAGATCATTTTCATTTATTATTCATTATCATTCTTAATAATCATTTTCATTTATTATTTGTTATCATTGTTATTAATAATAATTTTCATTTATTATGTATTATTGATCGGAAAATGGTGAGAATTTGTTTACATTTCCCAAGACAACATTTTGATTCAGGCAGTGCCACATTTGAGGCCAGAGGGTTTGGAAAAAATTATTTTGGTATTTTGCTACTTACTGTGTGGTAGATTACGTACTTGGGTGTAAAAGTACATCTTTCGATTTGTTTTCCAAAAGAACTGTAGGTTTGAATAACATTAAAAGAAAAAAAAAAACTAGTGAGAGGTCACGTTGTTCTAAGTTTGTAATAGGGTGGCTGATGTTTGCCGAAAAGGACTAGAGTTTAATTTGATAAATCCAATTTTCCACTTTAATCCAATTTTCCACTTTAATCCAACAGTTGTTCTTTGAAAATACGTAATGCTGTACGGCCTTTTTATGTCTATTTTATTTATTTATTTATTTTTTTGTGACAGGACGTGGTGTTGATGCGTGCTCTCAGGGACATGAACTTGCCAAAGTTTGTATTTGAGGACGTGCCTCTGTTCCTTGGGCTGATCTCAGATCTATTTCCTGGCTTGGACTGCCCTCGTGTTGGTTACCCAAAGTTCAATGATGCTGTGGAAGAGATCCTGCAAGACAACAGATATATTATGCTGCCTAACCAGGTGTCTCATCAAGCTCTTAGATTTGATCATTTGAGATACAGACTATCTTACACAACTTGAAGAACGATGAGTTAGAGTGGCTACATATAGTAAGAGCAAGTCAGTGCTTAGATGTTGATAAACCCTTTTATTATGCTGTCTGTGGTTTCAGGTTGATAAAGTGGTGCAGATGTATGAGACAATGATGACCAGACACACTACTATGATTGTGGGCCCGACCGGTGGAGGGAAGTCAGTTGTCATAACCACATTATGTCAAGCTCAGACCAAGTCAGTTTACATCACCTAAGTTAACAACACTTTTCTGATCTCTTGTATGGACAATAGTAACCTTTATTGTATTTTATTAGGTTGGGATTACAAACCAAGATGTATCCTCTGAACCCTAAAGCCATGAGTGTCATTGAACTTTATGGTATTCTGGACCCTGACACAAGAGACTGGACAGATGGGATCTTATCCAACATATTCCGTGACATCAACAAGCCTACTGACAAAAAAGAGCGGAGGTGAACAATGAAAAAAACTCAATACATGTTTGTGCCAGTGATGTCATTCATTCATTCATAATACATGAGAAATAATTTGACAGGTACATTCTATTTGATGGGGATGTGGATGCTCTGTGGGTTGAGAATATGAACTCAGTGATGGATGACAACAAGCTCCTCACTCTAGCCAATGGAGAACGGATCCGTTTGCAGAGCCACTGTGCCCTGCTGTTCGAGGTTTGTCTGGAGATGGATATCAACAAAATACACTTTTCTTCAAAGCATCTCTCAGAGCATTAATGTAAATGAACTTCTCCATCACAGGTTGGAGATCTGCAGTACGCTTCCCCTGCTACTGTATCTCGCTGTGGGATGGTATTTGTTGACCCGAAAAACCTACGATATACCCCGTACTGGCAGAAATGGGTGAACAACAGACCTGGAGAGGTATGAGGAAAAAACATATATGCTATGTAACAACTGTAGTTGCTTTTAGTTTGTTAAAATCTCAACACAGTTTTTTTGTTTGTTTTATATAGGAACAAAAGGTGCTCAACAAACTCTTTGAGAAATATGTGCACAGCTCTATTGACATGATTGTGGATGGTGTTGTCAATGGAAAACAGGGCCAGAAACTGAAGACAGTTGTCCCTCAGACAGATCTGAACATGGTAAATTAATCTCATCTCTCTCATATGACCTCCAGTACTGGTATTGTTGTATTCATGCATGAAGATAAGTATCATCCCCTATTGTTGGCTGTGTGTTCAGGTGACTCAACTTTGCTTGACACTGGATGCGTTGCTTGAAAGTGAGATCAGCAGTGCTGAAGTCTTGGAGTGTTACTTTCTGGAAGCTCTGTACTGCTCACTGGGGGCCACATTGCTGGAGAGTGGCAGGATCAAGTTTGATGAGTTCATCAAAAAGCTTTCCTGCTTAACCACAGTGCACGATGAGAAAGCCCTGGCAGGGCCTGGTGAGATCCCAGGTAAAACACAAGAATTTAAATTATTTATTAAGTCAGCATGAATTATAGAGATGATGTAGTTTTGTGATGTTTGTAGTTCATTAACCCTTTTGGGTAAAGTCCATGTATAGTATTTAATATTGTTTACTTGAAAAACATACATAAAATGGGATCTATAACTTCTATAACTCATATGACATTGTCCATAAAGCCAATAAACAGGATTGTTTAATGATCTTACTCTGAATTATTAAATGTAATGATAAAACAAGCCCATATTATTGATGATCAATTATCTAATTGTTGATAATAAAATGCCTACATCCACACAGGATATCTCCCAACTCTGTATGATTTCCACTTTGATGGAACAAAGGAAAAGTGGGTTCCCTGGAGTTCCTTGGTCACTAAATACATTCACGATCCTGAGAGGAAGTTTGCTGATATTCTAGGTAAAGTTCAATTCTGTGAGCTGTTAGAGGAGGACAATCAACTGTCTACATGCATTCACACACAGAGATGTAACATTCCATTTTGTTCCCCTGATCCTCTATCTTTGCTTTAGTACCAACTATCGACACCAGTAGAGCCAGTTGGATCCTGGAACAGATGGTGAAGATAAAAAGGCCGGTGCTTCTGGTTGGAGAGTCTGGGACTTCCAAAACTGCCACCATTCATAACTTCCTGAAGAACCTCAATGCAGACACAAGGGTGAGTTTACCATCTAACAATGAATATGCATGTTCTGTCACTTGAGTTTAAATCAATTCCCTTTCTTCCTCTCTGTTTCTAGATCACTTTGATAATCAACTTTTCATCCAGAACAACTTCAATGGACCTGCAGAGGAACCTGGAGGCCAATGTGGAGAAAAGGACTAAAGAGACCTATGGGCCTCCTATGGGGAAGAGACTGTTGGTCTTTATGGATGACATGAATATGCCAAAGGTACCTGCTTCAAAATCTTAACCAAGTCTCTAATACCCCTTACTGTGGCAGTACTTGCACTGAATGTGTGACAATATTTTTATGCTTTATGCTTGTCTAGGTGGATAGTTATGGCACACAACAACCCATTGCACTTCTGAAGCTGTTATTGGACAGAGGTGGCATATATGACAGAGGAAAGGATCTTAACTACAAAATACTCAAAGATCTTGGTTTCATTGCTGCCATGGGAAAGGCAGGAGGTGGGAGGAATGAGGTGGATCCTCGCTTCATCTCGCTCTTCAGTGTCTTCAGCATCCCCTTTCCTGCAGTGGAATCCCTCCATCTTATTTATGCTTCCATTATCAGTGGCCACACCAGAGTAAGTCACTCTTTTTATCACCTTAGTCAATACACATCACAATCTCAGTCATCCCATAACACGGATTTGACCTGTGTTCTTCACCAAGGACATTTTTGGCTTATTAATTTTCTTTTTTTATTTATAATATGTCTTTTATAAACCACATAATAGAAACACTCTGATACAAAAAAGTCTCATTGAAAACCACAATTTTTAATCTTACGGTATTAAGACACAGACACATCACAAAATCATCCTTTAAATTAACAAACCTTTTTTATCTGAAAAGTTATGTAATGAAAATAAAAATTAATCAAATCAATGTTGGTGTTTATCACTAACAGGTCCCAGGCTGAAAAGAGCCCAGGGATTTAGGATAAAGAGAAAGAAAATTTTCCAGTTCTGTGTTTTTTTCCCCTACACTACAATAATACCAGTGGTATTATGTAAACCAATTGACAATTGATCAAATTGAAGATTAAACTTTGGTCAATTTTCATAGGCATTTGAAGATGCTATACAGAAGGTGTGTGATAAAGTCACCATCTGCACACTGGAACTGTACAAAAACATCATCCATGATCTGCCACCAACTCCCTCCAAGTTCCACTACATCTTTAACCTGAGGGATCTGTCAAGAGTCTACAATGGATTGACCCTCACCAAACCTGACAGGTTAGAGCAAACACATTCACTCTATCAACAGACTTAAATAAGAAGTAGTATGTTTCTACTGTAAATGGCTTTGACCTTTTTTAAATTTCTCTTTTAGGTTTTTGACTGTCACCCAATTTGTGCGCGTCTGGAGAAATGAGTGCCTGAGAATCTTTCATGACAGACTCATTGATGAAACTGACAAAGCCTTGGTAACAATTATGTCCCTGGATTCTTCTTTATATTGACTGTAACAACAAATATATATTCGTATTTGTTCCCCGAACTGTAATTATGAATGTAGACTCAAAGTGTACTGTGTACTGAATACATGTGTGGTGCTGTATTTCAGCCTTCAAATATTGTAAATATGTTTTTGTTTTGTCTGCCACCAGGTCCAAGGCCATATAAAGAACCTCATTGAGGAGCATTTCAAGTCAGACATGGAGGCAGTCATGAGGGACCCGATTCTTTTTGGAGACTACAGGACAGCCCTCAGTGACACTGAACCAAGGGTTTATGAAGACATACAGGACTATGATGCATCAAAAGCCCTCTTTCAGGTATTGTCATGTTATATGGAGAAATAATGCTGCAGTTAGTTAAATAAACCGCCATATTGTGTCTGACCACTGTGTTTTTGCATTCTGCAGGAAATTCTAGAGGAATACAATGAGAACAAGTCGAGAATGAACCTTGTTCTGTTTGATGATGCACTGGAACATCTGACCCGTGTGCACCGCATTATCCGCATTGATCGTGGCCATGCCCTGCTTGTCGGTGTGGGAGGCTCCGGCAAGCAGTCCCTTACTAAACTCGCTGCCTTTACTGCCGGCTGTGAGGTTGTTAAACACACTTACAAATGACTTTTTATTCATATTTTCACTTGACACCCCTTGTGTCATGGCAACTACTATTACTTATTGATAAAATCTGCTTTTCCAGGTGTTCGAGATAACACTAAGCAGAGGATACAGCGAGTCAAACTTCCGTGATGACCTGAAAGCGCTGTACTTGAAGCTTGGCATTGAAAATAAGAAGACAGTGTTCCTCTTTACTGATGCCCATGTTGCTGAGGAAGGCTTCTTGGAACTAATTAACAATATGCTGACCTCAGGTTGGATATCACTCAAAATCCTGGCTCACACTACATTTTTTTTTCTTAAAAGCTACAGCCATAGGACTCATCATACTCTGTTTACAGGCATTGTTCCTGCATTGTTCCCTGATGATGAGAAGGAGTCAGTTCTCAATCAGCTTCGTGATGAGGCTCTTTCAATGGGAGCTGGTCCTTCTAAAGAGAGTGTATGGCAGTACTTTGTCAACAAGAGTGCCAACAATCTACACATTGTTTTAGGCATGTCTCCAGTGGGAGACACCCTTCGGACACGCTGCAGGAACTTCCCAGGTAATGTTCAGCATCAGGCTTCACTTGTTTTGTTTCCTAGAAATTATGATTTTATTTCACCTACGATGTGTGTCCATTTTCCTCAGGACTGATGAACAACACTGTAATTGACTGGTTCCTGCCATGGCCTCCACAAGCGTTACTTGCAGTGGCTCAGTCTTTCCTTGGTGTTTATTTTCAAACATTCATTTGACATACTTGACTTTGTTTAACTGTAATAAGACCTATAGCTGTATAATTTTGTGTAATTAATTCAATTTTTCTCAACAGGAGAAAATCCAATGATTCCTGAGGCGCACTCTGCCGCAGTGATAGCTCATGTATGCATGGTCCATAGTGCTGTGGGGGACTACAGCAAGCTATTCCAGCAGAAACTCAGACGGTGCAACTTTGTTACTCCTAAGAACTACTTGGACTTTATCAGCACTTACTCTAATCTTTTGGAGGAAAAAGACCAATTTATTCTGGGTGAGAAGATGGAGTCTATAATGAATTCAGATCCTCTGTGTGAGGGGTTAAACTGGTTTTACACAGCTATGTATTAATATTGTACATTAATATCAATACTGTGTGATTATTTAAAAGACTTTGGTTTGTGAACTTGTCCTCTCCTGTTCCAGCTCAGTGCAAACGTCTTGAGGGAGGCTTGGATAAACTGAAGGAGGCCAGTGAGCAGCTTGCTGAGCTAAATGTCAAACTAGCAGAGCAGAAAGTGGTCCTTGCTGAAAAGTCCACAGCTTGTGAGGCCTTGCTGAAGGAGATTACCACAAACACAACTGTCGGTCAGTGATAATCTACATCTTTTAACTCAGAGTTATGATAAATACTTCTGACTATAGGCTTCCAAAACTAAACACAGCTATTGCAAACCATTTACCAATTACATTGACTTTTCTAGCTGAGGAGAAAAAGACACTGGCTGAAGACAAAGCCAAAGAGATTGAAGAACAGAACAAAGTGATAGCTGTTGAGAAGAAAGAAGCTGAGAGTTCCCTGGCTGAGGCTCTGCCAGCTTTAGAGGCAGCGCGCAATGCCCTGCAAGACCTGGAAAAATCTGATGTCACAGAAATCCGGTAAACTCTCCTCCTTTTACTCAAGTATGGCCAAAATCAACAGGACACAAATGTTAAACAGTGACGTCTGTACTGCAGACACCCATATTTAAGTTTTGTATAGAAAACATAGGGTAACTTAAAATGCAGACACTTGTTAATTAACATTACTGCATGCAACAAGCACAAAACCAGGATTAAACCAGTTTTGGCTTTTCCAAATTACAAATGAATTCATTCCTGTCATCACATTGCATTTGTCTGCAAAACAGTAAATGTAACCCATGACTGTTCCTTAATGCATGAAACACATTACAGTTACTAATCAAACAGTTAGGTTGTCACTTTGCGCTACATAGTTTAAGAAATTTAACATAACAATGCCATCTAATGCACCTGTCCAGCAGCTGTTTGTCTGGGCAGTCAGGTGCATACTTCAGAGGACCAGATGTCTGACAAAACATATAATAAACTCTTCTTCATGGAGTTAAGCCACTGATTTACACGTCCAATAAACTGGATTACTCTCCTATTAAGACAGAATTTTGGAAGCCATCTCCTCAAGTAAACTTATTTGAGTGGGATTCTCACAAGATGTTGCAGAGTAACACAAAGTAAGATGTCAAACTAATTAGTCAAAATGACACAATCTTTAAATCTATTCTCCATCCATCATGCAGTTCCTTCGCCAAACCACCTAAACAGGTGCAGGTAGTTTGTGAGTGTATCCTGGTGCTGCGTGGCTACAAGGAGATTAGTTGGCAGTCAGCCAAGGGGATGATGTCAGAGGCAAACTTTCTGCGCTCGCTGATGGAAATGGACTGTGATTCAATAAATAACAACCAGGTCAGGACGGTCAAAGGTAAGACTGCATCATAATCCATTATTAATTTGAATAATGAAATCCATCTACTGCATATGATAGTGACATTTGCTTTTTACAACTTCCCATGGCTAGGCTTCCTGAAGAACCTCCAGACAAGCTTTGAGGAGATGCAAGCCATCAGTAAGGCTGGCTCAGGAATGCTCAAGTTTGTCGAGGCTATCATGGGTTACTGTGAAGTTGCAAGGGAGATAAAGCCCAAGAGAGAGAAGGTATTGCAAAGTTTGTTTATGCTCTTAAATCATGCTCAATTAGAAGGAAACTGAATTAATGGTCATATTTTCAATACTCTTTTAGGTGGCACGCCTTGAGAAGAACTTCTTTCAGAGTAAGCGGGAGCTGGAGCGCATTCAGGCTGAGCTTGATGATATTCAGAAAGAATTACAGGCTCTTGGAGATAAGTACCTCGCAGCTATGGCAGAAAAACAGCTGCTACAGGAGGAGGCTGTGCTCATGGAGAAGAGGCTAATCGCTGCTGACAAACTCATCTCTGGTCTGAGCTCGGAGAATGAAAGGTGAGGCTGTGAAAGAAGCAACAGCTGGAACTACGCTGCTTAAATTACTCAACTCTTCCTTTTTATTCATATTTTCATAATTCCTCTGTGTCCTCTTATCCCTCTTTACAATTCCCTTTTCTCAACTATCCACACGTAGGTGGACACAAGATTTGGAGGAGTTGAAACAGCGCCGCGTGCGTCTCCTTGGTGACTGTTTGATCGCTGCAGCTTTCCTGAGCTATGTAGGGGCCTTCAGCTGGGACTTCAGAAATGAAATGGTATATCAGCTATGGATTAAGGATGTACAGGAAAGAGGCATCCCCTTGAGCCAACCTTTTAAAGTGGAAAGCCTTCTCACCGATGAGGTGGAAATCAGCAGGTGAGGAGTATTATTCTCATTACAGATTTGACAACAGAGTTTGGTTGGTTGTTGTTGCACACACTGTACATGGAATTGCCTTTCTTTGGGCTGTACACTAAACTATGGGAAAACAAACCCTGTGTGACAGATGGGGCTCAGAGGGTTTGCCTCCAGATGAGCTGTCAGTGCAGAATGGAATCCTCACAACCAGAGGGAGCCGTTTTCCCATGTGTATTGACCCACAACAGCAAGCCCTAAACTGGATAAAGAAGAAGGAAGAAAAAAATAACCTAAAGGTACAAATCGATTTTAAGATACATAAACTGTATCAAATGGAAACAAAATGTTAATATGAGTTCTTTGTCTGCCCAAACTGTCTGAAAGCCAGCAATGGTAATGTTGCATCTGGAATATGTCTGTGCAACATGTTTCTGTAAAGCACATAATGCTGCATTCTTGAGATTTAAGCTGGAGTCACAAATGTCTGAAACGTGACACAAGACCATTATCTGGTTTTCCCCCTTGGTGTGCAAATCATTACACGCCTGTTCATTAATGCTCATAAGTCCCAGATTACCTGAGTTAGTTTGTTTCCCACTCTCCAGAATCAGGCACTTTGGATACATTCACAATTCACTATCATAACAATGTCACCTCTTCCCCCCAGATCTCATCTTTCAATGATCCAGACTTCCTAAAGCAGTTGGAGATGGCCATCAAATATGGCTTCCCATTCCTCTTCCAAGATGTGGATGAGTACATCGACCCAGTGATTGACAATGTTCTGGAGAAGAATGTAAAAGGAGCAGAGGGGAGACAAGTCATCATGCTGGGTGACAAGGAGGTGGACTATGATCCCAACTTTAAACTGTACCTCAACACCAAACTTTCGAACCCCAAATACTCCCCATCAGTGTTTGGAAAGGCCATGGTCATCAACTATACTGGTAGGATTCTTAAGCATGGCAGCTATTGTTTTTGCTTATAACAAGGGAACATCAAATGACTTCTGTGTCTATGTAAATGTATTATAATCTATGTTACACGTAGTGACCCTAAAGGGTTTGGAGGACCAGCTGCTGAGTGTTATCATGGGCTTTGAGAAGAAGGAACTGGAGGAGCAGCGTGAGCATTTGATACAAGAGACAAGTGACAATAAGAAGCTGCTGAAAAACCTTGGAGACTCTCTGCTGAGAGAGCTGGCCACGTCTACAGGCAACATGTTGGATAACACAGAGCTGGTTCACACATTGGAGATAACAAAGTCAAAAGCCAGTGAGGTATTTGGCCACAGCAAACATCACTGAGCTCATGGGACAGTAGCATTGTCATTGAAGTCATGTTTTCTTTGTTTGGTTTTGTGACCATTAGGTATTTGAGAAACTAAAGTTGGCTGAGAAGACATCTGTGGACATTGATAAACTCAGAGACGGCTACCGACCTGCTGCCAAGCGAGGTGCTATCTTGTTCTTTGTACTGACAGAAATGGCTCTGGTTAACAGCATGTACCAGTATTCTCTAGCCTCCTACCTGGAAGTGTTTGACTTTTCACTACGCAAATCTCTGCCTGACTCCGTCCTGCTCAAAAGACTAAAGAACATCATGAACACTCTAACGTACAGTGTTTATAACTATGGCTGCACAGGTAAGTTAAGAGATGGAATAAACAAATTAATGTAAAGGGACCAATAATTTACACATTTTATGATTATTTGGGATATGTGAACCTTCTTCTGTTCAACTTCTTTCTTTAGGTCTGTTTGAAAGACACAAGCTACTTTTTTCCTTTAACATGACCATCAAGATTGAGCAGGCAGAAGGGAGGTCACCTCAGGAGGAGTTGGAGTTCTTTATTAAGGGTGAGATATCCAGAGAGGTTGAAGTCCTCTAAAATGTTTAATTACATTACAGTGATCACAAAGTTAGACAAATGTGGATGCACACATTGTTCAAAGTTTTTTTTTTGCTTTTCCTCCACATGTGTAAAGGTAATTTATCTCTGGAAAAGAGCACACGCAAAAAGCCTTGTGACTGGCTCGCAGACCAGGGCTGGGAGGACATAGTGAAACTAGCAGAGCTCTTTCCGGAGCAGTTTGGCTCTCTGCCTGACGATGTGGAGAAAAATTCCACTGACTGGAAGTCTGTAAGTGATGACACTGACAGAAGTCACCATAGGCATTTTACTTAATCGATGAGTGTTCAACCCTCATTAATTTTCCTTTCAGTGGTATGACTTAGATGGGCCAGAACAGGCTCCATTCCCAATGAAATATGAGGAGAACCTGTCAGCCTTCCAGAGGCTGCTGCTGCTGCGCTGCTTCCGAGTTGATAGAGTCTACAGAGCTGTGACTGACTATGTTACTGTCACCATGGGCGAGAAGTGAGGCTGTTTCTATTGCAGTACTGCAGTTAAAGATATATGTATACAGTATACGCTAGCCTTTGTCACTATGAATACAATAAACACAGTGTATGTACAGTATGTACACTCATATTATTCAGGTTAAACTTGTTAAAGCCCTGAGTTTTATGTGTTTTCTTGTGTCTCTGCTCAGATATGTGCAACCCCCTGTGATCAACTTTGATGCAATTTATGAACAGAGCACAGCTTCCTCTCCCATTGTCTTCATCCTGAGCCCTGGCTCTGACCCAGCCACTGATCTCATGAAACTAGCAGAGAGGTCAGGCTTTGAAGGCAACAAGTTCAAGTTCCTTGCTATGGGTCAAGGCCAAGAGAAGGTAATGAAGATACTTTTTCATGTAGCTTTTAGTGTCAACAGGGATCATAGTGATTGACAAGAGTTGCACAAAGAAACAGTAGAAAGGTGCTGAGGGTAACTTTCTTCTGTACTTGTGATAAAGGTGGCACTGCAGTTGCTGGAGAAGGCGGTGTCCCGTGGTCAGTGGTTGATGCTGCAGAACTGCCACCTGTTGGTAAAGTGGCTCAAGGAACTGGAGAAGTCCTTGGAGAGGATCACCAAGCCCAACCCTAACTTCCGCTTATGGGTCACCACCAACCCCATTAAGGATTTCCCCATTGGCATTCTGCAAAAGTCTCTAAAGGTGAACACATCTCTTTATGTTCACCAGTGTTTTCTTTAGATTAGAAAATTGCAGTTTTTTTAGGATCCAGTAGCAGGACCAAGGATTTCATTAAGTATGTGATATATTAAAAATTATTCTAATATATATTTGGGGAATTTGACAATTTCCAAAAGAAGTACAGCTTTCCCTTCTTGAGAAAAATGTCTTGAAAGCTTTTTAATGACAACAAAAGACTTGTTTAGAGTGGTGTTTCATTGTAAGAGAAACTTTTATATTAACAGAAAAATTACCTGCATTAATGTTGTGTGCAGGTAGTGACTGAGCCTCCCAATGGTCTCAAGCTGAACATGAGAGCCACATACTCTAAAATCTCCCATGAGACCTTGACTGCGTGCCCTCATCCCGCCTTTCGCAGCCTGGTGTATGTGCTGGCCTTCTTCCATGCCGTGGTGCAAGAGAGGCGGAAATACGGCAAGATTGGCTGGAACGTGCCCTACGACTTTAATGAATCTGACTTTTTTGTAAGTGGAACGGTGGTGATTTTCACTGCTTTGAATAAGTGTTTTAAGTCTCTGTTTAAGTAGTGTAACATCAGCTATATTAAACCTTGGTGGCTCAGTGGCTTTTCAATATGACTGTGTTTAACAGGTGTGTATGGAGATCTTGAACACCTACCTTACCAAAGCTCACAACCAAGGAGACAGCAATATTCCCTGGGGAAGTCTTAAATATCTTATTGGGGAGGTAAGGTTAAATTCACTGAGTTTTAATAGATTGTTTACTAGCTGATGCTGTGTGTTTACCATGCCTGTATAATGTTTCTAGGTGATGTATGGTGGGCGAGCCATAGATAGTTTTGACCGCAGGATCCTTACTGTCTACATGGATGAGTACCTTGGAGACTTCCTCTTCTACACCTTCCGCTGCTTCCACTTCTTCAGCAACAAAGATGTAGATTACAAGATCCCTTCAAATGGGCCCAAGAAAGTATATGTTGGTTAGTCTTTATTTTCATTGCTTGACATTCTCCTAGAACATAGATTTTCTGTCATTACTTACAGCTTTGCTTTTCCCAAATAGATGAGATTGAGGCCCTGCCACTGGCAAACACACCAGAGGTAATGGGACTTCACTCCAATGCAGAGATAGGATACTACACTCAGGCAGCTAAAGACATGTGGACTCACCTAATAGATCTGCAGCCTCAGACAGGTATGGTTTGGCACCTTACATTTATTTGCCTCTTAACTGATTTCAAAGGAAGAAACTGAAGATTTTTACAAGCATTTCCTTACTTTTTTTGCTTCACTCTCTTTGTCAATGTGCTGCTGAGTGCTTCCTCTCTCATTCTCCCTCAAACACGCATTTTTTTTTTTTTTTGCCTCAGGTGAATCTGGTGGAAACATCAGTCGGGATGAGTACATCAGCCAGGTGGCTCAGGACATTCAAAACAAGCTGCCCAAGTTATTCGACATGGACGTGATCCGTAAAAAGTTTGGCACAGACATTTCCCCGACCTCAGTGGTGCTGCTTCAAGAACTGGAGCGTTTTAACAAGCTAGTGGTCCGCATGCAGCGCTCTCTGGCTGAGCTGCAGAGGGTGAGAAAGGGGGGGTGGAGGGCAATACTGCGAAACAAAAAAAGACAGGAGTTGTGTCCTTGTGCTTCACACAGGTTTAAATGTGTTCTGACTCCTTTGTGTCCCTAGGCCTTGGCTGGTGAGGTGGGTATGAGCAATGAGTTGGATGAGGTTGCCCGGGCCCTATTTAACGGTCACATCCCTGCCATTTGGAAGAAGCTGGCACCTGATACTCTAAAGTCCCTTGGAAACTGGATGAGCCATTTCAAGAGGCGTTATGAACAGTACAGCTACTGGGTATGGACTGATATACACTATCATAGATTATCTCTTATTTGAATATACTTTAGTATTGTGACATTACAGAATAGAGAAAAAAGGGATAGCTTGGATTTTGAAGTGATGTTATCTGAGGTACTTATCCGTAGTCAGTGTATAACCCACAGTTCATAGTGGTCGGTATGTCCCCAGTTTGAAGAAGCATGCAAAATACAAACACTCAGTGACAGCTGACAACATAAACAGCAACATTTAAGCCATCTAAGAAGATCAATATAAGTTCAAGTGTAGGCTATGTTAAGTATATTTTAACCTTGTTCTCAGACGGCCCGCTGATGTCTGATGTTTTGTCTGGTGTATTTTGTGTCCACCAGGTGGAAGAGGAAGAGCCAAAGGTTATGTGGCTATCAGGACTCCATATCCCAGAGTCCTACCTGACTGCCCTTGTCCAAGCCGCATGCAGGAAAAATGGTTGGCCTCTGGATCTTTCCACACTGTACACCCAGGTGACCCAGTACCACAGCGAGGATGAAGTCAGTGACAGACCTGGACAAGGTGATGAAATACACTTACTGTAGTGGATGCTGAAGCACTGAGGTATATCAGTTCTTCCATAAGCAGAACAAAAAAAAAAACAGTGGCTCTGTCTGTCTCTCTGCTTTGTGTGTGAACTCAGAGCACGGCATGAGGTGCATATTTTCTAATTTATCAAAATAATGATACTTATTCATATCAAATATATCCTTTATACTATTAAGAATAGATTATCAGTGTGTCTTCTTGCCATATTTGCAGCACATGGAGAAAATAGACGGGATGCTCCAACAAAAGCTGCAGCCGAGGTGAACCCAGTCTCACAGTGTTTTTGTCCCTGCAGGCTGCTATGTGTCTGGCCTGTATCTGGAGGGAGCAGACTGGGACACAGAGAAAGGCTGCCTAGTGAAGAGCAAACCAAAAGTTCTGGTTGTTGAACTGCCTATTCTCAGAGTCATCCCCATCGAGGCCAGCCGCCTCCGGTTACAGGTGACAACCCCAGCAACTACAGGCCTCATACACACAGCAACAGACAAACGTGTTTTTCCTAACTGATGTGTGTACTTTATGTGCTCCACTCTGCAGAATACACTACGGACACCAGTGTACACCACATCTCTGCGGAGGAATGCAATGGGTGTGGGGCTGGTGTTTGAGGCAGACCTGTTCACCACCATGCACCTCTCCCACTGGGTGCTCCAGGGTGTATGTTTATGCCTCAACGCGGACTGAAGCGACAAATCTGCTTCACTTTCACAAAGTCGGTTCCAACATGTTTAACATGTTCCAACAGTGATGCCTGATGTGGTATTTATTATTCTTTGAGCAAAAAACACTTAAGATGAACCTTATGACTTATGAGCAGCTTACTGGAAAAAACATATTTTTAAGTAAAGATTTCAATTATTTGAAATGAATAGATTGATGGAGACACAAGAAAATCAGAATTTGTGGCTACTTTCTAGTTTTCATTATTTTCTCACTAGATGGCAGCACACAACAGTACTGAGCTCTTCACTCTGGGCTGTAGCTCCAGGGATTTGTCTTCGGCGTTACAGTGGGCTTCAGTGCCAACAGCCTGTAGTGGTTTAGGATCTTTCAAGTCTGCATTGTGTTTTAATAAAAAATAATGTCTAAAATTCACATTGATCATGTAATTTTTCTGTTTCTTTCACATACTTTTTTCAGAATTCAGTCCCCTCCAGAAAAGTACAGTGGCTGCTTAGTATTTCTGCTGAGGTTGTCAGAGGAACATAATCTGCTGCATTCAGTGGAAAATGTACCATTGACCAAAGGCTGCGAAAGTTTTCCACTTTGTCCAAGTAGCTTTTCAGCTGTTCTCTGCAGTATAGGTAGCCCTGCATGCTTTACCCTAACATTTAACAAACAGATCTAGTGCAGCATTGAGTAATCGAGGCTGCTGAGGTCAGCATGGCAAAGCAGGTGAAGTTTCCTCTAAAAATCAGATGGCCCCTGTGGATCTGGCAGCTGGTGTGGCAGTGAGGTCAGAGAAACACAAAAATAAAATTGTTATGAGCCACAACACGTGCAACATGCATCATGAGTTGTGCAAGTGCAGCTGTAATCAGGGATGTACTGGTTAGACTAAACAGTGCCGAATAGAACAGAATCATCCTAAAGCAATAAATCAGGAATATGAACCAGTTACATTTACATTTAAAAGCTCTGATGAGATCACTGACATGCTTCTCATTACTGTATTGTAAAGCCCCCCCCTTTGAATGGCAGAGGGTAAAGGTTAGACAGGCCCCTTCTCAGCTTCTACTGGTACGACTATCATAAAGAATGAGGATCACGACATGTTTATGACCAAACACAGAAAGGGAGGAATTGTGTTGAAAAGAGAGAAAGAATGGTATGTAGATTAATGAACCTCTGTACACTTCACATGAATGAGCAGATCTTCAGTAAATGTGCCAACACAGACAGAAGTTAATGCTGCTCTTTCTGTTTGCACAGTAAAAGTAAAGGACAATATGGAAGCAGGAGATTCAAGAAATAAGGGAAAAAATCCTCTCAATGGAACCGACCCCCATCTCCTTCCTCAAAATTATTTTCAGCTGCTCTTGACTGGAGGGATTTACATTAACCCTAAACTGCTCCAGTTCCTGTTGGCACTACAGCCTGCGCCTAGTGGCCTCGTAAAATGCCATGGGTGCCCTGAAACAAAAAACTCTGACACATCATTTTCCAGCCCTCCCCCGTTGCCCCAATCCCAAACAGTTTCCGTTTGTTGTGATTGAGAGCAGGTGGGCTCACTTAGTCCCATTCATGTGCATGCACTGTTTGCCGCTTTCTCCCTGTAGTGCTGCAGTGATTAGTGCCAGTCTGAACGTCTGTCTGGGAGTGTCAAGGTGTTAACACCATCTCTCTTTAGCTGAGAACGTCACCAAAACTACAGTATACTTGGCAATGGCAGGTGTGGAAAGTAAGTACATTTACTTGTAAGACAAGTACTTGGCTTGAGTATTTGCTTTTTGTGCCACTTTTTACTTATACTCCACTACATTTCAGAGGTCACTATTGTACTTTTTGTTACTCAACAACTTTTACTTTACTGTTACTTTGTCCGCAGCCTTAGTTAATTATCAGATTAAAGTTTTTATCCCCTCCCTGTCCAGTGAAAATCATGAATCCAGATCTGGTAATGTTGAATGTCTGAAATGAACTGAGGGATGAAGTGTTCCTTTATATGCTCCCCTACTTTTTTAGAATACATCAACTATTAATAAACCCTCTTGGATCCACTGGAAAATGATTTGTCACAGAGCTGAAAACAGGTCTGTTTTTCTGACTTTGGAGATGCAACGTTAAAGGATAGCAACACTACAGACATTTGAAGAGCTTATTGAATATGATGCAATACTGATAAATCAGTATATAAAGGAGTTCAAATGAGCACGACCTTAAACATCTACAGCATTATATGCAGCATACACACTAATGCATCATATCAATCCAAAAACAGCACACACTGACTAGGAACATTTAACTGCACAACAGTAGTTTTGCTTTTCACACTTACAATACATTTTGCTGATAGTGAATAAATGATCTGAATATTTCTTCCTCTACTGCCAGTTCCTTAAGTGTCCTTTGCAGCATCCTCTGCAGCTGGCGGGACTTAAACTTCAGCCCACGGGACCTGAGAGGTGTAGTCACCCCCGACCACAGATATACATCTTGGGCCCCAGTTTTTGGTTGCAGTGCCAGGTGTTTAGTTTGGAGCAGGACCGCAGCCCTGTGGTTACTGCCTGCTTGCACTGTAAACCTACATGTCCCACATGTATGGGCTGATGGAGGTTACAGTAACCTCAACTATTCTCCTGCCACTGTCTGCCTGGGTACTGATGGCTTTGACAGAGAGGCTACAGACCACAGCTGCTGAAGGCAGCCACAGGACAAAAATATAGAGAGACACGTTAATGGACAACACTTAAGATACAATTCTGATGGTACAATAAAAACAGAAAGGCTTTCTGGTCACTATGATAAAGTTTTTATTCTTTTATGATACATTTTATTATTAAGCTGCTGCAGAGTAGTGGACTTGTGTTACATGACCTGGACTAGACTTACACATTTGATGGCTTTTGACTTGATAAAGTCAAAGAAAACTTTGGGACTGAACTTGGACTTGAGCCTTTTTGTCTTGAAGATATGTGATATCACATCAAGATGAAAAAGTAAGCTATTTAAAAAGTGTGCCACAAAACAGTTCATTTCCTAAATCAACTATCTTAACGAAAATTTCAATTAATTCTTTGTGACGCTTGATTCCCCTTATCAATTTTGTGTGCAGTATTATATGAAGATGCAGAAGATAACTACGAAAAACAAATAACACACAATTAAGGAAACATTTCACTTTTACAATTTTGTTGTTGATAAAATGGCATTCCATTTAAAGAAGAGCACATGATGACTTGTTTATGACTCAAATCTCAAAGTTAAGGACTTGGGAGTTGCCAGTACTGACTCTGGATTTAAATGCAAAGACTTAGTACACTTGTGACTTGTATAATTTGCCCAATCGTTTGCTGACATATAGCATGTAAATTACTCAAGACAGACAGACCTTGCTACTTTGTATGCTTTTAAATGTTCTTTTTCAAGTCTAGAGCCAAAACTTAGTCATATTCTGTTTTATATCCATTTGTGTTCACGAAATAAACAATTACTCATCACCGACAAAGCTCCAGTGATTTCAGCGGAGTCTCGGAGAGGCAGCATCCCATAATTCATTTAGGACAAATGCAATGCGTAATGTGCCGTCGCCTTGAGCGTGCATTGTCCTCTGTGAGGGGTTGAAACGGGGCAGGGTAAAAAAGACCCAGCAGGCTGTGCTTTTAAAAGACCCGAGGAGACTATAAAAGTGGTTTCATGCCCGCTGCAGTGAAGGCTCGGCTCCATGCGCGCACAGACAGACACACACAGAGGTAGGCAGAGCAGCTAGAGAAAGGAGGACAACACACATTTGACACCCACTCACACGCAGTATATAAGGCTATTTTTCCCCCAATGTCGGCTCTCTTTCATAGGTAGAGGCGAACTAGAAGCGGGAGTCTGTGAGGCGGTAATTTTCTTAACTTCACTTAGGATTTAAGGCAGGGAATTTTACACTGACATCGTTTTAGTAGTCTGCAAAAGTGTTTGCTACTTTATTGAATAGGATGCGCGTCTTCTCCAGCAGACCCGGTGCTGTTTGACACATTTCCCCCCACCGAGCTGGATTCACTAACCGGTCTGCTTTCTTACCGGGGGAAGTTGGGCTCATTTAAACTTTTCTGGCCGTACTTTTGATGCCACGGAAATGGGGCCGCGCCAACGGGAGAGCGTGTCCGCGCATTGTAGTAAAAGTTTGCTCTGGACTGTGCTGATACTCTGGCTGACCACGCTTGTTGACGGGACCTGGAAGACGGGACTTTACAAAACCTACTCAGCCGGGACGCAGACAGCAGCCTCTCACACCTCAGTCTACCAGAAAAGGTAAAGAGAGCATCCACTTTCTGTTCACTTTGTGTTTGTACAATGCCTGGATATACTGTACTGTTTGTTTACCCTCAATCATTTCTCCACACAATAACCCCCAGTCTATTTTTAAACCTCCCAGCCTCACTCTAAGTATTCTCTTGTCTATGCATGACTCTGCAGAGCTACTCCCATCTCCATCCATCTACCAGCTCCTATTGTCTTCCTGACAGTTGGTTTCCTTTTTCCTGTGCTGGCAGCACACACTGCTCTGCTGACTCCAGTCCTTATTGTTGTCCCAACTCACTCGCCCTCTCAGTGCGTCTCCTGAGAGCACCTCCGCTGTCTCTGAGGCGTGATGGGTGCTCCTTATCCCCTGGCTGCGGCCGGGGATGCAGCACCAGCAGCAGCAGCATTGACCTCCATCATCTGCTCATTATCAGCTCTCAGGGTGCTCCTCACCATCTTTAAGTCCTCACATCTGTCCATGGAAAACCTGCTCTGATGTGGTGCGTCATGTATAAGTTGCAGATATGAAATGAGGGAGTGATGATTTTTATAACTGTAATAGAGTGCAAAAGATTGATAGCTTAAGAATAGACGGCTAAATGAAAGAGAGATGATTGATCCTCTGAGCAGGAGCAGAGCTGTGGATGAGGATGTTTCTGACACAGTGACTAGACTAAACACTCACCAAGCGCTCACCAGCTCTGCTCCCCTCTGGACGGAGCCAGTGTTTAGCTCGGAGACCAGCCAGTGCTTAATAATGAGAGGACGTTCCCATGCTACAAATATTTATGCTGTCAGGTTGAGAGTGTGTGCGGGCCAAAGTGTGCGGGCCAAACGTGGCTGGAGGCTGAAAACCTCTTGAGGCCCTGTCTTCTGGGTGTGTCCAGGTGGCTTTCAGAGCTCCCAGCCTCGCACCACTGGCTCGGCTCTCCCTGTCACTCATGGCCAGAGGTTTGTGGACATGTTTACTAAACACAAGCAGCTGGGACTCCACCGCATCTGGGCTTGTTCTGGGAAGGGGAGAGGAGTTTACAGTGGGGTTGCTGCTGTTTGTTAGTGGCAGGAGAAGGAACGTCAGGATCGACAGGCAGGAAGCTGTCGTTGGTGTGAGTCAGTCACCGTCTTCAGAGGGGTCAGCGGGTTTGAGGTTGCATGAGAGGAGCTCGGTCCACCTGCTGTCTGGCCTGATCTGTTAAAGCAGCCGTTTATGGTTTGTCAACAAAGTCAAACGGTGGCAATGGGATGTTTGAGTGCAGGCCGGCATTAACAACATTGACATTGACTGACAGAAACTTATCTTGCCATTAGGGTTCAGGGACTTCAAAGGAAGTGAATATTAATTTTAGCAGCCACAGGAAAGCCTTGTCTAAGAATGTCCTCCAGAACCAGCCCTGTCTTCACACAGTGATTACCCAAATCAAAGGGGATTAACAACTCCTGAGTAATTTCGCGGTTTCTCTGTGGAGGAGCTGATAAAGTGTTCGTTCACCCTTGTCGTTCTTAACGACTATATGAGCTCAGTACACTGAGGGGTTATGGAGGTAGCTGCTTCTTTATTTCTTGTCTGGCCCACTTCTTTATCCTCCCTCGGAGGACTTGTCATGGTCTGACAGGCAGTCTGAACCCTGTGGCCGCCCTCATTCCTCACACATCTTAACCATATCCACGTTTTCTTTAAGCATGGGAATGAAGATGGCAGAGATTCCAGCGGGCTGAGCCCTGTGTGGCTTAAAGCAGAATGGCTTTAGATTTAAAATAACTAAAGGAAAATTGTTCCGGTATTAGCAGCCACTTATTCCACATTTAACGACTGGTGGCTGATACATTTATCAAGATCAGCAGTGTAGAACTGCCACAACTACTTTATTAATCCATTTATATCACTTTTATGGTTCCATCCTTCCTTTGTCAGTATTTGTTGCTTTTCTCTGTTTTATATTGTAGTAAACCAAAATATCTGTGGAGCAGCTAGACAAACCAAGACATGTTAAAGCATCACCTTCCTGTTTGGTGAACGTCTTCTTAATTCTCATCCCCATGGTTGGACAAAACAATACATTGAAGACATTATCTTTGGTTTTGTGAAATTTTGATGATAATTTTCTTTTATTTTATGAACAATTAATCAATGTAATCAAGAAAATAATAGACAGATCCATACACAATGAATAAAGCACCATATCAATGCCTTCATGCATTATGCTGCAGGTGACCAGTGAGTGTCTACATGATGCTTCATTCATGAGCTCTCATCAGGCTCTATGGATCCATATGTGTGATATAAATGAATTCTTCATTTGAGAGGAGTTCCTTTTACACTTCCTCCCCAAAACACTTGAAGATGCATGCACCCGTTACACACAGAGACACCCTCAAAGCTCACAGGTGTCCGGACCTGAAAGCTCAAAACAGACAAAGACAAATGAGAGTTTGCCTTGTTCTTCCGAGGCTGCTGTGAGGAGCCACTTAGCCCTGACCTTCACGGCCTCTCTGTGGTGCTTTGATGATCTGGAAAACACATGGTGGCTTTGAACCTGCAACATGAGATCCCACCAGCCCTAATATACTCTATTAATTTATCATTCAATAATTCTTCCAACGATACCTTTGTTAGACTTTATTCTCTTATAGGTTACTCTGGTTCTTTCCTGTTTTTCCTAGAAGCTGCAGATTGAGTCTCCAGGAATGTTGTGTCCTTGTCTCTTCATTAATATCACTGTGACTCCCAGTTTCTCTCTTTGTCATTTGTTGTTGCTCCACATTTATCTTATGCCTGCTCTTTATCCCGAGGGAGCAGCAGTGCTTCATAATTGTCTTTCCTTCCATTTCCCTGTTCCCATTGGAAGCACCCTTGTGTGACCCTTATGATAAAATAACCTTTGTCTCTTCTTCTCTCCTCCGTCTGGCCGTTTGCCACATCTGCCTTTTGTCCTTTGTTCTCCTCAAGTATTTTTCCCACAGACAGAAATCTAGAGAAATTCCTGTAGATTTCTATCCATGCTGTGTTTCAAACATATCTTTGAGTGTTCGGCCCTCCTCCTCCCACAGTACGTGAATGGATGGGTGCTTGGAAAGGGAGTTACTGCCTGGGACATTTTTCACTTGAGTTTCAACAGCGATTTTGCCCTCATCAACAATCTTGTCAGTTCACACACGGCTGAACTCGCAGCTTCTTCCTCCCCACGCAGTCTGCCGCAGAAAGTGCATTAACTCAGCAGTGTGATCATGAAAGATGCAGACTACATCGTGTATAACAAGGCCAAATGAGGGCAGCTAGAATACAGCAAGCTGGTAGGAGCTTTTTTTTCTGACAGGTCCATGAGCTCTCTGTCAGCATTTGCATCCATTTAAGTTCAGCACGTTTTTTGTCTTTTTGTCCTCCAGTGTTTCACTGTCTTGGCTTCGGTGGCGCTGAGGAACAGATGGGCCGAAGCTGTGATTTTTCCGTCCCTTAAAGATTGTGGATTTCTTTCATAACTGTTGGCCGTGTGACTGTGTGTGACTGTGCGCGATGGTTGATGATTTATTTAGCTTGGGCCTGGCGCTCAGAGTGTGCCATGTGTGCTCAGAGACCTGATACTCACTGAGGGACTGCTTGGTGCTCTTGCCAGTGAAACAGCATGGTGCTGCTGGGTTTCACACTTCATAACACACGGACACCTACAGCAAAAGGAAGGTGTTGACTATGAAACATTTTAGAGTGAAAGACAGCACCTGCGTTCCTCTGCTACAGGAACAAAGCCAGACAAAATTCAATGGACCATTGTATAGAAGTTCCTCAGTGAGCTACAGTAAGGCTTGTATGTAATAAGACAGATATTTAAACTTAAGTCTTATACATCCAAGAGGAGATAAAGATGTAACCTGTACCCAGCTAACAACATTATCTTTCGGCATCTCCATCCTCTCTGCAGTGAAGGGGGTTTTGTTCTTGCTGCATGGTACTTATGCTGTAAATCAGTTATGCAGGTAATGCACATATTGGTTGTCAAGCCATCTGGGTAATTGTAAACTCTGTTATTCCAACTGCCTTTGTTATTTCATTCACTGAAGCTGCAGCAGTTGGCATTTCCTCTTTAGTAATTACAAAAGTGCAATGCAAAGAGAGAAGGGAGACCATAAAACCCACCCCCACTTCCCTCCTTGTACCCCCTGGTGACGATCTTAGCTGTTCCCAGGTGAAACCTCTTCTCAGCCTGGGAAACTCAGATGTTTATCTGCTGGGTCTGGAGGATAAGTGGTGGGGATAGGCTGGGGTTAGTGCCCCCTCCTGTTACCCCCAGCTCTACCTGACCACAGCTCCTTCAGTGTCTGACATTTTCCACTGATGATTAGAGCAATTTTTTTCTGGATAATGGAAAGCAATCATAGGGTAATCGTATAGATCCGTGTTCATTTCTGCAGCCTTCAGGTTGATGGATATACTAAAGGTACATGAAGGGGGTGGGCCTGTATTAAAATATCTTGTGTGGCAAATGGATTTCCTTTGTGCTTTGCCTGAGATGTTTCTGAATAATTCAAACTGTGTTTTGCTATTGCACACCTTTTAATTTTAACAGTCCCTAATGTTGGTTTGGTCCCACACAGTAAAAAACATGGTAAATCAGGCTCTACTTTTTGGTGTGTTTTCAGTTCATGAAATGTTATTGTAACATTTTGGTTCCCATTAGATTGTACTAAAGACACTCTGAGAAGTAGACTGGCAGGTCATTTTTGCATCTTGCCAACTAATGTAGCTAACTATAGCTGCTAACTAGCTCCATCCTCTCTCCCAAATATGGTCACTTGAACTGTAGAATACTAAAAGAGATATCTACAAACCAATATTTGATGCCACAATTGCTAAGACCACATCTTATATACAATCTATGGTTTTGGTTAGACTCATGTATTTGACATTATGTAGCTTTAGCTGTCAAACGTTTTACTTAAATACTATTAATTTACAGGCTACATGATTTTGATCAAAACAAAATACCTGCAGTTGTTGGTACAAGCACAGACTTTTCTCAGGGGTGCCCCTTAGCTGGGTAGCTCTGTGTGTGCGGCCACCACAACATGTGGGGATTGTTAATGGGAGCTGGTTCAGGGCTGCTCCGCATCCTCCGCCCTCGGCAGTTTCCTTTAGTGTAAACTGTCTCTCTCACACACAAACATATGGTCTCGCATATTGACAAACAGACTTTGGTGGGAACACCTCCCACTCTTGCAAACACATTGGCAGCCCAACACACAAGTGCAGTCTTGTGCTACGAGCCACACAGTCTCCTTTGTGGTTTCAGCATAGAGACCCCTTTTTATGCATCTATTGAATGTGTAAACACAGGCTATAGTGATTGTTGTCCTTGCTTCTCCTCCAGCTGTAGGCATGTGAAGGTAATCTGGGTATTTGCAGGCTTCATTGTTGATAAAATAATAGTAACATATGGCAGCTCTGTGTGTTTTCCATACATTAT
>JAOWBC010001486.1:13917559-13930955 GCA_028566105.1 Hypoplectrus providencianus
TCAGCTAAATCCTCTGAGCCAACAAACCTTAGATGGGTCAAAGTCTACCCACCAAAGACAAAAACCATACTTAAATTACAATCATGGCAATGGTATTTGGTATTTTGTTCCCTTTCAACACTATAATTGAGATCATTATTAATAAAATAATGTTATCCTTTTCAACTTCATGTCTTATAGCATTGATTAACCTTTTTCCTTATTCACCATGGCAATGTATGTATTCACAATGCGATATTTGTTTTTATACTTTGAATATGAATATGGTGAGCCCTTACTACAACCAAAGAGCTTGTTTAACCAAAAGACTCTTCGGCAGAATCCCAAAATGTCCCCAAATCCTGGGCATCAATGGTAGAGCACATAACATTAAGGTTCAGTCCTTTCAGCCTACTTACTAGTCTGAGTTAGACACATAAGTCTGACTTGGAGCCCCTTCCTGCATTTCCTTGTCTTCGAGTCTGTATCCCTCTACCAGTGTCAAATAAAGCCAATAAAAGCCAGAAAAATAACTTGGAAAAAGAAGAAATATCCTTGCAAACACCACTGTGTACACCTGCCATGTGTGGGTCCGCTACAGATACATATATCTGGTGGCAAAGATCAGTTATTAGCCTAATAATGTTAATTCTATCTGAAAAATGTTATAAAGGTTGACTTGTTGCATACAAAGACATCTATAGTTACCCGTGGTTGTGTATTTCAGCTACAGGACTGTGGTCAGACCTTCCTATAAGGTGGTTTATCGCACTGTGACCTCTCTGGAGTGGAAATGCTGTCCAGGATTCAGCGGCGCTGCCTGTGAAGAAGGTATGTCAAAATAAAAGCACCATAGACAAAAGCACACAGCTGATAGCAATGAACAACAGTTGGGGCTCTCCGAGCAAAACAACACCACAATCAAGGAATGAAAAATGCTCCAGTTAATCTCTGTTTCCTCTTTTCTTATAATCTTTTTATCTCCTCAAGCCTACCCATTTATCACCATCCACATGCTTCTGTTTTACATTATGTGCCTTCCAACACACGTGTACAAGTAATACTTTAAAACAGGAGTGATTTCCATTAGGCTTACATAAGGCAGCTTCTGTCTTCTAAATGAAGTTTGGAAATAAGATCCTTCAGCCTCTTCAGGGTGAGTCAGATACTTCCACTTTATTAATCAGTTTCTGTGTGTTCGTTCTCAGTCACTGTACTACATAAAGGTTGACTCTTTTTTGTGGTTTTTTAGTTTTATGGTCCAGCTGGAACCAAGTCTTCATGCTCTTAAAGTGCCATGCTTGCACTGCTGTTTTCATTTTTCAACTACAGTAGCTGCCCACCACACACACACACGCACACACACACACACACACACACACACACACACACACACACACACACACACACACACGCTCCAGTGTGTGTAATGACTTCCCCTGGCACTGGCCCCCGTGTCTCTGCAGTCTGGGGAGGAGGGTGGAGCGTCTGTTTATGCCGGGACCCAGGACGTGACTGGGTGTAACATAAATCGTCAGGCTTTGCGACACAAAGGACAATAAATGTTTACAGTGGTTAAAGTGGCCACTTTTTTGTGGTGCTGAAAGCAGAGACTGTTTTTCTCTTTTATGCTGCCACTCCCAGGTAAATAAGAGCGACTCTCAGCCCTCCAGAGGCATGTGGTCTGCTGCACCGGCACTTCAGCTGGAGAAATACTGGATTGTTTAGGCCATTGCTGATGTCCATATCTATCCATTTCATTTATAAGTTTTAAAGTAAAAGGCAGATCAGATTAAGCCTGATTTAAATGCAACATGTTGTTGGTTTTTTAAAATGTGTCTGTTCTGACCACTGTGGTTCATTCTTTTAACCAAGAGCCAGGGGGCTGTCACAGCTGTAATGGATGCAAATTTTGAGCCCAAATCTTGAAACTTTGCAAGAAAATAAAGATTCTCTCCGTGAGAGAAAATGGAGAGAATTTTTCAGCAATTAAATTAAATTGGGTAACTTTATAATTTCTGTCTGAAACGGGTGATTAGTCTCTGAGTTAAATGTTTGCTATGTCTGAACTTACTTTGAAAGTAAGTTTGCTTTATATTGGAAGACATATACACTAATAGTGATATAGCTGTAATAGGCCAGCATGGGGCGATACAATCGTCTGGGTTATAAATTTCTCCCCTTCAGAACAGCCTGAATGCCGTGCCTGTTTTAGACCTTCGCCACTCTCAAAGTCAAAGTACACATTGACAGTCAGACAACCCAGACTTTACTTAACAAAAGCAGGGGAACACACAGTCAAACAGGGAGGAAATTATCCAATTAAGTTGTTGCTGGAGGAGATTCCCCTCCGGTTGTCATGGCAGTAGGGGGCTGTCGAGCCAGCAGGGATGCTGGGATTAGCCACTTATCTGAGCGTCGTTCCGGGTGGCTCAGATCACAGGCGGCGCTGAGTGGAAGTGACAGGTCCCATTCACAGGGCCTTTACTCTCCGGCACCATGGATGCTATCCAGGGCCACCGGCGCTTTGTTCTGCTCCTGCCGCGTGAGCAGAACCTCTTGCCAGCGCAGAACCTGATACCCCGCTGCTGTCTGCCTCATTCGCCGCTTTAAGGAGAAATAAAAGCTTGCCACACGGGCAAAGCTGGAGACCGGATTGTGCTTAAATCTGTTGCCATAGCGTTGCCAAGTGAAGTTAAAGCTGCACTAGTAGTTCAGTGGGTGCAAGTTTCAAATCCGGGCTCTTAGTACCTGGTTGGGGCTCCATCTGCAAATCTCTACACATTTCTTTGTGGATTTCCAGACGTCTTTGAGCACTTGTTTGACCTTGAGTCTAGCTAAATTAAAAAAGCTTGCCACAAAAAGCACCTCTTTTATATAAAAGAACAAACAACTTTCATCCTTTAGGAAATCTAGTATCCAGGTCAAACATTAAAAACAAATCACTTTTGATCTCATAAATCTCATAAATACCTAACACTGGATACATTTTCCTTAGAGAGTTCCTGTGTTGGTTGTATACCTTTTGCTCCCATCATTCTTTTTCCTTTTGCTTGTCTGCGTTTCACAGACTGTGGAAAATGTGTATGATCCGCTCTTTACTCACGCCACACTGCTTTTACTTCTAGCCTTCTCTCACCAGGCCACCCCAAAAGCCCCTGGCCACGTCTGACTCCCAAGGCCGCTCCGCATTACAGCAGATCCCAACAATGTCCATACCAGCAGGACTGGGGCTGCTTTAAGGTGCAAGAGAGGAGAGGAAGTGCACCATGAGCCGAGAGCACAGCCATTGACATGGTTATAATTTAAATGGAGATGAGAGAGTTGTTTTCTCTTGTGTCCCTCCGTTCTCACCCCTCTGCCTGCCAGTCGATTGGTCACTATATATAAATCAACAGGTCCGGTCTGAAGTTAAGATAACGTGTCTCTGTTTGAGTTTTGCATGATGCGTTTCCAAAGCAGCCAAGCGCAGAGATAGATGAGAGAACTATGGAAGAGTTCACGCCATGCTGTCATCCAGTCAAACGCAGGCTTGAGAGACTTTTTGGCCTTTCATGCTCAAACTGAGAGCTGCAAAAGCAAAACATTACATCACACCGATCCTGATAAACAAACTTAGTCCATCAGAGTCCAAGCAGAGTAAGATAACACTGCATCAGACAGGCACCTTTCACATTCGCTCACTTTTTCTTATTTCCTCACCCCAACCTCAGGACTTGGCTAGAATTCCAGGCCAATGGTGTAATTACTGGGTCCTAATTGTTTTCTATGAGGTTTGGGAGATATTGTCTTACTTGTGGACCTGGAACACAATGGTCTTTATCTTTGATTGAGCCTGAGAAAAAAAGGCTAAGTATTTGCAGATGGAGGCACTTTCATAGCCTGCCAGAAACAGGGATTTAATGTATGCCTGGTTGGCTTTGGCATTCCAAGTAAGTAAATGGTTGTTTTCAGAGGGGATATCCCAACTGTGATACATCAAACACAAATATTGCAATTATCCCTCATTTAGAAGCAATTTTATGATATGAGAATATCAAGTGTAACCTGTAAAAGCCACTTTACTACATTAGAGCTGGCTTCCCAAACACTTTCATACAGGTTGAATCAGCGTCAACATACAGCACAGAAATGAAGGGGGGTTGCATGCTCAGCAAATCAGTCAAAGTCATTTTGGACTTTTGATGGAGTCTTAAATGTGTGAAGATGACACTAAGAGACAGCAGTATATATTTTCCTTGATTTGATGTACAACAGGACGGTACTTAAAAGAAATATGGGTGCAGCTTATCACAGGAGGGGGGCCGGCATGCAGCAAAACATATGGAGGGTATGTAGGCTTGAATTAGCACGGCTGTCAAAGCTCTGCCGCGGGGGTCCCCATCAAGCCGTATCTCGCAGCCAAGCGGAGGCTGCGGTTTTTGGGTCGCAATTACGGTGTGGCTGGGAGGCAGAGGCGCGCTGTCTGTAATAAGCCGCAGAAATGTAATCTGTGTTTTCACAGCTCAGCACGGCTTATCACAGGCCTGCACGCTAAACCCGGCGCTTTAAACATCAGGCGGCTGCAGCTTGCCATTAGCAAAGGAAGAGTGGGAGTGCGTGGACGCCGGTATATGTGTCTGTCTGTCTGCCAGAGTGAATGTGTGGGCGGGAGAGTGAGGTGTTGAGGATTTGTACAGTGAGGGATGCAGCTGTTCGGCGTGATTAGTTGCTTTAATGGCAGCGGGCTTTAGTAGCTGTGAGTGGAGTGACCCCAGCCTGAGGTCAGAGGCAGGTAACCTCCACTCCCACTCCTCTTGGACCACACAGAGCAGCACCATCAAAGTTATTTCACTGATGAAAAGCGTCGTCTTTTCATTCAGCCCTCCTCTTTTTTCTACACATTCCTGGATCCCCCTGTGTTTGCATTAGCGGCTGTTAAATATGTTGTTCTCTCTCACTCTAGTTCATTCACAAAAAAATTATCCGGTGTCAGATTTAGCCACATCCAGAGTATTTATGCCCTCATGAGAAGACACATAAATCGCATACACACAGGGAGGCAGGCTGTGTGCAGAAAAAGGCCACAGCCGCTGATATTCATAGTTATGTAAATGGCCAGCGCAGCACAAGTGCTGAGCCCAAATTGGAAGCAGCTGAAGTTAAGGCAAACTGGGCTGAGGGCCCCAGATGAGATTAGACATGGGAGCGTCCAGCGCTCTCAGCCCACACTGCTCCGCTCAGGGGAATTGTCATTATAGTCATTAATTAACAAACAACACCACTGAAGATCCAGATCAGCCAACCTAAAATTAACTAAACCAAACAGGGGAGGGATTTCTTCCTCTACTGCTGTCTGCCTTTCTTTCCATACAGCTCTCTCCTTATGTAAGCAAGTGCTGGTATGTGCATTATGAAAAATCTCCAAATTAAACAGGGGTTCAGGTATTTAAATTGGAACATATACTAATAATTATGATAATAATATTATTAAATTATTTTCCATTTTGCAAGCCACATGTAGAGCAGTTTGTGGAATAATAATGATAGAGTCATGAGAATCATAATTATAACTCCCGATGGCTCTATGGTTTATGGTTGGCTGTAATCTTATGAAGCGAAAGTCGGTGCAGTAATGGTGGGATAGAATTTTCTAGCCAGATTAATTAATTTTATTGAGTATTACTTCTTAAATTTATATCATGTTTTATATGACAAATTGTTAATTTGTTTATTTGGATATCCTGTTGTTTAATCTATCCAACATAAATGGCAGTGAACCTCAAAAAAAGCAGATGCACCATTCTTTAGCTGAGAGTTTTTTAAAGTTTCATACATACTTAGCCTTGATTCTGAGTTAAGTTTTATGTATCTGGCTCCTGGACTGGAAATGCCTCTTCTGCTTACTGATTTATTTATTATTTCCCAAGACTTCCCCCGGGAGTGCATTGAAAACAGTTTTTCCTGAAGTCAGAAAGACATAAAGTGGGCCGAGTCAGCAGTGCAAAAAAAACTTTTAGGGATGAAAATAGACACACACACACACACCCACACAAATACACACAGACGCACGCAATGGCAGCTGGAGTATTCTTCTGTCCCCAATAAAGCAGAGGCATTTCCCCTCGCCCAGTCGTTTAAGTGGACTGGTGTGCTGACAGAGTGACCCACAAACAGACAGGCTCTTTACAGCCTGACGGATCACGCAATCAGGAGCAGAGACAAGAGAGACGCTCTCTTCCTGTCAAAGATAAGGCCAGCTGATCCAGGAACAGAGCTCTGATAATATGTATATATATGAGATAAAGGAAAGAAAAACCTCTAAAATCCCACCCTTCATAAATCCTCCTCGCTCCTGGAGGTGTGGACCCTACCCCCAGTCTCTCATCTCTGATCCACTCAGCAACTGATGCCATTAAAGCTGCATTAACCTGTCTGCTCCCTGCCTTTCAACATATCAGCAGCTCCCATCTCGCAGGTATAGAGTGGCATGATGTAGGTAGTGTATAACACAGCGCTACTGTCTTAAGGTAGTCTCTGAGAGGTAATGAAGCATATTTGGCGTTTTGACGTCAGGGCTCAGACAATGGCAGCATTGATGGAGTCGGTACGCTCGGGGTCCTGTTGGTTCTATGTAGCTGTGATGAGTTCAGTGGACCCAACTGCTGCCTGCAGCCCACTAGGAGGATTGGAAACCTCTTTCACAACCCTGGACATTCTGCAGACCACCACCTCTCCTCCACCCTGTGACACTTCCAGCTTCTTTCCACATTGATGCCACGTCCCCATTGTCTTAATATTCCTTCTTCCTTTTTGTTTAGCAGTGTAAAGCTGCACAGCTCTTTACCTACGTTTTGCTTTTACTTTCTTCTTTACAACGGGCTGCAACTTCACATTATTACCCCAGATTTTTCACGAAACTTGCCGTTAAGGTGTAGCCTGGGCCAAGAGGGGAATCCACATACAATTTTGGAGCCAAATAGCAGGGTAGATACACAAAGTTTGTCAAAAGTATTGTTTCTTTTTCACAAGGACAAAGCAAACGCCACGTCAGATGGTATCGAAAGTACAGAAGCTATAAAACCACAAACAAAAAGATCAACAATCATAATTTCAACCCAAGGCAGCATGAACCAAATATTTGAGAAGAATAAAAAAAAAACAAACAAGAAACATGAAAGGTCAGAAAATAGTTTTAAAAATGGTTACAGTAAGGTATTCAAGTTGATTGTTTAGAGGAACCACATAGCCCAGACATAAAGATATTCTATTCAATTGACATGCATTGATGTATAGTTACAATTTAGAAGCAAAAATTAGTAAATTATTGATCATCCAGTGATTTAGATTTGTTTTCAGTTGACAACAGTTTTAACTCTGCACAATGTCACTTTTTTATTCTCTTGGCAGCAGTCATGAATCCCTATAAAATACAGTTACGTCTGACTCCCGTCTCCACATTTGTGCTGCAAACATACAAAAATACAATAAAGCCAGTTAAAATAAAGCCAGCTTTTATATTAAATATTATTCCTGTACACTGGGTTTTGTACACTCCCAGTAGTCTAATGATGTAGCTGCTCATTTGTCACTGTTATGACTTCATAAACATATACAACGCCACATAAGAGAAGCTCGAGTGTTGTGGCTCAGTGGGTGGGGATTTTACGAAGCCGACCTTGAAACCTCCTCCACTCCCATGTACACTAAACCACAAACAGACCACCACATCACAGGGATGTTGCTGTGGTGTGTCGTGGTGACATCATTTATGGCCTCTCGTATCACAGACCTCCCAAACACCCAACCCCCCCCCCCGCCGGTTCCTTCTCAGTTTCCCAGCCACTAAAAGCTGAACTCTTGGATAACGTGTAGAATTTAAAAGTCATTGCCCCCGTCTGACTCCTGAGCTCTATTTTGAGCCGGTCTTTGCATGTATTTCCATTTGCTCATGTGGTTGATACGGCGCTCGGCGGGGATGAGGAGAACGGTGCTGATGGTTGTGATTAGTTCTGGACAAGAGACGAGATCGGAGAGGAGGTTTGGATGAACGGCACCGGCAGCAGTCCTTAATCAGAGACATTCCTGGTTGGCTTTTAGGGCTCAAACCTGACAGAGGAGCAGGCATTCCCCTCAAGGAGCCAATCGTCTTGACCAAAGAGAAATGACCTCACTCAGCTGGCTAGAAGACGATGATGGAACTCCTTCTGCAGATCAAATGTCTGATATATAAAGCTGAGGCTGCATGGCTGGCAAGGCGGGACTTTGGAGTAAGCTATATTGGTTATAGAGTCAGAATCTACTACTGAAGAAGAGTGTTTTCAGTTGGATAGTGCTGCCAGGTGCCAAAGCCAAATAATGTTATAAAGAAGATGAAGATCTTTCCCTAGACTCGCCATTCTTCTGTACATCATGCAAAGGAAACCTTTTTTAATGAACACCTTAATCACATACCATAAACCTGTGAACACAGAAGATCCTGTGGATGTTAGTTTATCTGCTGGCAGGTCAGACTGGTTTAAAACATTCACGCTTTCATCATTAACCACTGTTCACTTACAACCTGACCTCCCTCTTTCAAATGTGACATGTCCTAGTTGCCATTTAGTGCCTCATGTGATATTTATTACCTCCACCAAGGAGGTCATGTTTTCAGTTCGGTTCGTGTCTTTGTCAGCAGGATTACAGAAAAGCTACTGGCCTGATTTTTGTGAAACTCGGTGGAAGGGCGTAGCACGGTCCAAGAAAAAATACTAATTAAATTAAGGAGCAGATCAGAAGCAAATGCCAATTATTTTTCATTTTTGTTAACATTGCAATAATCCAGTTGATGGTAATAAAGCTCAATAGTGACAAAAAAATAGCAGACTATAAAAATATGATGACTCAGTATTGCAATCCACATTCACAAGCTGGCCAACACATGTAGCTGCTCAGATTCATACAGAAAGATGTTGTTATGGAGCACTCAGGAACATTTAATACTAACATTTTTGGAAACATATATAAAGTATTTCCTCTTGCAGAATATCATAGAATAGACAACTATTTGCGTTGTTGGAGGTCTTTACTCTCTGAGTGCACCTCTTTATTTTTTAAGCACTTTGACTATAAAAATGTGCTTTGCTGCACATGTTCCTCTGAGCCGTCCTCCTTGCTGCAGTGTTTCATACAAAGTGCTGTTTACACTGAACTAATAGAGCATGTGAGACATGCATCATTTAGGAAAGTGCTCATATCTCCTTCGCTGCTTCGTCTGCACCGAGTCTCAGGGGCTTCTCTTAATACCCGCACACACCCAGGCGTTCTCGTTCTACGGTGCCCGCAGACAGCACTTCCTTTTACTGTCGTCTCGTTCACTCTGAGACGCACATCTTGTTGGGATCATCTCCGGGGCACGCAGTGATGTCTGCATTGTTCAGGAAGTGTGGTATGCTTCAGTGGTCCAGGTCCAGTCCAGGAAGAGGTTGTGGCAGTGTGCTGGTGTGGCGGCTGGTGAGGCGGTGTCAGGGGCTCAGAGCCAGAGAGGCCCAGCGGGGTGAGCTCATTAACAACAGGACGTACCCCTGAACCTCTAAACCCAGGCCTGCATTCCGTCCGCTCCACTGCCCCCTGGGACTCATCCAGGGGGGCTTTAACAGCCCCGTTGTTTTGGTTGGACCCTCGCCACAGCCAGAGCCGAGCTGTGCATGACGACTCCCCCCCCTCCCACGCCTCAATCAGGACCATAAATACAGTCCGGAGAGGGTGTCTGTGTGTTCCTGCTTCCTCAGGTGTTTATGGCTCTCTCACTCGTTCATACTGCGCTCACAGCCGGAGCCTGACAGCAAACAAACACACACATTTCGTTTAAAAACACCTGCTCCCACAAGCTCAGACACACAGCAAGTTTGTATGTACAGGCAGACGTGTGACTCAGACCAAAATAAAGCACACGTTTTTACACCAAGGGGGACTCAGGTCGCACAAACATGAAATAAAGTACTGAGAAGGACTTGCTGACGTGCTGAAATCAATAAGCCTGATACACAGACACACTCTTTCTCCCCGTTTCCGTGCTCATAACACACTGGATATCAGTTGCATGTGTGCCTTATGACAGACTGACAGGGCAGTAAATCACTGCTACTGTGCCAGAGTCTGTCTGCTGCTGTTATTGACTGTGGGTTGAGGAACAGAGGAGGATGATATGGACCTATTAGTTCTGTTGTTCGCCCACCATGTTGTCCTTCTAAAGCGCTCCATTTCATGCAAATCTTGGAAATGGGCATAGAAATTTGTTCGAAATGCGTCTAAAGACTTGCTGGCTCACTGATCAGGAATCAGTGAGGGAAACGATAAGTAATTCTTTTCCCTCATTGGTTCCTGCTGTTTTTTTATTTTCTGTAATGAATCATTCCTTTTTGGCCTTTGGTCTGCCGAACAAACTATTAGAAAATATCTATAAAAATCTACAAGTCATTGATTTGATTAATCAAGAAAATAACTAGCAGATTAATCAATGAAAACAATTGCTTGCTGTAACCCTCTATCTTTCTTTAGAGATTCAACTCTGATTGGGTCTAAAATGGCCCAAATAAAATGGCTGACATGTTTAGGTAGTTTGGATAAAAACATCCACTAAAGGAAACAATCTTCCTGTTTGACACATTACGGAGCTAAAGAAAAATGATGGGGGGGAAGTAAAAATGTTGAGTTTCCTTGTGGACATTCTTTGGATGCTGACAGTGTGACTTGTGTGGTTACATATTTGCATATTGCTTCAATAGTTGACTCAATAATGTCTGAAATGAGACGAATGTTGATACTGATATGTCAGAAACCACAGTTCAGGATTTGGCACTGAACCGCGGCCTGCACACAAATTGGCCTCTGTGAGCCTTTTCAAAGTGGTTACCCTCTCTGGACATCCCCCATCATTACATCCTATTTACAAAAGACCAAAAGGATTATTCTCAGTTAATGCGTTTTATATGAACCCTTCACTTTGCCTGTGTAAACTTAGCTACTCGAGTAAACAGAGCCCTATTGAAGCAGTTACTAAATCTGCGGCCAGATGGCTTCTCAACCCAGAGACAAAGTGGAGAATTACAGTTTGTCCTAACAGTCTGAGCTCTGTCCTCCCTTTGGTCTCGCTCAGAGTGGCACAATCTCTTCCCTCTCTCTGAGATACAGAAAGAGATGAGTGCGTAAAACGAGAACTGTACTGGTGAAAGGGTGGCACGGCTCCAGTGAGACACGTTTCTTCAAGTGCCGCCAGGTAGAAAAGGAAAAGAGTGCGAGAGCAGATAAGAGGGTGTGTTTTCCTTCTTACTTGTTGTCACAAGCTGACACTTGACTTGAGAAATGGGATGGCACTGCTGTGTGGAGCCAGACAAAGAAAAGATATTTTAAGGGACATGTAGACAGGAGGGAAAGGGAGGGGTTTTCTAACAGAACAGGCCAGTTCATGTTACCGTTAAAAGGACAAAGAACAGGCTGAAGTAATAACCATGATGAGCATCATTCGTACTTACTCTACGGGCCATAACCACAATGTTCCTTTGAGGTCATTTATCTTTTTTATAATGTAACTGAACTTTAGAAGTAAAATTAGATTTGAGGCTGCCTTGCCTTTGTGCGTCCTGTCTCACAGTCCATGCACCGCTACTCCCTGGGTGCGGGTGGGTAGCCAGATAGACGCCAAAGGGGTGAAAGGGCAGAGAATTGAGGGGTGCAGGGGTTTGTGCTTCCCTGCTGAATAATAGGAAGTATTGTTTCTTAAGTGGCAGCACTGTATCATGACTAGCACGGGAAATTTCTTGACATACTCATTCGGTGTCAGTTTTAAATTTCTAAGCACCTCAGAGCTGTATGTTGTGAGGCGGTCATGCTAAGGGAGTACAATGTGTCCCTTTTAGCGCCTGAGAACCAAAAGAATGATTAAAGCAGAAGAGAGCGGCTTACAAGTGCCCCAACATTTAGGAAGATGATTAACTGCGATGGCCAGGGAGAATTAAGTGCACTTTGTATTACGTTATTGTGGTCTAACGGTCCTTTGTTCCCCATTTCTCTTCCCCTAAACTGTTAGACTGAAAGCTAAAGCCAGCATGGATACCAGCCAGGAGTAAAGAGACTCCAGAGCTCATTAAGAGTGACAGTTAAGTCTCAGGCGCGGAGTAATACTTTCTCTGTGGACGCCTGATTGTGATCGAGGCCTCACACACTCCCTGATCCTCGTAGGGACAGGAGAGGGCACGCTGGGAGATGAATTACAAACACTGCTGAGGATCATTCATCCGTCAGAGCAGCTCTTTTCCGCCAAGCTGGAATTCCTTTCCCCTAGCTGCACCTGACAGTGCAGAAACCTTAGCCCGAGCTACCGCCAGTTCACTTTTTGTTCCAAAAGTGCTGCTGAGTTTTTTAGGAGGTTCTCAGTAACGACCCAGGCAGCTTCTGTCAGCAGGAAGCAGCCAAGCTCTTCTCTGGAAGTGCCGGAAGGATCGATCTGAGGGGCTGTGCAGCAGACGGTGGCTATCGTCAGCAGCGGGACTCTGACGTTAATGTTGTTTGAAAGAAAGTTGGGGTAGAGTGGTGGATGAAAAGTGTAGATGTTGAAAGGGAATGTGGTGGAGTTGACTGTGTGGAGGGAAGAGGGACGTGTTTTTTTGGCCCAGGATAGTGTTTGTGCCATAGGCTAAATATCTTTTTCTGACACTCTAAGATGAAAAGCGCCACAGAGACGATGCTAAATCATACCAGAAAGTTATCTTTTGCACCAGCAGTCACAACATCTTAGCATCACTGAACCTGTTTGTAAAGTTATGGAGCACAAAGTTTATATCCGTCAGTGTGTCTTTTTTACAGAATGTTTCACTATCCCACATATATCTTGAGAAGTTTTATCAGAGGAGGGAGAAAGGCTGCCATCAACTCTTCAGCAGTCGAGTCACCCAGTGGCCACACTAAAGTTCGAAAACTAACTCAAACAAGGATAGTGACTTTTTTTTCACATTGTCATGTCACTATTTCCTTTACTGAAAAACAAAAGACTGGATTTAAGAAAACAAGAGTATCAAAAGGACACATCCTTCATCTTGGTTGGATGGAGCTGGGCAGGAGCTTTGCTTCTTTTGTGTTTGAAAGGTTGCTGTGGTAATGACTTGTCAAACACAGGGTAACCACTCCCTCTTTAATGCCCATTTTACTCTAAATAGGACCATAATTTACAAAATGAACATCATGCTGTCATGAAGAAGATTTGAAAGTACACCATAAAATTGTTATTGAGGTATTAAATCAAGTGAGAAGTAGGGTTTCAAACACTTCTACATATACAGAGACAGAGGAATCACCCCCTCCAGGCTATTAAAAGGAATGCAAATGTGTGGCACTTCCCCATTAGCTTCACTTATCAGACATTCTCTTCCTTCATACAGTCTATTAAACTGTGCTGCCT
>JAOWBC010001486.1:13947282-13961795 GCA_028566105.1 Hypoplectrus providencianus
GATTGTTATTGCAAGGCAGCGCTTCCTTCTCACCTGTAATTACAGCTGAACCTGTCCGGTGTGTGGGCTGCTCCACTTAGCAATTCCAAAGGAAGGAAATGATGAAGTGTGTCCCACCCTTTGAGTCAATCACCCAATAAAAGAAAGCTGCGACCCTGGGAAAGCACAGTAAACACTGTGGTTCTGATGCAGGGTTACACTGCAGTGCACTGAGTCTTGAGGAGCAGACTGAGACCGGTGTGTGTGTGTGTGTGTGTGTGTAGAGGCAGCAGCAGTCTTCAGTCCGTCTGAGCTGGTGCAGAGACAGAGACAAACGCCTCCCCTGGTTGGCTGTCAGCATCTGGTCATTAATGATGCTGCAGTGCTGAGCTCAGCTAATTGACCAGACAGAGATGGATCAGGACCTTACACTCTGCTGTGTCTGCTCGCTCTGTGTGTGTGTGTGTGTGTGTGTGTGTGTGTGTGTGTCTCCCTACATGAAAACCCTGTGATAGCACAATAAGAAAACATTAAATACACTCTTTTATATTCTATATTTGTTGCTCTGCCCTGTCTGTGTGCAAGCTGCTGAATCTTTCTGCAGAGAAACAAACAAACCTCAGTAGGTGATGAGCTTGGAGGATCAGGCAGTCGGTGCAGCTGAGTGTGAGATGTGTGTTTAAGGGCTCTGGTTGGCAGAGCTTACTGGGCTCTTAGCATGAGAGCTCTGGTTTATTTTCACTGGGAGAGTATCACTGAAGGAATGACCTTGGCCCATTAATAATACAGCCAGTGTGAGTGCATGTGTGTGTTTGTCACACGTGCACTTTCTCACACACACAGACAAAAACCTCCACATGAGCACATGCACACCCACACACACACCTCAGTTTGTCAAGCGAAAGGTGCAGCTGCAGTCCTGGTTACTGTGCTCTCAACTGGCTCTCACTCTGGTGGCACCAGCAGCTCCAAGTGAGTTTTAAAGGGCCAGTAATAATAGCTTTGGAGCGAGGCTCCCATAATGATAATATAATGATATAATAGTAAGAGCAAGTTGTTCATACTTTTTTGGAATCCAAATAAAAAATGTTGCTGTTTTCCCCTTTGGCCATTTGTACTGTTGGCATTAATGTGCCATTGTTGAATCATCAGTGTTGAATCATAAACACAGATGGTTACTAAGATGAGGTAACATTCACTCGCTTTTGTCATGTCATGTTTTATCCAGTATAAACTTTTTTTTTTTTTTTTTAGAAAATTTTCACCTGTTAACCTGCTATCAGATTGCCCGGTTTCAGTTAACATAAGGCTAACTAAGGCTATTTTGGTCTCCTTAATACCAACAGACTTCCTTGAAAAAAACAGCACTTTTAACCTCACAGAACTTAAGAGTTTCTGGTCTACTGCCATGATTGATGGTCGTGGTATAGTGTGACTTTTAAACCTTTAAAACACTAAAGTCACATAATTACATGAACAAGCTAATTGACTGAGGCAGCGGTAGACTTGTAGTTCCCAAGATATACGCAGGGTAAAAATACAGTTTTTGTCAGTGGAGTCTGGTGGCTTTGAAGAATGCATAAGCAAAGTATTTTCCCTCTGCATTACCTAAAAAAGCGGTCTGAGGGCAAGACAAAGGGTTGACAATATTCTCAATTTGGCACAAACTTAATCTGCTTGTTTTTTAGTTGACTCATATTCATTCTGCTGCTGCTATTGCCGCTGTTCACAGCAGTAGATTGCTGAACTTCCATGTCAGTTCTCTGGCCTGCTTCTCCAAACTAGGATTGTACAGGCCACCATCTGCTATAGGTAATACACTGACTATGAAGTATGTGCCTTATTCAGCCCCGCTCCACTAAATCCAAGCTATACATTTAGAAAAATCTAATGCGAGCAAGGAAATGAAGTATAATCATAATTTATAACACAGTTCACATTTGAGACACATTCAACATCTCATGTGATCTGCAGACGCTGTTTGGATACAAAATACGGAGTCTGAACAGACATCCAGCATAATATTGATGAGATATATAATGAATATTTAATTTAAACAAACTTCAGCTCACGGTCAGTTTACTCACCTTCAGTGTTTTTCATTTATTCAGCACTGAGTGAAGTGAAAAAGAGGAAACACAGGAGAGAAACTCCTGTCAGGGCTTTATGAGGCCCGCGGGGCGACATGTGTGGCTTGGCAGACCTATTGCTCAGATTTCGGCAAACAATTTCAGCGGCCTGTCTAACCTTAGCCCCAAGCTACATGCTCAGAAATAGTGTGTGCTGTAAGAGCTCGACTCGACTTTTGGATGGCCTCAGAGCTCCATAATAAACTTTAATTTAGATAAATTCAGTCTGAAGTAAGTGTTCTGCAAAATCTGATTTGTTTCTTAGAGGCTCATCATTGCCAGACTCCTGCTGCTGCTACAGAATACCTTTACAGCATGTTATCGTATATTTGAGCTGAACCGCATGAATACACCCGCTCATTATGAGTTAAGACGAGATAACCTTCTCCATGTGACCCTGCTCATATCCTCCTTCAGGGGCAAGGATTATTTAAGAGTGTTTGTAAACAGATTCCTGTGTGCGAGAGACAGAAAAGTAGAACAAGAGACAGCAGTGATGTCAGGACGGCCTCTGGCCCGCTGAGCTCTCTGCGGGGCGTTTCTCTGGTGAAGCGCTCCAGCTCAGGCGCTGATTAGGGCCCGGTGCAACATGGGGGCAAAAGGTCAAATGCATTCACACATTTCTTTGACCTTCCCGCTGGGGCAATTAGCCCACTGAGAACAAAGAGTGCATACAATGAACCGCGTCCATGAGGGGGCATTCATTAACTGTGAAGATGTTATTTTTGGCAAAGAGAGCGATGGATCACACTCGAGGCATTCGATTCATTCACTTTCACCAGGCGAGTGCACACACACAGTGGAGTTAGCACAGAGTTCTGCTGGGTCCTTTACAAGCATATAAAGGCATTGAATCCATTAATCTAAGGAAGCCTTTTATTCGTTCCTTTTTTTTGTGACAGTGCAATGTAATTTTTTTAAATAATCATTAACATAAGGATAGTGGAGTCAACAGTACTGGTTTTTGTTTCTGACCAGGATTCCCAGAGCAGAAATCAACTGTCTGCTGTGAAGTGAAGTTCAACAAAAAAAAGGCAATTTAACCAAGATTTTACAACATAGCTATAAATACTGCAAGGCAAGGCATGGTGTACATTTTTATTACTTGACTCAAGTTCTACATATTGAAAATGTCCTGCATTTTAAGTTGTAAGGGATTCTCTGCAAGTGTTTTGGAGAAATTTAAACTACCTTCAAAATGTTTGGTCTCACCTTCAATGTTTATTTTATTTAATATTTTCATATTTGTAAATGCACATTAAATACATTGAACCTCTTAAAGAATATATATGGAATGTAGTAAAAAAAAAAGTCTGAAACAAGGCAGAATACGTTTTATATTTTAGATGTGTCTATAGTAGCCACCTTTTGATTTGGGGACAGCTTTCCACTAATTTGTGGAATTTATTATCTTCTTAATTTATATGAATCTAAAATGTGATACATATTCTGGTTTAACACATTTTTGTCTATTACATAATTCCATCGTGTTCCATCATAGTTCTAATTCTTGTAAATATTAATCTACAATGTTGAAAATCTAATATAGTTAAAGAAAAAACATTGAATAAGAAGCTTTGTTTAAACTTTTGGCTATATGTGCTAATTTATGGATGCATTCCTACTTAAACCTAAGGATGAATGCCAGACAGATAAAGTAACAGCAGCTGAAATAACTGCATGTAGAGTTTATCACACTGAGCAGTGCAGTGGAGTGTGTGTCTCTGCTTCCAGGCGTTTTGCTAAGCTACACTAACAGTTACTCCTGCTTCCAATCTTAGTGCTAAGCTACGCTAACAGTTGCCTCTACTACCAGACTTTGTGTTAATAAAGGCTAACCGTTTCCCCTGCTTTCTATCTTTGCGCTCAGCTATGCTTACAGTTACACCTGCACTCTGAATCTCACAGGTCAGCAGAGCTAGCACATGTCAGACTCAGAGAGCAAAGAGAAAAATAATTGTTGAAACTGAAGTTAGAAACCCAAAATATTGAAGAAAACCTGAAAATGTTTGTCTTCATTTTTGGAATATCGTAGATTTGGTCTTGCTCTTGTTGGAATGGAATCAAAAAGTCCTAAATCTAACAATGTAGCAGACCCTTTCAAGGGATATACAGGATTTAAATTTCTATTGGAAGACGGAGCGGCAGAGAGTGTGTGAGAGGTGTGTGTGGGAGACAGTTGTCCTTGGGCCAAAGCCGGGTTAATGCTTCATATAATAGTAGGAGTGTGGGTGAGGGGATCTTGGCGCTTGAGTTTTCTTTACTCCAGAGGGAGGAGAGGTGCCGTCAGGGGTGAGAGCTAGATTTCCTATCCAGAGCCCCCTTTGTAATTGAATGCAGCCATCTACATGAGCCGAGCTCCAGAGAGAAAACGTCCCCAGCATGTGCACATACGTGCACACACACCTATCTTTGTTTCCGCAGCCTGAAGTGCGCTGCAGACGAGTGAAGAGCAGATCAAGTAGCGTGTGCTCTTCATTGTTATCAAAATGTGGGAGAGTTTTCTACAATCTACAGCATGCCATAACATTTCAGTCTCAGGTCTTACATGGTCTAAATCCATCTACACTTGTAATCCTCTGAGAAATACCCAGAACCCCAAACAGTGAAATCATGAGCACAGAGGTTGAGGAGGGGGAATTATTAAAGCGGTCTCAATTTACCCTGAACCATGTGTTCTGTGTACTTTTCATACTCCTCCTTTGCCCTTTCTCTCCCTCTTCTCTGGGTAATCACTAAACCGTTATGCTTTCCTGTCTTCAGTTCCCAAATGTTTATTTTCATTCATGACAATAAGCTCTCAATGTTCCTTCCCGGGTCTGCGGCGGATAGAGACGGATCATGACATCTGATGTTACAATAAGTTAGGCTGTTCAAGAAGAATACGGCTCTCCTGCTCCAGCTCGGTGCTGCAGGTGCTGTTTCATGGCTTCTTTTAGTTTAGCACTTGGCGTTGACCACTTGGCCACTGAATGGCAAAGACGTGCTTCCTGGTGGCTAATGAGGTGCTGAACCCAGCCTCTTGTTCCTATCAGGGGCACCTGGGCCAAGCAGAGCCAGACCAGGCCAGACAAAGGAGTCAGTCTAGCATTTCCACATAGGTCTGCCCATTCAAAACATCCAGAACCCAGGGACACAAACTCCCACACTTCATAAAATGAAGGCAAGACAGAATGCGAGCCGAGGCTGCCCATTCTCGCCACACAAGGAAACTATTGTTTGTCTTTGCACTCCCTCTCTCCCAGGCTTTGTGATATTATACTCCATAAAGAAACAAGGCGAAAGGCAAGCAGCTTGGCAAAGACGCAGCATGCACACTGTTTGTCTCTTGGAAATATTACAGAGACAAAAGCCACAACTGTCTCCAGTGGTTTCCGTCTTCTGTCGACTCTGCTCACGTTTTGTCAGCTGGTTCTGGCTGATTGTAAGAAGCTCACCTGCAGGACAGCAACACACAGACAGAAAGAGCCCAGAGTTGATTTCTGCCTTCAAATCATTGGATTGATGACGCAACGAAATGTTGAAACCTGTGGCCTATTAATGAGTGTTTAAAAGTTGGATCAGTTGGATGTTTGCTCAGCTCTTTCCTTTAGACTTTGTTGCTGTTCTGTTGCTGTCTGTGCAGACCTTTACTGCCCTTTGACAGCTTGTATTGAAATGACTTACATATCAGAATTAATACTTTTTAAGCATGCAATGATGGTAATTTACACCACTGCAAACTTGCATCCCAGTGTTAGTGTGTAAGAGGCTGGGGGCTATTAAATCATAATGTTGGTGTCACTGATCGATGACTCAGCTCTCTGTAAGTAAGGCCAAAACAATCTTGATCGCCCCCTGGTGGCTCGCTGCAGTACACGTCATAAACACCGTACCCCCATGCTAACAGATGGGACATGGACCAAACTAGAAAAAATCAGAGAGTACATTAGATCATTTTTTTCTCAGACATGGTTTCTGTCTTTTAAGGTAGTTCTTATTACACTAATATATCCCCAAGTTTATTTCTTCTGGTATGATGGTTTAACCTAGTTATTGATGGTGTTAAATCATGTTTGGCAGCTGGGATTGGCTCATGATTGGTTGGACAGGCATAGGCACCAGCCAGTCATTTCTCTGAAGGAGACTCTAAATCTTGTAATTGTTTATCCTCTAGCTTTCAGATCTTGGTGCATCAACTGTCATTCCCGCCATTTGATTACCATTTTGCATTTGATGTGATGGTAAATGGGGTACTCTGATTAAAATCTAATTATGTTTTCCAGGTCAATAAATCATTCTGTCTTCAAACTGACACCTCTCTGTCTCTGTCTCCTGTTACAGATGCAGGGAACCAGCTCGTAGCTCAAGAGGCAGTGAGGAAACCCTCCACACTGCGCCGCCCGCCGGCTCGCACAGGAGAGTCAATCTCTAGTAAGAACTATATATATTACTGCTTTGCCTGTAAAACACAACAGTATGCTAAATGCATACTGTGTTCATGTGTCTGATTCCTCAAGCTAAAGAAAGCAACTTTCTGTTTTTTTCAGATTGTCTCAACTGCAGTCGAATCACCGCTCTGACGGACAGGCTGAGCTCGCTGGAGGCCAAGGTTTGGACTCAATCAGTCGCAATTTCTGAATCAACAAGAACATGTTATATCAAAATCTTGTTTAATTGCCCATTCTTGTGTTTTACGTCTTCCTGTACCAGGTCCAGTCACTCGCTGCCCCGGCCTCCATGTCCCATCGCCACCCTCAGAGCAAAGGAGGAACTGCACCAGAGGCCTCATTATTGATGGGGGCTGCACCCGCTCAGGGAGCTCCTGGTGAGCAGGGACCTGCAGGTAGGTATATCATGCTGTCATGCACAAATAAGTTTTAAGTTAAAAAAAAATACTGCATATTTCTATTAAGTGGAGTCCAGGGTTTTGTGCTTGATAATTGAGTCAGAAATCACTCCTCCATCACTCCAGCAACTCTCATTCTGCCCTCTACCTGCTCACCACTGCTCATATCCTATTTCCTGCACTGCACACACACTCATTTCCTTTAGCAAAAGTTAGAGCCCCGTCGTCTGTGTTACTAACTTTGAGCTCCCTGTGGCTGAAAGCAAATGCTTCGGAGCATGAAAGTCTCTCTCTCCCCTCCTGGAGTTGAGCCCAGCACTGTGAGAGTTCATTAACCCTGCCACACTGTCAGAAGACTTTAAAAACATTATATTAAAATGTTTTTCATCCACCATGTACAGTTTTTTTTCACAATTTCAAACTGTTCCAAGAGCTTTAATTTGTAGAAAAATAAGAAAATCCAATTGAAACAGGGTGCTGTCTTTAAATATTTCGACTCAGCCTTTGTGTTGCAGTGGTTTTATGTTGGACAATGCTAACTGGTAGTGTCTTCATACTACCACTGGGTGGCACCAAAATCTAGAATTTTTTAATCTTACACATAGTGGCTTTATAGGGCATAATGAGTAGGATTTTCTCAAACTTGCTGTACAGAAATAATCCCTTAGCCATAATTTATGGCCCACTAGAAGTGTGTATTTTCTCTTTTCTTATTATTTTTCTGTGCTCAGGACATTTTTGGGTGTCAGACTGTGGACGCTGGGTGTGTAGCCCTCAGCAACAGCGTGCCAGCTTGGGGGCTGGAAATAGAAACTTGACAACGACAATGACTAGAAAATGACACAGCATGGAAAAAACACAAATATATATCAAGGCAAAACACCAAGCAGACAAAGCCTATTACAAAACCAGAGTGAGTCTGTGGCTGGCTTTCTTCCGCTGGTGACCGTGGTCAGACCGCACACTGCTGGTATTCTGGAGCGGGGAGGAGGGGCTAATTTATGTTTACAAACTGCAAAGTTTGTAAAAATTGTCCTACTCATTCTGCCTTTAAGCATCATACACACAATTGTGTTACAATTTCAGACAAAGACTTTTATTGTAAATAAGATATGTAAGAGAAGTATTCTGTATTTTGGAACTTAAAGCGTCCCTAATTATGAAATAAGACCAGTAAATTAGTCTTTTTTTTTTTTTTTTTAACAGATTCTTAACAGTATTTTTATTGCATCAATGGATTTTACACTCCCTCCATACCAGGTGGTTCAAGCCCCGAATTTTTCACAGAGCTTCACCTTTCAATTAGGCCACGTCTCTGTTTTCATTGCAGGTCCTCAGGGTGAAAAGGGGCGAGATGGGCTTCCTGGCAGAGAAGGTAAATTGTAACCATAGTTGCCTTTCAGTCAATGTAAAACCATTTAAGATGTAAACCAGTTAAGGCTTTCTGATTACTCATGACTGTTTCCTCCTCTTAGGGAAGCCAGGGTCTCGAGGGCTGCCAGGTCCCATGGGGCCTCGAGGGGAGTCTGGGACAAGGGGCCCATCTGGAAGTCCTGGACTGAAGGGATCCACAGGACCTGCAGGTAGGAGAGGACTGAAAGTTGTGAACCTTTCCTCTGTAGGAGTTCACACAGTTTGTCTATAATGCATGTTGTAAAGATTTGTGTGTGCGTCACTGAGAGAGACGGAGGGCGTTGCAGGTCAGTTGTATTCTTGCCTCCACTTAAGCTGTTGTCGGCAGAACAAGACATTTGAGTGGCTCACTGTTGACCAAAGAAACAACAGCGTAAAAATCAGAGCGATCCCCAACAAAAGACTAACCCGCCATGTCCTGCTGCAGTATTTGTGTTTCTCTTAAAGCACTCGGTCAACCCACAGACCCAATGTCGGAGCGTTCCAGCGGCCTGCTGGTAACTTGCTGGAATTTGGGCATTTTGTCTGTTGGCTTCTAAAATCATATGTTTCTAAAAGTGCTGTTTCAGTGGGCAGCATTTGTTTTCAGACTACATATAAAATCCCCAACATGTGCTGCTGCTTGCCTGCCAGATTCATAAATCTGCTCGATGTATTCAGAACTCAGTGGTTATATACAAATAATAAATGACCTGCTGGGGGAAGAAGTAAATCCACAGGCAGCTGTGACTTGAATAATGACCCAGTAAATGGCGGTATAAGTTTGTCACATCTGCTCTCGCTATAGGCTGTTATTTCTCTGCTCAGGATCATGAAGGGAGTGCCTCTCCTCTCAGGCTAACACATGACCCCTGCTCTGTGCCTGCTGCTGGGTAAAGATGAGATTTAGAGCAAAAGTTAAAGTACAAACCCACTCTCCGAGAAGCGCCATGTGACTTCAATCTGAAATGAACATGAGCTATATATACACAAATCCCGGGTCCTTATGATTTCCATATGCCTGTGGTGTTATTGTTTTTTCTATCTCCATTACTTCATAAGTACCCAAAACCAGAGCCATGTCTCGCATCCGAAGCTCTCTTTTCCTTATTGTGCTGACTTTTTTTTTTTTTTTCATTTTAAAGAGAAAGATAAACACAGCACTGAAATGCATCCGATGTCATGGAAAATGTAGACAAATATGTTTCTGAGCCAGAGGTTATTGGAAAGATGGGCGAAGGGTGAGCTCGTGTTGTGAGGAGAAGTGATATTGTACATTATAATGAATCCTGTGAGTTGTTTTATAAACTTTGACTCATATTTTGACGTAGCATCTCCCGATTGCTCTAGGGAACCATAATTTTGCAGGAAAAATGAAAATTGTTTCCACTAATATGTCACATAGACTCTAAAGGGCCACTTTGATTGGCCATTTGAACCACTGTGCTGCAGAGTGTAGCTCTCAGTCTCCGTGGTGCAGCCAAAACACAGCCGGTCATGCTGCAGTGTTTGTCGAGGCTAAGTGAAAACGGCCCGCAGAGGTGTCAAATCAGAGCTGTAATAACATTACTTTGCAAAGCAGTAATTAGTGGACTGTCATTGTCAGTTGCATCAGTACATAAACAGAGAGGTGATGAGTCTGGGTCTAGCTGAGGGCAAGAGGTGGTGTTTAGGGGGCAAAATAACCTCAGGAGAATCCACACAATGAGGTCACATGTAGTTGTGGTGTGTTTTTTTCCACCTTCAAAAAGTGGCTGGGGGAGGAGGGACATTTAAACTGACCCACATGAACCCGCTACAGGCTGTAACTCACACACACACACGTCTAAAAGCCAGTGGTGTGTGCTCAGGGAGCATTTCGCTGACGATGAACCAGTGCCAGTAACACTATGCAGAGTTTAATGGTGTTTATTTGAGTTTTCCCATGTCCCTCAGTCAGTTCCCAGCACTGGACCATTAAGACCGTCCTGTTAATTACAGAGAAACAAAGTTGGCCATTTCATACACTTTTCTTTCTCTGTCCAGATGCTGTTTTTACTCTACATGTGCACAAACTAAGGCAGGGCGATAATTCAATATGATAATTTATCATATCCTTATGAAATCGAGATATCTTGATTGCAGCTGTTGAAAGTTCTCGAATGAATAGATGCATCTCAATTCTCTCTTGAAAGATTTTGTCTCGGTGAAGAAAAATCAACAATTTTAAACTTAAACAGTCCCCTACTCGCAGCCAACATGACCGCTGTTGAACCCTCAGTACAAGGTGGAGCTTTCAGACACTTTCAAGATTTAAAGTGTATATTTGTGATATTGTGATTATGTTTTTTAAGCATCAAGCCCCTTCTGCCCCCCATAACTAGATCGTAAGCCTGTTACAGGCTCCATTACATAATTAGATCATGTATGAAAATAAAACATTCTGACCAAGGTGCATTGTTTATTTTGCAATTGCATCTTATCCATGTGAATCAAAAATCAAATCAAATCCTTGTACTCAATTATGCCAAATAAATTGATAAAAATAAGAACATACTAAGTCAAATTATGCAGAAAATTGGATGTGAAATATGTTGTTGTTACCACTCAAAGCCATCAACAGTCTGGACTGCAACTTTCCCGTGACAAGCTTCTTTAATCCTTAACTCCATTTCCCAGAGTACATCAGTGCATACAGCTCAGGAAAGGGCTCTCTCTGTATGATAACGGTGAAAAAAATATGCCAATTCATTTGCAAATGTTGTTTTTCAACAGCTATGTGTAGCATCTCTGCAGGATCCTCTTTTCAACTGTCTTGTTCAATTCCTGGATATCTACGCTTTCAATTCTGCTTATGGGAATACGTCAGTGTAGTTAAAGTAAAATATTGCCTTAATCAGATTACGGTACTCATGCATGTAAACATAGTCAGTGTTTAGCTGTAAATACTTTCAGAGGCACGCACACTCCTGCCAGACACTATTATGTTGCATCATTCAGCAGCTTATCTGATCTATTTCCTCTCTGGTCTTTGTCATGCTTTATCCTCCTATCATCACATCATCCACAGTCATTTATCATTAGAGTCTGTCGTTGTGCTCTGCCTCTCCAGGAGAAATTTTGGGATCATATTTTGCTATAACATACCTCTGTATGTCAGAGTAAGTCTGTCACCACAGTTCTGTCATTCCTCCCTCAGGCCCCCGTGGTCCACCAGGACTCCCAGGAGAGAGGGGTCTTCCAGGCCCGCCTGGCCCTCCAGGTCCTCCAGCTCCAGCCAGCGCCCACATCCCAGAACCAGACCACAGTAAGACACCGGACAACTTACAGCCTTCACATACAGACACCATGACACACATCCCACACCCAATACTTCAAAATACTCTTAGGTGTTTTTCTTGTTTATTTTCATCTGTAGATTTCCCCTAAATTTACCAAAAGGTAGCAAAAAAAATATTGCATAATTTGCATATTCAAACATGTAATTTCAGAAAAAAACTGAATTTTTTGGTAAGTAATGCAATGCAACCATATTTACCTGTAGTGACTCCATTCATAGAGTCCTGGACTGAATAAACATTACGCTTCTTAAGCAATATTGGACTCCTGATGGACAGTTAAAAAGAAGTTATAAAATCAATGAAGATGACACAGTTATTGTTAGTTATTTATTCTACCTTTTCAACCCTGGCACCTTGAACTGAGTGTGTTATTACCCACAACACTGCAGCTTTGAGCTGCTCTCAAGCAGAGATGAGGAATGAGCGTGCTCTATCTTTGTATTTTCAAACTTGTTCTCCACCAACGCTGAGTCAGGGAACAGCACTTGAGGCAATTTATCAGAGCCACAAAAGGCTTTTTACAACTTCTTTCAAACACAACAGCACTCTAAAAGAAATGCACTTTGATAGGAAAAATCAGTGTCCTTTCGCTTTCATAGCTGTATATTTAACTTTAATGTAATAGAAGCAAACCCAGCACGAGTGCATGTATGCAAGTCGGATGACGTAATGCAGGTTTTTACAAACTTCTTGCTGCAAACTGCTGATATTCATGTGTGTTCATGTGTGTTTAGCAGCCTAACAGACATGTTCTCTCCTGCTGTGTAAAGTCTCATAAGTTTTAGGACCACTCATTAACAAAAGGTACACAGAGAATGAGAAACAGGCAGATTGGTGGTAATACTTTAACCGCTCTTCGCTCCTTATTATCTACCAGCCAAGGAGAACCAAATCAAAGAGTATTAAAAGGAGGCAGAGACTGTCTGAGATGGACTCAGACTTCACATGCTGGGATGAGAACCTGTCCATCACTGATGTCACTCAACAACTTCCAGATGTAGGCTGCTCAGACGGCTGAGGGGGAGCGGTAGAGACAGATGGGGGCCTGCGCGGGCTCTTTCAAGGTCATTGTGGGTTTTATATATGGATTCAGTGGTAAAACAAAGTATGCAGCGCTCAGATTTGTAAGCTCTGAGTTCCTGTGTGGAGAAAGCTGCGGGTAGGTTGAGGTTGGCATGATGATTTCCGAGACTGCAAGACATTTCTTTCACATCAAAGTAACAGTAGGGGACGTGCTGAGCTTCCTTTGGAAAACACTGGCTTATTTGGCTTCTGCGCCTGCATCAGGAGGTTGGAATTCCCTTCTGCTGAACAGGAGAGACTTCCTAAGGCAGCAGCCAGGATGTTAAGTAGCGAGGAGGAGCTGTGTTGTTCAAACATCTGATTTCAGTGTTTGTAAGTGCTCCCACACATTTTTATGTCACGTTAAGCCACAGATCCCAGCACGCTCTTTATAGGAAATGAAGAGAGTGTGTAGAAACAGACAGAGAGAGCGTGGTCCTGTTTTGGATGTCACCTCTGGCCGTGATCTGTTAGCGGTGTGCAACGTTCTGGCAGCTGGAGGATGTTTCTGGCTGTCGGCCCTCCTCCTCCTCCTCTCTGTCTCCTGTCTCATGCTGTGATTGGATCTGTGCTTCCTGTCAGTATAAAATGACCCAATGACCGCACACTTCCTCTATCACTCACTCTCACCACCCTCTTCCTCTCGTAGACTCATTTAGTTCCAGATGTCCAGTTGGTGTTGTTACACAATAGATGTAAAAAATAATTTTCATGCAATATTACACACTTTTTAATTAATGTGAATCATAGATCTACTACTGAATGTGTTTTGAACACATTTTTGTGTATTTTACTAACCTGTTGATGTCATTGGGTGAAGTTCGAGTATTTGTTGGGAAATACTGCCCTCTGTAGGTTACTCCAGTGTAATAAAGAGGGTCTTAACTGCCCTGAGTTGAGCTTCTCAGGCAGTATCAGTATAGTAGGATAACTGAAAAGCACGGATCAATCAATATTTTGTTACAAGTTAATATTTATTCAAAAATGCAAAAAAATAAACTAAAAAAAACAGTGGGAGCAACAAATTTCACCCTAGCCGTCTTTAGACTCACTTTTCAGGCATAACTGTAACTTTCTCTCTGACAAAAAAGAAATCATTCCTTGTTCACTTAAATCATGGAGCTAAACTTAGAAATTCCATCTATAAATGTAACTAAAATTTAACTGATTGCTGACTCTTGGTGGAGGTTAAGTGGCACACAAATTACTGCAAACCCACAATACAATAACAGATTAAAGAATTCAGCAAAACAGCAATTCTTGAAACACCACCTGGACCCAAAAGAGATACCAATACCAATAGAGTATTACATGTGATATCCATCAAATATAATTAATAAATTCGACCGCTCCTCCCCTCCCAAAGGATTCTGGCTGATTCCCAGACTGAATTATTCCTGTGATTTCCTTAAAGGCAAAACAAAAACAAGATAAAATGATACATGCATAATAACGAAACACACATCCATCCGTACACACCCACAGTATTAAACAACTGAAATAGCTCTCATCAAACACACACACACTTTGTCTCCACTCCAGGTCGTGGAAAAGATCTCTTCTTCAGCAACACTTTCCATGACTCACGAGGGCTGCCTGTTCCAGGACCTCAGGGTCCACCCGGGCCAGTTGGTGAGTGTTTATCCCTCTATATTGTGTTTATCCCTGTGCACAGAGTATGCTTGTGTTGTGTCTACAGAACTCTGAAAAATGCATATATTTCTCAACTTCTCTGAAAAAGGGCACTATCATTTATTTCCACTGCAGATATATGTAGGCTCTGTTTTTTTGTGATTCTATGTG
>JAOWBC010001486.1:13961895-13972820 GCA_028566105.1 Hypoplectrus providencianus
ACTTCTCTGAAAAAGGGCACTATCATTTATTTCCACTGCAGATATATGTAGGCTCTGTTTTTTTGTGATTCTATGTGCAAGAAAAGAAACTCCTGAATGAGGAACACCGAAGGAATCCTAACCAGGAGAAGCTGACTGCAACAACTTCCATGATCCCATTTCACTTAACTCAGTTTTATCCTATTGCTTCACTTGAGAGCCACAAACTGACAGTTGTTCAGTTGACAATTAAAACCTAGAAAGGCAGATGGAGATCGAAGACCTCCTGTAAGATTTGCCCTACGTCACATAGTTAACTCTCTGACCTGATGTGGAGCTCAGGAAATTTTCGCTCTTGGGAACCAATTTCTCAGATCATTCCAACAGGAATGCCCCAAAGTGGTACCACCACGCAATTTTAATGAAGGTGAAAATCAATCCCTTTGTACATCTCAGTGATTCTGATCTGCTCCAATATTTGTTGGTACTTCTTTGGCCAATGATTCCATTAAGTTTCAAAAGTTTTCCAAAATCCTGCACCAAAAACCAAACCTCCTCGGCGGAGGTAACCAGCACCACCTCCTGCCAAAGTGTGAAGATACTTGGTCCTAATATGAGTGTTTTTATCTATCTATAATTTAGGTCCACCAGGTCCCAAAGGCCCAGTAGGACCTCCCGGCCCATCAGGACAGAATGTAAGCTTGCGGTGCACAAATTTAGCAATGTCAGATATGTTGCTGTATAAATTCATCATTGTCATTTTAAATTTCCTTCCCTGACTGAATACAGGGGAAACCTGGAGCCCCTGGAACGCCGGGGCCTGTGGGGCCAAAGGGAGAACGAGGGGAGAGAGTGAGTACGCTCACAGCTTGATGCCATTCAGCAGGTTTTCACTGACTCTACATCCTTAAACAACATGCCTTTGGTTTTCCAGGGTCCTTTAGGTTACCAAGGAGAGAGGGGCTTCAGAGGCGAGCCGGTAAGCCACCTTCACCCTGCTGCCTTGATGATTATTTCCTGAGTAAACGAGCATATGGGGGGAAACATCAACACATGTCATAAGTGGTTATATTACTGTAAACTACACTAACCAGCAGCGCTACAAATCACACTGAGCAGCAGCACCACCGTCTCAGAGAGAACAAGCTCTTTCACAGTAAACTGCTGCTCCGCTTCCATTAATGCTTTACAGTAAATGTTTTCTGTTGTTAATATTCCTTTACAGGGAGCACCAGGTCCAAAGGGAGAGCCAGGAGAGAAGGGTTTACCGGTAAGAAAGTAGTTGGTGGTAGTCCACAGTTCACATGCTGCCGCAGGGCCTGGACAGCAGGGTTTTGCTTCAAGTTAGAAGATTAAACAAAAGTTTTAAGATTCCTTTGTAAATATTTTCTGTGTCTGTCTAACCCTTATTTTCTTTCACCTCTTTTTCATTTTACAAGAGCAATCTAAATGTAAGATATTTTTTATTCATGTCATCACGTGTTCACTTTGCAATGAATCTCTTCCGTAACCTGATTCAGGTCTAACCATGACCCACGTCTCCGGTTATGGTTATGATCTTCTTACAATCACCATGTTTATGGCCGTGATTGGCCACAAAGTGGTGTTCATTTCTTCTTCTTCTCTGGAGTCCATAGTTTCCTCCCTGTCGACAGTCATAAAGTGTTTTACCTGTTTTGAGTATATGTGATTTTAGCCGTTGATCCGTCTTACTGTGTGTGTGGAACCTGTTGGTGTTAATGTGTTTTTGTTTTTGTTGGTCCTCGGGGTGTGCTCTGGACTGCTGTCCCCTGTCACGACACTGTCCTCTTGACCCTAAAGCTGTCTGACTCCCTCTGCAAGCTACTTTCCCCATGGCTACCTTTCACAGTCACCTTTTCAGCATCTGACTTTGGCATATACATGTAAATGAAACAAAACACAAGAAACAATCAGTCTTGTAAAAGGCCATTCAGCAGCTTGGACTGAATGAAACAATAAAAGTTATAGTCAAATCCCACTCGAAGCAAATTAAGGATTGTTTTGTATGAATTCAATTATCTGTAAAATATCAAAATTTGTCAGTGAACCATAAAGCAAATGTGTGAAATGTATATGCCAAATCACTCCATATGTGTCAGCGGTGGGTCCTGTTGGGTCAGAGGTGTTGTGCTCTGATGTGAGTGGAGTGGATACAGCTATCCTCCTCTTTTATCCCACAATGCAACCTCGCATGATTTCACCTTTCAGCACCACAAACACTTTTTTTTTTCTGGAAACCAACTACTAAATGCATCTCATTAATGAAATAACACAGAGTCACTAACAAAAAAGTAAGGCAGAGTTTCTCTGAAAGATTTATTTGGGGATCAAAATGACAGTGTTAAAGGAATACGTCACTCTTAAAGTGACTATTTATACCAGTTATTGTGTGTCACCTAAAAACTCTATAAAGAATTTGTTTTTCTTGCTTGCCTCAACCCAAAATCAGACAATATTGCATTAAATCCTTGATGAGTTAAAGTAAAAGGAGGCCAGATTTTAAAACTCCCACACAACTCTCATTTATCCAGACGTATGCTTTCTACGTCCCAGACACAAGCTTATTTACACTGCTTTTAAAAATAAAATGAAATCAATAATTGTATGATTTAGTGAAACTTTGCCTTTTTTCTCCCAACGTAAAGTGTGTCCTTGGTGTGTCCTACTCCGAGCATTTCACTCACCTGTGCACTGAAGCTTCGTCTCCTCTCTGCATGCCCTCCTGTGTGATGCGATGCCTTCAGATGTCTCTGTCTGCTTTACTTCTCTTGTTCAACTCCTCTTATTGTTTTTGAAAGTACAACTCATGAAGCCATGGCCTTATCCTTTCACAAAAGAGGAATAAATTAGATTTCAGTGTAAATCTAGTTGGCTTCATTCTGTCCGGTAGCACTGGGTGGCTACCTCTGTGGCCGCAGCGCTGAGAATGAAAGCTGCGGCGCCTGGCTTAACTGCTCCCCGACAAAAGGAATGCAGATGGCATGATCAAATCTAAATCTCAGGGAAGTGTGTAATCCAGCCGTGTTATGTCACGCTGGTGTGTAACGTGCATGCTGATGTTGCCCAGCCCGGCATGGCAGAGACTGACTTCATGTAGCAGCATGGCCAGAGAATGAGGGAGATACAGAGAAATACAGGGAACAGATATGTCTGAGAGTGCTGGGCAGATATGTGGACTGTTTTAACCTTCTAACTGCTGAATTGTATGTACTGAGAGAAAAAATGTCTTGCATCTTGGCGAGCAGTTCTTTGGCTTGTGCTCCTTACCTTGACGGCTGTATCTATCTTCACAGGGGGACGGGATACATCAGATCAGAGAGGCGCTGAAGATCTTAGCCGAGAGGGTTTTAATCCTTGAGACTATGATCGGTATTCATGGTGAGTAGGAGGCCTGAGGCAGGGTCAGCTTTAGGCAGGGGTCAAATGTGGGGGGGGGGGGCCAAAACTCCCACCGTACCTCACTGCTGGGACAGGGAGTGGGAACAGTCGCGAGCAGCCCCAGGACTCAGGCTGGTGTTTCCACCCCCTCACACAGTCCCCCCTGTCACTGCTCTCTGATAGGACATTAGCTTGCAGATGTTCCACGACTTGCAGGCAGACCTTGAGCTTCTGGCTCGCAGGGTGACGCTGCTGGAGGCTATCATCTGGCCAGGTAACGCTGAGACATCCTCACCCACAGCTCTGCTGGCCCTCACTGACCTTTTTGACAAGATCTAGAAAGTCTCGATAGAGCGTTAGAGGCATGAAATCACCACTTGTTACTGAACTGCTGAATGTTGAATCTAGAGTTATTTTTATGTATCAATTGTTTTGGTTGTAGCACAGATTTTAGTTTAACAGCTTTGAAAACCTATTTACTCAATCACAATCAACTCCACATGAGATATTTCTATATTGGTGCATTTTTCTGTGTTCTTCTCACTGGTTGATGTCACAAACTTCCAGGATTAAGCAACATTTGAATCAAAACCAGATGACCGTTTACTTGTTTGGTTGCTGATGTCGCCAGCACTGTTAGTCCAGTGTGAACAAACCACATCCACACAGTCCTGCTGAGGCAGATTAGTGGAGCATTAAGCTCTTATTAAACTCATGAATTGAAAAATACCTAAGATTGTTTTTAACTTTAACTTTGATTGTTGTTATTTAGTCACGAATGAAACTACGATCCAAGCCAAGGTTTCAGGCCTCTAATCTTTTGTATAATAATCATGTTTTGTAGGTTAATGTGTACAAGTAGAGGTAAAGTATGTTCGTCTTGCTGGTATTGCTGCAATGATTAATCAAATACCAGTAAATTAAGAGATTCATTATTTAAAGAGACAGTCCACCACAAATTTTAAATATACTTTTTTTCCTCTCACCTGTAGTGCTGTTCAGTAATATATATTGTTTCAGTATTAGTTGCAGAATGTTTGAGCTACACCCACCAACCAGCGCAGTCGTAGGCCGGCAACTCATGGACAAGAGGACATGACACTGCAAGGTGTTAAAATGAGTGAGCTGTAATATAATCTTGCTGTGATAGGGAGGGTGAGTCTAGTTCAGTCCCAGCTCACAGCAAAGTCTGTGGATTATTTTGCGTAACCAGGTCATGATTTCTGGAAAGAGACGTTGCTGTTGACTCTTTTGACTTTAACCTTGAATGTAACCCTAACCCTAAGTGCCACTTAGTTCCATTATTTTCAAAAGAAGGCAGGGGTCTGTACATCAGATTTCTCCAGCAGTCTGCATCTTAGAACAAAACAATGTAGACTGATAAATAGCACTACTGGTTTGAGGTAAAATGTATATATTCAGTATATTAGGATGAACCGTCTCTTTGAGTCTTTATCCCACAAAAAGTGCAAAAAAACAATTTGTCTATAGGTGAAAAAATGAATGAAATAATCGTTGCAGTCCTACTTGCCAGATGCGCCTCCTTTACAGCAGAATCAATCAAAGGAGGAATATATAAATCCTGTGAACATTCTGACTAGTTAGTTGATTAATAAATTTGATATAAAAAACTGGGCGACCCATGTCCAATCAAACTAAGGGTCCACTCATGACACTTCCATGTTAACAGCCACATCACAGTAGACTTGGCTTAGGACTGCAGAGTGCACGTGTCCACACAGTGACGGACAGGGAGGCCCCGTTCCAACTGCTGTCTTTCTTCAACAGAGCCTGATCTAGGGTCTGGGGATGGACCGTTTGGCACAGCCTCCCCTAGTTTCTACAGAGATAAACGAGCAGGTGCGCTTCCATATCGACTTGCTTCTCCTCTGTCCTCCAACACCAAGGTTCGAGGGAAGTAGCCCCCCTCCCCGCTCACCCTGAGGATCACAGGCTGGGTTGACTCCCCCTCCTATAGGTCTCATCGGCACTCAACAGATTTAGACCTTATCTGATACCCTCTGTGGGCTTTACCGTCAGATTTAGGATGGGGGACACCTCAGGGAAACTCCACTGATACTCCACAATGCCCTCCTCCATCGGGAACCTGAGAACTAGTCTGACCCCACACATTGCTATAATACTTATCTTTACATAACACACCCAGCAGCTCCTTCTGTGTCTCTTTTCTTTTGGCTACAGAAGTAAAGCCTCGGAATAAAGATGATTGAAAAAATAAATAAATAAAATAAAGAGGAAAAATCTGAATCTTTTGTGGTGCTACCCAAGCTACAGACAGTACTGGACAATAAGGGTCATTCAGAGTGATCATTAAAGGAGGAATCAGATGTGAGAAAATAGACTGGATTTGCGTTTGTATTGCTTTCACAATGTAACTGCAATCTGAAGAGATTCCACTATTTAAGTATATTGAGCATGTACAGTTTGCAGGACACAAGTACACAAACAAACCTCTTCTTCTAGTATTCATTTTGTTATACTTCTATCATATTGTTTAACTCAATGTTATGTAGTGCACTAAAAAGATGAAGTCATCTCTACTCTAACTGAGATACGTGTTGCTAACAGTGATTTGTAGTTTTCTGGTGTGCGTGTTTCCCCCTTAAAGTACACACTGATTTAATCTACAATAGTGTATTCATATTTAATCTGTGCAGAAAAAACACACATTTGGGCTTGGTAGCATATCAGTGGAAACAGTCATGAATTATGTTGCATTCTGGGGAAAAAAAAACATGTTGAAATGTAAACAATTCTTCAAACTGGCTGTTCATTTGAAGATCTCTAACACACACACACAGAGGAAATAGCAAAACTGTTAATGGAACTTGAACATATTTTTACCACTGTTGATGGCTTAAACTGTCCTGATGAAAAGACTTGATAATTGTTTTTTCATCTTATATCAAACTTATTGTGAAACTATTTAAAATGATCAATTGTATCTTATTTTGTATGCTGTTGTGTAACCATTTCATATTTCATTCAACTTTTTTTTTCTTGCAACTGTGTAATTGTGTTAAGATAATCCTGTCTAGATGAATGGTGTAATAAAATAATGTTCATTGTCTTTTTTAAACATGTCACCTCAGTTCATTTGTGTTGCAGCAGTACTCATTAAACAAGATCACAGCATAAATAAATGACATCCATTCTCTCCAATGTACATTTTATGTGCAGGTGCAAAATGTGTCTTCAAAAGAGTCAGGTATGCATCTACACTTGGAAAAAGAACCACTCACTCTGAATTATCTTTATATTAGTTCTAGATGTAGCCCACAGGGAAAAAGTAATATTGATGCTCAGCAAAACCCAAGCATAAAGCAAGTCCAGTTTACTGCATCAGAGCAAACACTTTCAGTCCAGCAGCCTGTGGTCGTCTAGCTGCTCTGAGGCTCCGCAGGACCCTTACCCTTAGATACCACCACAGCTTGTTCTCCGATGCTGTCATCAATTAGCAGAGAAATGGCGCCATCTAGCTGTCTTGAGGCGGCTAATGCCACCACGGCTTTCTCTGTGGGGAAGCCCATCTTCTCCAACTGCTGGAGTCTGAGAGGAAATGTGGTTCTATTAATAAATGATGACTTAAAACCAAATATAAACAAAAGTGCATTCCAGAATTATGTGATGAGTTTCAAAAACACATTGCCAATATACATCAATAATTTCCAACCAGGGTTATTGTTTTGTTTGGAAAAATTGGGGAGAAAAACAGCTTGACTAATTAAAAAAAAAAAAAAATCAAAATTATTATCTGATTTAAAAAACAGTAAAAGAGAGTTAACCTTAATAGAATGGATTGCAGTTGAAATAGTTAAAAGTAAGATAAGGATAATTTAAAAAATAGCCAAATGTAATGGATTACCAATTTTGACAGTTAACTCAAAGTACGAGTGGTGTTATATATTTGAAACATCAGAAATTGATCAAGGGACACATTAACTTATCTGACAGGAAGTTGGAGGTACCTAAGACCAAAAAGATTGGGAACCACTTATATACATTACTGACCGCAGAGAGGAAACAGATGATTTGGGCAACTCCACTTTTGCATCTGGGTTATCAGGAGCGTCCTGTAATGAGGCTAGTATTCCTGCCTTTAGCATCTGTTCCTCCAACACCTCAGCTTCAGACTGTGCAGAAGACTCATTCATCATCCAGGCAGGTACCGGATCCATCCATGGGCGGTGGTTCAAAACAGATGGATCCCTCATGGGGGGAAAAGCTTCCTGATGAACAGTCATCGTCTGAGGAGGGGACTCAGATCTACGACATAGGATAATGTTTAAATTGATAAATGTGCCAGTGCATGAGTGTGGATAGTCAGTGAGACTGTTAATTTAGATCAGATGAATCACACCTGTTTGAGGTAGCATAGGTGGGCAATCTCAACCTGGCAGTACTGCGGACATACACCCAATCGGGAATTAAGTCCAAGAGCCAGGCCTCCTCCAGCTCCTGTAAAGTCCCAATGAAGGGCTGATGATCTGGGAGGTGCATTAAGTATAAAATACTTCACAAATAGCAGATGCTTAATATTTAGCAGCAAACATACTTTTAACAGGAAAGGATACAGTTGTGCCCAATGCATATTGTGCAGAAGTGAAGCAGGGCAGGTGTCCCGGGCAGCAGCAGCAGCCCAATCAGCAGGAAAAGCCAGGGGAGAAACCAGACAGGAAGACACCTCAGCAGCCTCCTCTGTGCCACCTGACGACATTGCGCTACAAACAGAGCCAGCTGGATGGCAGAGTACCCACAGATCCGACTCGCCTCACCGCCTCCGATAAAAAGAACCAGGGAGTAAAGAAGAGGTAAAATGGTCATTGTCAGGATGGAGAGGGCGAGGAGGGCGACTGTTCCCCAGCGACGCTCCTGACACGGTCCAACCAACAGCAGGAAGGCTACACTGACAAGCAGGGAGGGCAGTTCATCGTGACTGAATGCATACAGGAAAATATCTGGGGATGAGAAAGGGAATTAGGAGAGAAAATGGTAACGAATATATAAGATTTGCATGTAAACCAATGAAACGCGCAATGATACACACAGTTACCTTTGACTCCTGGGAAGTCTCCACCGGGACCTAAGCTAAGACTTGCCTGGATGCCCCCAGCATACATCAGCAGCATGAGCGTAATCAATAAAGATGTTCCCAGGCAGAATCCAGGACGATCTGATCCAAACCAAAACCATACTGAAAATATATGATGAAGCATTATTTATGATGAGTTTTAGTTCCTCGGATTAATAGTTCTTTTAGGGCATGATTCTTCTAAACAAATATCCGTTAGTATCCATAACAACCTGAGCGTCTTGCTCAGAAAGGGGTACGGGTAACCCTAATTATTTCTCACAGAGAGAGTTGAAGTCTACATAAATCCACTGTAGTCACTTGTATGTCTTGTCAAATCCTCTCTGCCACAAACTGTAGTCGTTCAGGAGGATATGAGTGTGGCAACTGTTCTTAAGTAACTATGCAATTAAGACGTGTGGGATAAATGCCTGAAATAAGAAAAACCCCGGCGTAAAATTGTTTATCTCGCTAAAAAAAAAAAAATGCCTTCCGGTTACGTCACATTTGCCTTCTTCTTCGTATTTATTGGCAGAGGGCAACCTAGAGTAAAATCACAATGGCGTCACCTACAGGGCAAACTAAGACCCACACCGGGAAAATTCTCTTGTTAGAGAAGCCTACGATTAAAACAACAAACGTTAAAAAAAGAAAAGAAAAGCCAACTGAGTGATAACCTTTACAGTCTATGGTGATAGCAAAAAAAATGATTTACACAAATAATAATAATAATTTCAACAAAATAAAATAACTTAAAACACCACAGTCAACGAAACACAGATCTGTTGTCAGGGATAACAAGCCAAAAATGTAAGGAATTGCTTGTTGAATTTTTTACAATGTGCTGAAAGCTATTTTATAAGCTTGACTTCCTCCTTCTTGCGGTTGTCCCAACATGATTATTATACTTTATAATAGTGTTGTATCATAAATGGGTTTTTTTAGCTCTTAAAATTGTATTGTTCCCCTCGGGTTCTATGGTAAAATCAATTGTTCAACACGTCTTACAAATCTTGGGTATAGGCTAGAGAATAAATTCACAATTACAGTCACGCGATGGGGACAAAATTATGCAAAGTATGAAAATACTCCTCCTCCTCCTCCTCCGACTACTACTACTACTACTACGGATAAAACACTTGAATAAAAACATCGTCAAGTTTTTTTTTGAAGGTTAAACAACCTTATTGTTTTTACATTCAAACATGAAGTGAAATGTTTGATACAGAATTTAGGATGAACTCAAATCAAATAGAATTGTGAGAAAAAATGATCATATTTAGGATATTCAGGTTTCCTAAACAATATATCATTTTTCCAAAGTTAGATAAGGTTGGGTTGGATATTTTGGCTACTAAATGTAAACAATCTACATCAAATATTTTTTTTCTTGCACGAGCTTGGGAAGAACCAAAAATACCTTATCATACCTGTGATAATACCACTTTTCGACTTTAAGTATCTCTGTTCACACAAGGGTGTGCGCAGATTCGCGAGAACTCGCGAGATTTCGTGTTTGCTGCGTAGAAAAGAACGGCTCTCAAGCGGCAAGCCTTGTCTAGTCGTTTTGCAAAGGCACACTAAAATGGCGTCGGCTCCTGGTGAGTGGAGAATTTTGCTCTTTTACACATATTTTGATGAGTTTCTGTTATGCTATCTAAGCATATAAGTGGTTGGGTTATTTTTTAAGATAGAAGGTATTTGCATAATCTGACATTTTAGTTTATATTCTATCGTATAGCGTAAGCTACCGCTGAGCACACGGCCTAGTCATGTTTGGTCGTCGAGTATTTGCGGTATTTCTTACCGGGTGGAATCTACACACTGATGTTGATAATGCTCAGATTAAACAATCAGAAAGTTTCTTGTAATCTAACACTATGTGTTAATAATTTAAGTTTGGTTGTGAAGCGCCGTGTTAAACAACTGCTTAACCCACATTTGTGTAACATTGGTTGCATGGCGACCCTAACGACGGTCCGGCATAGCGTGCTGCTAAACGTTAGCATTTTATGCTCGCGCTCAAAGAATGTATTGTTTGAATGCTTAGCCCGTTAGCTAACCGACCTGTGACTTTTCTTCGCACAGATTACAGTTCCTACAGCCAAGGCACTGCACAGCAGGGGTAAGATTCTCCAGTTAATCTACTACACTGATATAATAAGATGTTTATATTTTTATTTTGAGAGTGTAATGACTATATTGCCACTCCTATTTTTATCGTTGTTGTTGTGGTTGGGAGAAATACCTATATTTTTCCCATCCAAAATGTTAATTTTGTAAATTTATTGGCATCCAATGAATGTGATCCACATAGAAGTTAACGTAATTTTACACCCCTCATCCCACCAACTGGAAAGATCAGGCCATAGTAACATACTTTGTAGGACATCGGTGTTTATTTTCTAAGAACAGTCAGACAATTCCGTTATCCAAGAAGAAGTGTGTGTATATA
>JAOWBC010001486.1:13973517-13984713 GCA_028566105.1 Hypoplectrus providencianus
TCCAGTTTTAAGGGAGACCATAACATGAAATCTCATATCGGGTACTGTTTTCTTTGCATACAGGTATGCATCTTATGCTGCCCAGCCCTCACAAAACTATGGGCAATCTGCACAGGTGAGTTTTTAACATAGTGGGTTAACCTAGTTATTTAACTGTCCTGGATGTGAATGTCACTTTCACTTTGTAGATTGTTTAAATGCCTGAATTTGTTGTTATTACACGTGTTCCTTGTACCACGGAAGCAGCAAGGGTATAATACACCACATTTTTTTTTAAAGATTAAATTAATAAGGAATTGGGTTTGATGTTCAGTTGTTGTCAATTCTATCGTACAGGTAAAGATTGTATTTGTTCTGTTTTGCAGCAGAGCTATGGTCAGCAGAATTATGGATCATATGCCCAGCCTGCTGCTGCTGATAGCAGTTACACCCAGACAACACCTGCCTCTGGAGGCTACACTCAACAGCAACAGCAGTATGGGTCCACATATGCCCAGCCGGCATCAGGTTGGTTATTAAAATCAGCATGTGAAAAACTGGAATAGGATTATATTTGTTATTAACAAATAATTTCTGGTTTAACTTGAATTTGAACTTCAAATGCAATAATTGTGCAATTCATTATTTATGTAATATAGTCACATTAAATTCCATTAAGAGATGTTGATCACAAACAGATTTAAATGGATGTTGATGAATTCTGATGTTTCATGAACTTGAAGCCTGTCAGTTGGACAGTTAGTTTGTAGCTATTTTTAAAGACAAACTTTAAAGTCAAATGGAATACAATGGTTGGTGTTCAAATTTTAGCACTGATTGACGTATGTATTTTACATAAATGTGCTACATGTTTTTTCTGCAGCTGGCTATCCTGCTGCTCAGTCTACCACTCAGAGCTACTCCCAGTCAACCCAGGGTTATGGAGCCACTGGTTATGACAGTACTCCTGCTGCTGCTGCTCCAGCTGCCTCCCAGACTTACGGCTCTCAGCCAGGATATGCCGCCCAGTCGGCCTACCCAGGTTATGGCCAGCAGGCTGCTCCAACTGCACCACAAAGGTAACCACCCCTTACATGGAGACCAAATGGCAAGTAAACAATAACACAAAAGCATACTCAATGCTTTCTTTGTTTGTCCCCTCAGTTACAATGCCAGCAGCCAGCCAGCCAGTTACAACCAAAGCAGTTACTCCCAGCCAGCAGCATATGGCCAGCAACAGTCTGGTTACCAGGCTCAGCAGGCAAGCTATGGCCAGCAGCAGGGGTACCAGCAGCAGACACCGCAGCAGCAGCAGGCTCCTCCTGCTTACCCTCCTCAGGCTTCTGGTTCTTATGGGCAACCTCCAGCCAACCAGTACAACCAGCAAGGTGGACCTCCCAGTTACAACCAGTCCAACCATTACAGTAAGCTTTACTCACACTTCCCCACCTGCTGTTTTCTAATAGTCATTGATACAGATAGGTTTAAGGTCACTAACTGTACTTTGATGCATTTGTGTTTTGTATTGTAGATAATTACAGACAGGATGGTCAGGGTGGAGGTTCTGGTTACTCCAACTCTGAGTCCTCGAGGTATCATCCAAGCTCTGGGGAAAGCAGGGGTCCTGGCAGGGATGGCTTTGATAGAGGTGGAATGATGCATCGTGGGCGTGGAGGCATGGGCCGTGGAATGGGGTAAGTGTCTTTCCTTAGTTTTAACCTTGTATATATACATTTTTACTCTACAGGTTCCGTGGCCACTTGGGGCAGGGCTGAGATGAGGCCAGTCAGAAACAGTTGGAATAAACTTCAGTAATGTACAAATTGTGCAGTTTTATTGTCAAAGCATGATAGTCATGTTTTATTAGCATCCATGCTGATAAATTATGGGACTCCCATTTATTGTCATATGTCCTGTAAAGGTAAAGTACATGCCACAGTTGGCAATAGTAGCTGTTCTCATCAAGTTTCTCTCAGCCCTGCCTCTAATTTTGCCAAAGGTAAGAAAAGGTATGTCATTTATAGAGACCTGTGCATAAACATTAGGTTTAACAGCATATCCTAGAACATGAGTTGATTATGAGAAAATATAAAAGTTTGAGCATAATTGAGATGGAAATTATATGATTGGTCAGGGAAGTTGTTAGAATCACATTGAAAGAATATCCTGCTACCCATCAAAGTTTTTATGGGTTTTCTCAAGGAAGGTTCAAACATTGTTTCACTATCAGCAGCATGCTTTAAAACCATTCCCACTATGATGCATCTTTCCCTGTAGAGTGTCACTCTTCAAAATGCTACAAGAATGCAACTAGTAGTTGCTTAAGTCCTGCAAATATATATTTGGGTCTATATTTACTCTTCATAAGATTTCCCCCTTTTTTACTTTATGGATACATTTGCTTGTGATACTAGTGTATTGTTGGGTGTTGCAAAGCTTTGAATATCTATCACTAATTTCCTAATTTGACTGGCCTCAAAGCAATGGCCACAAAAGGAAAAAAAATCCCCATTTTAAGTAGCAGTTAATATCCTATTGTTACAGCAAGACCAAAGGGGATAAAAGTGCACAAGGTACAAAGAGACAAAAAAGGGAAGGTCTACTTTCAAGTTCCTGAGAATACTTTCTGCTGGCAGATCCAACCCTTGTCCTATTTTTTTTGTTTTAATTTATCAATTGATACCACCTGAGGCACTACAGGTTCTTGAATGGGTTTTTGTGGTCAAGGTCGAGGTATCAATCAAAGCTGAAATTTATCAGTGAAAGCCGTAAACTGGGCAGACATTGAGAGCAAATTTGATGTGAATCACACTTGCTTTTCTGAAAGACTATCATTTTCCAGACATGCACTGGCAGTGTTTTGTGGCGTTACATCTTTGAGAAAATTTGAGGAAAATATAGGGGTAGTGATCATACAAAAACAAGAAAACAGGGTGCCAATTAAGGCAGAGTATACAGGCATTTGTTCACTGCAATACTTTTTGGAGTTTTGTCAAGATTGTCTCAACAAAAGCTGGCATTCTGGTGTATTATACTTTTTGTGTCTTTAGATGTGTATTCATCATGATAGTGAAATTTAAATTCATTTGAGCAGAGGTCCGTGACACATTTACACTCATGCTCATCGATAAATGCCTATCAAATTTGGTCTTGATGCAGATTCCCTGTTCATGCATATTGTCTCTGCTGCAAACTGTAGCCAGAAATGGATTGACCCAACCACAAATCACATTAACTGATAATCACCTGTGGTGAGGTGATACAAAGAGAGGTTGTGAATAAGGGCTATACTGTTTTGATTTAGCTTTATCACTGCTCTAGACCCAAAAGAGGGAAACCTTTAACAATTAAGTCTGTAAATCTAATTCCCCAATGGCATTATGAAATAAACATTTTTGGGATTTGGTCTTGGGAAAGAGCCATTTTTTTCCCTCCAAATCTTAAATAATCAGTTTGGGGTCAGAAACGGCATGTGGAACTTTGTTTGGTTTTTCAGGTGTCATAAGAAGTTCTGCATGACTTTTTTTCTCGTTTTGGTGCAGTACACACACGCATTCAAAAATACTCTTTAGAAAGTTAATGAATTTTACACAATTGAAGTGGCTAATTTAACAGCGCTGCAGTATTATAAAAGTAGAGGTGATTAAGAATAAATGAACTAATTGCATAATTAGGAGTACAACACTAAATGCATCTTTAATTCAGAGTAAGCACAGATATTTTTACAGGTCAGTTTTAATTTAAGCATAATTTTTAGCTTTGCACAGGTGTGTTTGTGTGTTCTGGGGGGAGTGGGCACGTTGTCATTTTGAAATGTTTGAAATTGTTTTTGTGGCTTGGAATACAAATGTTTGATCACATTCTTTTGAGCACTTTTTAACATGCTTTGTCACATTTATACCGCACAGGTAACAGTGAGAGCCATTTAAAACCATCTTTTCTCTAAAAAGTACCTGTACTCAGTACAGAGCCACCAGCTTAAGCAGCAGGAGGGAGCTAAAACAAAGATTCGGGGTCTGCCTTTTATCAAGAACTGAGGATGGTGTTTTTTTTTTGTTTGTTTTTTTAAAGCATGATGGGTATATTTATTGACCTAAAACTCTGTTGTTATTTTCTCTTACCCTGGTAAACACTGTAAACATTAGTTTTTGGTGTTGATTTTCTGAAACAATTGTAAAATTTTATTTTTTTATTTGTTTTATTACCTGGTTAATGTGATCTTCCTAATCATGTGAAATTTCAGATGCATTGTGTGGATCTTTGTTTTTTAACCACCTGTACTTGCCTAATTCAGCAGTAATTATTAGAACTAATGTTACTTGGGTTAGCTTGTTCCTGGGCACAACCATGTATGCGTCAATGCATCTGAAATATTTCTCTGTGTACAAATGTTTGGGTTTTGTCACATTTTCAAAGGCAGAGAAAATATGTTAGTCATTCTTATTACAAAAAATGTATCTTACTGAAAACTGTTTCTGACATTGTACTCAGCTAGCTAAGGAGTAGCACAAAGTTAATACTCTTATCCCCTTAATTCGACTGTGTTTATGATTTTGGGGAGTTTTTAGCTGCTGTTGGGTTAGTTAGAATGTTTTGATTACTCCCTCAATCAAGCCACTTTGCTCGAGCCATGGAAGTGGCTGTTAAAGGGAAGTCGCCTTCATATCTCCATTTATTCCCCCATAGCAGCGCTGGAGACAGAGGTGGCTTCAATAAGCCTGGTGGTAAGTTAACGAGTATTACACTGGTTAGTCCTTTCAAAGCCTTAAACTTTTTGAGCAAATATGCTTGGAGTATTGATGTGTCTTACATTGTGGTATGCAAAATTGATTGACATGAACACATCTGAAAATATTGGGGACTTTTTTTTTTCAATGCCTGAGACCATTTTCTCTGGGGTACTTGGTATTATGCAGTCACTGCTTATGGTTTGACAAAGAGTTTGACAGGTTAATGACAAATTTCCACTGAAGTGTGTTACTGCTTTAACAAATCTCATGAACCGAATTCCTGGGATTTTTGGAGGATTTCTTACTGGTCTTAGAGGCTTTTCAAATGACACTCAATTATTTGCCAAAGGGTCTGAGGTTCTATTTTTCAATTCAATATATCACTTGTGGGAATTGTGGTGTACCATAAGGTGCCATTTACAACTTTTCAATATGGCTTTCAGCGTCTAAGGTGTCTTATCTTTTGTAGTATTCCTAAGGTGTTGTACACTAAACTTCAGTTGCACACACTGACTTTTCCCAATCTGTCTTTTCCCCCTTGACTAATGGACTACAGGACCAATGAACAACGATGAGCGTGAAATGGGTAAGTAGAATCATACGAGACCCCTTATAGTTCTGTTACACTTACTACTTTTCAGAAAATGGTATTGGGGAAGTACTTTAACTCAATTTATACATTTGTTTTAGGACGTCCTGAAGAGCAAGATGACTCTGAGAACAGCACCATTTACATCACTGGACTGACTGAGAAGGCAAATCTTGAGGAGATGGCTGAGTTCTTTAAACATGTTGGCCCAATCAGGGTAAGAATAATTCTTCACTCTAAATGATGCTATTAGAAAATCTAATATGAAAAATAAAAATATTTCTTTGCCTGCCTAGATGAACCGCAGGTTGGGCCAGCCTGCCATTAACATTTACACAGACAAGGATTCAGGAAAGCCTAAGGGAGATGCAACCCTGTCCTACGAGGAGCCCATCTGTGCTAAAGCTGCTGTTGAGCACTTTGATGGTGCGCTTTATTGATTATACACATCAGATGCCAAAAGCATTCCATAAACACACTGCTCAAAGTGTTTTTTGTTTTTCCAATTGTAGGAAAGGAATTCCAAGGCCGAAGGCTGAAGGTGTCCATGGCACGCCGCAAGCCCATGATGGGTGGAATGAGGGGTGGCATGCCCATGCGAGATGGCATGATGGGCCGTGGAGGTAAATGTCAGCAGTGGTTCATGTTTGGCTTTTGGAGAGCATGCAATGTCGGCTTGCATAGACTGCTCAACTTTTGGCTCCACAAGAAAATACTTGCTTCGCATGACAAACTTGTTGACTAGTTATACCCTTGAGCATATAAAAATTGTCCTGCAGCTGGCTGTCAATGTCAGCAAAAAAGTGTGGTCATGACTTTAAAAAAAATCCTGTAATGTATCAACAGGTATGATGGGTCGTGGAGGAGACCGTGGCGGGTTTGTCCCACGTGGTGGTCCTCGTGGTATGGGTAGAGGTGGGCCCACAGGAGGCAACATGCAGCAGAGAGCTGGGGACTGGGAATGTCCTAACCCGTATGTATAACTTCACAAATATAGTGCCGTCTCAGTTGCCCTTTGTTTCAAATTATTTTCTGTATTATTTTTCTTATAATTTATTTCATGGTCTGTGTTCCCAGGGGCTGCGGAAACCAGAACTTTGCCTGGAGGATGGAGTGTAACCAGTGCAAAGCCCCAAAACCAGAAGGGTTGGGCGGTGGCCCCCCATTCCCCCCTGGAGGTGACAGAGGCAGAGGTGGGATGGGAATGCGTGGAGGCAGGGGCATGGACCGTGGTGGGCCTGCGGGAGCTGGAGGCCCTGGTGGCCCTGGAGGATTCCGTGGAGGCTGGGGAGGTGACCGTGGTGGATTCAGAGGAAGAGGTGGAATGGATAGGGGAGGTTTCCGTGGGGCCGGGCGTGGAGGACCACCCATGGACCGAATGGGTGGCAGAGGTGGACGAGGAATGGGCCCACCAGGTGGCAAAATGGATATGAGGTATGATTAAGACCTCTCAGGACCAGTTAGATGTGATTGCTCGTCATTGAATAGTAACAGCTTTTAGGTAATTAAAACCGTTAACCCATCACTTACTACTTTCTGTTTTGCTCCCTTTTTAGGGACCATCGCCAGGAGCGCAGAGAGCGACCCTATTGAAGGAGAACTTGTTGACGATTCCTCTTGTGGAAATTGATTTTTAAGACACGAAGTTTTAATTTATGATTCCATATTTCAATGGTTATATAACTGCTTTCAAAACACCCTGCGCAGTTTCATTCAAGTCCTGTTTCCACATTTTTATTTTAGTTTACCCTTGTTTATGCCACATCTTGTATTGTGCATGTTTATTTGTTGTTTTCTTTTTTAAATATGCTCATTAGGTTTGACATTGTGTTGTAAAATGCTATTTTTTTTTTCATAGGTTAACATTTTTGTTTCTGCTTTCCCATAACTGGTGATTGTACGATGACAAATTTGGGAAATAAAATTTTACTGATTTGATGTTTTTGAGTTGTGGGCTTTACTCAACAGCACTGATTAATTTGTGCATTCCTCTTTAAATTCTGGACGTAATGCTGTGGAATCATTCTTGCGTCACTTTGTAGTCTTTAGGGAGCTATTTACAGCAGCCACATCGGTCACATTCACACTTGGTCAGGACTTATTTCACCAAAGATGATGGTTGAGCCATGCTGTGGGTGTTTTCTTTCAACTGTGATGACTTCATCAGGATCAAACCTCTCCCACGAGGCCCCAAGTGTAATGCACATTTTGGGGTGCCTCATACACCCCGCATGCCTAGAAGGTTATAGACTTTTCCCATGTTTAGTTGCCTGAAAATATACTTTTTAAATTTACTTATCTTGAAAACTTCTGAGTGTTTTAGTCCTTTGGCCATCTGGTGTTATAAGAACCAAAGTAGTTATCTTTCAGCTCACTTGAGTTTTTTTTTTTTTTTTTTTTTTTTCTACTGTGCATATCTTGTTTGTAGAAATGTTCTCTAAAGAACTTTAATACTTTTTGATGCACAAGTTAAATATGATCTCTTAACTTCAGATCTGTTATCAGAAGTACCAAAGCTGTCAAATATTCATGTTGGTATATCATGTGACTTATTCTGTACCAACACTGCAGATTGAGAATTGACTAAACATGTTAAAAAAAAAGAAAAAAAGAAAAGCATTACATCTGCAAATGCTACGGCAATCCAAAAGTCTTAGGCTCACAAATGATAATTGATCAAGTGCAAGTCCTGTGGTTACTATTCTTACCAGTAGGTGGTGCCATTTTAACTGAAACTCAAATACTGCAGTTCTGACTCAGATGATACCAGCAGGGTTCCAGTGCCTTTTCTTAATGGCAGTGTCCTAGTTCACACAACGACTGGCCTGACCATGCAACAGTATCATGCAGGGATTCAAGCCTTAGCTTATGTATAATTACAAAACTAAGTTAGAAATTGGCAACTTATTTTCTGTCTTCTATGACTTCTGCCATACATAGATGTAAGCATTTAATAGTCATGATCAAAACATGTATTTTAAAAATGATAACTTTTTATCAGCGGTTTGAGGATTGTAGGTTAATGTGTGATAAAGACTTCAAGAGTGGAAACCTGTAACTCAACAAAGATACCTTTAATGTTTTTCCTTTTAAATTGCAGGCAGGTGTGGGTCTCATTGCTGCCGCTCTTAAATGAACAATATTCCTTAAAAGGTTTTCAAGTTCATTTGACTGCACTTATCATTCACAGATGTAAATGTTGGCTTATTTGGTTTTAACATCTGGCAAACATGTGGCTATTACCACCACCATGAAGCTCTTTGATATTTTATTTTCAGACACCATTAGATCACTACTAGACCAAACTGCCTTCTATGATTTTGTCAAAATAATATGGAGAAAGAGGACATCTATTTTTTTCACCCATAAATTAAATTTTACAGGTAAGAAACCATGCTTTATTCCATTCGTAGAGAACATTAGCAATTACTGTAGCATTATAAAATGTTTTGTTGTTGTTGTTGTCATTTTCTTATTTTTTTTTTTGTTCCCTTGCTACATGCTATGCACTTGTAAGTTGTATTTATAGAGCCATAAAGGGCCCTGAAGTGGATTTGCTCGTAAATGCCTTTTAAATTTAGGACATCTTTATGATGAGCAGATGAAAAAAACTAAAACCCTGAAGTTACAGGCTACAAATCCTGGAGAAAAAAAACATGACTGAACTTTTCTTCTACATAAATAGCTCAGAGGTCATTGTCTTCTGAAACAGTCAAACAGCCCACAGCTTTGTACACTTGAAGTGGTCTCACGGTGACCTTATTGATGAGGTACAGTGATTTAGGCTTGTTTTTGTGGGGTTTGTTTTAATCTTAACAGCCCTCTGAGTTTTCCCCTGGGGAAACCTGGTCACAGCTGACATCTCAAAGTGCTTCTCATTGCTGTGGCCAGTTGTTCGTGTGGATTAATAGAGTGCTGAATTCTCTCCCTCTCTCTCTCTTTCCTGACAGAAAAGCTGATTCATCCAGGCCCAGAAAATGATCTCATCAACCCCCACCTTCTCCCTCCCTCCCTCTTTCTCTCTCTCTCTCACTCCGTCTTTTTCTCTATCTCTCTTCCGCCCCCTCTCTCCCTCCCTCTCTTTCTCTCTCTCTCTCTTTCTTAAACAGACACATCCCTCTTTTTAAATGAAAACAAGCCCTCCTTCTTGGCAGTGGGCTCTGCTTAAATTCAAACAATCACACTTTAGGAGAGTACATGGGACGCTCCAATGGGTTGCTGAAGGGGAAATGACTTTTAAAGGCTCAGTCAGAAGTTTTTGAACATACAAAATCCTGCTATATTTACAAACAATTGGAGAGTTTATTTTGCAGAGTTAGAAAAAGCAGGGTGTGTCATGTGAAAATTTGGAAAATGCTTAATTTTTGTCATGTTTTCAAGGCTTTATTTGGTTATATTTCATTTTCAACATTATCTGGACAAAATATCCTTTAAAAGTTTAAATGGAAACAATCATCACACCCAAAAAGCTAATCTAATAAGTCCAGTCAATCCCTCACTTAATTAATTAGCAAGAACTAAATAACCATGATCAAAACAAAGAAAACATGAACAGCTGGTAAAATAATAGAGTCATTATTAATTTATTGCTGTAGATTCAGATGATAATAATAAAGACTTTTTGAGCCTTAATTATCTGGTTCAGGTCACTTGAAAAGTGCTTGAATATTACTCCCAAAAAATATATGTGAAGCTAAAAGTTTCTCAGTCCCAATGACTTTTAGAACAAGTGTTTTCAACAGCTTCAGAAAACATAAAAATACCCCTCAGGGTCCTTAGCAGTTTCTGATCATGTGCTTCTAGTTGTGGATGTAAGGACACGCTTGTGTTGACACTAAGATCACAGAGATCTTCAAGGCCCCGAGCAAGTTTCCATGATGTTTTTCAAAATTTTAAGATACAGTTAAAAAAAAACTTGAAAATCAGGTTTCTTGCACCAAAGTTTTGAACCTTAACTTTGAGCTGTAAAACCATCAATCATTGACAGTTCAAGAAAAGGCAGGTTCAGTCTTGCAGGCTCATTCTGGCCTTTTACTTTTTTTTTTTTTAGACAGTAAAAGGAAGGAGAGAAATCGAACACCTTTTCCTGATTGAGCCTAATGCTAATGTTACACTTCAATCAGCCCTGTAATCTTACGCGGTATGTGACGGATGCATATTTTCCCTCATGCACATAAAAGATCATGTGCTTTGAATCGGCCACTGTCTTGTGCTTTGTTTACGACTTACTTAACTAGAATAGATAACACTGTCCGTCTACAGTATTTCTCACTATGTCTATCTCCTGCTCTGTCCTCTCCAGGTGTGACATGTTTGACCTCCTTCACACTACTAATTGTACATTCAAAACCTACAAAGGGATCAGACAAGGCTGTTAAAGCTTAACAAAGAAATCAGACCCTTTAATCACTGGTAAAATGATACAGTTGGAGGGGAATTTCTTGCACTTAGCAGAATTGGAGTCTCATGATACTGAGCTGTAATCTGTATCCCTTTAGGCTATTTGGTAAAGGGACCACACAGAGACTTCATTATAGAGGGGCTGGGAATCCTGCCTATGTGTTAACCCAAATGAAAAATCAAAAAAGTATATTTGTTAGTAAAACAGCCTTAACATTCGGTGCAATCACGGGACTCATGAGTGTAAACTACTAGAGGTGCCAGGGTTTCCATTCTGAACCAAAGAGATGTTTAATACATACCAATAATAGAAATCAAAAGCTGGACCAGTGAATTCTGACACTGGACAATATGACGTTGGTGTGGTACAATTCAGAGAATATGGATTAGAGCTTTACCAATATGGGAGTTTTTGAGACTGATAATCATCAGAGCAGCCATTCACCTATTAAGGCTGAGACAGTGAATTTTTGAGCTGAAATGAATTGATTGTATATA
>JAOWBC010001486.1:13985089-13998903 GCA_028566105.1 Hypoplectrus providencianus
ATGCCGAATTTATTTATTTGGTTATTTTTATTATGAGTATTGCTATTATATATACATGAATAAATATTAATACAGATGTCAATATGTCTTTGATAGGCCAATATCAGCCAACCAATACATCAGCAGGCTCTACACATGATATCACGTAGCCTTATTTTTTTTTAAGACTTAAAGTGGGCATGACAGTTATCAGGTAACAAATAATGATCTTTAGTTCTGTATGAATCAAGCTCAATATTATGAAAATAGTGTTTGAATTTAATTGAATCGTGACCGTTAAAAATTACAATTCACTGAACCAAAGACCGTGCATCACTTTCTTTCACATACAGCCTTAGTTATTAGGCCTAATCCGTAAAGTACTGTCCAGAATTAAACACGATCACAGAAAATACGTAGCATTGCTCTAGATTCCCTGCAGTGAGTTCTTGTGTCAGTGTTAAAGAGTGTGTGCTGACTTGGTGAACATGGGGTTAAGTTTTCCTCCTCTGCCGAGCGTTGATCCCTCATAATGGGATGTGCCACCGAGTCGCTCTGCTGGTCTAAGCTACAGCAGGTCAACATATTCAGTGCAAGAGGCGGGCCCATTTGCAGGGAAGATGAGCTGTGGACTCAGCGCTGCTCCGCGGTCGTGATTTCATCGATGAGGAGCTGGCTTGACCGCCTCACACACACAGACATGGTGACACGTGGATATCTGTGGGCGAGAGGAGCCACCGGCCACCGGATGGATTAACGGGGTCGTCGCGGGAGTGTGTATCGGCGTCTCGGACTGCGCCGCTCTTCCTTCTCACTCCGGGACCCGGCGATGCGCTCTTTAAGGGAAACGGGTTTCGCAGAGACATCCGGAAAACGCATCCATGCGCCACGGCCAGTCCGCATCCCGATATGCCTCTGACAACACAAAGCCTGGTTTCAAGGAGCTCCCATAAGAAAGCACACATGCAAATCGGCATGGGTGCGTCAACACGGCTATTTCACTATCATGATCTGCGGGTGAGGCTTTGGAGCGCAGTTGTGCAATGAGACAATCGGGAATTATCAAGTAGACTTTATTGATAGGCTGCATATTTCAGACAATATGGCTGATCAGAGCAACATCCAGTCCGCCGCCTCCAAGAGTATCCGGCCTTTCAAATCTAGCGAAGAATACCTGTATGCCATGAAGGAGGATCTGGCTGAATGGCTCAACACCCTTTACGATCTAGATATCACTGCGGACACCTTTATGGACGGGCTGGGGACGGGCTGTGCTCTCTGTCGGCACGCCAACAACGTGAACCGCGCTGCGCAGGACTTCCAGCTGGAGAACCCGGAGGCTGCACAGTCCATGAAGGTGCCATCTAAAGATGTTGTCTTTCAGTCACGCAATGTTGTCCCCGGCTCGTTTGTGGCGCGGGATAACGTGTCTAATTTCATCAGCTGGTGCAGGCAGGAGCTCTGGATCAAGGACGTCCTCATGTTTGAGACAAACGACCTGGTGGAGAGATGCAACGAGAAGAATTTTGTTCTGTGTCTGCTTGAGGTGGCGAGGCGAGGGTCCAAGTTTGGCATGTTGGCCCCCATGTTGATCCAGCTGGAGGAGGAGATCGAGGAGGAGATCCGGGACCAGGAGAGCCTGCGGATCGATGCAGGGGAGCCAGTTGAGCAGAGCCCACCCAGCAGGTGTTTCAGTCGGAAGGAGAGCAGTCACAGCGTGGAGGATGAAGAAGAGCCGGACCCAGAGCCGTTCATCTGGCCTCAGAAGAGAGTTTTATGTGACATGAGAAATTTGGATGAGTTGGTGAGTTTAAAAAAATAATAACCCTCTGTATATTTCTTCCATGATGTAACTTTTCAGAATAACCCCATGTAACTCCATAAATGTGTCATAATTGCATTATGAATCATGCAAAGTCATCCTGGATAGTGTAATGAGCTCCCAGCTCAGTTTTCACACTATTTAATCATCACGACTCACCACTACTATGATTTACAGCACAAATACAGTCACTGTCTGGCCCGGGTCAGCCGGGAATATCATCCTGTGTGATTTGTGTGTTGTAAACAGTAGCAGCTAGGAAAAGGCCCAGCTCCAGTAAACACAGCAAAGTGTCAAAAGTGAAGCACCCTTTCTGAAAATATCATGTCAGTGCTATGAAGAAAGCGGGCGCCTTATAGATTCCCCGTGGTGTGGGTGTGTGTCTCTGCTTTGTTTTGAACTATGCTGTTAAATTCATGCTCACCTGTTGGGTCAGAGTGTGTTTGACAGACAAATTCTTGTTTTCTCTGAAAGGTCACAGGTCATCGTGGTGACATTTCTCCTGCATTCTTGCAGAAATGACACCCCTGCCTCTACGTGTTGACCATCATCTTCAGCCTCTTTCATTAGGCCTGTCCATCAAGAATAATCAATACAATATCCTGCAGGCCAAAGCTAATCTTAATCCAGCACCTCCTTTACCAGCAGTACTAAAAATGTCCCTTTTGGCAGTTTGGTTCTGACACATTTCCTGTCCTGTGGAATGCAAACCATCGACTTGCCATTGGTGCTGCTGAACCGGCTGACCTTTGCCAGGGCCTGCCTGACACGAGCGCATTAGAGAGGCAAAGGTCTTGTTAGGGAGAAGCTAATGAGCTGACAAACACGCCAGCGTTTGGGTTGTGTGGGGGAGAAGTTGATATTTTCATGGTGATGAAGAGAACAATGTCCGTCTTTGGCACCAAAGACGTGAGAGGGGGACAGCAGGGAGGGAGGATGGGAGACAGTCACACTCATGCTGGTCAGGCAGCAGAGCAGAGCGGCTCCGCTGTGACCTCCACCGACAGAAATAGGAGAGCATGTGGAGGAGGACGTGTGCTGTTTGTGTTCAGACCCTCTGAGTCTGCACACCCTCTTATGACTGAGGATTTAACATGCCCACTGCATTTTGGGGACAAAAACATGACAGAAGAGCTTGCAGAGCGTATGCCCGTCCTTCCCTCTCTGTCACCGCCGCTGACACATCGCTCAGCAGGCGGACAGTCAGCGGCCGTCAGGAACATTTGACTTGACTGATCAGGGAAGTGGCATTCCCAGTCATCATGTGTCTCCTCCACCCTCTCTGTCAACCTTAGGAAAGTGCTTGCATGCAACCTGAGCAGAACAGCCCACATCAGCAACATGAGGCTCTTCAGACCAGAAACCACAGTGGTACTGAAATGAGAGGCCGCGATATTAAAATAGTTCACTACTATCAAGGGTAGTGTACCAACACATTCAGTCTAATGGTTCAGCTGTTTGTGGTCTATTTCTTATTTTGAAGCAGAGGCATGTTTCCATTGGATACCAGAGCCTGATTCTGATAACAGTTTTAGAAGGGAAACATGAAATTATCACTGATAGGTGATAGGTGCTAATATAGTCATTTTTCTTTTGCTTGAATGAAATCATGGTAAATAAGTAAAATCAAGAGATCTTTTCCTTGTTGATTGATTCGATTTTACACTCGCAATGGAAGATAACCAGAAGGCTTTTTTTGTTAAACAAATTGCTTTTATTTATAATGACTTCTAACATGCTGTTACATTACTATACATCAGATGTATAATATTGAAATCAATTCTAGAAATGAAAACAGAAAAAATGCCTAATGATCAAGACTCTTTTTACCGTGTTAGTCATTTTAAAGATTTACTATGCAGTAATTGTCACTTGCTGTTTGTAAACAAGACATTCATACTTGGCTACTCCTCTCCGGCTCAACGAAAGTAAAGGCAAACCCCAGATTAACTCGTTTTGGGATTATCTTTGTCCACTTGGCTTTTGGCCACACTACATCTACTTGTGGCCGCTCTTGTTGTCGCTTTTTGCCCATCAAGTAATGTCCTGAAACATACTAAACACACATAAAAACTAAAGGAAACAGAAAACACAGGCAGCGTGCAGGATAGTGCAGATACAGACACCAACACACACTTCTAGTGGGTCCAAAGGGATGATCGAGTTGGAATACTTTTATATGCGCATTTTATCCATTGTTGTTATATGCTTTGGAATTTTAGGCAAGGATCAATGAATATCAAAATTTCACAAGACAATGACACAATTTATAAATTATGATTTCATATTGGTGCAAATCAAAAAAACAAACACCCGTTTATACCCCTAATGTCATTGACTGTAGTATTTTTTTTTTTTATCAGTTATCGACACAATGACCTATCCACTCTTCCACTCTGCTTCAAGGCCTCCGTAACATCAGTCACAAGTTTATCCTGCAGAATATGTTTCTTTGTATTTCTCTTTTACAACAGATTAGTGTCTCGTTATTACTGGAAACCGCATTGCTAGTAGTCATGAGTACAGGACGGGGAGGGAGAGGAGGAAAGTTAAAGGGCTTAGTTTTATTGGTTCACAGCTGTGACACCAGGCTGTCCTCTGCCCTTAGTCCCGTAGGCACAGATGACTCTCCTGCACCATCCAAGAAAAAAAAAAACTCACAGTACAGTGTGGCGCTTTTGTTTTCATTTGGTATTCCTCAGTACAGTTATCATGAGCTACTCTTCATGATGCCTCAATTTTAAATCTCATAATTCATGAACAGCCCTACTCATATCTGATGCCATTATTGATGAACTGTCATCAGTAAATTAGCAAGCCATTAACTCCCAAAGATAAGCACATCAGCCTCATATGCTTGTACAAATGCAACATCATTGCTCCCATTTAGTTATCTGTTAACCTTGATGTGGGCCAACACATGGCGGGGTAAAACATCTACCTGCAATCACTTTTTATACACCAACACATTCAATCTCTGTGCCACCACGATTTCCTAATCTAAATAAACCTCAAACCTTAAACATGACCACCAAGTACACAGTGAGACTTGAACACAGGATCATATTTGCTGTCAATTATTCTGGGGTACCATCTTCAAAAAGTTTGGTGTTTCTTTCTTGCGCATGTTTCATATAGATTGTACATTTGGCAGCGACATATATTCTTTTATACACTGTGTGGTGTTTGGATCATTAAACTAATCTTATGTTCTTGTTGAGTTCAACAAGACAATACAAGTGTAGTGATAATAGGATTACAGGTCTTTATTCTAACAAGTCTGCATACAGACAACAGGATTATTCTAAGCACATGTTCCTTTAATGGGTAACACTTACAAACAACCGTTAATAGATGGAAAATGGCACTACAAATTATGATTCATCGTTATTTTGACAGTTTATTGTTATACACATTTAAAAAATTGCCATACGACAATGATTACCGAATGACTGCAAACATTCAAAAAATATCTGTTAAACAAATATAATTAAATAGATCAGATATCTGTAACACTTTACTAAAAACTTGTATTAACATTATTGAGATGGACATTATCAGTGCACAAATAATCACATTTATAGATCATTGATAAAGTATTTAATGGGACCAAATTAATGCAATTTTACTTTATAAACCACTTTTTAAACTACTTGCTATTATCAACATTATAATCAAAGCCATCCATATAATGTTCATAGGTGGTGCAGAAAACAATTATTATTAATTTAAGGTTATAAAGTTGCAATTTAGGTTTAAGTTACATTAACTTGGCCGCAAGTCTTTTATTTGTGAATTATGACCAAGTGATTATTTGTTGACTAAAAAATATTGATCTAAATGAAGTTTAGAAGTATTTTCAAAGAGTTTATGTTGCAAATGTAAGTTATGCTTTGTCCTCATTATGCTCGTCTTATGTCACAGTAAAGTGAGTCAGTGGACGTGTGACTCTTAATGCAAACAGTTGTGTCACATCATCTACCTTGTGGACACAATAGATATTTAATATGAAGGAAGCTGCTGTTTGCACTGGTTACAACCCGCCCTCATGTAAACACTCAACACCGCTGTGCCTCCCACTGACCTGCCACTGTGAGTGTTATTACTCATATCACTTTGGGACGCTTTTCCACTCTAAAGTTGAGGAAGTGACCGGCGTCTCATTTCCTTCAACATAGATTGAGTCAGTGATAAATGTTCCTTTTTTCCCCACTCCTGTGGAGTTTTTTTCATGATAGTGACACAGACAGCAGCTGGTTTGTCCACATAAAGTTTATCCTTTACATTAGGGGATTTTCTTTCATATCACCACTCAATAGGGATTAAAACAGTGACTTTGATTGGATTTGTGTTTCCCTATAGCTGTAAGCAGCCGGATGTAAAGAAACACGGTCAGCTGCTGACAAAAAATGACCTTTTTGTGCATTTTCTAGGTCTTGCAATTAGGCCCTGGGCACTATGAAGCTATGCAAAGTGACACATGTGTGATAATTGAAACTACACTTACTGACCTCTTAATGTACACTCTAATTGTTCACGTGTTTACTGCATGCATGGTCATCTATTCAGTTGAATGGCTAATAAACAACAGAGACTTGGAGGATCACAGCCTTCCTTCAGACACATCTTTCCTCCTTCTTCCTGCTCAGTCATATAAACTGGTTCATGTCTCTTCTCACCCCAGGCTTCAACATTCATAGTTCATATATGTGCGAGGCGAGCCCTCACTCCCATCCCCCACCCCCATCTCTGCTGGAGATGATAAAGCAAAGAGCAGAACAGTATGTCTTGTTGGTGGCGTTGATGTGAATAGCCCGCCACTGTTGACGGCGATGTAATCAGAGGCAGACGTCTCAATCAAAGACTTTGGATGGCGACACCAGCAGAGTGAAGGGGGGAAGGGCTAATAAAGAGGGGAGTTGTGTGTATTATGCCTGTATGGACAGTCTGCTCCATTAACCTTATGGTCTAATTCATGCATTCAGGGAATAAATAAAAGGGGGAGTAGACAACAGATAGTGTGCCTAGAGTGACTTCACTGTACACTCTGTTAAACCTGACTGGAATGGATGTTACTCTGTGTGGCAGCGCTACAGTAGAGAGGGGAGCTAGAGTGAAAGAGAAAAGTAGGTCATCATGCTCTGCATTGGGTCACACTCGTACGCTTTGCTGAGAGAGCGTGGCATCCTTCAGTGTTTCTGCCTCCTGTGTCACATGCACTCCTGTTTTGGGGGTTTAGTATTTAAACTACCCTCTAGAGGTTGCACAGTGACGGTATACACAAAATTTCCCCCCTCCTCCCTCTTTCTTTTCCATGCAGCAGGACGTACATGGAAACAGCTGACTGTGCACTTTGCATATTGCCTGCTTAATGTCGTTATTACATTGCCTTTGATGCAATTCCCAGATCCTTTGCATGATTATCATTTAATTGCATGTTTATCTGATTAGGCTTCAGTCTGTGTGAGTAGTCTGGTTTTTTCTGCACCTGCCTGCGGCCTCCTTTGCTGGTCTCAGGTGGAGGCTGTCAGAAGAGACTATCCATCCAACGTAGTGAGGGGAAGTGCTGAGTGTTCTTGAGCCACATCAAAACAAATCAACAAATGACTTAGATGCTGGCCTGATATTTAACTTCCTGTGCTGGGTGATTATACTGCTGTCTGATTGAAGCAGATGAATAATGGAGCTGGAGCTGGCAGCACTAGATGTCCATTAGATTCATATATTCCCCTGCACCCCAGTGGGCAGTTTGTCATGAGGCTAGAAGACAGGTATTGGCATTTTCAGAGGCTGGTTTCCTTGAAGCGGCGGATGAGGTCTGCCCTTGAGCCAGAGTGATTACATTTTTCACACAGATTATAAAATATGAAGGCATACTGTTATTGTTTTTTAAACAGATAAGGAATAATTTGATATTTTCAATGATACACTTACTTGTTCTTTTGTTTTCATGGTTAATATGCTGTAGCTTTACTGGCAGGCACATTTTTTAATCTTTGGTCAGAGCCAGGCTTGCTGTCTCCTCTGATTCTAGTCTTTGTGCTAAGCTAAGCTAAGCTAAACTAAGCTAACAGGCTGCTGACTATCCTTATATTTAATGGACAGATATAAAAGTATTATTGATCTGCTCATGTAACTCTTAGCCAGGAGGAAAGTGTTTCCCAAATTCTTTGTTTGTCTTATTTTTCTGCTTAAGCAATGAATTAGCGGACACACCTGATCCTGAAGCATTTATCTAACTGTCTGTCTTGTCTCTGCTGGTCTGGCCTGTTGGACCAGCATGCTAACAGTCTCTGAATACATGTTTTTTTTTTTTATCTCTCCAGTCCCCCCAGGTTACCGGTCCAGCAAAATCAGCATTAAAGGAATAGTTTAGAATTATTGACGTGGGGTTATCTGAGATTCTTATCCTTTGTCAGTGTTTTACTTGCAGTAGATGGTGGTCGGCACGCCCACAGTTTGGAAAAGCAGGTACAAGTACTGACAAGGAAGCAGAGCTAAGCACCAGTAGGATGAGGGCTCTGGCTAAATGTGTTTTAACCACAAAAAAGGCCGACCTACAAAAAAATCAGTATCTGTTTAAATGTATATTATATTCTGAATATTTTCACAGTTTCACCTTGCTTTCAGACAATACTGTTTAAGTTGACACACAGTCAACTGAAGCTCTTGTTAAGCCACCAGACTCCATTGACAAAAACAGTTATTTTTCCACACAAAACAAAGGAGTTACTGGTTTGCTGCCACCCTGGTCTTTTGGTTGGTGTGTGTTATTGTGTCACTTAAGTGTGTCTGAACTGATCCTATAAATCACCAAAGCAAAGACAACAGCAGGGATGTTTAAAGTGGAGAAAATATTGTAAATACAATGCCTGTGTCCTGTTTAGCTCAGCCTCCATGATGATACTCCTGCATGCTAAGTGTTTGCCAGCCACCATCTGATAGAGGTAAAACACAAATATGAACATTATACTACCTCATACAACCCTGCTTCAATAAAGCTGAACTATCTGTTTAATTCCGTCATTCGTCACCTCTTTGCACCCAGCTGGTTGTTTAAAGAGATCATTTGTACGAAAGGGGGCTGTTCCATGTTTATGAGATGTTGCTTGGTTGTCCACAGAGGAGTCGTTTATGCAGGCTGTCAGGAAAGTAGTTTAATAGGAGGATGGAGTCTGATATGTAGCTGTTTTCAGAGTGCGTTCACAGGCTTTAGGAATGCTTACTGTGGGTGGTGAAGCAATAACCCCTCAAGCTCCAGGAACTCTCCCTCCTACCAAGCAGGCGCCCGCAGTGTTTCTGTGCTTATCTGATGGCGAGGTTGCTTTATCTTGGGAAGTTTCCAGTCATGACAGGAGATCCTCAGGGTTACAAGATAACCAAAGAGAAGACTCTTGTTGTCATTTTTTCTGAATTCACCTTGAAGGAACTATACATGCTTTGCTGTTTGTTTGTTTTTAACCTCGTCAAGTTATTTTACCTTTTACAAAAAAAACTGTGTTGTGCTGTAAACCCTCCAATCTACAGTTGTCTCTCAGGAGGCAAATAATTCAAATCCAAGAAACACCCCTGTGTAAATTCCTGCAGAATGAGTTGTTGTAATGTTCACTTTTTTATTGTTGGAGTTTGGCAATAATTATCCCTCACATAGCAATCATAAAGAGAGCCAGTTACAGCAGGCCAGCGCACCTATGTTTGATGACTGCACCGCAGCAAACTGTTTGTTGACTCACAAGAAGAAGACACTCATGTTGGAATGGATGTGCTGGAACCACAAAACCAGAACTTTATTTTGCATCAACCCTTAAATCATACAACCACAAACTGACTGATTGTAATAAGGACAATAATAACAACATTAAACACAAGCTTAAGCTGCTGTATGCAGTCTGGCGCAGTGGTTCCCAATACAAATCAGTAAAGAAAATGGGAAATAAAATGTATACATCTTTATCTCCCCCTCCCATTTCCTCTGTTCATCCCCAGGGTTCGCTCAGGCTTCAGTCTCAGCCCCTCAGATGTTTGCAGGAAGGAAAGGAATGAAGAGATTGTTGAGTCACACGGAGCAGATATGACGCTATCTGAGCAGTGGGATCGTTAAAGGAGTATGCGCCCTATTATGTTCGTTACATTTAACTGCTTGAGACAAACCCTGCTGCCAAATCTGAAGGGAATGTCTCAGCAGCCTCTTAATAATGAAAGTGTGTTCCTCTCTGCTCAAAACATCTCTGCATTCCTATCTTAAGATAGATACAGGACATTCTCAGAATAGGGGCGTGTCGTGGATTGTTCAGTCGCTTTTTCTTTTCTCTTTTCCCCCTCAAACATCTGCAGCTCTTGCAGAAAGCAACTCTCCCATGTGACCAGCACGCATCCATAATTCATCCTTCAGTTTTTTCGCAGTGTTCCAGCGCCACTTCCGCATGTTTCCTGCGTGACCTTGTCTCCCTCCTCCCTTTCTATCTCATTCTGGTGTGTGTGTTTTGGTTTCAGTGTGAGCCTGAGTGTAGCCATTGTTGATACAGTGAAGACATGGGAAGTGCACACATTTCATGTCAGAGTCTCCACAGAGTAAATATTTTAAATGCCAGCGCTGCTATTGATTAGGTTATTATTAAAACCCTTCACAGTTTGACTGTGTGTGGATCAGTTTGAGACACTGTGTGCGAGTCCTTCACCTTCCCTCTGGAGGAAAACGTATGACCTCAGCTGAATAGCTCTGGGCAGCGAGAGAAAGGCTCTACTATAGCAAGAATGAAAAAAAAGAGTACAGTTAAAAAGGGAAGGGTAAGGCTATGTGTGTGTCTGTTGCCATAGCAATCTTTCCATTAAGTCACTGGCCGGGGTTTTTCCAAACAGGGCTCGTCCACCTACTGACTGAGAAAGACGGAGTGACAGAGCGGAGAGAAAGAGAGCAGATGTAGAAGCAAAACAAGGCAAGCAAAGGCAAATATCGGGCTGGTCAGTGAGTGCACGGGATAAGAATAAAGGTTGATAGACACCAAAGCAGATGAGAGAGAAAAGACAGAAGCAGGTGAGAGGAGGAACAGAGGGGCAGGTGAGGCTTAGCGCTGATCCCTCCCTCTTTAATCAGCATGGGAGAGAATGAGGGGTGCTGCTTCAGGAAAATAACAGGGTGCCTCCTTAATCTTCCCAATGCACTATAATGTAGGTATTATCATCCAGCCTGCTCACACACACACACACACACACACGCTGAGCATGAGCCTTATCCCTTCTGCCCTGTACACTGTAAACAGCCAAAGGGTGGGAGCTCACAACCTGACATTTTCCACGTCATTTGATCGCTTAAATATCAATAAAACACTCTCCTGCCCTCGGTGGTTGGTGCCTCCTGCACGCACATTTATTGAGCAGCTCTCCCTCTTCTCTTCCTGTGCCGTCCACTGTGCTGCTGCCTTGGTTTCTCTCCCTCCTGGTCGACAAGTGTGCATACGCCTTTGTCTGAGAGAGACGCCAAGAAAAACATCAAAGTTGTCCAATCCTGTGAGAGCACAGGCCTGTGCAACACAGGCAGGATCTCGCTCCACCCTGCAGTTGTGTCTGCGCCTAATAAGCACCCCCAACCACAGCAAGGGCACTGGCTATGACTCTCTCGATTCAAAACCCAGCTGGCAGCGCAGGCCTGCTGACGTCATCACCGCCGGTCTGGTTTCTGTGCTCTCGCTCTCTTCAGTTTATGATGTCACATCCTGAAACATTGTCATGTAACAGCACAGAGAGGAGTATTCATTAGCGTGTCCACATATGTATTTTTGTGCTTTTGTGACACTTTGTGGCAAACTAAATTACCAAACTGTTCTGGAGACATGAGATGAGGCTTTTAATGTGGTGGGAGAGCGGGGCGGGGCACCCTAACACCCAGTGGGTGCTTGGAGAGAAGACTTGGCAGGAAGATGACGCACAAACAATCCACACTCAACAGCCTAACGCATTTCCAAGACTGCTCATTTCCCACAGCATAAAACAGTGATTGGGCTGTTGACACATCAGGGTGCAGGTATGTGTGACTAAAGCTGATCTCACAGGGGGGCACTGATCTGCACAACAGGAAGGGATCGCCTTCAGGTTCCTCTCGGATGTGTGTGTCATGTTGTTCTGCTGGAGATGTTTAACTGCTTTTGTTCTGTTCTCCTCAGGTGCGTGAGATTCTGGGTCGGTGTTCCTGTCCAGCTCAGTTTCCTATGATCAAGGTGTCGGAGGGGAAGTACAAAGTGGGAGACTCCAGTGCACTGATCTTCATAAGGGTAGGCCCCTCAACACCATAAACAGAATAATCCGTCACTGTCAGCCATGAGACATGTCTCTGTGTTCCCTTTTTTTATTAATATATTAGAGGTATAATATGCAGCTCTCTTTCAACAATCAACTATTTGTTCAAATAAATTCTTAAGTCACCAAGTGAGATGCCCACACTGCATTCATTGCAGTAGAGTTATTCCCTTTCCAGGCATTCTGAGCATAGGCATCTCCAGTAGCTGTTTGCTCTCTGAAACAATACATTTTAACTATTAAAATCCTGCTCCATGACCTCTGCTTTCAAATCTTTGGTTGTTGTTTTTGCTGTTGTAAATGTAGCTAGTTTCTGATATAAGGGAAGAACAACAAATCAAAAACCTTCTGGAGTCATAGATCATGCCAGCAATCAAACCACATGACTTCATCATGACATTTCAACATAAAAATTAAGCCGCGTTAAGCCCTGTTGTCAACTTCTCCCTAAAGTACTGGCTTTAAACTCCTTGCCTGTTGCTGTCTTATTATGGTAGGCCAAATAAAACCTGAGATAAGATCAAATATATTGAGTATAAAAATATATGCTACATGCTATCCTCTTTCATGTCAAATGTGTGACTAATGCTGACATTTGCAACATTTCAAATTCTTCATACAGCATGTTTTGTTTTAAAAGTAAAAATAAATGAAAAATTATTTTCCAAATCCAATGTTTTTGGGTTCAACTTTATTCCATTTAACTTGATCCTGTAAGTCAGGTCATTAAGGTGAGGTTTTGTGAAAAAATTGATACCAACATAGCATGGTAGAAATGTTTAAGTGGTACATACATCCAAAAAGGCCAAAATAGCACAAGACTATAAAGAGTTAATGTGAGTGTAACACTATATCTTCAGCTGAATATACAGGAGTTACCTTGGCACATATGTTAGAAGACTGCGATCCAGCAGAAATTGCATGGAAGCATACGGTGTTGGCATATGGCATCATTTGTTGTTTCAAGGAGAGCAGGGTCAAGCAGCAACAGATAAACCACTCTGCCGCTTTAAAGCCCAGAGAGCCGTACAGTGTGTGTAACAGCGCTGTGGTTCCTCTCTCTCATGTGAGTGTTTACAAACTGGCCTACTCCCTGGACTGTACTTTTTTCCACTGAGACACAATTAGAGCTTTAGGTCATTTCCTGAGTTGGCCCTTATCTTGGCCCGAGCCTGTTTCTGCTGGACTGCTTGTCTCAGTTTCAGTTTAAGAGCTGCCACTGAGCCCACATCAGGCCTCACAGGACAGGGCAGGAAGGCTGGCGGTTACCAGGGATCGATTTGGTCTCACTTACCTAAAATGTACCCGAGCCAGATTAATGCACTCGCTGCATGGCATTCCGAGATGTCTGCATTTACATTATAAGCCTGGAATGTCAATATTTCTTCACTTCCAGCGGCACCACTTGTCCAGACAGGGAGATGTGATACACTATGTGAATGTTGGGCACACTATCTGGGAAATATGTTTTTCTACATTTGTCAAAGGTTTCATGTTTCATGTTAGAAAAGTAGTCGAAGTCAACATAAATATAAAACACTCACATTGTTTTATAGCCACTAATTGCTTGATGCATTATTTTATTTTATGGTATCTATTTGACTAAACAAACAAAACAAACTGAATGAGATTTTGGAAAATCAGATCCTCTCCAGATTAGATTAGATTTTAATCTAGGAGATACATTGGCACATACAATGGAAGACTGTGATCCTGCAGA
>JAOWBC010001486.1:14001857-14013334 GCA_028566105.1 Hypoplectrus providencianus
TAAAGGCTCATTAAAGGCCCCCAACCCTAGGAGGCCAAGTATAAAGCTTTTTCAGACAGTCAGTACAGGTATACTTAGACATTAATTATGAGAAAAAAATAAGCTGTATCTGAATAAAGCATCTAAATATTTCATAGAAACCAAAATACAAGTGTAAAGTATGAAATGAGTATGAACATCCCCTTCAAGATTACAATCTTAACCAGAGAGTGAGGTGGTGGTGAGTTAATTAATGTCAGCTATGTGTTAGCAAATGTTCTTGCTTCTGCTTTTCTTACTAAATACAGTTATTTGACTTTAAAATACTTGCAGAACATATAACATTAGGCACACTGAGGGTCAGGATCCAACAGTTTTTTTTTTCTTTTGCCAGTGCCTCACTTTTTTATTGCCTGTATCCACTTTTGTCTTCTTAAAGGCTCAACTTTTTCAGTTCTTATAAAGCAGCTTATAAAAACTTTGTTATGGGTTCTTTACCCTATTGGGTGTGCATCTCACCACAAAGCAGCTTTTAGGCATTTTCTTTTGTTTACTTAAGGCAGAATTGAAAAGGAGGTATCTTTGTGTAATGTGATGTCCAGTGTGGGCAGTGTATAATTGACTCCTGTGGCTGTGCTGGACCCCATGCAAAACTAAGATAAGTGATCACAGAGAGTCAGAAGTGACAGCAGATCTATTCTGTAAACTACAAAGCAGTGTTTCTGCTGCTGTGTTGAATGGTCTATTCCCCCTGTTGCTGCTGTTACCTTTACAGTGTTGATTTCTGTTAACAGAGGCATATGATGTTTTGAATTGTGGAACTTATACAGATAAGTGATGATACAAATATGAAATAAACTCATGCAGCTCTGCTTTTCGCTGCTGACCCATGACAGTCACACAGCATCACACAAACAGTAAACCTGTTACTGACATACGGCCAGAGCCGAGGAGAGTAAGCAGTTTATACTCCCAGGTCTGATAGAGATAAGCAGATCAGCTGTTTTGACAGATTTGATGTAGTAGGGGAGCAAGGCCGATGAAAAGACTTGTCGTGGATTGGCAGGGATTGTATTAGAGAGAAGGTGGGGTCAGACATTGGAGCACACGTCTGTGGCCTCTCTGTGACCAGAGTCCGGGATCTGAAGATGAGGCGCTGTGCCACGTGGGATTTGGTGGAAATAAACTCTGTGCCAGCCCACGCAGATGTACCATTATGGCTTTGCCTTGTCTGCCCTCTGAGACACGGGTACAACCTTTAAAACATGTGGCTGGCAGACCCTGTTACACAACCCAAGGCAGGGGGACGCGTCCACAGGGCTTTCACATCAGGCAAATTGTGTTGCTTCAGTGAAGGCAGCTTCTGCCTGGAGGGAGCGAGGTTCTTTGGTCTGATCCTGTGGATGTGTGTGCTTCAAAGAGCAGAGGAGAGTAGGAAGTGACATATCCTCCAACCCCCCTCTGTTACTGCCGTCCAGGCCCCCTTTCCTCTCAGCTCCACTCCATAGTAGCTGAAGTCTCAGCTGAGGAGCAGAGAGGACAGCAGGGGTGAGCTGTTACCATGCTAATTTACCCTGCTTCCCCCTGAAAACACGGGGAAGCCAGCTGAGAGGCATGAGAGAGAGATAGGCCAAAATAAAAGAGTGTCTTTCACAGCACTTTGGCTCTTTCTTATGCTACCGTACTCTGTTTAATTGTGAGTTGGCATGGCAATGAACAGCCTTCATAATGGCAGCAGCTGGGGGTGATGTGGGAGAAAGAGGAGGTGAGGGGGAGGGAGATGCAGGGGCACAGGCAGGGGTGCATCTACATGTTACGTAACACTGAAGACCGGCCAGCCTTCAGCAAGCTGCCCCACTTGTGGAATTTGCATATCTATTGGCTGGTGCAGTGTGTGTGGTAGTGCAGTATATCAAAAGGTTTGGCCATTTTATTTGTGCATGAATGTTACTTTTCTGTTCATCTATTGAAGCCTTGTTTTCTCCTTTTCACCCTCAGGTCCTTCGTACTCATGTGATGGTGCGTGTTGGAGGGGGCTGGGACACATTAGAGCACTATTTGGACAAGCATGACCCGTGTCGCTGTGCTGCTTTTGGTGAGGTCACTTCCTGTTCCCTGTCAGCCCCTTACAAAACACAGTCATTGTTGTGTCTCGTTGTTGCATAATTCATAATGCATTTAAGATCAGAAATAAATGAATCATATGTGATGTGCTATGTTCAGACGAGAAGCAGACACGGTGAAGGTCAGCAATGTTGAGAAGTAGTATTAGCCATTCAGTCTTAGTGGACACAAAAAATAACTATAATATTTCCCGTTTTATATTCTTCCATTTGACACAATATGATTTTGCTGTTGAATGATTTGACATTGTTACATCACCCAGAAACAATCAGCCTGTTTCAGACTGAAACCTGACCAAAATTACTTCCAGCCAGGAAATTGAGGTCTGCAGAATGATGCAAGTTTGTAATGGAAAATGTGAAACCACTCTGACTCTGTAATTCCTCTGCTGCTACCTGATCCCACAGCACATCTGTGTAGCAAGTCATCTCAACACAAAAGATTTTTTTTTGCTTAGAAATTCACCAATAAATGCAACACTCACAGCACGGTGATGCATGCCCACACACTGTGCTGGGTTACACCATCCTTTCTTATCTGTGGGTCCAAACTGTTGCTGAAGTGGTGATGTCAAGGGCCGAGCGTCCGGCCTAGACAGCTGACACTCGCTGAAGTCATAATTGGTGCTACATCTCTAACCACAAGGGGTCATGTTGAAGATCATAGAGTATTATGTGATTGCAGAAATATGCCTTCTGTGATCTATAAATGTTCACCCTAAATGGTGGGATCATCAGCTTCTCTAGTCAGCTCGTTCCACAAATAAGGGTCTATCTATCTCTGGCTTAGAAAGCAGAAAATATCTTATCAACTGCTGCTATCTAACAGCTTGAGATTGATGCTGTGTAATATTTCTGGACCTCTAAATGACCTTTAACTTTGGCGATTGTACAGGCTGGGATTCCCAACAGGAGTTCTTGTACAGGGGTGCTAATAAACTCACCAGTACAAAGAGAGATTGTGGTATTTCTAAAATAATGTAAAAAAAAAAAGAAAATAGTTTGAGAAGTAGCTAGAAGTATCTACAAGTAGAAGTAGCTAGAAGTTCAAAAGCTAGGACAAATGAATATTTATCCAAAATAATGGATATACAGCTGAAATAGCAAGCTAAAAGTAATGGATGGATGGCTTAAATAGTTAGCTAGAGGTAATGGATAAACTGAACAGTTGAAATAGTAAGCTTAAGGTTAAGGATAAACGGTTGAAAGAGTAAGCTAAAAGTAATGAATAAACAGTTAAAATAGTAGGTTAAAGGTAATGGATAAACAGTTGAAATTGTAGCTAATGCCAGTGTGAGTTTTACAAATGCAAACTTAGCTAAACAAACCTTAACCTCAACAGTGACAGTACCAGTGAATGTAGAAAAATACTAGAGCTTGGATTGATTGTTGTTGTGGATGAAGGCGTACTGTTCATCTGACAGCTGCAGGGCAAAGGTTGGGAACTTGTGGATTTTTGGTGTGGTTAACACTTATTGTTATCTGTCTCCCCAGCCCACCGCTACCACCAGGCTAAAGCTAGTGGCCAAGGTCAGGGAGCCCAGAGCAAGTCCTCTAGCGCCCACTCCTCCCGCTCCACCAGCCCGGGTCCACACTGGCGAAATGATGGCATTGCACCTTACAAACCTCCTGACAGGCGCTCCCTGGAGCCCCCCTCTGCTTCATGTGCACCTTCCTCCTCCACACGGCCTGGCCGCTCTCAGAACCCTTCTGTCCCCACTGAGCTGGACTGTGGTGCAGCACGCACTCTACTCCCACGGCCGCCACGGGACCGCTCAGAGCCCCGCCACTTTAATCCTCTCAGGTGTGTACATCTACGCAAGTCTCCAGATAAGAGTGCAGATAAGTGTGTCACCATGATAAGAAATTAATCTCTTACAAGTAGCCGGGCAGTCACGCTCAGTGTTGCTGCTTGCCCTTTTGTGCCCACAGATGACCAGGCAGACAGAAAGGCACACTCACACACACACACACACATACACACACATAAAGAACTGGATATAAACACAACAAATACACATACCAGGAAGCCACAGATTAGACCAGAGCAGATTTATCTAATCTCAGGTGACATTGGCCAGATAAACCCCTCTCACGCAGCCACGAGCACTTCCTAGCGGCTACAAGGTGGACACCGAACATATTTAGTCAGCTCTCCAATTCCCCTCTCTTCTGTTTTCTACTTTCATTCACTTAATTAGACTAAGGATTGCCTGAAGATGCCTGTGATTTTGTGTGAGCTGTTGCTTAAGCCTTTCTTCTCGTGCCATGGCAAACAGATGGTCTGAATGAGTATGAAGCCAGTGACAAATGAAACCACACATCAGTCTTTTCTGAAATGCTTCTGAAGCGGCACATCAGTGATAGAGCAAAGGCATCGGAGCCAGAGTTGTGGCATATTAAGGCCAGTATATGTGGCTCTTTCTGTGGGATATAAAGAAAATAAAACTAGGTTATGTTCTCCATGAAGCCGGTTAAAGGTTTGGTTAGTCACATGCCTTCCCTATATGAGAGTGAAGGTGCCATTGTTTAACATAATTTGGAACTGAATGGTGGTTTACTTGGGCTTCCAGCCAACTTGTGGCTCATTTCTGTATTGAGCGATGGCTCAGACCAGACGTCAGAGCAACAGCTCATTCGAATTAACCCTGTGTGGGTGGGGCATCCAGTTTCAAGTGCGCCAGACTAGATCAAGACTAATCTGACAACTATCCCTAGACAACTGTTCACAGCTAAGTGTGGAAGTAGGTCAACAGGTGGGCTCCATGCAGGCAAGTTAGCATGCCTAGATATAAACAAATCTAATTTATGAGGATAACTTTAGAAGTCCGGGATAATTAGCACTGATTAGAGGCAGAACCTGTGATCTAAATGAAAGCAAACTTTATCCTCACCACCAAAATTCAAATCATAGGATGGCAGCATGCTGTCATTCCTAAGATGACTCATGGGTCTCATTGAGAGTTAATACAATTATTTCTTACAATTTAAAAATTTTAGTTACAACAGAAATATTAATAAACTTTCTTGGTTATTTCTCAATAGAGAGAAAAGCAAAATCTGACATCAAACCCAATTCTTTAAACAATTGTTTGAAAACATTAAACTGGAATGCATTCTTTGACAGCTGAACCGATTGGATGGTGAAACGTATTGTGTTGTGTTAATGTTCTAAGCTAGACTAATTCTTGACTTTTAAGTATGGAACATGACAAATATTTTATTTTAAAAGTAGCAAGTTGTCATACAATTAGTCTTTTATGCACTGATAATCATTTTAAAATGCCATGTAGCCCATTGAAACAAAATCAAATCAAATCTTGACATGTCTATAGCTTCTCACCCCAAATATGCTCTGTTATGAAATGAACCAAATTCTGTCTTACATAAAGGATTAAATGCTGCATGACTACACATATGGTCAAACAAATTACACAACCTCCAAAGGGTTTTTAATTGTCTTATTTATATTTACAATACATCCTGTATTGATCCATGCTAACAGATCTCTCTAGATTTGTTCCTCCAGGAGTTGATTATACAGTTAAACCTGATGGAGCATGACTGTTTCTGGATGATAAAGAGTGAATTTCTGGGTTAGGGTATCTTCAAAATGTTTGTTGTATTATTGGAAGTATAATTTACTCATTTTCTCTTCTCTGCATTGTAGGAATAAGGAGACAAAGATGCCAGTGACAAGACGTCTATCTGGAGACAGTGACTCCTCAACAGCCTCCTCAAAGGGAGGAGGAGGAGGAGGAGGAGGGGGACGGTACTCTCTCGGTGGTGCCTCACGGCGCTCCAATGATGAGGTAGTTCTGCTCGTCAATCGCAAGGAGGGAAAGCATGTGATTGAGCGGCCTGGTGCTGGAAATCAGACCCCATCCCTGCGTCCCTCACTGCCCCGTGCTCGCAGCCAGTCTCGGGAGCGTGCTGCACTCGCTCCAGTGCTCAAACCGAACCCACCACAAGGATCTGCTGATGGATCGCGGCCATCCCGCACAGAGAGGGGCCGCTCCCTTGGTAATGATGGGCCAAGGAGGCTCCACGCTCCACGTTCCCACAGCCAGAGTAAGTTATCCAGCCGTACTTTGTCTAGTGATGCCAGCCTAGGACCCACGTCCTGCTACAGGGACCCTCAGCCCCCACCCCAAGACAGACGAGAGGAGCTTCGAGCCAAACAGTTGCCCCCATCATCTCCCAGAATAAGTGGCGGCTTTTCCAAGAGGCAGTCATCCTCTTGCTCCAACTCGCCTATTAAAGGGGTTCAGAACAACAGCAGCAGCCCAAGCAAGAAGATCATAACTACTCCCAGACCCCCTGCCCCTCGCTCACCCTCCATGGGAAAAGGCAGACTTTTACCACCTGTCACCTCAGGAGGTCGACGTTCTCCCCACTCTTCTCCCCGCAACTCTCACCATCATGCTGCCCGCTCCCCACGAACGTCACAGGGCCCTCGCTCTGCTGGGCGAGGCCACCATAGGAACTGGTCTGGCCTGGAGCGTCAGGAGCCCGAGGAGGACGGACTAAGCCTCGGCTTCCAGATGCTGCCTACTTTAGACCCCCAGAGGGAACAGGACCTGTATCGCAGCTTTGAGGCCGAGTTTCTGGCCAATACCCAGCAGACAAGAGCAGGGTCTTGTAAAGCCCCTCTGCAGGGAGCTGGGACACATTCAGTGCCAGCACCCATTGATCCTAATGTCACTGACTCTGCCTACTCCTCTTCTAGCTCCTCCAACTCCTCCCTGAATGTGGGGGCAAAAATAGGAACTCTGCCTGACCTCAGGGAATCCAAGAGAACTAATCCCCGTCACTTCCCTCTGGACGACCCCTTAAATTTGCTCTATGGACATAATTTTGGAGGACCACACAACTTTGGTCAAGGAGAACCTGAGCACTGGGGGGAGCGTGGAGGGGGTCTCAAGAAGCTCCCAGCCATCTCTAGCTCCATTGAAGAGAGAGAACCTCCATCTTCCCTGCCTGGTCTTTTAGACACTGACAGTCTGATGAATCAGGTCCCATCACAACCTGCGTTTCACCATAGGAATATGAATGGAGACCATGGAGGGTGTCCTCCCACAGCGGGGCTGACAGGTCAGCAGGGCCAGCTCAGCTGGGGCACAGGGCCTGAAGGAGATGTTCCTCTGGAGAATCACCAGCCAAACTTACCTTATGACCTAGAAAATGGAGATGGCAGTGATGACCTCCCCCCTCCAGAGGCCTGTCCGTCCCCCATTCCCCTACCTCCCTCTGAGGACTGCTCCTTCCAGGATTCCTCAAGTGAAAACTCTTCCATGTGCTTCAGCCTGAGTGAATCCCGCTCTGAATCCCCCCCTCCATCTTCACCCCTGGCCAATGGAGACACAGATGGAGAAGGGCACCAGACTAAGAAAGGGCAAAAAAAGACAGACAGGGTAGCTCCTATCTCTAAGCACAAACTGAGAGGCAGGGTGAGGCCTCGCACTGACAACAGGCCAGAAAACAGCCCCTCACGTATCCCCACACCGGTCAGCTATAGAGATCTGCAGGCTCACGACACGTTTTCCCCAAGCCACACCCCCCCACTGTCCCCTCAGAGTTCGCGCTCTACTGGTCGTCCAGCCACATGCAAGGGCCTGCACCAGGCTTTCGCAGATATGATCCATCCTCAACCACGCTCTCCAGCCATGGGCAACAAAGACTGCTCGTACCCTGGACAGTCAGGGAGCCTGGACACTGAAGCTTGGATGTAGCACAAAATCACAAAGAGGGTTGCTGTCATGAACTTTGACTACTGTGTAAAAAAGACTTAAGATTGGGCTATAGACTGTTTTCATTGCATGTCTAACACTCCTTTTTCACTAAGTTTCTCCCCTGAACTAATGCAGGGGCTTCACATTGCTTTTATGTTGCACTCAAGCCAAATTATTTATTACCAAAGGAATGGTTTTTAATGTTACTTTTACTGTAATTTTAATGTGTGCATGGGGATGCTTTTGCCAATCGTCAGGTGTTCTTCCTTTTTTTTTTTTTTTTTGCAAAGACACTTGTGACATTCTCACAGTTGATACAGAGAGATAGAGAGAGAGCATATGTGCTGCCATGTGCCCTGCCAAGGGGCATGGTGAAGTGCCAGGGATTTAAAGCTGCAACTCCATAAAACAGTGTAAACACTAAACCGTTAGTCAGGTGGATTGGCTCCCTCTTGTGGTTAGCCACAGCATCTCTGCTTGCCTTGATAGTCAAAGTACTGGTATGATGACTGTGACATTTCTTCACTATAGTGGTCTTCATATATGACTCAATATACTCACATTTATAATAGACAAATAGGTAACATAGACAAAGGTACCACCATCATTCCTCTGATTTGATGAACACTTCAGGCACTACCAATCTCTGTACAGTTGTCTGCTGTTATTAATGTCACCGTTTCACAACAGTTGATGTAGCCAACGTAGATATTTGTTTTTAAATGCTTTATGTGTTACAGGTTATTAAGGTTTTGTTTAATGCAGTAAAATATCTTAACTTTATTTCTACTTTTAAAGTGGATTAAGTGTAAAAAAGAAAAAAAAAAGAAAGAAAGAAAGAAAGAAAGAAAGAAAGAAAGAAAGAAAGAAAGAAAGAAAGAAAGAAAGAAAGAAAAGAAAAAATAAAGAGGAGCAGTGAAGGTTCTGTTACTTTTTGTATTTGTCACGGAAGCAGAAATGTTGGGAGCTCCTCCTCTGACCAAACTTTACCCTGGAATACAAAGATACACACAAACAAAACTCAAAGGCTTAGGAGACTGAATGTGTAAATACAAGTCCATGTGCTCACTAATAGATGTGGGTAATTTGTATATATGAAAGGCATTGAATATACAGATTAATGTACATATTCACTGTAATGAGTTCTGTGCTGCCTTAGCTATGCAATATTGGTGGTGGAAATGCCTTGACGATTCCCTTTGCCTTAAGATGTATTCGCAGGTTAGTTTTTGAATGTTTTTTTGCTCAACATCACTAAGATCTGTTTGGAAACACTACATTGCCATCATTAACTGTTTGTGACAATAGAAATTGGAGAGTTTGAGTGTGAATGTGGAAATAAGTGAGGAATATTGCCAATTTTAATTATAAATAATACTTGATGTAGGTGTACAATTCATGATAGACCTCTATAATTTATTGCCTCTGAATCCTGTTAGTTGTTTTGAACACAAGAAGCCAGATAACCTACTTTGCAGATGGAGCTCAAAGACACTGTACAATCTGTGGTGACACCTAGTGGCTGAAAAAAATACATGTTTTGTTCACAGTGAAAAGAGGTGCTGTTTAATGGGTGGGAAACTACATGTTAATAGTGCTGATTAGAGCCAATATCAATGGTGTGATAAGGTGAAGTTACATGGATGAAGAATGGCTCAGGCTTGAGTGTCTGAATGTGTGCAACAGTGCATGAATAATAGATCCTGTAACTGGATATTCACATTCTTTTGTGAAGCTCTTGCACAGTTGTCAAGAGTATAGGAGGTCCAACCCCAGCTACAATAAGACTTTGTAAAATATCATTGAAAGTGGAAAAGTTTGATTTGATGTCAGATAAGACAAGTTGGTGGCCATTTGTTTTTGATGTGTTTACAATGGTTTTGTTTTATCTCTCCCAGAGAGATTGTGGAGACAATGTCAGTTAAAGATGTAACACTTTCTAAGATGCCCATGTTTCATACATTATATACATACTTATGATATGATTCACTATATACATACAATTATCATATCATAATGCATTATAAAACATTTTATAATGTATTACAACTATAGAAACAAAGACACCAATATACTTGCTAAATCATGGTCTGTAAGTGGCCAATTATTGTAAAAAGTACCGTATTATAAATATTTGGAGTAATTATGAATGTAATTAACAGTTTCATGAGCCAAATATAACTGGTTATAAGTCTGTTTATAATATATTATATACATGGGCATCATAGAAAGTGTTACCAAAATAAAGAAGCAACAATGATGGATAACATCTTTTTGCAGTTGCTGACCTAAAATAGAAGAGTGCATATATTAGTGTACATACAGTATGAGAATATGTACAGAGTCAGAATGATGAGGGGAGGGATGTAGGTCTAATTTATTTATTTATGAAATTAAGTCTCATTGGGCTCAAGTTCTTTCTGTGTCCCCAGTACTGCTAAATGAGCTGTGTTTAGGAGCATCATTCTAGCCAGGGTCCCAGCAATAATCAGGCATTTTAAGATTTGAGATTTTCTTCTTTTTTTTTTTTTTTTTTTAATTCTCAACAATGTGCTATACAGACAAACAATCTGTTAGAAATGTTGCTAGTTTAAAAACTGGAGTGACACAGAAAAAACTATACACATTTGGGCTGTTTTCCAATATTCAGAGAATCCAGAAATTTGATTTAATGCTGATTCCTCATTGCTACATATAATTTTAGTATGTATCAGTATTTAAAATTTTAATCAGTTTCACTTACATGAACAGATTTCACATGTTTTCCGTTTGTTTTAAATTTAAATTTGTTTTGGCTTATTTGAAAACATTTGCATTTTGATTAACTGGTGTTTAAAATGTACCAGTTATGTGAACTGTGACTTCATACAAACATTTGGTTACCAATCACTAGAAAAAGTGATTGTCCTTACATAATCTGCTCATGGTCCTGCACAACTTTGCAAATTTCATCAATCTCTCTCTCCTCTCTATCCCTAATCAGTGAAAATCTGAATGTTGATTTGACAAATTCTTGTTTGCTAATGATACTTTCACTAAAACTTCAGTTAAATGTACAGATTGCTTGACATTGTGGAATTTGTATGTATGAAATAGCAATACTGCAACATTTCACAGTTTTTTTGAGGTTGGAAATGCTGTCAAGTTGTTCTTGTAATAAATATTTTCCTCTGAAGGTTATAATTTATATCTGATCAATTATTCTGTTGAGCTTTGGTAGAGCTTTGGTCGCAGCAGTGTGCACAAGATTGTGTTTGAAATTTTTGTTCTTTATTTTGATTTCATTGGTGTTAATTCAACTTTATGGACATTTCAGTGGCAGTATGTGGTCCAGTAACAATGTACTTTGAGGTGTTTTCGGTCTGTAATCTGATTTAAAATAATGGCTTAAAATATAAAAAGCTAATTTTAACACAGTGATTGATAAACATAGACATAAGACCCATAAGAAATGTCTTTTTATCCTGCATTGGCTTGGTACATTGGTATATCAGTCTAGTAGTATAGTATAGTATAGTATAGTATAGTATAGTATAGTATAGTATAGTATAGTATAGTAAATATAATATACTAATGGAACCTAATGTTTTGTTATTTTAGAATCTCTTTTTAAAATTAAATTATCTTAGAAGATACATTTAAT
>JAOWBC010001486.1:14035312-14060367 GCA_028566105.1 Hypoplectrus providencianus
ATATATAAATAAATAAAACAAAATGATGTATTTTTTTGGGAGAAGAACCTTTTTTTGGTGTTCAGAACATTCATTGTTGTTAGCTGGGGGGAAATATCTTTTCTTACGCTTGTTGCTGCATAAGAAAAAGAAATAAGTAAGTATTTAAATAAATAAAAGATCAATGTAGAAGTGTACAGTGAAGTAGAAAGTGCAATATTCACCTCTGAGATGTAGTCGAATAGAAATATAAAAACACAGAAAATGAAAAGGTGTGGGTTCATTTTATTGTTAACTGTCTATTTTTTTGTCACATCTTTGATGTTTTCATTTCTTGCACCAAATTATGGTGAGCAGTATGATTTTCATCCCCGGTGCACTCTTTGGACTGAATGGTGATTGTGTCTCTTCATCCACAGAACGACAGGTGTTCCTCGCCACATGGAAAGACATTCCTAATGACAATGAGTCCCAGTTCCAGATCAAAGACTGTCATCTCAACTCAGGTGAGCAGGATGGAAAGGGAACAGAGAGCGAACTGCCCGGAGACACGACACGGCACAGCCATGTCCTGCTGCTGCTTTATATTTGGAAATAGCCAGAAAGAGTAGTGGCCATCTCGAATTCAGATTCGTGCTAATGAAGCAAATTGCATTTGATGAGAACTCATCAGCTGCAGTCCCCTATTTACGTGTGATAATTTAGTTTCACACAGGCGTTAGAGCAGCTGAACTGGAGAAGAATTCCTAATGACAGCTTAATGGAGATTTCCCCCCACAGATTAAATTTCTCCTTCATGAACAAAGAGAGAGGGTTTCACATCCTACTGGGAAGCAGCAGCAAGACAGAGGCTGAGGAGAAAAGTTAATTCCAAATTAGTGACTGTATCTTTGCTGCACAGATATCCTGGTGTGAAAAGAAATCCTGCACCGTCTGCTACATTTAATGATTGTTTGATGGCAGAAGCTGAATACTTAAAATGAGCAATAGTTTTTTCATATGGTCTAATTTTCGTTGATATTCCCTCAACAGATGCAGCCTCCAACAAACTGCAGGGTAGCAACATCTTCACCATCGCCAAGCGTACAGTGGAGGGTCAGGACATGCTGTATCAGTCCATGAAGCTTACCAATGGCATCTGGGTGCTGGCTGAGCTGAGGGTGCAGGCAGGAAACCCAAACTACACGGTGAGTACTGTGCACATATTAGTAGCTCAATTCATGATTTATGTGGTTGCTGCGAGTTTGACGGTATGGTGTAGGAAATAAAAAAGAAATAAGTCATGTTCACAGGAGATTCTAATACCGGCCAAAAAAAAATCCCATCAAACAAACTACCTTTAATCCTCTGTGCACAGACTGATGCTATCTCTGCGATTGCATTTACCCAAACTGTCATATCTGCTTTAGCTTTTGCTATTTTTGGAGGCTGTAATCACAACCACCATAATACCTGAAAACACTCATTTTGATTTTCTCAGTATTGGAGATCTGTCCTTTAATAAATCAAAGGGATTACTGAACCAAATCTTCACCCCACAACTTCAATAATTGTGATTCAGAATGCAGTGTTTCCCACAGGACTGGACTCTATTCGCGTTCCGGTGGACCAGGATGGTTTTACTTGTCTGTTTGTGTTTGTGAACAAGAATGACAGAGAAAGAGCACTATGCGGAGATATCCGTTTCGCTGCAATTCGTGTGTCTGGTGTGTCTCCGGCCAATTTGTGGCGCTTGGTCTTGATTCTGTGGTGCTGCGCCACATATTGGTCTATGTATTGGAAACACTGAGAATGGCCCCACGAATGTAGAATCATACATACAGTGCGGGGAATGTCCCACTTCCTTTCTGCACGTCAGCCCAAATTACAGCCCGACTTGTTAAATTAAGTTGCCGTGATGCGGTTAACATAATGCTGTCATCACTGGGCGTCATGGTTAGAGCCAAATGACATAGAAGAGACATGACTGAGATTGATGCGAAGCAATGAGTGGTGAGCACGCCGAGGCCGGTTGATTGTTCAGTGATTGGAGTGCCGCGCTGGTATTGATGACTCAACTGTGTGTGTGTGTGTTTTCTGTTGTGTTGTTGCATGTCTCTGCTTTGTCAGCGTGTCACGGTCTCTGCTCCTGATGGATTGTGTTTGGCTTAGAAATTCTGCATGACTAGTTCAGAATGATGACCTTGGTGCAACTCTCCTCCTTGCTCATCACTCAGTCTGTTTTCAGTTCATGTTTTTATTTATAAGGTGCCACCTACTGTCTTTTCATTTTCTCCAGTCGGGACTAGTCAATTTGTCAATCACAGCTCTCACTCATGAAATCTTAAGATGTTTATATAGGTTCACAATTTCTTAGTTTATTACTTCATCAGGTACATCATTAATGTGGCTTTAGGAGTATTTTCTTGAGCTAAAATATGAATTGATATAAATTGGCTGAAGGTGAACCCTCATTTTTACTTAATGATTATTTGGAAAGCCTTTATTTTCTGTGCTGGAGGTAGAGTCAATTTTTCATCTTCTCCCTTGATTTGTTGCTTTTATATTTCCCCTGTGTGTCATCCAAATTTGTGGCGTAACCTCATTAATTCAAGAGGTTTTTGTCTCGTTCACCTTGAACTGTTCATGTCCCGTACCTCTTCTGTCTCTTTTATTTTATGTTCATTTTTAAGTTCAAGTAGTCCCTCAGCGGCAAAGGAAAGGCTCCTCTACTTTTTGAAGCCAGATCATAAATTGTTTAGTGAAGAGAAGACTAGACTTTCCGTGCTGCATGTACAGTGTACATTCTGACTCTCGTCTCCCCGCGCTGTCTCTCTCTCTGTCTCTGTCTCTGGCTGCTGCATGTCCCCTGCGCTCTCTTGGCACGGCACATTAAAGCCAAGCTGCTAAAGCCTTTTGTCGGCAGCTATTTTTAGAACTCAAGAAGTAAAGCCCTGCAACTGCGTTTTCTTTTTTTGTGGGTTTTATTGTGCTTCTGAGACAAGACATAAAAACAGTTATGATTCATTGCCATGGTGAAGAAGTATGGTAGCATGTTTGCTTTTTTGCTGCCCCTTCTACATGCTGTTTTAAGGTTTTTCTGATATGCCCATGGAAGATCTTAAGAAAAACTAGAAGTGCTTTGAAAAAATACTGAGGTCTCTTTAAATTTGCAATATTGACCACTTGGGAGTAATGGAAACAAGCTGTGAATAAAACACTGGCTGAAAAAAAACGCCCATTAAGTTATTATGGCAAACCTGTTAGCAGTTTGTTATTGCACATCGAGCAGTTACACAGCAACATTATATTTAGTTTGGAGTCGTCTCTCTGGTCACCTGATGAATTCAAGTCCTGGATGTCCATGGCGTGGTTCAGCTCGATTTGAATACATTTTGGTATTTTATTTCAGTATCTGTTCATTCCGAGCACGATTGCTTAACTAGGAGCTGAACTTGCTATAAAGCTCCGTAAAGCCGAACTGAGCTTCAGATTCGGGTGAAAACTTTGTCGGTTCGACACCACTCCTGACTTCTTTTAAAAGTAATTTGATATCTCATTACAAAAATACAGATGATAGCAGCTTTCAGTTTCAATATCTGAATGAGTCAGTCTCTCTCAAATTCCCTTTGACTGACTTCCATCTGAGCTCATGTATACTTTATAGTTTTCATAGTGGAGAATTGGGACACTCTTATCTTTTTGACATAAAGCATGGTGTCCTCATCTGCCATCTCCTGTCCCCATGGCAACTATGTGACCAGTGATGCTGGCTGTTTTTTCTCGCCACCTCTTGAGCTGGTAATTCTAAGGGTAAAAGCTGAGCTCCAGCACAGAAATGGACACCAAAGTGCTGCGAAAACACAGATATATCTGCTGTCCCTTGACACAAGCAGAGAGTTGCTGTTATTGAGTTAAAACCGGGAAATGACAGAATATACTGTGAGATTATATCAATTTGTCTTACCATCAGTGATTCTGTGATATCATTATACAGTGGTATCAGTCCCTTTAATATCTGACAATTAGACCTTTTCTGGATAGTGTTAAAAATCAATGAGAAGGGACACTTTGTGCTGCTATTGGGTTTTTAAATGATTATTGCAACAAAAACTTTTATTTGACGGGTATTAAATCAACTGGATTAAGGGAAAAAAAAGACACTAATTTCCCAGTTGATGTAACTAAAAATGTACTTTATCACACCAATACGACTTAACATACTCTGTCACAGGGAATTTTGTAAATTTGAAATTTACAAAAAAGGCCAGTGTCATTTAGCCTTCAATAATAAATAAGAACAAGTATTACCAATGCCAAGATTATATAGTAAATATTAAATTAGCAATGAAATGAAACTCACTACCCTTGACGTCCATGCTGAGTCCACCAGGTCCAGAGGAAATCCTTACCTGGTACCTGCAGCACTTTGGAAAACAACTACCATCATGTTTTCAGAATTTAGTCATCATTAGACTTAATTCTGATCTGATAAACGGTTGCAGTGAACAAGTGTGTGTGGTTAAGTGATTCAAATATATTCTAAACTTTGATCATGAGTTGAATGGTCATCTTTCCTTCATTTGCCCTTTAACAGTGCTGCATTGCTGCATCATAGAACTGCAGGGGCTCCAGGTCCTCTTATAAGCACTTTTTTTTTTTTAACAAAGACTCCTGCAGCGTTTCCGCCTGATTTATTGTCTGCATGATCAGCATAGTGAATCTATGTGATACTTGAAGATTTAAGAAATTCAGTTAGAAAGGATACCAACGTAGTTTGTATCAGAGCATTTAAAATACATGCAATCCACTTGATACATGAAATGTATACTTATGTGATGATAAAACAAAACAAAATAAAATTACGATTTACAGTGTACGCACATATTCAGGTGATTACACCGTTCTTCATCATTTCTGTGGCTCACTGTTTCTTCTAATATTTTCTTCAATATAATACTAATAATATTTTCGCAGCAGGCCTGAGCTGAGCACATGAATGCTGCAGTTTCCAGCTCTCCTAATAACGGGTTCTACACAGAGGCTAGCGCATCCGCATTTCCTCACATCTTGCCCCATGCTGACAGCAGAGCGGCTGCCTAAATGTTGCCAGCAGCAGCAGCATGCATTAGTAAAGAGCCCAGAGTGTGCAGAGGAAACACTTAAGGAGCTGTGCTGTATTACTGCCTTTATTCCACTGCAGCTCTGTGGTTTCCAACACAACACACACAATCACCCCTGGCGGATGTTGGTATCCACTGAGCCGTGGAGAGGCTGGAGTGAAATTCTCTCCAGTTACTCTCCAGATCTCCAGTTAATAACTGTTTAAGTTTAATTCTATATTCATGATATGCAAAACAGGAACAGTGAAGCCTTCTTTGATAATAAAAAAAAAAATCTAAACTCTCTTAGGCTCCCTCCAACAATGCTAATTATATATGTATTTGAAATAAAAAAGATAATTTAATCCAAAAAGAACGAGCGTCTACACATTAAATTGTCCAAATTAAAATATCAATATAATATACTTTAATAAACTAAGTAATAAACAACTAAATGAAACAGTAATTGCAGTGACAACAGGATCTGTATATGCATGAGGCTGCTGGTTTAATATAATGTTAGTGTTCAAAGAAGAAGCAATACAAAACAATGCATACAATACAGGATTAAATCGAATGTAATACCATTAATTGAATTTTATTATATTTTCTGATTTTGACCTCCAAACACTATAAAAACAAAAGAGTCGACTTAAAAAGATTATTGTGTCGCTCACTGTTCTCAGCAGTGTTCTTTCCCTCTTGTGTCTAGCCATTTCTTTCACATATTTTACTCATTTCCACTGAGTTATTGACTTGAATATGTTGAACATAGTTTACCAAAGTGTTAAATTAAATAGTGTTGGGTGTTTTTGTGGCAGTGCACTACAACATACTTAGTCTAATTTATTTTGGCCAAATGTATAAATAAAAAAAAAAACAAGTTTAGTATTTGTAGTCAGTTGTTGAAGTGCACTGATGTTACTATATAATAATACTTAACTTATTTATTTATTAATTAATAGATAAACTTTATATACTTGTTATATTTTTGAATGTATATGTATCTAAAGGTTTTTTTAGAGTTCAAAATGAAAGATGTTTCCAAGGTCATTGAGAAATTATATATTTAATAATAATTTTAATATTGACCAAAATTGCCCCGAATATCCTGGTGGTATTGAGGCAATGATTATAGCTCGAGTCCAGCTGGGCACCTGTGTAGTTTATTTCTCCTCTCTCCCTCTCTACCATCTCTGCACTGTCCTCTGTCTGATTAAGGGCTTACTGCGCCCAGAAATACTTTTTACAAAATCAAGGAAATAAATAAATCCAAGATGAATCACTCAAACTGAAAAACAGATTTTTAGAACTCTGTCGTGTTCTTGGATTTGGTTATTTCTCTTTCTGTATATGTATTTGCCACTGAAAACCAGTCATGGAGATTCTACAGCAACCTACAATCTGACCCCCCCAAACTATTTTCCAGTGGAACAAATGTGATTGTAAGAGATGACAGTGATGACAGCTGGAAGAACAACACTGAGTTAGAGGCTGAGCTGCTGCCTGTGGAAAAGTGTGTGCATGAATGCGTGTTTATGTCAAATGCTGGTTGTTGCCTCGAGTTTTCCCTCATCACACAGACATGCAGGTTTTTAAGGCCACCGTGTGTCGCCGGAGAAAGCACAGCTGGATTCGATTGTGCAGCAGTTAATTAGTGAAACATTTGGAATATTCCCAATCGCTGTCTTTTGTGGTTATTAACAAGTGCAGCGTCATGACAGAATCCCTCCTGATACAATTATTCCAAAGCTGCAACTGTCTTGTGTTTCTGGATCTGAGGAAATAAAATCACATCCTCAGGATGATGGCTGATGGGGGAAAACTCGCTTTAAGAGACTGTGTGAAATCCTAAACCTGCTCCCAGCTGAGTCGAACATCAAAGAGTGGAGAGGCTGCGTCTGTTCTCTCCAGCCTGTTTGTGTTTCTATAGTTCTGTCTGTATGTCTGTCTGAGTCTGATGAAGGCAGTTTCAATCAAAAGTTGCTGTTTTTTTCTTATCTAGAAAAACTAATTCTGAATTTCTCTCCTGGTGAAAAATGAGGAAGAGACTTTCACATATTGTTCTCATTTATACCCATATTCTCATTTAGAAATTTTAACAATGTTTCTGTCTGGAGTTTGCCTGAAGAAAGCTTTGTTGGATAAATATCCCATCTCTGGTTTGTCAATTCATAAAATAACGATGTTTTGACGGAATAGCTCAATATCATTATTGTAGCAATGCTATTCCTTCATTATCGTTTCTTTTTTATTAATGATAACTTGTAATTTGGATATCGACACCCTCTTAAAATAATGACCTATTGTCATTGTTTTCAGTTGTCAGGAAACACAAAAAACTTAACCAAACATTGAATATGTGATATTTAAAGTCATGTTTTTTGTTTTTTTCAAAACACGACTTTGGCCATTATTTAAGAAAGAATGGGTAACTCCATCACACTGACAACATCTATGGCAAATCAAAGATGTAAGATCTAGTCAAGTGTCAGGATTTAATTAAATTGTCTAGCCCAGGTTCCATAGCTACAGTTTTTTGGGGGCTCAATAACAGCCCTGTTTTATCATTTCATCTTTTTATCATCTTATCATTTGTTTTGAAGCCATTTTTATTGCTGAGTTGCTACATCAGTTTGCAGATTTCTTTTTCAAGTAATAAATTGTTTGCTCCCAAAAATTCTTAAAAATGCCCGTTCCAGTTTCATTCCAATGTGATCCTTAAAAATGCCTTGTTTTGTCAGTCTGGGGCGTAAAGATATTCAGTGCAACATTTGATATCTGCGAACGTTTGACACCTGCGTCTTTAAACCCTTGCATTTCGACAGTGAAGTCATATTCACTCCTGCTCGTCTCTTCTCTCCCTCAGATCTCTCTGAAGTGCAGAGCTCCAGAGGTTTCCCAGTGTGTTTTCCAGAACTACGAGTCGGTGCTGAAGAACTGAAAGCCACCATGACATCAACCCGGCCGCTGCCCTCACAGACTCCTGTCACCTTCTCCTGCCCTCCCTCACCTGACCGCCGACCATACGACAACCTCACGCAGTGCAGGAGCCACTTCCAGCTGTGTCGGCACTCTGTCTGTCAGTCCAGCTGCTAAATTAGGATGTTTAATGATTTTGACTTACCACTGGTTGTTTTTCTTTCCCAAAACTGCAGAAAATCTTGGTTCACTGCCTTTGCTCGCCTCATCCGGTCGCCCTTTCTGTATATTTGTTAAACAGAAGTTTCAGTTTTGGGACATTATCTCACGGCACATTGAGCTGGTCCTCCTCTCTGCGCTGACCTGTACTCTTTTAGCGACGGACGTCTGTATTCCCGTGACTTTTACTGCATGAGGCTCTCTAATCATTATCTAGCCCCACTTCTCTGCAAATTGGAGTCTATTTTTAGCGTCCTCAATCAGCAAGGGAATCATCACTGTCTGCATATTTATTTAGGACACTTTCAATTAAAATGCAGCAGAAAAAAGGCTTTAACTCTTGTTACTCCTGCCCCTGCGTGAAGTGGCTGTCTGGGCCTTAGAAGAGACAGTAGATACTTTCAAACTACATTATTGTCGTCTTTTGTCATCTTGTAGAGTTTTCTTTAGTGTCTGTGTTGAGCAGTTGGATTGAATCCTGAGTGTGTGCTGTGTGTGCATGGAAGCTGTTTGTTGCCGTGCGTTTCTTTTTAGTTTTCCATCAATATTGGGACATTTTATAGACCAGCAGCAGTCGTCCACTGCCTGCTCTCTTACTTAGTCATTCCATGGTTTGATTTGTGTTTGTAGTCTTGTTAGTGTTCTTGTGGCAAACTGGGAGAGAGCCCCAGGTGTTGAGGGTTTTGTATTTGCTGCTTCCACCCCCCCCTCTGCGTCAGCGACAGCCTCTGGGGCTCTCTCTGCCACTTGGCTCTCTCTGTATCCTCATCGCAGCCTCTCGAGCGCCGTGGCCACCTGAGATGAAGGCTCAGGTGAGATAAAACTAAACATATGATGCCACGGCGTGTAACACTTCTGAGTAATTGTACATGTAGGTAGCACGCCGTCTGCAGTGTCCCCGTTTTACCCGCAGACTCGACCGGATTAATTGGATTCCCTTTTTCCGAGTCATTACACTGAAGCCCTTTTTATCGGCTCTACAGGATGTATGCGCCCACGCTAACACCTTGTACAGATTACAACAGAGATGGCTGTGAGTTCTGAGCGTGTCTTTGTGTGGGTGACGGCTGATTCGTATGAAATGCTGTAAAAAAAAAATTAAAAAAATATTGAATGTTTAATCAGATGTTTTTGATTGACATGATTTTGTTCATTGTGTGTACATCAAAAAGAACTATTAAAAGTCTTGATAAATTCACATTATCAGTCTTTTGTTTGTGTTTGACAGAGTGAAATGCAGCGCAAGGACACATTGTGGCGGGCTGCCCTGTGTCACAGGATGCACAGCGTTGTCTCAGCTTTATTTGCTTGGTAAAGTCCACGTTCCCAAAGTCCCTGGAAGCCAGCATGCATTGTTTTCACCCCGCGTACTTTGTAATCATGGATGACCTTTGAGGTGTTCACGTCTCCTCTCTTGGGCCGCCCAGCTTCTGCTCCAGCAATGCAGACTCGGCACCACTCACAGCTGTGCATACAAAGTCTCTGACTGTTGTTCAACCTTGAGCCGTGAGTGAGGTTTATCCACGGCAGAGTCTTGAAGGCGGGGCAGCTCCTCTGAAGCGGTGACAGGGGTTCTTTAAAGTCCAAGCTGCTCTGGAAAGCTTAACAAGGATTTCAGCTGCGTCACCTTAACGTGAACACAGATGCTGTTCGCCTCAGATCTGTTCCTCTGTGATGGATAAAGGTCAGCTGCGCTCAAAGACACACATTCACCGACTGAGACGAGTCAGTGGTCCGAAGCTGTGACAAAAGTCTCTTCTGCTAATGGATAGTCTATAATATTGATCCCTTGTGATGAATGCATTCCATCAGGGGGCGCCACTGCACTTGATTGTAAATGTACTGTTAAAAGCTCATCGGCCGTACAAACGAACAGTCATCGACTCAAAATGCTGAAAGTCGATATCAACAAGGTCATCTTTGTATCCTATTATATTACATTTGCAGTTTATTTCCCACTCGGGAGGGCTTAATATGCATATCTTATATTTATTATATTGAGCCTTCATACTAGGAGTGTCAAGTGTTTCGTTTATTCAATAGATTGTAACCAGTGGTGAAAATATGCAGATGTTTTACTGATGTCAAAGTTGCTAAACTTTAATCAGGAATTACTCCACTACAACTTGGAGTCTTGCATTCAAGAGAGCAATAAAGTAAAAACGTAACTAGTAACTATGTCTGTCAGATAAATTCAGTGACAAACAGTGACAGGACATTACATGCAGTTCTTGATATAAAAGAAAATACTGATAATACATTAAATAACACTAGAAAACTAAAAGAAAAACTATGCTTCAAACTACCTGTTTTGATGTGCTATAAACCCTTTATTTAATTTCATTATAGTGCATAAAATGCAACATGTACTGTCAATGTGTCCCTTATAAGAGTAACCAAAAGTTATTTTTTTCCTATATATATTTTTTTAATTTCTCAAGTTTAAGCATATGATCTGCACAAATAATGCATGAAGGACCCTTAATCCATCACATGCAGATAACAGTATCTGGGAGAAAATACCTAAGAACTACCTTCATGCTAAGAAAGCACCTTTTCCTGCTTTGACACACTTGTGATGTGGCTTGTCGTGCTGCTCCAATACAAACAGACCTGCATGAAACTGCATTTTGTATCCTTCTCCTTTATGGCCTTTGAGTCTTAAATAAGGCACGTTTCACAGAGGGGTTTTAAAATGAACTAATGGCTGAATGAATAGTTAATGAGTCACTTACTAATGCTTTACAGATTGATTTTAAGCTATTAATCAGAGCAAGTTTCAGGCTGCTCCGTTGTGGAACATTTCTCCGGCTGGTGTTAATCCTCTTGCAGCAGCAGGACACTTCCTGTGTTTCAAATAGTTCTTTCGATCATCAGAGAGGGAGCGGTCAGCGGACAGCTGGATCCCCTACCTGAAACAGAGCTGCAGGGATCTGCAAGAGCTGCTTATCAATAATGCATGAAATATTTACTATGACAGGAGTGACGCACTGTAGCAAGATCAAAAGCAAAAACGTTGTTAATGGATTAGCACCATTTGTAATGAATTAATTCATTAATTTTAAAAAATAATAATCTCTGCCCTTTTTCGTCAGCTGTCCATTCTGGCCTCATTAATCCATTTACTGTGGCTTCAGAAACCACACTGTCCAGTTGAATACTATCTGCCCTTATGTCTGCATTTGATAACATGAGTAAACATGCATGTATTAAAAAATATCTGCAATGTAAACTTAATAATTTACTTTCTGCATTTGCATTTCAGGCCCTCACAATGTGCCCAGCCCTCCTGTGTGTACAAGTCATACAAATATGGTGTCGTTGGTCAGACACTTTTATTAATAGATATTAGGTTGGTACACAGTTCAGTCTTAATCTCCCCAATCTTTAAAGATTGTATGAAAGAAGAATTCCCTCCCTGGTGAAAAGCTCACGTTTTTCACAGTCATCCAGCAATAAAAAAAAATCCACATAAACTGTCATAATTTAACTAAAAAGTAAAACAATTTAAACTCCCTTTATTTCACCCGCTGTTACAACAAACACAGTCTGTCCTCCTTAATAGCAATGGGTATAAAAGTACTAGCACTATATTTCCACACACTGACCTCTGAAGGCCCTCATGGAGCCTCAGTTTATCTAGTGCTTTCATGGTGCAGCTGCAACGTGCTGAATCTGTTGGCTCCGTGGTCCCTGACGGTCAAGGGGCCCCTGCTGGGCAGTTGCCCTATTTGTCTGCTTGGTAATCCATGTTTAATAAACACCAACCTGAACTCCCACACACTGCAAACCCATTTCACACACGGTGTCTTATTAGAAAGTGTCGCATTGGAAACCCATCGAGGTTACAAGCTCATTCTGAGAGGCCATAAACTGTCTCATGTTTATTCCTCAGACTTGTCACTGAGTGGATTTGTGTCCCTGATGTGCTGCTGCCATCCGCAGTGATTGATGGCACACATCCTGCCGTTGCCCTGCCCGAAGACCCTCTCCAATAATAAGCCGCGTCCCTCAGAGATATGATGTTGAGTCCTCCCTGACCCTCACTGAGATGATGTATAGTGCATGGCCTCTTCCTTTGCCATTTATGTGCAGCGTATGAGAGCTCGGAGCCTTCACACGCCTTGCGCACGACATAATCCTATTGGATGAGCGGGGCAAGTGATGAGAGAGAAAGAGAGAGAGAGAGAGAGCAGTCTTCACCATGTCTCTCTTCGCTCATGTCTCTCCAGCAGCAGACACACACAGTGCTCGTTAATAGGCTCCAGATGCCTTTACAGAAAACGCACGTCTGCAGCCCGTGTGGATTGCCTCCCTTCTTCTGGACCGCGCAGGTGTGAATCTATCTTCCTGTCATCGACAAAAACAGAAGATTATGGGGCTGTGTGCAATTTCGGAACACGTGGGAAGCGTATTTGCGAGGCTGGCGGCTGTGCGCTCGTCCTCCGTGTGATGGAGGAGCGCGGCGGTGGTGCATCGGTGGAAATGAGCGCGAGGTGCAGAGGAGATAATCAATGAAGACACCGAGGGCTCCTGTGCGTTTGGGCAAGGTCAGAGTCTAGCCGGGGCGAGATTATGTCCATGCGGGGACAACAAGGACGGACTTTTACGCTTCCTCTCGGGGGAAGAGGTCGCCTGGGGATGTCCCCTGAAAACCAAGAGTTTTTCTCTGTGCGTTGGATTGCAGAGGCAGCGAGAATCCCTCCATCTGCATGATCATGGTTGAGCTTTATTTTTGACAACCTTCAAGCTGCATGGCTTCTTTCTTTCCTGCCTCAGCCCGGAGATAAAGTTTCTTGGGTCTGCTCGACGGGTGGCTGATTTATTCCGCCACTGATTCGTTTAATTGCACCCAGTTGAACCCAGTTAAGGTGATTTAGAGGCTGCTGGTTGAAAAAAAAAAAAGAAAGAAGAAGAAAAAAAGAAGAAGAAGGAAATAAAGAAAGAAAGGAGGGCAGCCGGTGTGTTGAATTCCATCAGAGCGGCATCCAAACAGCGGCGGCCAGCTGTGTTTCTGGACGGTCACATCTGTCGTTGTTGTCGTCGCTGTCCATGGTGCTGAACTCGTGCTCCAGGAATGGTGGAGACGCTGAGTATCGCAGTCATCGGTGCTCCCGGAGTGGGGAAAACTTCTATAATCCGCCAGTTCATCTATAACGATTTCTCGGAGGTGTACACGCCGACCAGGACCAGATATGTGTACAGACCCTCCGTCATCCTGAACGGGAACATGTATGAGCTGAAGGTTTTGGACGTCCCGCCAATCTCCTCCTTCCCATCCAGCTCCAGTCAGGTATCATGTCTCTGTGTGTGTGTGAGAACTTTACAGACACAAAGCTTTTGCTCATGTAGCAAATCTTTACCTAATACACAGTCTTTCCACAGCCAATGGCGATCCTCAAAGACAAAAACGCCAATTTTATTTATTCCTGTATCACTATCAGATGTCCCTAGTCTACTAGTTGCTATGGAGACCCGGCTGACTTAAAGCCTCAGTCGAGCCTCACTTTGACGTTGTAAACTCTCACCCCCCCTCACGAGGAAGAAATGCCAGCTTGCATATTGTATTTAGCTCATAACATGTCTCCAGTGCCAGATACATTCTGTGAGCTGATCACAGTGTCAGTGTGGGGCTGAGGCTGGCTCATAAGTGCAGGAAATGATAGGACGGTGCTGCAGGCTTCGCCACAGCACCTGCTTAAAATCCCAATGTAAAAATAGAACAGGCTGCCCTTTTATTCATGGCCACAGGTCATATGCCACACCTCATTAGTTGGAGACACATCTGATTACAGGATCATAGCAGAAATGGACAGTCGCTGCCAGTGCCCAGGGTTTCACAGAGTCACTTCTGGTCTTTTTTATTATTATTATTATTTTATTTTATTTTCCCAAGGAGTGAGGGGAATAGTGAAGAATTCTCTCAGGCATTTAAAATATTTTTTTTGTTTCTCTGACTCACATTTGTTCTCATCTGTCTTTAAACAGTATCAAAATACTTACAGCTGCATTAAAGGGATAGTTTGGATTTCATGAAATGGGGTTTAAATTGGGTACTTATTCATAATTTAGAGAAGCAGGAAGGAGTATAGACATGAAAGCTAACCAGTGTATTGCTGAGGATGGAGGCAGCTGCAAATCTATGTGGGCCACTCAAAGGGCTTTCTCAATAAATCAGAATCTGTTTAAGTGTGTGCTATATTTAGAATAATTTTACTGTTTCACCTTGCCTTCAGTCAGCACTCATTACTTTATGCAGAGGGAACTAAAACTATAATACTATGCTTGTCTCAAAGTCACCAGACTCCATTGAAAAAAGGAAAACTTTTATTTTGACTTGCAGAACACAGCAGTTCCTGGTCTACATTGACACAACATTCAGTTTTTGTGTTATTGTTTGACTTTGGTGAATCCGAATTACACCTTTAAACACCAAAGTGATACAATAACACAAACAAACAAACTGATCAAGGCAGCAACTCCTGTGATCTCGGAGGTAAAATTATTGCTTTTGTTAATGGAGTCTGGTGGCTTTGACGAGGACATGAGGACACGAGGAGTTCCCTCTGCGTAAACATAATCTGGGTTTTCAGGCAGAGAAAGGAAGCAGTGAGCATATTCTAAATATAGCATACACTTTTATTACGCTGCTAAAATATCACTGCTATCTTCAGCAGGACATTGATAGTCCATCTCAGTACTCCTGCATGCTTCTCCAAACCTGCGTCATGTCCAACACTATTTACTGCAGGCAATGCATTAACTATGGATAGGTACCTCGAACAACCCCACTGCAAAAAACCCAAACAATCCTTCAAAAATCAAAATTTAAGTTTGCTTTGCTCCCACTGACTGTTGCATCACTCATTCTTTTCCTCTTTTTTCTCTCTCAAAAACATTATTGGATGCTGTAATTGTGTCTCCTGTCTATAACAGCCCTAAAATATCCCTTCCTAAAGTATATGGATAAAGAATTCCCACCAAAATCCACTGTGCAAATATGTATATTAAAGTTTAGCCAAAGCCAACATGTGTGAGTTGGTCTTATTAAGTGAACATCTAGTAAAGTCGCAGGTTTTTAGTTGTAAATTTCCCGACTCTGCAGCTCAGCACTGAGCAATGACACACTGTGGAAAAATAAAGAGGGAATCTGCGACCAAAAAGGCTGTAACTTTGTAAGAGGTCCATTTGATTTGATTAACTCAGACTGCCGAATCCTCTTATTAGCTCCAGCTGATCTTTTACCCATCACTTACTCTGAAATCTCTGTAAGTGATGAAAGCACGGGCGGATTATCAGACAATGGCCCCTGAGCACAGACATGCATCTCTCCAACACAGACTTTATTGTCATCTAGCCTCTGTTGTTGTTGTTGTTTTGTATCTCTTTATAGTCATTTTGTGTCCTTCTTTGTTCTTTGCTCTGTGTCTTTGTGTCTGTTTGTGTCTTTTTGGTTGTTTATCCTCTTGTTATAGTAGTTAAGTGTCTTTGCAGCCTCCTTGTGTCTCTTTTCAGCTGTTTTTGGGGCTATTGTGTGTCTGCTTGTGGTTATTCTGAGTCTGTGTTTTTTATTGTCCCTTGTTATACTCTTTGTAGTCTCTTTGTGTGAGACTGCAATCAGCAGAATGTCTTTGTAAGATTGGTTACTTCTAAAACAAAAATGCATGAAATCACTATACATTTACAAAAAAACAAGAGCATATCAGTTTAAAAATAAAATGTATTGTCATCTATTGAGTGTCTTTCAAAAAGCACTTTATTTACATTTAGACCACCAGCCTTTGTTGTCTGCTTATGTCTCTTTGTGGTCACTGTGCATCTTGTCCTGGTTGGTAAGTGTCTCACTGAGTAACAAATTGTGGCTGATGGCTCGGGGAGGCCTTGACGCTTGTGGCCCCTCTGTCTGAGTCCAGTAATCCATCCATGTTGATGAATTACATCTCTTCACAGCCAGTGTGAATAGAAGAAACACTCTCATTAGCCAAACCCTGTTTCAGTGCATGCTTGGTGAGTGTTGTTTTAAGACAGATTTGGAAAAAACTCTGATCCTGCCCTGGAAATGATTTATTTTCCTTTTTTTCACCAGCCAAAAAAAGAGTACAAAAACTATAGATTTCCTGTGTGTCTCTGTTCTTGTGCAGACCACTCTTAGCCTCTCTTCACTTGAGGTGTTTGTTCGGCTCCTGTCCACTGCAGCCTCGGTGGAGATGCTCTGACGCTTTCAACTAAGATTGAACTCTCCAAGGTCACCACACTGGACTCTGCTGCTGCTGCTGCTGCTGCTGCTCCCCCTCCTGTGTCACACATAGCGCTGCTGAGAACAGCTGTTGTTATCTACACAGACAAGGTGCCACTGAGAAAATGAGATCAGGCCAAGGAGAAGACAAAAAAAACCACTCGCACAGCTTGAACGAGAGGCCTCCCAAAGTGATGGTGTGCCACGCGGTCAGAAAGCCGACGTTAACGCAGAAAACATCTGACAGGCAGGCTGAGAGGCCGGAGCGATTCCTCCTGTCAGGCTGCTGCAGAATTACACGTAGCCATTCGACTAGATTTAACGTTTTGCTGGGGAGCGTTAACAGGTCTGCAGGGTGCTTCACTGTTTTCTGCCCACAGAGGCCCTCTGTGAAGACAACCTGATTGAGTTTCTCTTTTTCTTCTGCTAAACGGTGCTTAATCCCCATTAGGGAGCTTGTTGGTAGGTGAGCAGAAAGCAGGAATAAGACAGGATGAGTCTCATGAGTCTGTGTGGGAGTGTGCGTCCCAAAGTTTGAGTCACACAGCGTTCATCATTCGATATCATGTTGTGTGAACATTTCTTGCTCCTTTCAGAGTGTAGTGCAGCGAGCAGGCGTCTGTTTGTCTGGCCCTTTGTGGAAGGTACACTGTACAGGCAGAGAAAACCATTAGCTGAGTGCTGCCACAACATTTCTATCAGACAGATTTATGGGTACTCATTTGGTGAGGAACGACCCTGCGAGGCCGGCTGTACTTTTCCCTCCTCGCTCCTGTCATGTCCTGCTTGTTCCGAAGCTGCTCTCTGGTGACGTCCTCTATTCGCAGCGATGAGACACGGGGCTGTGCTCTGTATTTACCCTGTGGGCAGAGGAACATGAAGCGGGTCAGGGGAAGCGGACAGCACAAAGAAAGCTGATTGAAATTTACTTGCGAAACACAGCGGCAGATTGAATTAAAGCGCAGTTCCCTGCTAGGACACTGCTGGGAATAAAAGGCCAGCAGAGGAGACAGTAGGAATTCGCTGCAGTCAATTAGAAAGGTTGCGCAGAGTTTAATGGACACTGTCGAAGTAAGGGTTACTAAATGAGGTTTTGTAATGTCTTCTGAAATTTGGTGATGAATAAGCTGCAGAATGGAGTGAGTCAGTACGCCTCCATGCTTATGCAGCGTGGCAATTTCTCATCAGTTCAGATTATGTTTGAGAGAAGAGCAGTGATTTTCTGGCAGGCTACTTGTGACCCCATTTTAACCACGTAGACAGCCATTTTTATCCTTTCCCATGCTGGAGACGGGCAACATTTCTATTATTTCCCTGCGAGGCTGTGATGGTGTAATGATTTGTTTGCTTTGCGGTATGTCTGTCTGTTGCTGATAGTATTGCGTTTGGAGAGCATCTGTCACCGTGTGTCAATAGGATGCAATGACAGATGGATTTAAGCCTGACAGTGGATTCAGCAATGATTTCTGCTTGTTCTCTCTTTTGTTGTTCTAACCATAATGTACAGTATCTCCATGACTTCCCACACAAAAATGCTCCCTCTCTCCTCTCCTCTTTCCTGCTCTTTCTGGACATTTTTCTCAGTTAACACAGTCTGTACAGTCTGTGTGAAAACAAAGTGAATAATATTGCGTTTCATGTCACGCTGTGTCATTTAGACTCTTGTAAATATGGGGAAATATAAAGTTTGCACCTGTTAAGCCTGTATGAGCTTTTCATTTGGATATTAAAAGTTTGATCTGTTGTTTTTTAATTAAACTAAATACAAATGAGACAATTTACTGAAAGTAAAATGGATCATTTGAAGCGTAATGAGGAAAGATTAAATTGTTATAAACAAGCACATTTAAAGGAATATTTGATTTTTTGGAAAGTATGAAGAATTACCTTGTTGAGTGTTAGAAAATTTGTTTTGTGCAAAAGTATTCTTAAAGTACCTCTTCTGCCTTGTTTGGTTTTATGCCAGTAAATCTGTAAAGTATATTGATGAGGGTTCAACAAAAAAAGGCATTAGATAGAAGAAAAACAAGAGCAAAAATGCATTGCGATAAATATGTGGAATTAATAATAATAACAAAAATTACAGTATTTGACTATCCACATAGCTTAACTGAAATTACATATTGACATACTGTTATAAGGATCAATATTTTACTATAAATAGGACAATAATGTACTAAATGAATCATGCTGTTTTGTAGGAAACTTTAATTAACAATTAAGGACCATAAAACTCATTCTTAAAATGTTTACCAAGGTAATAAATCAGTTGAGAAGTAGGGTAATTTTCTCATCGACTTGTATACAATCATACTTCTTGCTCCTTGCTGACCATTAGAAAGAATGCAGCTTTCTTGCACTTTTGCATTGGCTTCAATTTTCACACCTGGGAAGAGAAGAGCTGTCAATCTTACCCAACTCCACTCAGACTTAAAGAAAGTAAAGCTTTCCACAATAATGTAGAAATATTAACAATTTTAAAGCGGTCTCAACTTGTGCAAAATCCTTTTTAAAAATCAACAATTCATGAGTATATTTCCAAAGATCACCTGCGCTAAATGACTTCTTCTACTACGTCTATAAACAACATTTTGTGGATGTGCGTTAGTGTGAGTAAAACAGCCAGCAGTCCATTTTCTCCATATCATCTCCATCAAAGTACATCAATCACCAGAACAATAAAAACCTACAGATTTGAATGGAAGCCCAGTATAGGTCACTATTGACGAATGGGAGATCATCCCCAGGGGGATGTAATAAATTTTAATTGCGAATCTGCCAGGGTGGCTCCTGTGTGACATATCTCTAATTGCTCAGCCCCCTTCCCCCAACAGGTTACTCCGGCCTCCCTCCTGTGCTTCAGTATTGATCCATCAACACCACTCATTACCGCTAAGCTGCCTCCCTTAATATCAGAAGCCACGAGAGCTTTGTCATAGCCTGCTAAAAACTGACCACGGCCTGCGGTTGTCAGGGAAACCTGTTCTGTTTGGCTCTTGAGGAGCGAAGGATGAGATGCTCTTTTTGTGTGCGCTGCGCTGAGAAGACCGACTGGAGGATACAGACAGTGGCACCACACTTCACATTCACGCTCCCACAAGCACTCTCTCACATCCTGCGAGCACACACAAATAAACATGCCCACACATGCATTTCAAGATTCATTTGAGTTCAGTATTTCCGCCATGTACGGTGTTGCTGCACTGATTTGTCCTGGCAGCTTATCATTTCTTTATGTCGCCTCCTGTTTGGATTTGGAGAAATATGTTGCCGTTTCTAGCCCCTCCTCCACATTTAAAAACAGGACTTGGATGACAAAGAGATACGAGATGAGAACACAAGCTGCTATTTTTAGCCTCACAGGGATGTCAGGCTGCAACTGAAGCCACTGTGTGCATCTCTTGTCGTCAATTGCCTCAATTATCAGGAAAGGGTGAGCTGTGATGATATGCTTTGTTATGACAGGGATTTGTTTGGCAAAAATAGATGAATATTTTCTCAAGTGCATGACACAACTTTGAATTGTATTGGACAAGAAGAATTAGCAGTAGAAATCATACTTTCTGCGACATGTCTTCACTTATTCAATTCCTGCAGAGAAGAAGAGAAAATAATGTTATTTATACCAGCTTTCACAACGTATTGGCCTCCTCACTTCCTTTGCCTTCTCTTTCACTTTTGATGGCAGCGATCTTTGTGCCACATGTTTGTCTCCATGCCGGATCGGCCTCATTATCTCCCTGCTGATGTGCGAGGCTGTTTCTACTGCACACTCAACTAGACGCAAACCCACAAACACCCTCATCCAAATTGAATGGAGGCAAGTTATTCCTCACTGACACAGATGTGGGAGTGTTATCATCATTAGAAGTTGCACTGATCATTGCCTGCTCCCTTAGCCTCCCCTGTAATAAATTTCCAGCTCATCCTGTTTGTACCTTGGCAGCAATATAATTCAATTTCTCGCAATCCTGAATAGGTTGTACAAGCTGTTGCAAAAGGTAGAAAGATCATGTTAAGCCCATATTAAAAATCACTTCCAACGAAGCTACAAACAAGGGTCATAGTAACTTGATGCTAATTAGCAGCATCAAAATGAAACCTGGTCTGATAATCAGCTCTTTGATATCTGAGTTTTCAAAGCAACTCCATGCAACAAACAAAGAGACGCAGGGAGCCAAATTCCCCACTACGTCTGTCTAAGCAGGACAGCTTTGAAAATCATGACAGCATATGAAAAGATAAACTGCTTCAGAAGTTGTCATACACTGGAATATTTATTTTGAAAGTGTGCAATGGAAGGAAATGTTGTTATTGTTTTCAGACATGTTGCTGAATGCATTTCTTTGCTAAAAATGCTTAGAATTAAGATGCACATATAATTTCATAGTCACAAAACAAGTTTGACATGTTACTTCATAGTCATGTCAGTCAATGTCTTGATGTGTGATCACCAAGGTTGTTGACCCTGGACTTATAGAAGTGGTTTTATAGTTTAATAGTAAGAAAACTGCTGCCTTTTAATTAAAAATAACTTTTCAGCAAGCTGCCAATGATTGGGCTGATAAGGACCATCTCAGCAATTTTGACCATTCTTATGACCTAATAACCACTAATAATGGCCTGTCAATCATCTGATAACACTTGAAATGGGTGGACTGCCCCGGGCCAGCTGACCATGCAAAAGTAATATATCGATAATGAGCAAAACCACCATGTTTGAATATTATTCACTGTGTAGTGTTTTGTGCACATTCATCAGAAAACAAAGCACCCTTTCCCTTATCCTCCAAAAAATGGCCGACTTGCTGTGGCTAGGTATTCCCTTTCCCTGTTGATCTGTTCCCCAAAAATATCAAAGTAACCTGCACACATAACCAGTGTTCGCCTGCATGTAATGAACTGACTGAAGTGAACAGAAGTGGACTGCGACAGTCTTGCCATCTCCTGACCCTTCATTAGCAGTGTGTGTGCACCAGAGGCTGTGTGGACGCCCTGTCTGCTCATCCCTTGATCCATTGCTGCTTTTCTTCATCTTTCAGCATTTTCTCAGGGCTATGTTTGTTTTCTCACTCCCTCAGCAGATCTTTCCTTCCCACCCCCTGAAGTTCCTCTATTTTCCTCCCCCTCTTTTATCAGATCAAATGCTCATGAATTCATTGCATGCTGTTAGAGGCGGTGAGGGTGGTTGTGGGTTGGTGAGAGCTCTGGGACACACAGCATGAGCAGAATAATGGGTCACTGTGTTTCTTTTGAAGCAACTGTCCCCCAGTAAGGTGCAAATGTACCCACTTGTGCCCCATGCTTTAATTACAGTTTGAAACTCATTGCCAACAGAGAAACGTTGCTGTGTGTGCACTCCATCACAAAGCTCAGCCGAGCAGCAACAACAGTTAAACAGCAGTGTGAGTTCCTTTCTCTTCTCCTGACAGAAGGCTGTGTTAGCTTATGGTAAGCTATAAAGTCATCGTCCTTGAACATGTGTCGCTAGGACACTGTGTAGTGCTTAACGCCGGGCAGTCACCATGTTTTATGACTTTGTTCTAAGCTGTGGGACTCCCAGAGACACACAACTACAACTTCATTGACTTTTTCACAGAGGCAGAGCAGCAGAGGCAGGCGAACTATGACTTTGAGCCAAAGTGCTTTAGAGTAATTACAGAAACACATCATGTTGTTCATTCAGCTGCTGTCTGCTGTTATTGTAGTTGCATTGTACTGAGGTGGATCTATGAGACTGTAGCCCCTTTGTGCCCGGTGATCAGAGGGAGGTTACATTATTGTTTCTGCAAGTCAAACAAGTCTCAAGTCATTAAACTAATGTACCAAGTGCTACACTTTGTTTTGAGTCTTTTAAGTACTAATGTGCTCTTCACCAGTTGTATTGGCATTTTAACATCATGCTAACATTAGCTAATTAGCACTAAACAAAATGTACAGCTGAGGTTAATGGGAATGGTCTTTAGTTCTGCAGTTATTTGGTCATGAAACAAAGTTTGGATAAAGTGGATCAGCTGAGTTATTAGAATTCATCCTGACAGGGACACCGATGTGTGGACCAAATGTCACGGCAATCTCCTCAATGCTTGTCAAGACATTTCACTCAAAACCTACAATGACAGCCTCTTGGTGGCACTGGAGGAAACAGACTCCCCTCAGAGCCCCTTGGATATTATACCGAAATGTATAAGGTTCATCCAAGTGCTGAAATATTCCAGTCTGGCCTGTTGTTCTATAGTTTACACTGTAAATCAGTTTCTTTATGTTTCTCTCTGTTCTGTAGGAGTGGCTGGATCTGCGCTGCAGAGGTGTTCGCAATGCCAACGCCTACATCCTGGTGTACGACATCTGCTGCGTGGAGAGCTTCGAATACGTCAAGATGATCAGACAGCAGATCGTGGAGCACAGGTACGCTCTCAGCCGGCCAGACTGTTACAGCAAAGTCACACACTGCTTGTTAACCCTCAGTGCCAATTTCTAATGACATCACCTTGTCATCCATCTGGAGACAGCACGCAATTTCACAGCCCTGCCACAAAGACGCACAATTACAGATTGGTGACAGCGTGACAGTGATAGATGGTCTGCTTGTGTTGGGGTTTTAATTCAGCACATTCTTTGCTGCATCCTGACAGTTTTGAAATGACATTTGATTCTGGCAATGCTACATTACAGCTGCCCGAGATGTCAGTAGTGATTTAAAAATATTTTTAGGAACCTTTCTGCTAGTGTTAGATGGAGCATAGCAGCAATACACAGGAAGCTCGAGAGGGAAAGGGAGAGGGAGATACATAAAGGTCTCCTGACTGTCAAAAGGCACCCGACATTAGTGGGGGAAAAGACCAAAGCAAAGGCATCACCTGCTCCATCATCCTTGCTGTCGGCATACCTGCATATATTTACATACTGAAAGAGTGCAATGGATGGCCTCATTTGTGCTGCTATGCTGTACATGACCAAACTGCCCCTGCTGCTCCCACATTACAATCGCCGCTCCTACCTTTAGCCTTTGATTAGAAAAACATCACAAAGAGTAAAAAAACTAAACAAAAACAAAACAAAACAAAAAAACAGTGCACCTGTGGTACCACCATGTATTTGAACGGTGATTGACCAAGTTTGAATGCTAAATATGTTCGACTGTAGATCAAATGAAATCACTCCCCTCAGGCTGATCTTAGTTTTGAATAATGAAAATATTCTCCTTTTTATTAACAACCTTGATTCCCACCAAAAAAGTTCAAAAATTTCAACAAAATCAAACCTAATCCTTTGTTGCATATTTGTATTGAAAATCATACAAAGACAGTCTATATTTGTTCTCTTAATGATAAACTTTGGATTTTTCACAAATGTACACTCTGAATTTTAAATTAAATGCATCCTGTTTTTTTGTTTTGTTTTGGTCTTTGTAACATTTTACACAGTTTCCCAACTTTTGGGGAGATTGGGGTTATACATTAATAATTTAAGAATAACATTTTGAGTAGGTGGTCTTTATCATTGGCAGGAGCAAAGTACTCCCTGTGGCTTTTAATTAAAAATGGCAGCAACAAGAATTTGCACAAAAGAAGCAGTATCCAATATATTGGAATACACACAATTTATATATAACTTGTGCCAAACTTTTTTTGTAAGGGTCATTTTATTTATACAAATATACAATATTCATTTTTTAGCATTTTAATTTGTGTGGCTGCTTCCATTTTTTAGAATATAGTATTGTATTTTCAGTGTTTGATTTTGAGGTAATCCAAAAGCATTCCAATTAGATAACCCAAACCCAATGAATAACCATACAAAAAAGAGCCAATTAATTTGTGTTCAGTCACTGACTACGTTTTAGTGTAATCTAACCTAACCCTGACTACTCTTGCACAAATCATCCCCACCTTCCTGCAGCTGCAGATGTGTCGCCATGAATGTTTATGATCCAAGACAGAAAACCATTATCACCAGCAGCTGGGGGAGGAAGGGTGAATGGAAAACAGGAGAAATATATAATCACAGGACAAGGCTGAAAGGCCAGACTGTGAAAGGAAGGAAAGAGCTGAGAAGGGACAGATACCGTGTAGAAACAGAAAATATTATGAATAATGGAGGCTGTTACAGCACAGGGTGGCTGTACTGTAGACGCCAACTATAAAGAATTTATAAGTGTTTTGTTTCTGTTCTTTTGTTCATACTTTACTTTAAAATACATTCTTAAAATACTCCAGAAATTTCTGCCGACAAAACCAGAATAAACTTTTTTTTTTCGCCCTCTGGCATGAAGCCCACCTTCATATGACAGTGTTAGGTCTATCACCCCAAATTTCGCACACAGATGCTTCCACACATACACTCACACATAAACAGCACATCTCCTCCTGCAAAAATACTTGAGCAGATATGCGAGAGATATTTTTAAGTCCGTTACGTGAGCACAACCTGTGAAAGGAGAAAAGTGAGATGATTACTGGGATGTGTTTGTCTTTAAGAACTTCGCCTGAGGGGCTGAAAGTGTACTGTAGGCTACATCTCTCTCTCTCTCTCTCTCTCTCTCTCTCTCTCTCTCTCTCTCTCTCTCTCTCTCTCTCTCTCTCTCACTCTCTCTCTCTCTCTCTCTCTCTCTCTCT
>JAOWBC010001486.1:14083828-14109715 GCA_028566105.1 Hypoplectrus providencianus
ATATACTGTTAAATGCAATGTAATTATATAAAGATATTACATGAATTGTGTGAATCCTTTCTTTTGCAGGGACAAAATGTGTTAGCAAAGCTGGAGTGAACCAAAGCAGCGCTGTTTTCCTATCATGAATATACAAAAAAGGCTTTCCTATTTGATTATATATTCAGAAAACTACCAGACAACATGATCTATATGTATTGTGATATATATATTTTAATTGAGAAATCAAATCAGTTTCTATAAACAACAAATTCTTAATGCTTCTTCATACTCAGAGAAGCCACTCCTGGTTTTCATAACGCGACTGTGCAGCTTGTTTGTGTGTGTGTGTGTGTGTGTGTGTGTGTGTTCATGTTGTTTTCTCTTTTAAGCAATTCAAATGAAATGATTTCTTCATAACAAATATTAAATGATTTATATGTATATATTTGACTTTCAAAGGCACCACATATTGTTTAAATAAAACCAAACTCTTCATATTGTACGTATAAAAAAAACTTCAGTGACACATTTTGAGATCTCTGATTACAGTTTGCTCAAAATTAGTACTTTATAGCAAAAATAGAATATATTTGTGAAACAACAACAGAATATGGTCATTCCTAAAATCATTTTGCACTTCATCTGAAAGTAAATGAATGATATAGTGATTCATTCAGGGCCAGAGGTATCTAGAGTTGTTGCAATGTAATGTATGTGTGTGCCCGCAGTGTAATGTAGGAGAAGAGAATTAGTTCAGGGGGCCGGGGTGACCTTGAGTTACAGTGTGATACACACACACTCAGTAATACAAGAACGATAACCTTCACCTGAGTTGAGAAGGGAGGGAGTGAGGCCTGTTATTGCAGCCCAGGGAGGACTACAGTGCTCATTGTGCTGTGTTGTTACAGTGTCAGTGACCTGTCTGTGTCAGATGAGATTTGAAGTGCTTCACAGCTGCTGATCATCACTATTAAAAGACTCTGAAAGAGTATAATAAGACACATCAATCAGTAGGAGAGGAAATAGCAATTTTACTGAAGGATTTTTTATTTGACATTTTGCCCTTGGTCTAATGAGACAACTCTGAGATAAAATATCGTAACTTAATCTGAAATATTTTCATCCCTCATGCCTCATCTTACATAAGCTCCCCATGTTGTCAGTGACATAGCCTTTACTTAATACCATCTCTGCCATTTCACTTTCCTGAAATAGTTGACTTTTTCTGTCAGGCTACGAAAAGCAGCAGACAAGGGTGGGGGTAACAGAGAGGAAGCAATGCATTCTGGTCTTAGTTGTGTCGATGACTGCTGGCTGCCGAGTCCTATCTCCTCTCTGCTTCACTCACTCTCTCGCTCGCTCCCTCCCTCTTCCTCTCCAATCTGCACTGCACTGAGAGAAGCATGTGGAGGAGAATTGTAAATGTGCCGAGCTTTGTGAATGTGTCTATCCCAAGTGCGCGTGTGTTTCCGGAAGAGAGGGAAGCAATGCACGAGAGGAGATAGGAGTTACACGAGGGAGTGCCTGCGTCGCTCCCCAGTCTGTGTACTGTATTTACGTGTGTATGAGTATGCATGTACGTGTGTGCACGCTGCAATGCTGAACAGGGAAAGTCGCTGCCTCTGCCCCCCCCTCGATGGGATTATGTAGTGGCCCAGAGCAGCGTTGCGTCTCAGGGAGCGTGGAGTTGGATCAGGCCTGCAGAGAGTGGAATGAAGGGCCGGAGCTGCTGGGAGCCGGGGACGGTCCGCTCCCTCTGCAACTCGAGCTGCCTGAGTAAAGTCAACCAGGGTCAGTACAGCTATGGCTAAAGCTATAAGACATTAGCATGGAGCTGTCACACTCCTCTCCATCCGTCCCACGACAAAACCTCCCTCATCCGTCTTTCCCCACCTCATCGTGTCTGAGAGGTAGCTGTCATCCCTCCATCCATCTTCCTCTCTCTCCAGCATCTGTCATCTGTCGCCATGGATGCTCACATTTCTGCAGCCTCCCTCAGCAATGCAGCGCCTCGTGCTGCAAAAAGAGCAGTGTGTCCTCTCTCTTGCACTTCTCACTGCATGCAGTCTCCTTCCCCCTTTTCCTTCTTTCTCCTGTGCTGCTCTTGCTCAGACTCATTTCCCCTCTCTTCTTTGCGCCTGCTCCACCACACATTTGCATATGGATGAGTCGGAGCCTGCCAGGACTATATATCGTGTTGGCATCGTGCATTGGTCTTAGCATATAATGTGTGTAGAGTTCATTGCACCATCCAAAACTGTAAAATGCGACTTGCTGTGTTTTCCAGGGTCCTAAAGTGCAAATGTGCAAAAGACAAAACAAACAGAAAGCACTATCACAAACAATACTACCCTGTAAAAGATGTCTGAATTGAGAAGAGTTATTGCACAGATCAAATAAATAGTCTCTACCTGTTCACTAACTTTAAAGCAGGCTAATAAAATCCTATACAGTGTACTCCAAAGTGTATGAATATGCGTCTTTGGAGGAACAATGAAGAACTGTTAGCCATCACATTTTCCCTCACTGTCTCTGCCCATCCCATTCTGTCTTTCCACCGCTCTCACTTCATCTATTGTTTTCCCGCCCATGGCAGAGTTGGACAGTGTTGAGTAGAACAGCTGTGCTCTTAAGCCCCAGGCTCTCTGGCTCCATACTTTGCCTGTTTGTTCACTGAAATGAGTTTGGCATAGGTTGCATACAGTAGACCATGTTGTTTTAAGACTTTTCAGCTTCTGCACACTCCATGCAATATGAATGTTGGGATGTTACACAAAGAAAATGAGTCGGAACCAACACATCACAAGTCTAAACATCAACCCAACAGACCCAGATCCTCCCGGCTGTTCTCTGACGCCGTCACAACAAAGTGAGATGGATCAAAAGCCTTCATGAGAACATCCTGTATGTGTCAGTGGTGATGTTCCAATATGAAAGTACTTTCATCTTGTGTACGAACACTCAGATTTATACTGGTGCTTCCTCTAAAGAGATTTGTTGTGTGACTTTGATATTTAGAAATGTTAAACATGGATAGAGAAATTATGTTTTGCATCTAAACATGTAGATTTGAGATTTTGATACGACATGGGAATCTGAGACATAGCTTAATCAGCTGATTTGATTTGAAGATGATTGTTTGTTATACGTGAATAGATGTAAATGGTATTATAAGACATGTTGAGTAGCTCTCAACCACTTTCTTCTAATCACCCTTTTAGATTAAAAAGTAAAAGTAGTATCTTAAAGCAATAATATTTAATCACACTAAAACTCTAACTGAATTGTAAGAGTCAGTGATCGGCCTGATAACAATTTAGTGTCTGGGGACACAGACTTTGTGCGCTGGCTATTTTCAGATTAGTAACTTGAGACAAGAAAATATTGGATTTGAGAGACAGTCTCTGTGACCAAAAGTAGCCAGTCTAGCTCAGTCAGCTAAGCTAGTTAAAAGCTAAATTGTTGTCAGATGAGAGTCAGTTAGTTTTGAGACTGCAAGCTCTCCTAATTCTCTCCACATGTTGTTTACATGCAGTTTACCCAAAGCTCACTCTAACATGATTAATCAATGCTTTCTGAACTACAAACAGAATATAAAGGGAAACAAGAACTCTGCTGGTACCAATATATCATCCAGTTGCCCACAGATTCTCCTTCATATGCAGCATCTTTATATAGAATGAACTAAATTGTCAATGTTATTTTTTTATATAGATCCAATTTGTGTCCATCCATTAACAACAACATGATTTGAATTGTTAGAACAGCTTACAAAAAGATGGATGCACTAAACAAACTAACTGTAAGAGTATAAACCAGAGCCCACTGTCCTTACCAAGCAAGTAATTCAGCCCCTTTTTGCACCAATCAAAATAGAAACCAGCTCTTGGTAGAGCACAGTTGAACGTAAATTACTAACGCAGAGTTGAGTAACAATTGTTAAGTGTTGGCTCAGGGCCAGTGGAAACCACTTTAGCTCAGTAAATTGGGGAGCTCGCTGTTCCAACTGGGCCACTGCAGAAAAAAAGTAACAAATAAAACTGCCTGAATAATAAGATGCTTTACAATGTTGCAGCTCCCCATGATGGTGCACGTCGGGAGGCACACACATTCCAAACAATCACATCTGGTTGACAGCCATGTCATCGTCAGTGCTCCAGTTTTAGGCAGGGATTGTGATGTGAAAAGTAGAAGAGAAATGCAAGAGAAAAAAACTAGCAGAGACAGGAAGTTACTTTAAGTAAGAAAGCATTCGTTATGCTATCAAATCTTGTAATTGTAATTTTATGAGCCTCTGAATCCTTTTGTGACTTCTGTCTAATTTAATTGAAGTGCAGTAGTAATACAACTATGGGCATACATGTACTATATCCTTTTGCGAATAAACCAACAGAGAACATCTCTTTACATGTCCTGGCCATTTTCATCACTCCATTTTTAAAGAGCATTAGTTTCTGTGCATGAAAAAAATGAAACCGATGGTTGAGTCATTGATAATCAGTGGCATCTGCAGTGAGGCTATGAAATGTTCTCTCACCCAGTGGAAATCTCTCACTGTGCTCAGGCTGCTGTGATTAACAGAGTGGTTTGCGGACAGGCAAAACCTCTTTTAGAGCTGCACTACCATGTGACATTCCACAGCACTTTGATTATCGCTTCTTGGTGAGGTATGTTTGCATTTCTGCTCTGAGACTGAACATGAAACTTTCTTAGTATCAAAAGACAGTTGACTTTTTCACTTCTTTTCCTCTTTAGTTACAAATACACATAGTCCCTACACACTGTATGCATTTTTAAGAGGGGTCACAGAGCAGGGTCGGCCCCAGGAGCTCCTGTTATGTGCTCATCATTTTTCAAATATGAATGCACATAACTTAAGTGGACCTTCACTGCTCTGTGAAGACTCGTTTTTGGTTCGGTGGCTACCTTCATGGCTCGTTATCTTGCAGCACTGGCACCGGGACAATTAGCATGATGAATCACAATCCTGCTGTGTTCCCGTGTCGCAGACCCAGGGATCACGATCTTGCTAAATCTTTCTACATAATCAGGCTGTTGAATAAAATGCATTGACAGTAATGTAACAATGATCTGACAAATACAGCAGGCGATTAATACTAACGTATCACATAGTGTTTACGTTGTTGTCTTTCCAGTGCTTAATAGATGGGTGATCGATGAAAGTATCTTTGCAATGTCAGTTTACATTGCATTGTACGTATGAGATACATAAACTGTTCTGTAATGCAATTAAGAAATGTTCTATAGGTAAAATATGCATACAGGAATGTCTTTATTCGATATATTGGTTGGTGAATTAAATAAGTGACCAATTTAGTGTACATGTACTCCTTCACCTGTGTTAATGTTGAACTTAAAAGCTCCATCGTGGATGCCATGAATGTTTTCATCTCCCATCTGTCACAAGTATAAGCCTCTCATCTTTGAGTAGATGCATGCTTAATACTACGGTTGTTGGGTGTCGTTGAGTGAAAAGAAAATAGTTCTTCATGAAACTGAAAACAACATGGTCCATGGATACTGGGAGCAACCGGGTCAAGACATCTGTTAAGAAACATTGCTGGGGACTCAAATGTATTTTTTGGCAAGCAATATTACCAGACGGCAGACATCTCTACAACTGATATCTCCAACCAAAACACATTACATTTACATACATTTTATTCTTGACTAATTGACTGCAGAGGAAAATTTGTATTAAAGTTGTGCATTATTTTCTTGAGCTGCACCTTAAACTGTGCATCAGTGAGTGATTCATTTCTTCGAAAAAAAATAATAATAATAATAATATTTTAAGCTTTATTTTCTCTATATACAAGCTCTGTTTAACAAACTAGGGCAGCAGTCAGCAGACCCTCCTCTCTCAGTATGAGCAGCTGTTTGCTTGCATGTAAATGAAGAATTTATGGACTTGAGCATGCATTCAGTGCATGCTTACCAGTCTTGTATACATGGTTTTAATTAGACTCTTTGCCTTCTGGTGATGAAAGCTCTCTTTCTCTCTCTCTCTCTCTCTCTCTCTCTATATATATATATATATATATATATACTGCATACTCTTTCTGATGGTAAACAGCAGCTTCACATTTTCAATTCGATTCATTGTCTCTCTGAAACAGCATTTTTTATTTTTTATTTTTTATTACTGCAGTAATTTCCAGGAAATCCTGTCACAACGACCAGACTTGAGTAGATGAGCTCAGTTAGTATTCTGAGTTTGGAGGATAATTAATGACCTCAACCTTCAGACTGTAAGAGTTATGCAGTAAGCAAGATTTTCCTCTCACGTGGGTTTTGATGCACCATCTGGAAATACATAAAATGTACTCAGCATACAGAATATATATCTACAACTTAGTGGTCAGCAGTCTCATTGTTTTTCTTTCTGTCTATTCAAGCACAATATAAAAGGTTACTGAATTAAAACTCATTGCTTATTTGGTGCAGTTTGCTGTTAATCTTTTCTTTTGTTGTTTGCTGCTTTCTGAGACTGTTCGATTGGACGCACTGCCAGAGCTGTACTGCAGAGCTTCAGGGACAGTGATGAGTTGCACTGCACAGTTCCTCATTTGCTTGTGGAGAGCTGAGCACCCTGTTACAGGGTTTAACCTGCTGCCTCCTCTGTTTGTCTCCTTGCAATGTATCTCAAGGGAGGTAGGGAGCCAGTTAGCAATTACTGGCCAGGATTACGCTCCCATCCCCTGGGATGCATCTTCGCTCTTCATCCACCTTGTTTCCTCTTCGGTTTCTGATGCTATATCTGGTTCCTATTGCACACTCAATCAAAATATTCAGCTACAAAACACTCATCTCCCTCTCTCTCTTTGCTGTTGTCATGAATTGTCTCAGAGCCCATGACAAAAGAATGGGGAGACACACGTATGCGTTTAAATTAAAGAAATATTTATTTAGATAAACACATATCCAAAAAATAATTATAATAATTTGGATCAGTAGATCAGTGGTGAAATGGGTGCATGCTTGTGGTGTCATGAATGTGATGCAGGTGTATGTAGGGAGAATGAAGATCAAAGAAACAAACCAAACCAAACCAGGCCGTGAGAGTCAGGGAGCCAGGCCTCAGCTCCTCTGATTATGAGTGGCTTCGGCTGGTCAGTCTCCTGCCACTCCTCCACCACTCTGCAGACTGGAGAAGTGGCATTAAATTTGGCCCCTCCCACTCAGGAAGAGGGACACATACAAAAAAAGTATTTTCCATTCACAGGTACAGAAACTTTCTCTGTGGTCTTCAGATTGAATGTGCATTAAGGACAGCTAACTAGAATCAATATGTAATAATCAAGACTGTTTCACTACTTATTGGTTGTATATATGAAAATTCCAAATATCTGCAAAACTGGGCAATGAAAAGCAATGGTGTCATGACTTGTCTGAATATGTATACCCTTTGTTAAAGCCTAGGATAACAGGCTAGGATCTTTGCTAAAAAAACTTTTTTAATTTTTCTGACTCAAGTTCAGCCTCTGATTAGGCCTTTCAGTGTGGTAAATACCATCCTTAATCCAGAGGGGCAAGACATTTCTACTATGTGCTCGACTGCTCGGCGTGCACGTCTTTCTGCCACAGGATGACGTCTTGTCAGCCGCAGGCCTGGCTCCACTGATCTGACAGCCTGTCCTCAGGGACGAGCTGAGAGACGAGCCCTGACAGTGGGACGGCAGCGAGACTACTGCTCTCCCAATTATCCTCTCCCACATCTTATTTTCTTGCTTCCTCTCTCCCTCCCTCACTCTTTTTACTCAACACTGAGATGCAAAATAAGGAAAGAGTGGAGGGTGAAGAAGCTACAGTATCCCCATGCTGAGGATGGATGGGAGATGTCTTCAGAGATTTGTGTCTAGATGTTGAAATGTGTGAGTTGATGAGCTGTGACCTGTAAACTGGTATCCCAGCTTGCCTCAGATACTGATATTTACTTAAATTATATCATCATCTTTTGAGCAGGAGGGTTCAGCGGAGACATGCTGGAAACTGGAAACACATTTGTGTCGTTGCAGGGTGTTCTCCGAGGTGGTGGACTGTGGGGGAAGGGGGGAGGTAGGCCGCCCTTGAGGCATGACTGGCGTGGTAATGGGCTCCTGGCCTTGCCTCGCGGTGTCGACTTCGCTACGGAGAGCCATCCATCCACATCTGTTATTGGGAAGAAAGGGGTTGGAAATGTGAGGGGGTAAGCAAGGCAGTGGCACTGATGAACAGGCAGCGTAGATAGGGCGTTTATTAACACAGGTTTATTGTTAAACTCAGTCATTTTTCATTCCAGGTCTGAGTGATATACAGTAGATAGAATATGTTTAGCTTAAAAGATTTTCATCTCCAGTAATCAAACTTGTCGGCAGTGCTTGACATTTTATCGATTCTACGTGGATCTGGCTCAGCGAACCAAAAGGACGTTGCCGTGAGGACATTTCTAACATGCTTGTGGAGGTTTTATTTTAGATCGAAGAGAGCTTTGTGTCCTGGTTTCTCCTTGTTGTTGCAGGGTGTCTAAACTAAAGCCAACAGACAAAATGTGTGTTTTTGCAGCTCACAACTTGTTCAGTGAGATTTAGGGAAGAGAATTAGATTTGCAGGCGACGTGCTGTAAGCAGAGTCTCATCTAAACAAATATGCCTTGGTACATGTGACAGTTTATTTTTAAGTGCCATTGCTTAGAGCTGCTGAACTCATTGGCAGAATGAGGGTGAATAATAAAAGCAAGGCTTCACTGCAGTGCTGCAAATGTTTTCACTTAGCCATGCAGTTTAGTTTACTACTAAAAAATCCAAATGTACATCATCATTTAACACTGGCAAAAAATCTGAAGCACCTACATAACGATGTTGTTGAAAAGTCTCCAATTGTAAAGCAATTTAAAAGATATAAAATTTAAAGCACTCAGCATAACAGTTACATGAGAATTGCAATTTTTGTCTGTTTATTTTTTCTGTGTGCAGCTCTTTATATGTGTCTGCTCTGCTATTTCCGAAAAAACAAAACAAAGAAACAAAAAAAACACAATAAATATATTTAAATCGTAATTTTAGTCATCCTGAACCAATCTACTGGAGTTTAAAATGTGTTTAGTGTTAGGAATAGAAACAGCCATAGCATCCCATGAGTCACTTTTTTTCCTTTCAGCACCTTTGAAACATGTGAAGGCCACTCAGCGTCCTTCTAACAGGATACTGCATATTACTGTAATTTTATCTAGACCCTACTCTGTAATTTCACACTCTCAAATGTGGACGTGATGCAGGTTGAGTCCTCTGCAGCTCTGCCAGCAGAGACTTTACCACACATTGAGCCTGGTATTTCTTCATAACTGAAAATAATCTCATGTATTTGTTCGATTTAATTGATGGGGTAACTTTGGATACGATTTTGAAGGAGTTCTTGCAAATCCCTACTGTGTTGAAAGGGGGGGGTCATAACTTTTACTTTCATAACCATGCCTATTAGTGTATGTGTAATATACATCTGATGGGTGAGTGTGTGTGGGTGAATACTGATTCAAAGTGTAAAAGGTGGTTGTTTATTTTTTTCATACAAGTCAAGACAAGATCAGTGTAATAATACTGGCTATATGTAGGGGTTTTTGTTGCAGGTGAAGGTTGATATAATTTTTTATCAATGGAGCTGAAACAGAATATATTTTCAGAAAGATGGGAAGACTTTGCAATAGATTAAGGTGCCTAGGCAAGACATTTATCTTGATTTTATTGATCCCTCTGCTCTGAGAGAGGGGAAGCAAATCCCAACATGTGTCCTGATTCAAACAGGCTATCAAAGGCTGGAAGTTAGCTTTGTAGATGTCTCTATAGATATGTGAAATCCAGATTCAAGATACAAACATTTTTTTTTATTTGAATTCCACTCAAATTCACATGAAAATGAATGTGTGGCTATTTTTTTAATGAAACTTTCTCTCTACTCATAAACCTCAAAATATTTTTGATGACTCAATTAAACTTTGAGGGTGTGTTCATAACTTTATCCAATCAAATGTGCTTTGGGGCAGGCTTATTGTTGCCTCGTGGGATGAAGTTCATAACTCAATCAAGTAGCCCGCTGATTCGTCTTTTAAAGCTGCTCCACCGTAGTCACACTTTATCAATTTGAGGCTTATTTCATTATCCTCTCTGACTCTCTCTGAACTTACTCACCTCTTTTACGGTCGCTTACTTTCCTTCGCACTGCAGCTACCCATCCCTCAACACACACTTCAGTGACTTTATTTAAATTCACTGTAATTTAACTCTTCGATGCATGGCTTTTAATGGGTGGATGGTTTTCTGATCCATGTTCCCTTGCAGATTTTGTTCTTGCTGTAGAGCTGCCGGGTTGACCTTCTGCTGGATTGTTTTGTTTTTTGTCTGTCCCTTCTAATGAGCAGACTAGACAAACTCTCTGAAAGCATTTGTAACATGCTCACACATTATCTCTGAGGCTTGAGCTCAGTGTGTGTTGTACTTCCTCCTGGTTGAACTTTGGTTACCTTTGGGAGAAAATGAATGCCCCGGACTGCAAATATGGTGAGAGATTTTTTTTTCTTTCTTTCTCTTCTCCCCCTTTGCAAAGCCTCACACTTTTATATCCAGATGAGTAGGTCTCGAGCTACTGTTTGTGGTGAATGCTTTGGTCATGCTTGGGTTGTAACCTAGTGCCTGGGCTGTAATGAAAACAAATTCGACCGACTCTGGTTGTGTGGTCATTAAAGTATCGTCCAATACATATGTTTTGAGGCCATTTAAAGATGAGAGCAGAGCTGCTAGCAGTTCTGTGAATGTGTTTTATCTGTACATCTGCCGATTAGAACTAAAAAGAAAATACAGCTGAGGGAGATATGAACATCATTTGTTTTTTAGTTATTTAGATTTTAAACATAACTATTGGACTCATGATGCTTGTGCTAGGTAAAAAGTCAGAAGAGCAGCAATATCTATCCTGAGCACTGGATGATGTAAACATTTGACACTGAGCAGGACAGAGAAGCTATCGCTAGCTGCTGAGCTACGGTGGCAACAGTTGTTTAAGCAAAACTAGTGTAGCTGTTGGGTGTGCATAAAGCAAGCAATCAACACTTTAATAGTATTTTAATTACTATAATAATTATGTAATAAGTAACTTTGAGAGTACTTTACATGTTACTTTCAATTAATAGTAACTTAAGTAACTCGGCATCTAACTTACTGTAAAAGTAACTTCAAAGTAACTTTCCCAGACACTGATTATAACCTATAGACATGGCCAACAGGACATAAGAGTTTATATGTTGAGTCTATCAAGTTATGTTGTTTAAACTACAAAATATTTATGGCTTGTGATAAAAATAAAAAAAGGCTGAGGAATTTAATAAAATTGGAATTAAATCGCAATTGCTGTAATAGTGGAAAATAATTACAATTACATTATTGGGCCAAATTGTTCAGCCCTACTACTTAGCTTATTAAATTGATCTTGACCTTGTATGTTGGGATAGATTTCAGTTGCGGCAAATTGTGTTTGAGTCATGGCTATGCAAAGTTAGATATGGTAGGTAGCCAGTCATCCTTTGGGTTAATATCCATCATTCAACGCCCAGCAGGATCTGTCACCTTATGTCTGTCAACAAATCCACTAGTTCTCCACTATGACACAAATGCAGGGATATCTCTGTGCTGCTTGTTTCTCAGCTGAGCTCAACTTCCCAAAGGTCCCAGTCAAATTCGAACCCAGTATATTGGTTTACATGATGTAATCCTGTGACAGTCAGGCTACCAGCATCCCCCAGGTGGGGATCCATGTTATACTTGCATAGTGTAAATAGGCTTGACAGGGGTGATAGTCTCTTCCTGTGCAAGGTCACAGCCAGCTGCCATGTTCCTAGGACGAGTGTTGCTGTACCGCTGCCTCTCTCCAAGACTGTGACACCCTCTCCTCTCAGCTACATAACAGACCTTTTCAGTGTGACAAAGCATACTCTGTATGTTGGAGTGTATAACACAGCAGAACAGCAGTTTCTAGACATAAGAGGGTTTGCAGGGTATGAGAGCGTGGAGAGGCTTTCTCTCTGCACTTAAATCTTTAAATATATCTTCTTTGTTGAGATAAACAGTGTCCCCCATGTCCTCAGTTTCCACCTTTTTCTCCATTTCCTCTTGCTTCTTCTTGTTCTTGTTCTTGTCTGTCATCTGTTTTAGTTTTACCAATAGTTTTATATGTTACTACTCTGGTGGGATTCTTTGGATGTTTCTGCTTTTCAACATGTCATAATGTATCCGTGGTAAATACATCGGCTTTGAAGCTGTGTTATTAATTGGTCCCAGCCATATGGGCTTGTTTTGTTGGCTGGATTTATTCAAACAGAAACACAAACACAGAGGCTTTTATGTTCAGTGATATTCTTCTCTGTTAGCACAGATTTGATGCACATGGGTGTTCAAAGATTTCCACTTTAGTTCAGAAAATCAGTAGCTGTGTTTTTTTCATTTCCATAGTCACTAGGCTGTTTATGGACCTCAGTCTTACCCTTGGTATATTTCTGTCTGTGTGTGCGTGCTTGCACTTGCAGTGTGTGCATATATGTGTGCGACGCCAAGCTGATGCTGCAACAATATTCTCATATGTTCTGTTTAAGTAACCTCTCTTTGGTGACGTCACAGTGAAAAGGCAGCTGCCAATGAAAGGGCTCATGGGTATGATTGAATTGTCTGTGTTAAAATGCACTAAAACAGCTCAGTTTACATAAGCTGCTACAAAGTATTTCTGCCATCATATTTAGTGTGTTGCTGTCTAATGGGTGCATTTATATCTGTCAGAGGAAACCATCTGTGAAATCTGACGAACAAATTAATTCACAGTAATCCCCATCAGTGGTGAAAATAACTGTATACAGTAAATGTAAGTAATTTATCTTTTTGCCATTTAAGCATAATTATTATTTAGCAAACATCAAAACAGAAATACATAAAGGGCACTTTGTGGCCTCTATGGCTACTTATCTATACCAATTTAATGCTATTCCTCTCACTCCATTTTTAGCTATTTATGACTTAAGTTATAAAGTCATTGATGAATTGAGGAGCTGGATATTTGTTTGCCATTGCAGCTTGGGGAGTTATCTTATCTTATCTGCAATATCTATCAGCAACTGTGTAGTAAGAAAAAAAACTTTTCTTAATTGTGTTTCTTAATCATCTTTTGTTTAAGTAAATCTGTACGTGACCTCTTACCTCTCCCCTCCAGATGACTCGGGGGACGAGGAGCCAACATCCCAGTCGGACCGCAGCGAGATTCAGGGCACCCTGAAGATACTTGTTAGCAAGCTTGATGACCTCAGCACATGCAACGACCTGATCGCCAAGCACGGGGCAGCCTTGCAGCGTTCCCTGAGTGAACTTGAGGGTCTGAAAGTCCCTGTAGAGGGAGGGGAGAAGATCAAGGCAGTCAATGAGCGAGCCACCCTCTTCCGCATCACTTCCAATGCTATGATCAATGTAAGTAGCTTGGCGAGACCTGGTGACTGCAGCAGCAGCAAGCATACTTCGACATGATCAATGTGACAGGAATGCCAGTCATCTATAAGGCCCTGGTTAGTTAGTGATGAGAGATGAGATCACTTTACAGTCGGACGTATAAAAGAAAATCATTCAGGAAGGGCTTTGCAATTTGTAATGTACATTAAACTCTATTATTATGTTTTATTAATTTCAAAGTAAAAAAATAACAAAAAACAATAGAGAGAAATCTCAGACAGAGTAACACATTTTATTCTAAAATAACATAATGCAGTTTAACCCAATTTTTACCTTATCAATTAGATTTAACACATCACAACACAACAGCAAACACTCCATGGTTCACTACTATGTGCTGGATCTGATTACCAGTATGCTCTACTGTATCTGGCCTTGGTCCACTCTCCTCAACGGTAAATTCCAAGGGCTTTACAGTATGTTCGATGTGGACAAGAGTTCAGGGAGAGTTGAGGTCCAGAAGGAGTGATACTAGATATGATAGGGGGGAGCGGGTCTGACAGGAATAGCCCCAGCCCCCCTCTTTTAAACCGTCAATCCTCTGTGCCTGGTAAGGTATGTCAAACACTTCTAGGCTACAGTTAGACACACAGACCTGCTCCGACTGAAACCGGACAATCACTAAAGGTTTGTCTTTTTTCTCTGCTTCTCCGGATTGTTTTGTTAGCATTGTTTTCTTCTTTTGGCAATTGTTATTTATTTTCCCTATAACTCTTATATTATCTGTGCTGTAAAATAATTTATTCAGATTTGGCAGTGATTATACTTCTTAAATTTTAACTTTAAGATTAGGTTTAAAATCAAGCAACATAAAGTTATTACTCCTAATCTGCTTATGTAAGTGCTAATACAACTTGCTAAGAGGCTTGGACCATATTTGTATGATAAAAAGTAGAATCTTCACTGTGCTTAAGTTATGCGAAAGGCCGTTGCTCAAAATGATGAGCCCCTTGTTTCTCTCTGTCATCCATTTTCTTTATTAATTGGTATGGGAAATTGAAACTTACTGGACTAGCAATAAAATAGACACTCTTGGATTGCCTAACCCATTAAAATGCCATTAGGACTGCCAAGAAAGTGCTCCTAATGAGAAAAAAAGTGCTACCACAAACTCCCTTGTAGTGATGTTTGGTCTTGTAAACAGTTCCCTTCAAGCAGAGGACAGTGCAGGATATGGGTATTTGGGTTTTTGAAGCCATGTTTTTGCCAATTGTTAAAGCATTTACTTGGATAAAACATTAGTTTTCATGTGTGTTCCCAAAGAGTAGAGTGAGACATGTCAGTAGGGAGTAAAGGAGGAGTGGCTGAGGGAAGAAGGAGACCATGTCAGCAAGACATAACTGCATGTTCTGTGTGATCTGACCCTGGAATGAGGAGAGGGTTGCATTAGTTCATCTAGTGGTTATGCAACATGCCACGTGTGTCATTGAATTTAGGCTCTTGCCTGTGAGTGTGTGTGCATGCATTCACACACCTACCACTTTATGTTTGCATGATTCACTTTCACCAAAGTTAACCACAGTTCATTGTATTTTTTGTCACATCACTTAGTCAACACTTCTTTAATTTGACATCTTCTGCATGCCCATTCACATTTTTTTTAGCCTCTTTCAACCCCCCTTCCAGCGGAAATCACATGCAGTCTGCTTTTGTACCAGAGACTCAGCATAAAAAAGTGGAAGTGCCATACTTTTTTTGGTGGGTGTTGAGTTTCATATCACGGTTATGTCTAAGGAAGTGGAGCACATGGTCACATGCACTTCTAACATTTAAAATGAGACTCAGAAATTCAAGTTTAGTCACATCATGCAAGACGGCTCAAGGTAAGAGAATATGTTGTCTTTTTAAGGTCATAATTAATTTCATTTCAAACTAAAAACAACTAAATTATCACTATTATCAATAGTGATGTAGTTTTGACTTTTTGAATAATATTATTTATCAAGTTATAAAGAAGTATTGCTGGAGAACACATCAAGATTTTTTCTCAGCTTAATACATGTCTAATAATTGCAGGACTGCATGTGTTTGTCGAACATACAGCTCACTCTCTGATTAAAATCAGGTAATCCAGACTACCACATTCTGGATCAGTGAACGGCCAATAGTAACTTAGTGTTTATCTTAAATTGTAGTTTTAGCTATCAGCTTGTCCTATGTTGGCCAGGTAGATGGAATTGTCAGTTATGATAATTACTTTAAACAGTAATTAAATTTTATATGGTTATGAATATTATAATTCTAAATTAAGTAATATAATGGTTAATTTCTACAAAGCTAACATTTTAAACAATTCATGTTTTTACATTCAGAACACTGTTTTGGCTATATAGAAAGAATGAATTCTTGATTTTGGATGTATTCAGAAATAGCTCTCAGATTACAGTAAAAATAAGCCTGGACAACAGTCATGAATCAGTGTAATATTGTGTGTGTGGGAGGGATATGTTGCATTTAGACAGGGACTGCAAAGCCCTTTTGTATCTGACAGATAGGTATCCTGCTGTCTGGAAACAAATCAAGGAAGGTGTCAAGTGTTACTGCATCCTTGTTTCTCTTCCTGTGGCCACAGAGAACCCTGATACGCCAGCCTCACCTGCCAGAGGACAGAGATTATATGGGTGACACATTTGACCCTCCAGCTCACTGCCTTTAGCCACAACTTTATGGAAGTGGTTCAGGCAGACTTTCAACAGCCCCTCTGGCTCTGGGAACATTTGCATTTGCTATAGATAGGAAAGGTCCATAGATAACCATTTGTAAAGAACAATGACAAGCCTCACAAAATGTGACAAACATGCATGATTGCAATCGGACACTTTTAAAATTATTTTTCAGAAGTGGTCCTCACAGTGCTGACAGCTCCATGACCATCACATGACAATTTCATCATGCATGTTGTCAGCCGCAGTGTGTTCTTTAGGTTCATTGACCTTTGAATAACTACGATGCAATGCTGTCAGACAAATGCTGACATGAATTATGGGTTTGCTCTAAAGTAACCTCTGCAGTAAAAGCAAGGCAGCAACAATGACGCCCCCTCTGGACTCAAATATAGTCTGTGTGCAATCAGAGGTTTAACCTCTGGCTCATCACTCACTGATGTTTTCTGTGTTTACAATGGCACATTTCACGCAGCAGGGAGAACTCAGTTAATGCTCGGCAGACAGCTAATTAACATATTGATGATGCTTGAAACACTGGTGATAAATGGCCTTGATTACAATGACTGGAACAAAAGTCTGTTCTCTCTCTCCTTGTTGTAAGCTTTCAAGAAAAATCATAGCCATGCAGTATAAATATATTATTTTTATCCTTTCTGATAAATTAGATTAAATTTTTCTGCATACTCTAAACATTGTATGAATTGCTTAGATATGAAGGTGCAGCTCTTGTGGATTCGATGAGTCTGTGTGATGATGTTACTCCCCATAGAAACATTTTGTTGAAGAGATGCCGTTTTAAAAAAAACAAAAAAACTTGACTTTATAAATGGATCTGCTGTGACCTTTATGATAATTGCTACCTCGTGAAACTACAACCACAAAAGAGAAACGTGGGGCACTCAGAAGATGTATGGCTTTTCTGCTTACTTTGACAGTAAGAGAGTTCCTCAGCAGTCTTCAAATCATAATTGCTCACCATTCAAACGCATCCAAAGAAAACGTTGTTCTTTCCAGAATCTCAAAAATGTCTGAAGTTTTTCATACCAAATCACTGCCTGTTGTTTTCCTTGGTGTTCCTCTGGGTTTTCAGGACTTAATTTGAACACTTTTAACAGTTTTTTAAAATTCTCATCACCAAATCTCAACGTAACAAATTGAATCAACCCAAATATTTCTGCAACAACTTTTAGGTATAATAGAAGGGAATGGCCTTCATGTACTTATAGCATAATTTTCTAAGCCTCTTCACACCCATCTGGACTGTTTGTCATAACAAGTGGAAAATATCCTGAACCCCGTTTACAGTTATGAACAGCATATTTTTAATTGCAGATATACTTGGGTTTTCAGACTATGTTATAGAAAAGAAACTTTTAGTGCTGCCTGTTTGTTTATGTTCTTGTGTGTGTTCCCCCAGGCGTGTCGAGACTTCTTGGACCTAGCAGAGACTCACAGCAGGCGATGGCAGCGAGCGCTGCAGTATGAGCGAGAGCAGCGTACCCACCTAGAGGAGACCATTGAGCAGCTAGCCAAGCAACATAACAGCCTGGAGCGAGCGTGGAGAGAAGCACCCACGCTTGTTTCCACCACACCCAGTGCCCCTACCGCCAACAAGGGTGAGACTGACCGACTGACTCTCTGAGTGTTACTTACTCCTGTGCGCCTAAGTGTACTAGCTAAAAGTCATGTGTGACCTCAGGCTTCATATTATACCCAATCCTCATGCTAAGGAGGGATATTTAAGTTGTTTCAGAAGGTTAGAATTAGAACTAACTACCTCTGCCAAAGAGGTTATGTTCGTGGAGCACTTTTTGTCTGCCTGTCAGCAAAATTCTACTTGCCTGATTTTTAATGAAACTTATTAAAAGGACGAGAGAGGAGTGAATCTTAAAAACATGGCGGATACACAATTATTTTCCACTTTTATTTACATTGTAAGATAGAGCAAGGCATGATGGTAAACCCTTACATTCCCTCAACCATGGAGATGAAACATCAAAAATGTCTAATGTGGATCTGTTGGATGTGGATTTGTTGTTTTAGGTTTCAGTTTAACTTATATCTGGTACAGCCTGCTGCTCCTTTGTGTGGAGGTTGCATGTTGTCCTAGTTTTGTCGTGTGTTTTTTTCTTGGTACTCTGGCTCTCTCTCACACCAAAAAAACATGTCACTTAGGTTAATTGGTGAACTGCCAAGAATTGGTGAATTACAAGAGTCATTTGTTCATTTCAATGCAGGCTAAAGAGGTAATGGCTCACTAAAGACAATACGCTTTTTAAAAATAATTTTATGTGTTTACGATAAAGGACACAGTTATTCATCTTTACTGAATGAATTCATTGCATTGATGATGCTATGTAACTGTGCAATGAATAATAATCGTACATTTTGTTTGTATTGGTGGTTGTTTGATGACTGAAGGTAATGTTTTACCCGAATTTCCAACGGAGTCACTTTCAGGAAGTAATGAACTGAATGTTGGATAGTGAATGTAAGAAGCACACCCTGAGGAGCTTACATCATTCAGGCTAGTTAACCAGCAGGAACATTGCCAATTTTACTAAGCTGATTATTTCTTGATTAATCGCCATGGGTATGTGATTATACACTGCTCGCTCCTGAACTCTGTAGAATACAAACTCACCAGGGCTCTGCTAGTTGTAGATGTGTTTGCATTTACTGACAAATGAATCTGTCCTGACAGGAGGGAGTGAGAGGCTGCACAAAGAAGAGGCAAGTGATGAAGATGAGGATACTGAGTACTTTGATGCCATGGAGGATTCCCCTGCATTTATCACAGTGACTACCACTGAGAGCACGCAGCACAGGTCAGTAGCACATAGGAATAATAATAACAATTATAATTTCATAGCCAAACAGCAGGACACAAGCTTGTATGTTGTATTTTTAAGTTTGTATGTTAACAACTGCATGTATACATATATCCTTCAATTTTGTGGCTGCTTTAATTTCATAATAGAGAATTTGACTCTAGTTGACAGCTGAACAAACGTCTCAAAGTGTGACAACCCACACACACAAATTAAAGAGTGGCCTTCCCTGCACTGGATTTTGTCTTATACAGAAAGAAAAAATAACATCAGACTATTGCTCTGTTTGCTTTCCTTCAGCAAAATAAACCAATTTCTGGTTTTGTTTTTGCTCTCTCAGTGCATTCTAAGAACATCTTCAGATTGCTGCATTGGATCAGTCTCTTGCTGGCAACTCTACTTGTTTTCTGCAGAGCTTGTGCTTTCTTTACTTTTTAAAAATGTATCAAGTACCTTTAGTGTTCTTTCTCCTCATCATTGTTATGGCTCCTCTCTTGAAAAATATCCCTCAACTCCAGCAGCACCATTAGGAATGATGGAAATCGTTACACAGCATTCATCTGTAATACCCAGCAATCTGTTTGCTCCCTAGTGTATATTGTGTTTATATAGAGTATGTGTGTGCAAGTGGAAAATAAAGCGAGAGGGACATTGAGGTTGTTTTTATGTCTAGTGCTCATTGTCCAAAATATTTTCGTTTTGTTCCAGGCGATCGCAGAGTAATTTGAGTGGAGCGAGCGGAGGTCAGCCCAGTGACTGGAACCAGGACGACCATGTAAGTGTCTGTCCTCCTAACTAGTGTGACAAATAGGAGTGACATTTGTCGACACTGCTGACTCTTTGCAATCTCAATATAGATTAATTTGTGCTGCTGGAAAGCTCTCGGCTCATTGATTTATTTACATGAGCATCTTCCCTTTACCCTACAGTCATTCCAAGCTCGCTTTCTCTCTCTCTCTCTCTCACACACACACAGCCTTTATCTGTGTGTTTTTCCTGCTGTGTCGTTGTCACCCCAGTGGTGCCGAAGATGCACAGCTGCTTCATTCCACTAAATATTAATTACCAGTCAAACATCTGCACTCTCCCCTGCTTCTTCCTCTCCCTAACAAACAACTGCGTCCACTGTTTCTGCTCCTCCTGTCTCTCATACGCTCTGTCATGCAGTCTTTGCCAGACAGTCAGGCTGTCCATGAAGCAGAGTATTGCTCAAACGTCTATATATCAAATATTCTTATCACACAAAGTAAAAAACACCTCCTTCTCATCCTCCACCCCTTCCCTTCCAACTAATCCCAGATGTCTCCGAGCTGTAATGATGTGTCTGGGAAGGAGCTGCAACCTCGTAGACAGAGGCGGACTCATGTCCCAGACAAGCCCAACTACTCCCTCAATTTATGGAGCATCATGAAGAACTGCATTGGCAAGGAGCTATCCAAAATTCCCATGCCTGTAAGTGTATGAGTCATGGCTGATTAGTTCCCATAAATCTGTGTGTTTCTCACATCTTCTTTATCCACCCATTCAGGTAAACTTCAATGAGCCTCTGTCGATGCTGCAGCGTCTCTCAGAGGACCTGGAGTATCATGAGCTTCTGGATAAGGCAGCACGCTGCGACTCCACCCTGGAGCAGATGTGCCTGGTTGCTGCCTTCTCCGTCTCTTCTTACTCCACCACGGTCCACCGGACAGCCAAGCCCTTCAACCCCCTGCTGGGTGAAACCTACGAGCTTGATCGCCTGGAGGAGTTCGGCTACCGCTCGCTGTGTGAGCAGGTAAGAGCACAGCCCAAGGGGGATTTTGCTCACACACTGACTGATGTGCATGAAGCACAAACTGCTCAGAGTGCTCAGGGTCAGTCGTGTTCACTGATTATATAAATACCTCTGAGCCAATCCCAAGATACCCCTTGGCCCTACCACATAGTCAACTTTTGTTTGGACAAAGCGGTAGGTTGACGCGTTGGGACTATTTTGTCCTCCATTTTTTGAGATGTGAAGAACACTACCTCGGCAGGTCATGTGATGCACAAAGATTTAGAGTAGGTTGAAACTGTTAATAAGTAACTAAGTTTTTAATACTTTTCAGGTGATTAAGTCAATTTATTATCAGTCAATTTAGTTTAAATTTTATAGGGGAAGATTTCAACTACTACCCTTTGTAAAACATTTCCAAGGGGCTGGATGAAAAGCAAGGGACAATGGAGTAAAATTAAGAAATGCAGGTTGTCCATAGTCTCTGTACAACTTAAAAAATGTATTTGTAAGTTTTTTGCCTAATTTTAATACACCTCTACATGGACACCATTAGCTATATGTAGCACATCCAGAAGGTACTGGATATGTTGCCATGTTGGATGTAGCAGAGCCTCATCAATGGTCCAATGGCATCAGTGATCTTTGGCTTTAGGTCAATGATGTCCCATATCTTTGTTCCATACATGATGTCTTAAACATAATCCCACAGAAAGAATGATCCCATTTTGCTTCAATAAACAATGATACACATTGTGCCTTTTATTGAGGAGTGGCCATTTTAAGCCACTTCCTACTACCTATTTCATCAACAGGGGACCTGAAATACACAAATGCAATGTGATTAAACATTTTGATAACTACTAACTACATACAACAAATCTAAATAAGATATCTCATCAAGTGCCTTTATAATATATTTTTTAGAGAGACTTTATGTACACCCTGTATTAATTTGAACTACCTTTATTTCTGTCTTTCTCCAAGGTGAGCCATCACCCCCCTGCAGCTGCACATCATGTGGTTTCCCAACGAGGCTGGACCCTGTGGCAGGAAATCACCATTGCCAGCAAGTTCCGTGGCAAATACCTCTCCATTATGCCTCTGGGTAAGGCAGTTCAGATTCAGCAGGGAAGCAAACAAACTATATGTGTAAATAAAGCTTCCATCATGCAAATTCAACAGCCACACCAGGCAGAGTTTACTTAAGAAGGACTCCACATCCCCCCTGAGAGTACTAGACGGCTGTGCTGCCTCCCACACAATCTAAAGCCAGAGAAAAGAGTGTGAAAATGAATCAGGAGGGTTTTATGACCCTTTTGACACATACATAAAGTATGGGTATAAAGGGAGCTCTCTATTGCACAGGGACGGCAGAGAGGTCTGGGGTCTGTTGGCTCAGATAAATGAGAGATCTGATCGATTCGGGTTGAGCCGAGGGATGCAGCGGTATTTATCTGATATGCCTGCTGTGAGGTGCCATGTAGTAGAAAAAACTCCTGAGTGGAAAGCGTTTATGGTGGAATGTATGTTATCAATCTTCCAGGGTTAGGTCACACTGGAAATTGGCTGAAATGCATTGCCTGTGCACAAGGGCATTAACGTCTAAGATGACGTGTTTTTCTGCTGCAGGTGGGATTGAGCACGCTCACAATAGAATCACGAAAGCGACGCGACAATCTAACACTCACACAGCTCAATCTAACACATCACCCCCAGGACTTCAGAATGGTAACAAAGCAGCTGTGATATTTCTGTCCTCTTACAGCCTTTTGTCCCTGTCCCTCCCCAGGTGCCATTCACCTGCAGTTCCACTCCAGCGGGAACCACTATGTGTGGAGAAAGGTCACCTCTACAGTGCACAATATCATTGTGGGCAAGCTGTGGATTGATCAGGTCTGTTTATGAGATGCTCTTCTTCATCCACATCTCCAAAACCCACAACCCAGCTTTAATGCCTCAGACCCTCTGGAGTAGCCTGTAGATGTTTTTCCACCCGTGTTGCAGTAGTGTGTAGTACAGACCAGCCGAGCAGAGCGCTGTGAAGAAGGGAATCAAAGCCCAGCACATGAATAAGAAGCTTCACAATCTCTAGGGATTTATCTTCAGCTTTGATCTCTAATAACACCCTAAAATAACAGTCTCTTCTTTCTCTGAGATGGCCCAGTTATGTGGAGGGAGGGGCAAGCTTCGCGTCTGTCTGTCCGTCAGTGCAGAATTGTGTCTACTTGTTTAGAAGCATAATTCTTGTTCTTCCCCTACATTTCTTTTTCTTTTTCTCTATTCACTTCATTTGTATGTCATATTAATGTGTCTGTCATTGTGTGCTTGCTTGTGTTTGTGTGTAACCTGGAAAGACGAAGCTGATGCACTTAGATTTCTCAATTACTACTCTCTACTTTTCAACCAACATGAAAGCTTCTGTTTGGGTTTCAACTTAGGATAGATTAGCTCAGAACCCAGGAAAATGATTCTCAGCTGAAAACAAAAAACTGCAGGTTTCCCTTATAATAATATCTGAAAATAAGTTTAAAAAATGAAAAGAATAATACCGCCTCTGTGCTGATGAAAAAAAAATCTCTCTCTCTTTCCAACTTATCCACCAATCCTTCCATGTTTTTACTTTTTATTGTTTTGCCTTTTGTATTTAGTGCCGTCTCCTGCCGCCTCCATGCTTCACTCTGCCACTCTGCTGCCCTCTGGTGCAGAACGGGGTCAGCCAAACAACTCCATGTCAAACTATGAAAACTATTCTGCTACTGCCTTCCCTGCTGCCAGCCAGTGCAGCGCAGGCACCAGGCAGTGCTATTAGGAGCACAGCAAGTGAAGCTAGAGAGGGTAACAGTATCAGCATATTATCACTGTGCTCAGATCACAACATGTGACACCGTGACAATGTATGAGATTTTAATTTATGGACGTTAGATGCTGCAAAAGACAAGAATGTGTGTGACGGGTTAAGTATGACACTTGAAAGGTTTGGCCCTCAGCAGTGGCCAGAAATGTTTATCAACCCACCCCCAATGCATGTGTGATTCATGTGATGCAACATGTCAAGGTTGTAGTATAAGTATATTTGCTTAAAATTCATCCAAATTGCTTGATTTGCTTGATTTGCAGCAACTCCCTGCAGTTACTGTATTCACTTTTGGGGTTAATTGTGTAGTTGCTCTCTTAGGTCGTTGCTAAAATATAAGTTAGTGGGGTTGTGTGTGTTCATGCAATAATAGAAAAAGGAATCACTTTTCATGTTTCGAACCACTAATCTAAGGCACGTGAACATTTTATTTCTCTACATTCTCATAAAGGATTCAAGTATAAAGGATACTTTTCTTTACTTGCATTGATATGCTTTCTTACTGTCTGTTTTTCTCTCTGTTTGTGTTTGTATTTGTGCAGTCAGGGGACATAGAGATTGTGAATCACAGGACGAAAGAGACCTGCCAACTCAAGTTCTCCCCCTACAGTTATTTCTCCAGGGACGTTCCTCGGAAGGTAAATGTGTACCTGACCTTGGCATGACGTCATGTGACGAGGGGTTAATTTGTGTCATGCTGCCTCCTGCTGGACAGTATACCAACAGCTATTTTTTACGCATGCAGTACTGTAATATAGAGGAGCTCACAATACAAGGTCACATTGTTCAGACGTAACCTCCTTTGGAATTGTACCAATTGCTAAAAATGGGGCATTGTTACTGATGTGGGATAAGCTAATGGAAATGATGTGTTTCCTACCTCAGGGACTGTGCATGTAAGTGTTTAACATTAGGAAGAAAGAACATAGTGATACACTCAGACTTACAGAAAGAGAGTTTGATTTAGTTTCTTTATTCCCTGTAGTTCGTTTTCTTATTTCTTTTCAATGTTTGCAGGTGACAGGTGTGGTGGCAGACAGTGGTGGCCAGGCTCACTACATCCTCTCTGGTACATGGGATGATAAAATTGAGAGTTCAAAGATTGTTCAGAGCAGCCGAGGAGGCAGTGGATCAGAGGGCAAGCAAAAGACGGTCTATCAGACGTTGTCCCCCAAACTGCTGTGGAAGAAATACCCTCTCCCGTAAGCGTCATATGACAGCTTTTACAACATATGAGTAGTTCCATAAGAGCTGCAATGTTCAGCCAGTAACCGTGATTGTTCTGCATGCAGCTCTCCTTAATGTCCTTTTGCTTTCTCAGGGAGAACGCTGAGAACATGTATTACTTCTCAGCACTGGCACTGACCCTGAATGAGCAGGAGGACGACGTGGGACTGACCGACAGCCGTCTCAGACCGGACCAGAGGCTGATGGAGGAAGGCCGATGGGACGAAGCAAACTCAGAAAAACAGAGGCTAGAAGAGAAACAAAGAGCCGTGAGGAGGAGGAGGGAAGCAGAGGCCTCAGATGCTCTGGATGAAGGTATGAAAAGAAGAACAGGAAGTGTGGTGCAGAGTTGCATTTGAATGGAATTTGTTTGGGAATGTTAGATGACAGTTGGAGCACTTCTGAGCTTCTCCAGTTAAATTCCGAGCACAAACAAAAGGAGGTTGCGATTCCCAACTCCAGTGGCCATACAAAAGGGCGCTGTGTAAACAGAAATAAATACAGAAGCATGAAATTAAGAATGCATTCAATTCATGTCATGGCAGCTAATATGGACAGAGATAGGAAGCTAGTGTGTTTGGATTTCAGAGGCTAAGAAAGTGATTTCTGCTGAAGTTCAATGCCTTAATCCTCCTCCTGATCTAACCACAGGTAAGGTAGGTTTGTGTGGAGCCAACATTCATCTGTAGCTCCATATTGCACTAAACTCTAAGCACACACTTTTTCGCAGTCCAATCAATCTGGAAAGACTTGATTTATATTCCTAGTATACGTGTACACCCCTCAGATATTTGGGGAATACATCACAGTGCAGAAGTTAGTGACTCTTCAAGATCTCAGTGTCCTAATGGTTAAGATGTAAGAAGTGCATTTCAGATCAGACGGGCTAAACACAAAAGCTCGAAACATCTAGACTGAACATTGAGGAGAACTCAGCAGAAACTTTTCACCCTGGTGGTTTTCCTGTGTGTGTGTGTGTGTGTGTGTGTGTGTGTGTGTGTGTGTGTGTGTGTGTGTGTGTGTGTGTGTGTGTGTG
>JAOWBC010001486.1:14117777-14128675 GCA_028566105.1 Hypoplectrus providencianus
TTTTTTTTTTTTTTTTAATTTTTTTTTTTTTTTTTTTTTTTTGGCCACCTGTACCTGTACCCGCCTCTGGCCCAGAGCCGGCTGAGATAGGCACAGCCTCCCCGCGACCCGGATTACCTGGATGAAGCGGTTCAGACAATGAATGAATAAATTAATATTTTAGTGCCCAAACTAGTTCAAGTATGTGACAATGGCGACATCATACACTGCCAGTGTGAGCGCGACAGTTTGCCTCGAGATATGCGCCCGCGAGCTGTTTGACCGTTTTCATGGCAACCCAGCTGTCAGTCACCTTCAGCCCGGAGAGTCAACAGCAGCAGCAGCAGCAGCAGCAGAGAGGCAAAGTCTTCTCAAAGTAAGTCATTTATGGATGATGGAGGCGATACAATGGTGATGGAATATTGTAAATCTTCAAAAATAGATTTGTTTTGTTTCTTTATAAGATGTAAGCTTGGAATAGAGACTTTAAGATGACGGCCGAACGCTAGCTTAGCCTGTGTATTTGCTCAAATTGCATGCTACTTCTAAAATATGAAATCCACTGATAATATGATACTTCTCAGTAAGTCTGACATCGAGAAAATTGTCTTTAACACACCAAGGCATACAGTTTACCCCGAAATATGTGAGGAGAAATCCTGATGTACAAAGTGGACTGACAAATAGGTCCTTTAATGTCCATTTGGGGAGTGGGAGAGACAGGAAGGAATTTATAGTCCTCTTGGTGAAAAGGAGTCAGTTTGGCTTGCTAACAAGCTAAATTGTCTTGGTTTCCTGGACAACTGAGTAACATAACCCCCCCCACACACACTCCTCATGACTACCCAGTCAGCCATAACCAGTGGTCTCCACATACTGAGATGTTGTGTTTGCATAATACTGCTGAGTGCCTGCATATTTGTCTTCAGCAATAGGACATGGCTGAGCCGGACCATGGCAGAGCAGAGAGAGATGCAGAGGACAAAGACGATCTCCTTTACACAGGTTTATTAGGAGTTTATTTCAACCCCTCATGACTTAAAGTTTGAGTCCACTCTTGTTGACCCTTTCGCCCCACCCTCAGATTTTAACGACAGCAGTAGTGCATCTGGACTGGACCGTCCTCATCTCAAACTGGACTGCTGTGACCTCCTCCTAGATGCTCTTGATGCTCAGCTTGGTCAGCTGCAGGTCTGTGATTCTCACTGTATGTAAATAAATGTAATCTGGAATAAATGTTTTACTAGTGAGTGTGACTCATGTATGCAGGTCAAGCCCAAAAAGGAGATAACAAAAGAACTTGATTGCAGTGATGCAGGTAAGTAATGTCATAGAAAATAACATTATCCGGTTTAAACGTTCTATTTTAGGTGATAATCTGATTCCTTTTCTAGCTCCTTTCAGATGGACTCAATCTCTGAGCAAAGACACGGGGTTCAGCAGTACAACTCAGACAAATGACACTCCTATGTCTTGTCTTGATTTGGCACACACACCGATGATGGAGCAAACATCAGGTAATATTTCAGGAAACCTGTGATTTCTAACGTTAATAAGGTTTATTCTTCAAAAAAGGTAGATTTCAGACAGGTGTTTTAAAAATACCCTGCAGCAATATTTTTTTTTAGAAAAATGTCATATTTTTATAAGCCCAAAATTGCTTAAATATATATTTTTAGCCTGTTGATACAAGTTAAAGCAAAATCTGTCCAAAATCATAAAAACACTGTATTATAGGATGTCCAGAAATATAAAAACACCACAAAAACACACTCTCTCTCCTCAGCTTTTTGCTCAGAGAGGACCACAGCGAGAGATGGTCCTGTCATGCATGAAGAACAGAAATTAGACAGAAGGAAAAGGGACAAAGAGGAGATAGAGTCTCAGAGGGAGCAGGTCATCTGGAGGCTTGAGAGGCTGCTTGGGGATGCTTGTACCAGGGAACAGATGCCAGGAGAAACCCATCCTTCTTCAGACAGCGTCTGCACTGAGGACTTTGTAAGACGCTTCAGAGATGAGATGGTGGAAATGACATTGCCAGCGAGTAACATACAGAATCTAAACAATGAGGAAAATGTTGAAAGAAGAGGAACAGAGTGGACAGAGGAAAGCAATAAAGACACAGAAACTGCTCACCACTGTCAAAGAAAGGAGCTGGAGAAATGTCTTTATGATAGCTGTGGAGAAAATACGTCATGCAGGGAGAAAGCAGGAACTGGGGAGAAATGCAGCACACCACAGGGGCTTGGTGATGATAGAAGCAGTGAGTAATCTCCTGACAAACAATTTCTGTGGATATTTATTGTGCTCAGATTTAATCTAACTCACAGAACATTTCCTCTTCCTACAGTTAATTGGCATATTATCTATGGCCCAATCACCTCAGATGACCTTCCCCCTTTGGAAGTGATTTATTTTGCTGCATTCATTTTCCTTTAATGGATCATTTCCACCTTTATTTTCTCTTTTAGTCTGCCACAGAACAGAGGATGTAAGAGAACATGAAACCTTGCTGCAAAACAACAGCCGCTCTACCAAGGCCAGGTGCTTGGCAGGTACCACACCGGATTAAACTGCACCTGCATCCACAGTCTATTTAATCCTCCTGGAAATGTGGTCACTACAAACAGTGATTATAGGCTGCTTGTTGTTCTTACAGGAGTACCTGTGCTTAGTTTTGACACCGTGTCCATTGACAGTGACCTGGACTCAGTCTGCACAGAGCAAGTTAGGCAGCACATTCATAGATTGTCGGGTAAGACACTGCAGACACTTTGGGGGGGGGGCATTTTTTTCCAGACAAAAATTGTCATGTCATCAAGGCTATATTGATGAGTTAACCTACACAAACAATCAAAAGCTTGATCCCAACAAATCTTACGTCTGGTAGAGATGATATAATTTGAAACCCAAACAACACAGCTGAAAGAACAAACTGAATGTTTTTAGAAATAAACAATGATGAAAATCACGTTATTTGTGTGATCCCCAGGATGGCGCTCTCTCATTCATTCAGTCACTGGGATGGATCAGCCCTGTACCAGCCACAGTGACTATGACACACCCACACAGGAAGGAAGTGAACCTGTATCTGTATCAGGTAGAGAATGGTCTGACTGAGTATTGAGTCCACAGTAATAAAAGAACATTATAATGTCACAGGATTTGCCTTTTTTTTGTTAACAAAGGCAGAAGAAATAAAATCAGAAGTCCTGTCCGCAAGGCACAGCGCAATAAGAGAGAAACATGCAGGTAAAAACCAGGAAAGAACACTTCAAATCTTTTCAGTCTCCTTTCCAGCGTTAAGACTAAGATTTTAAATGATTCTTTTGTGTATATTTCTGACTGAAACTATGTGTATCACAGACTGGTGTGTGTTTTGGATGATAATGACAGGGACACAGATGAGGAAATGAGTCAGTGCAGCAGGAGGTGCAGGCCCCAGAAGACATCAGAGAGGCTGCAGTCTGACCGGATCAAGATGAAAGAGCATCTTTCTACACCCCAACAAGTAAAAATGAGTCTCTGTTGGATTTCTTTGTACTTCTGATGGTCTTTGATTGAATCATTTGTGAAAAAGATGTAGAGATAAGTAGCTAAATCATTGATTAATTAAAAAAATATATAATTTTTCTTTTGTTATTAATTGTAATTTTACCAAAAATAAACCATTTGTATCCTTCCTATAAAAAAAAAACAAAAGTCTACACTGCTCAGCACAACTGGGATTCCATTAATGAGTAGGCTGAGACCATATACAGTCTATGGCTGAGGCCAACATTAGTGAAACTCTTAGAGAGGGGAGCACAAAATCTATTTTGTGTGATGTATGGTGTTACTCACATATATATATTTATTTTTCATATTACTACACTTTTATGTTGCTACACTGTTCCACAAACAGCCCAGTGTGGTTATGTCAGTGCTGGAAAAAGAGGAGATGGAGCGACAGCTGGATAACGCCAAGACGGAACTGTTTGCTGAACAGCGACGTGCAAGAGAGAAGCTAGAGTCCATGCAAGAAGTAATTATGTCATGGCATATTTCTGTTTGAAAATATAAATAAAATGACAATTATAAATCTAACTTTGTTGTAAACTATCATAGAGTTAATCTGTTTTTTCTTTTTTGTTGTTCCTTTAGTGAAACTACTTAAAGATTTTTTCCATGTGAAAGAGAGATTTGATATCTGTATTTAAAAAATATCTCTTGATATGTTTTCATGGTATCTTCGAGCAGAAGTTGGAGGAGATGCATGAGGAGCTCCAGAGGGTCACAGAGGCAGAGAGCTTCCTGAGAAACAAGTGCGCTCATTTGGAGCAGAAACAGATGCAGAAAAAGGATAAGCTCAAGGTGATTCCAGTTAATATCACACACTAATAGCTAAATCTTAAAAGTATTTTTCTTTCTCGAGTATTCTCTAAATTTGATTTCCATTTTTTGTTTCTCTCTTTCTTTCAGGCGGTAGAATTTAAAGTAGGTGAGCTGCAGGATGAGCTGGGAGAATGTAAGATCCGAGTGGGCACTCAAGAGAAGATGTTGGCCCAGAAGGAGCTGCAGCTGCTGGATTTACAGGAGCAGCGTGGGGCTTTACATGCAGAAAGAGATGGACTGAAGGGGGAGCTAGAGCACCTGAAAACCCAGCACTGCAAAGAACTGAAAGAAACACAAGAGCAGACTCATAGAATGAAGGTGAACTGCTGTGATTTTAAAGCCATGATTTCATTATTATTGAGTAACAAGTAATAAGAGTTCCTATTTTTTTCTCAAATTCAGGAGGCAGCACTGAAGCAGCAAAAGAAAGAAATGTGCTTGGCTCATGAACAGCAAATCCAAAAGGTGACAAAGTTGTTTCCAAAGCTAAAATATGGATTCTTTAAATATAATGGGGTAACAGTGTTGTTGATGTTGTGTCTTCAGGGAAATAAGCAGGCTGAAGAGGAGAAAGCAAACGCTTTGAAAGAACAAGCTCGGTCTCTGACACAACACTTTGAGTCCTTGAGAAGTTCCATTCAGGTCAGTGTGTTCCCTGGACAAATGCACTGTTACACTATGCTGTAACAGCTCTGTAAATAATAGCGTGAACTGTTTTGTTCAAAGTGCCTTTGATTGCTATAAATGTACAAGATGCTGACTAAAAGGTGACAAGAAATCACAAGAAATTTTGGACATTCCTAAATTTTGACCAGTTGGCCCCATTACTCAATTTTATCCTTTTTGGTCTAAAAATAGACTTAAGATAACATTAAATACTGACTGTTGTGAAACATTATTTCATGTTGCTAACACTGTTATGACCTTACAGGAATAATGATTTTTAGTATCAAATCAAATCAAAATTACTTCTTAATCCCCAAGGGGAAATTAATTTGTCCGTATTTCTCTGTAAATTATACAGTCTGATGGCTGTAGGGACAAAAGATGTTCTGAATCTCTCTGTTCTGCAGCCGAGCAAAAGGAGCCTACCACTGCATATTGATGAAAGATACATTTTTCAGTGAGACCTAGTGCCATTAAAAAAATGTCTGTGTTCTCAGTGAATAAAAACAATAAATATTGTTGTCTTTCATGTGATTCTATTCTGTTATGACAGCTAAAAGAAGAAGAAGCAAAGAAGCTGAGGGATTCTCTGGAGCAGCAGAAGAAGGAGGCAAAGAACCGTGAAGAGAAGCTGCATGTAGAAACTTTAGAAAAGGTACTCTGACAATCCTCTTCAGAATACACTATTTCAACGTAATATCATCTGATGCACAGTGTGCTTCCATGTAGGTGCACAAGGCGATAAATGAGGAGAGGAGAAAATGGGAGGCAGAAAAGGTGGAAGCGGTGCAGTTGCACTGCGCGATACTGGAGGAGCAGATGCAGCTTGAAAAAAGCAAAGCACTGGCTCTTCAACAAAATGTGGTGGAACTAAAAAGTGTAAGGTGACCCACCACCACAGCATGTAACATCACCATGTGTATAACCAAAATAAATACTGATGCTGTCTTTGCATCTTCTTGTTAGAGAGTGAAGGAGCTGGAGAGTGAAAGCTGTGCGCAGCAGAGAGAGCAGGAGTCTTTGCTGGCTGTTATTTGCAAATCACTGAAGGAGGAGCACCAGGCTGAGCTGCAGAAGAGGCAGGGGCAGATGGCTCAGGTGCAAGAAACCACGGAAGGCAATCATTTGCAAGCACATAATGAGACATGGTGTTGTTAAAAAAGCTGACATGGTGTGGTCTGTGGTCACAGGAGAGTCAGAGGGCAGTGCTGCGGCTCGAGCAGGCTGTTCAGCTGGCAGAGGAAGAGGCTAACAGGCTCCGGGCGATGCTTAGAGAAGGCGAGAGGAGCCATAACCAACTCACAGCTGAGCTGGAACTGCAGCTCCAGCACTGGGCCCAGGAGCTGGGAGCAGAGTGCCAGCATCTACATCTCTTGGTGGAGCAGAGTGGAACCAAGCAAAGTTCTGTGCAGCTACCTTGCAGGTATACACTCCTGCTCTGGTTAAATAAATATGTGAGTACTTTACAGCTGTGCTTCTAATTCCAATGGCTTTGTATTGTGCAGCCCTACAGCAGCTGAGGCCCTGACAAACCTGAGAACACTCAGAGGGCAGTTGAAGCACTGCATTAATCATCTACTGCAGGAGCTGGACTCACAGAAACAAGCGACTGAGCAGCTGAGAAAAGACAAGGTATAGTTTAGGCCTGCTGTGTAAAGACAGCACATAAAAGTATCAGTGATTACAAATTCATATATTTCCAGGAGCGAGAATTGAGCATCCAAAGGCAACAGCTGAGGATGGACAGAGACCAGGCATTGGATTCTCTAAAGGAGCGTCTCATTCAGGTTTGAACCTATGCACTTTATAAAGCTTATGTTAGTGCACATAGACGCAGAAAACTCGTGGTGTTTCTGCAGGAGCACATTGAGGAGTTAAGCAGTCTGAACTGGCCTCACATGTATGATGGAGGAGCTGAGGGAGGAGGAGCGGCAGCATCTCTTCGCAAACAGCTGAAGGCCAAAGACCTGGAGCTCAGGCAGGTTCAGAGGAGCATGGCTCAGTGGAAGGAACAGACTGCAGCTCGTCTGGCATGCAAGTTTGAAGAAGAGTTGACCGCTGAACTGGAAAGGTGAACAAACTAAGAACAGTTTTGAGCATCTGACCTCCTGTACTATTTAAAAACGTGAAACAAATTTGCTCCTGTCTAAAAGTTGAACAAAATCCTGAGAAAGATTTTTAAAAAGTTTTGTTCTAATCCCTTAGATGCAAGACAAAGTTATTAAGGGGCAGGTAACTGGTTTCTAATGACATACTAATCAGCTGTCTGTCCTAACAGCAGCATGATCTCACCCCAACTCACTGCAGGATGCGTTTTACACCATGGATGTAACATTAACTGTACATGTAAACCTTTAACTCCTTCATGTAGTTATTTTATTATTCATGACTAATGCACACTTGATGAGTGCTTGATGAATATCTACCGATAAAGATTCCATGATCTAATCTTGTCATTATTAAACTTTTGTGGCATGTAGTAGGGGGGCAAATTTACCTTTATTTCATTGATGCTGTTCTGTGATAGCTCCACTCTTACATTAAATTCCTCTCCAATACTCCACTTTATAGAAAACCATCGAAACCTATAGAGGACAGGCAGAGAAAGTCTGTGACATCTAAAGGGGAGACAACCAACACTGCAAAGGTAAATGTTTTACTGTTCCTTAGAGGCATGAACACCATGCTGCAGACATTTAATAATCATAATTTCCTGACTAAAACCTCCATCCCTCTGTGTCCTTTCCCCATCAGGAAGCTCAGAATTCCATTTGCTCTCCCTCCCTTCATGTTGTAGACTCTGCTGCCTCCCATAGCCCCTCAGACGTGGCTTCATTTAAGCTTTTACGTTACCTCCAGAGCAGAGTTAAGCAGCTCCGTGTGGAAAACCAGGCCTACACCTGCAGCCCTCCGCCTTTCAATATAATCCCTCCAGATCTGTCAGGATCCTACCTTACAACAGTGAGTTATTTTAAAAGCTGCCAGGAGCATTCAAAGTGGTGATAACCAAGTGCAGACATTTGTCCTAAATGAATTCATGTTTATCACTGTCCTAAATGAAACAAGAGATCATCACAGATTGTCTTCTTGTCCTCTGTAAGAAACTCTGCACTTCTGAAAGACAAAAATAAATCTTAATGTACTCCTAAAAGCAAAGAAAACACTGTAAAGTGGTAGTATCATTAGAATGTTGATACAATTTCTGTGCTTGTCTTCGTAACATAATGTTTAACACCCCTGTCTACTTTATAGATCACTCAGGATCAAGGTGTTGCTGAGATTCAGAGTCACTCATCAGTCAGAGCAGTCTCAAGTTAAAGACATGAAACCTTACTCTGTGTGACACACCACTAATGTTCTGTCATCTCATGTATTTCAAACTACATTTTGTGGCCACCGAAATAAATCATTTACTGTCACATGTGCTTAAGGCTGCAGATTGACAAGCAGGTCACGATGACAAATGATGAAACTGAAGATTAGGTTCACATTCCTCTGCGTCAACGCAGTCAAGTTTTATGGCTTAAGGTTTCAATGAACTCTGAAAGATGAACTGACATTTGACTGGAGATCATGTGAGTTATGTCACAGAACCTCATAAAGCTGACAGGTCCTTGTGGAAACACTTTGTATTATCCTTAATGTTGCAAGCTGTTGAATTGTTCAATAAAACCATTAGGTTGATAAATGGAAAATCAAAACTAAATTAATTCATTTGCAAGTCTTAGTAAAAATTTGTGAAAATTTGTAACCTTAATGTCAAACAATCCTTTAAGACTGATGCCAGATGGTTTAAAGGATGGTTATCTTTATAATCTTCATAACTGCATCGTTATCACACATGCAATCTGTTATTTTCAAATTTAGTGCCCATGCTTTTGTTTTCAAAGCGTTTAGCAGGCCGGAGTTGTGCTATGGGTTCCCTCTGCGGTAACACGCTTAAAAGAAACACAACATGCCTATTTATTTGGCAAATAGTTATCTCAATGAGGTAATCACAATCATCATCAGCATCAGTCTTATGTTTATCTGTTGCTCTACCTGAATGTATAAACAATGTTCAAATATGACAGTGTCATGGCTCTCATTGACCTTAAAATGGTGAAGACACTGTGATAAGCTGGAGCCTGGTGGACTGTTAAAATCATACTTATCTTATTGTTTCCATTTATATATATAATCACTAGTGGTGTTCCACAGAGATTAATCCTCAGACTCCTACTTTTTCTGACACCTGGTCTGTAATGAGAAAACAATCACAATGATTACTCAGCAAGAGGACGTCTTTTGGTACATTCAGGAAAAATTCATCCAATGAAAAAACAGCTACAAGGACACTATGAGCATTTATTTTAGAAACAAATAAAAAGTCAAAACACTCAATGGCTGGTAGCAATTCTGGTAATGCATATAAGAAAATACAATCATAAAAAGGTGCATTTGCATGACTTAGTTTTGAATTTGTCAAAGCGCACAGATGCCGTACTTGCTAAGCACTATAGGAAGATAATCTTTGTACCACAACAGTAAGCAGGAAGTCATGCTTTGAGCAAATGTGAACACACAGGAACAACATTTAATGTCCTGTTACGATGCCCAGAAGCTAAACATGAAAACTGTACAAAATTCAAGTGCTGCACACTAATGTTTAACAAAGTCTTATGTAGAGCACATCATTTTTGTTGGCTGGGCTTTGGCAAGATTATGTACAAATTCTCTTATTTCTAAGGGCAAAGGTCAATTGTATAGGTTATATAAAATTGGTTATGTAAGGCTTTCTATAGAACTTTTTAATATCTTGAGATGATGACAAGGTATCCTTGAGATTTCAATAAATTAAAATAATTACATCAGTATTACTGTAACTTCATACATATAGTTACATGGGATCATACTATAAAAAACTAAACTGAGTGACTGTAAAGCAAAACATGTCGCACAAACCGTTAAAAACAGCACAATATTCATGATTAGCCAGAGTTTCTTGCCAAACTGACCAGCTTAAAGTGGTTCTGGGTCCTTTATAGTCTTTTGTGCGACTATTTTTCAAGTCTTATACTTTGGCTTTTCAAGTCATCAAGCATCTTTACATTTCCATTTCCTCCTCTCCGGAGCTGTGGGCCACAGGAAAGCTGTAGAGGGAAGAGTGTGTGTCTGCAGGGGGACTGGGGGGGCTGAGGGGACTGTGAGGGGTGGGAGATGGACATGGAGTTGGTGGTTGCCGAGAAGTCTGTAGTTTACGTGGTTTCTGTAAGGAGCACTTTCGCTTCCGACAGAAGGGATCGTCTGGTGGCCGCCACAACACCAGCTCCATGCAGGAATGGCTCCTAAAGGCATGGAGAAGAAGCAGATGAGATGAAGATTGTATGTGGTCTTGGCAATCACGAAGGTGGCAAAAATAACAAAAACATGGATTTATTCTCGTGTTTTGCCCAGTGTGAGTGGATCATAATATATCTAGGATGGAACTGATATGCAGATGCTTCTGTTCGAAATGAGACCAAACCCTTCCATGGATGTCAGTCTTACAAAGGCCAAAGCGTGTCCTGCAAAGACTAGGTTAGCTATTCTCGACTGAAATGTTGTTTTCTACTTAATCAAAGCAGCTACAACTGGTTGGTTAAGTTTAGTGGAAAAAATTAAGTCAATCAAAAAGTTTTTTCAGCATTTTGAATAATTGCAACCCCAAAAGGTCCTTGTTTATAGTGTGTGCAGTAACAAGTATTAGGCAGATTGGTCCAACAGTCTGAGAGATTAGCTGCACACAGCTGCAGACAGACAGAGAAAGATCATCAGGCAGAAACACACACACACACACACACACACACACACACACACACACACACACACACACACACACTCGTGTGGATATAACAAAA
>JAOWBC010001486.1:14146532-14166722 GCA_028566105.1 Hypoplectrus providencianus
GGCTACGGCAGCAGAGCCGGCAGCAGAGCCGGCAGCAGAGCCGGCTCAGAGGCCGCTGTGTCGGAAGGTGGACATGTGGGTGGACTTTGACCACATCGGCTGGGACGAGTGGATTGTGCACCCAAAGAGATACAATGCATTTCGTTGTGAGGGAGAGTGTCCTTTACCGCTAGATGAGTCCTTCAGCCCAACCAACCACGCATACATGCAGGTGAGATGGCAATTTGATTTTTCATTTAAATTCATAACATCAAATATGTTCCGACTCTGTCCTAAGACTCAAATGAGTGTTTCCTAAATTAGCACCCCTAGGAAATTAACATGTCATCACATCTAAACTTAAGGTTGTAGTTTAAAGCTTGAGATTATCGCTCACAGTTTGGTTGGATGTAGGCACCTAAACTTTGCGGTAGAGTTTAGGAAACAAAACTATATAGTAAGGCTTAGGAAATTATATTTGGCATAAACTGCAAACTGCTGCACGTAAGAGGTTACAGAGCTACATGGTCACATACGAACATACGTTTTATGCCAAGAATGAAACAAGATTGATGTAAAGTTGATTTTTAGTTTCACTTTGTACAGAAACACCAGTCTGACAGTAACCAAAGTCCTTCTTATTTATGTGAACTATTTGTGTATTTTCAGAGCCTACTGAAACATCACCATCCAGACAGAGTGTCCTGCCCGTCCTGTGTGCCGACGCGCCTCAGCCCGCTTTCGATGCTGTACTACGAAAACGATGACCTGACCCTGCGCCATCACGAGGACATGATCGTTGAAGAGTGTGGATGTCACTGAAGGCAGCACGTCATCACTTTCACTGCAGTCACAACAGGAACCAGTGACAGAGCATCATCCAATTTCACTTCAGCAGCTTTTTCACTGTCTTCATATAAACAATAATGCTCAAATATGAACTCGTCCACACTGGGTTGTACACAAGAGTATCTATTTTTAGTAAGGACAAAACTTTGTTATGCAAATGTTATATGTTGTATCTATTTATACATTATAATGTATATTTTGTACATAAAATATGAAAACATATATTAAACATTTTATTTTGACATTATTCTGTTGTTATTTTATTTTGTAATGCTTTTTTAACATCCTTTGAATGTATAAACCCTAAAAATATAAACTTTAGGACATTACCCATCTTCAAAGATGGCAACCTGCATGTATAATCAGTTTCAAAGTCAAATATTTTAGTTTTATATATTTGGCACTATTTAAATTTAAATTTCACAGTAGGATATTCAGCGGTTGACAAGATCCAAATCCCAAGAGCCTTTATTTGCTTTCAATCCTATCATTATGAATAATAAGGTTGTCAATAATTTACACAGGAAAAGAGAGATCATTAAAGACATTTTTCTTTAAGATTTCAGATGTGGTGATTCCCAATTTCTGAGCAGCAGCTATTATACAGAATGAAACAGACTAACAAAAAGTACTCCTCAAAGACTAACCCTACTCGTAGTTACTCATCTACATCTTAATCCCACTCATCCTCTCTGACTTGGGGCCAGCTAACTTTTAGTGTATTTGCCCTTCTCACCTCCAATCCACATCTGTGGGGTGATGAGAGCCCACACCTCATCAGAGCTCATTAGTGTCCTTTCTGGCCAGGCTTCTTTTGTTGATTGTGATCAAACAGGCAGGCCGAGTGCAACAAGACAAAAAGTAGACTTAAAAATGGGTCTATGGGGGAGAGAAAAGTAGTAGCACTTGTTTATTTTAGGGAGGGGTGGGGGGCGCCAGGAAGCAGAGGTGACAAAGGGAGAAACAAACAGAAGAGGGAATGGAGAGAGTCAACGTCTGGATGCCGAAGCTACTGTGGAGGACGGACAGGGTGGACTGGAACTGATCAGCTGAAACTGTTCAATCCACACTCCCAACCAGGACAAGACTAGACAAAACCTGTTGGTCCAAACTCGGATTTATTCACCTGATTTGTCTCTCTGGTGATTACACCATACAACTACACTATTCATTATGCTTTGCCCAATTAAAGAACAGCAAATTATCCAATCTGTTTTTATGCTAATGAATAATAAAACAACCATATTCAGCTCAGGTCTATTTGCAACAATGAAGCTGATGTAACACTTTGACACCAATTGAAGCAAATTACACCATCACCTCCAAATTATGTGGCAGTTCTCACACATCAATCCTGAACAAACCTTTGGTCCAGAACACCCAAGCATCCAAAAAGCATTTTCAGTGGTTGTGTCCAAATTACTGGACCCACAGTAGAGATACTCAACCAGTTATTAGCCTCCATACGTTCATGAGCACAAAATAACATTAAAGAGATAAAATAAATAAGAATAAAAGGCTCATCATTCTACAAAAAAAGTTCTACTTTGATTTTTTAAATAAATAATACATCTACTTACAGGTTGGATTAAATCATACAAGGTGCAATTTGAATGAAATGTTAAATGCCATGAAATGCACCATGGCAAAAAAACAAACAACAAAAAAAAAAACTTCTAGTTGAGGCATTTATAAAACGCATCCTAAGGAAAACCCTGGGGGAGTAAGTCTACCAAAACTTGGGAACAGTGAGCAACAGCGATGGAATGGAAATGCAGCATGACCCCGTCTGGTTCTTAGGAAGGAGAGTTTCTCCCAGCTATGTACAGTTGCATATTGACCTCTCTTTATTCAGTCCACTGACTGGGGTTATCAGCTGCCAGTAAGCTTCTTGAGGAATTCGTCTGATATGCCTTGTGCTGAATCAGAGGACAGGAAGTGTAAACGGCTGTTAAGAAACATGTAGTGATTTATCATTTCCAACTGATATTAGCTTTTAGTTTAAACAGAGAAACAGCTTATAATGCAGGCATACAAGAGTAATAAACAGGCTTTATGGATTTTTAACCTTTCAGATGGAAATGTCAAGGAGCAATGTGTATTTGGTGGACTGATGAACATATTTCCATAATTACTGTAGCATTACAATGCACTGGCAACATATAAAAATCACGCATACACGACAAAAGTGTTTGCTTTAATGGTGTTTGCTTTAATGCTTTGTCACCCTACAAACCATGTGAAAATCTGTTCCAAAAATTTCATCAACAAAATGATGTTTTACATTCGCTGTATGACCCTTCAGATGAAGATCTTGTTTTTTAAGAGCACACTTGACAAATTGTACAGTATCTTGAAGATTTCAAGGCAATATCTGAACAGAGGTGTCAGGAAATGTTTGGGTATAAAAGCACATCATGTGAAAACCCCGTTTGGAATGAATTCAGCAAATTTCAATTGATCTTCATTATTTTATCTCAGTTCTTCAGGATGAGGCTTTGTTGGTGTTAAGTACTATTCAGTGTTGATTTTAAAGTTTTAGCCACTACAGGAAGGCACACTTTGTCACACATAAATCAGGTTTAAGCCTTGAGGCAGACAGAAAAAGTTTCATTACGGGTTTGTTCTCGTCAATGAGTTTGATAGAGACAGACTCTAAAACACTAAGACACTGGAGATACTGAAGGCGAACCTCTGTCTTCATGGAATGGATGATGGGAAATAAGACGATGCTCCTGAGCCTCTCTTCACAGCATCGTGTTGGTGAGTCTGACATCTGAATGCTCGTTCTAGGACCGCCTAGATGTCCATTTCAAACTGTGAGTCGTCACCTAAAAAATACACAATGATTCAATGAACAGCCAGAGTTGCAACATAACAATAAATCTTTAGCAGTTGCAAATTTAACTTAGTGATATTTCAGGAAGAATGGTGGTGGTGTGTAATTACTAGCTGGTAAAATTCTGTCAAAGGGTTCAGATCTGAGGTGTGAACTTACCAGTGTTGCTGCTATCAGGTGCAGCGATGTTGTTGTTCAGTAGTTTCCCACCATGGACCTTCTCATCGGTGTCTTTGGAGGGAGGACTGGTCACCCCTGGAATGTTGGGCAGACCTCGCGGAGGAGTCTTTGCCACCGGAGAGCTGCGACATCCCAGCAGGAACTTTCGGTCGTAGATGATCCTGGTACCTTTTGTGTGACGGACACGATCATCCATCCACAATAGTCATGTACATGTGTACCCATTTCAACTTGACACTTTTCCCCACTACTCTGCTGATATGCTTGGCCATTGCCCTATGCTGTATAGCTTCCTCCACCAATTAAACCTCCTCCTATATGGTAGGATATTTGCATAGTTAATGTAACTGTCATTTAATGATCCTGCGTGTGTTGATTTATTTAAAATAGAAATCAAATCTATGCTCTCTTCAATGCATCATCAGTTGCACAGACAATTGCAAGTTGTGTATGCAAAAATGCTTCTCTCTGAACTTTGGTTGGGCATAATTACTCCTTTAATTTCAATTAAAATGCTCATCCCTGATCTGTACCATGACTGTGTTATGTCAGGTTTGCCTCTGATGCTTACAGAGATGTGACCCACATCTTTACTATTTTGTTTATGTCTTACGTGATCCTTAACCACTCATCCAAACTGAGGTTGTGGAGGGCCGGAGCGAATCTCAGCTGACATTGGGCTGACCAGAGGTGACACAGAGTAGCAGAAAATGACTCATGCTCCCATCCATACATTAAATTAGCAACTTAAGCGGGTTAGAGTTTAAACGTAAGCTTTGGACTCTGGGAGGATTGGAGAGTTCCCATGCTGAAATAGGGGGCTCAGGCATACTCCACACGACCTTCTTGCTGTTAGGTAAAAGTGCTTACTAATACACCACCATATTGTTCATGCACATTTATTATACATGATATTCAATGCACTGCTCATTTTAGCACAACAAAAATGGTTGCATGCACACAGTCGCCTCTTTCTCTTCTAACGGATTTATTGAAATGCAGTTATGGTTTTGTTGGCCACCCTGATATGCCAAACCAATAACCAATGAAAACAAATCGATTTGATGTTTATCACAACATATGTAGGACTGATAAAACATATTTTTTAATCATCTTCAACAAAGACTACATAAAAACAAACCCCAGGTTTGTGAGCTCACAGTGGAAAGCACCAATCACAGCTTTAGGTGTCAGTGACGTAGGACCAGCAGAAGCGTCATTAGCCGCAGAGCTCATCGCTGCTAAAACCCACTAACACCAATACACACATCTAATTTAAAAGACAAAGCAGTGGTAGGGCACGTATCACCCACACGCCCAGGTTCACAATGACCTGACAGCCTCTGAGTCCGAAACCAGACACCTGCTGCTCGGCAGCGTTATCATAGCAGCTAGCGTTAGCAGAGCTAGCCAGGCTAGCAGCTGGTTGTGCTGCAGTGTTTGACAGCAGCAGACCTCATGGAGTTAGCCTGAGCACTCCCTGCACTCACTGACAACACAGCTGTGTGGCTAATAGGAGCATAACTTATACACACATATATATATATATGGCGGATGGTCAGCCTTTTCATTCAGCATATACACGTAAATATGACGCATAACAACAGTACGTACCACCCGGGGTCGTGCTGAACAGGGTCCCTCCGGGAGTAGTGGAGTAGTCGTGGGGCATGTGCTCCGCGTCGTTGATGGTCACCCTCCTGGTGGTCGGGATGGCCTGGGCAGTGGTCTTCTGGCAGTCAGTGGACATCTTGTCTCAACTATAATAAACTACAACTAGCTAACTAACTAGCAGGCAGAAAGTGTTGCTCTTTTTTTCAAAACAACAAAGCCACACCGCACTCGCTTGGCTGAGCAGAATGGCTACTTTCGGATAAATAAAAATAAATACTTATCTTGTGCAAATGATTAAATGTAGTATCAAAATGCGTCACATTACAACACGCAGTCTCTCACACACACACTTGTGTCCAGGTTCTTTCTTTAAAAGGACCTGAGCACACGTTTCCGTGCTCCACTCACCCTCTACATGCACACAAAACAAGACACAGACAGACAGGCTGCAGGGGAAAATACTCCAGAGGAGCTGCACAAAATGAACTTATTGCGCCCTCTACTGGCTCATTATACCTGTGCAATGGCTGTACAAAGTTCAACTATCACTTTGTTATCTTCCATGTTATCGTATAAACTTTGATCTGGAAGGTCATTGAAAGCAAAGAAGGCTAAAATATCACTTTAGTTTGTATTATATATTTCCTTTTACCACGGTAAACCCACCAGTCTTTGCGGGGTTTGCATTTATCCAAGGGATACATTACTCCATATCTCATTTAATAGGCAAATTGTTGAGCCACTAGTGCATTAATTTGTCTATTTTGTTGTCTCAGAGACAATTATGTTAAACATTTGGTGGGTATTTTGGTGAAAGTCTAATGCATGCACAAAATGAGTAGTTGGGTGCATGTGCATTAAGTGAAATCACACAAAAGTATACACACTGTACACAAAGACATTTCATTTCTTTATTAATTTTGTAAATGTTGAGCTGGTGTACAGAGTAAATTGTCAATAGATGTCCTCGGATTTGATTGGATTAAAAGGCTTTTACATGTATATTTTAAATTCATGTTTGACTCTCCATAACAATAAAAAAAAAGCAAACAAAACAGGTTAAAATACCCACAAGACCCCTATTTTAACCCCAGGTTGCAGGCATTACCCAGAACTCAACAGTCTCTTGGTAGCTACAGCTGTATGATGCTAAAAGTACATCCATAACATAACTAGAATCCCAGTTGACAAGTAAGGGTGCATAGCATTCTAAGTAAATATATATATTTATATATATTTTCATATATTTCATATATATATAGCCTTTTATGTTAAAAACATTTTCTGTGCATGTGCGCAGTTGCATTCCTTAGTATTGAGTAATATGCTATTGCGTTAATAATGTCTTCAATCCATTCTAAAGGAATATACATGTGTTCTCTAGTTTTTGCAACAGTTAATATTTTTGCATGAACTTGGTGCATGGCATCGTCTCAGTGGTCCCTCAGTGCAGGCTTTCCAGTGTTCGTTTTTGTGATGCAACCACTCCTCCCTCTGCTTGCACTTAGATGGACTCCTCCTTTCAAACTGCGTTCAGACTGTCACCATGTGGAAGCCTTAGAATCGGCTCAGTCTTATATTTGGTAAAGGGGGCAGAAATAGATTAGGGGTGGGTTGTGTTGAGGAAAAATGCTTGTCATCTTGAAAGACTAGCCATCGGAGCCACTAAGCTGCCCCACAATAATTCCATCTCAAACTTCAAAGTGCTCCTTCTTATTGTTCTTTCGTCAGACCCCCTCTGCCCTCGATCCAACCCTGACATCAGCAGTGGATTTACAAACAACCCCTGCTTCAGAAACCAACCCAAGCATACCTTAATAATGAGCCCTTAGAGAGCAAACTGTATGCTTTAACATAAGGGGATATACACTGTTACACTGCTGTGTAATCTTTATTGACATCTAACTTTTTTGTGGTTATTAAAAAAGATAATAAAATAGAAATAATATCTGATGAAGGTATATCTATTATCCAAAACCTATTTGAGGCTTCTGTCTTTAAATCTCTCTTGCTCTTTGATTTCTATGTATATGCTTATAATGAATGTTGATGATCAACAGCAGTTGAAACAACAGAGTGAATACTTTATCATCTACTAAAGTACAGAGCCAACACAGATGACTACTTTTTAACAAGACTTACAGAATACCAAGACTTTACATTCATCTCTGGCTGTGAAGCCATACTAAAACACCTATTAATGGGTGATTATTGCAACGTTTGTGTGACTGACATGTTTTTCCCATAATAAAGCATTCAATGTCCAACATAATGGTTGAAATAAATGCATGTAGATAATTGATATCATGTGAGATGGCACGCTTATTGAGGTAAATCAACTTTAAAAAAATATGTGAATTAGAGTTATAATCTGAGAGCCTCTGTTCTTTGCCCATTTGCAATATTACTTCCTGTGATATTATCACAACTTTTACACGTCCCAATATCCAGGACTGAATATGTGATTTTAAAATCACACACACACACACTCACACACACACTCACACACACATCTGATAGGATTTCTTTCAAGGTGCATGTGAATGTCTTTAAGGTTTGAAAGCTATGGCTAAACACACCTACAGTCCCCGATGAGTAACAAAAACAGACACTGGGCACTTTGCAGATGAGATGGCTAGTATGAGGTCATACCAATATTTGCCTGATCTTTGTGTAAAACTTTTTTGTAGAGAGGCAAAGTGATAACATGTTTGATACTAAATGTACTGACATCATTTCTGAGTGGCGTGAGGAGTAGCTTAAAGATGTGAGCAATAGACTGAAAGCTTGAGCTTAGGAAGAACATGAACCATGATGCTGAAATCCTCTCTCCATGTCACACTCAAACACTCACACAAACAATCCTTTCCTTTTGTAAGCAGTTATTGCCTTCTGAAGTACAGTTAAGACAGTAATTCATGACGAAAAAAAGACATACCACTAAAGAAAAGAGTGAAACTTGAGACACGCTTCGGGAAGGGTCAGGCTCACAGTTGCGGGTCAGTATTACAGTTTCTCATCACAGTGATTGGTGACTGACTGTCTTTGCTACACTCCAAATCAATTGCCAAGGAGACAAACATCAAAGCTCAACACGTCCTCGACCCTCGACGCAACACTTTCCATTCTCCAGCTGACTCCTTATCTTTTACCCAGTCAAACCAGTGCTACATTATTACCAGCGCTACTTTACTCATACAGTGACATCTTCTGGTGGCGGTGAGATGGTCTGTACGTGCACCTTGTGTGTGTTGGTGTCATATACTGCACAATGAGGTCAAACTGCTACGAGCTGATGGTCCCGCCCCCTGCTGGAGGTGGCGAGGACTGCTACATCTACTCTGAGAGGGGGGTGAGGGGCCGAGAGGTAGGAGGTAGGGCAATAAGGGCAAGATTTTGGAAGAGGGTGTTGGGATTTCGGCTCAGACAGACATCTGATTAACAGAAACCTCACAAGGATATACGGCACACTGGGGACAAGAAAAGGCGGAGGAGTGGGATGGCAGAGTAGGTTCATCTGTCACTCATCATGTAAGTCTTTGTCACCCTTTCCACAAGGCAAACCACTCTGAGGGAAGGTCAGGGAGGCAGGTCCACTGCAGAAACCTGCCTCCCAAAGCTCAAAAACACCCCACAGCACAGTAAACGACTTACAGTGTGCCTTCCCTCTACAGCTTGACATGTCAAAAGCAAAAGGTGAAAGCACATGAAAAGCACAAAGAAACAAACAACCCGACACACAAAAATCTGACGTTTAAAAACAGGCAGAGCGACACAACATTTGCATGTTCTTGTACCCACAAAGATCTCAAGATATATAGAATAATATATAGGTTCAGACCGAACGAACCAAACGAGAAAAACAGGGAGGAGTTTCTTATGTACCTGAAACAGCAGCATCAGTGGCATCGCATAGGGATCTTATAACATAAACACACATAACACACAGTCATGTAGAGCATTTTAGTGCATACGATATTATGTACAACACTGGGTGATAATTGTAGCTTTTACTGGACTTTGAGAGCACTGGGACAGGTTTAAAACTAGTGTGTGATGCTCTTAGCTGGAAGAGTGACAGGGAGGAGGGGGAGTAACCTGTTGCCTAGAGATTATGTAATTCTCAGTATTTTAAGTCTTCCCCTTTTGACTTTTCCCCGTTGGTTTAGAAAACGGGCCAGTTTTTGACCATACCCTACATTGCATGCCTGTCCCATACAGCAGTGTGTCCTCCCCATCCCTCCCCACCCATTTACCCACCCTTATATTCCCTCAGTATTTGTAGTTAAAGACAGGCCATGCGGCAGCAGTCACTCATGCTGATACAGATAACAGGAAGCACGTTTTGGTTGCTAGTTTTTTTTTTTGTTTGTGTTTGGTTTTTGTTTTATACGAAATCATGCTTCTAGCCTAGTAGTAGATGTTTTTTTTCCACGGTTTCTTTAAAAAAAAAAAAAAAAAGTAATAAAAACTACAAGTAAATCCATATCCTTCTCTTCTGGTGCGTGCTGATAGTCGGCATAGCCGCTGTGGTTGTTGTGGCGTTGCCGTTCATTTCTGTCTGTCTGCCTTTTTATGTGTGTTCTTCCTCCTGTCAGCTGCTGGTCATGTGTCCATGTAGGATGGTTTTGGTGAAGGGGTTGAATCCTGTGGAGAACTCTGTGGAGAGAAGGAAACATACTGGTTTAGCCACAACTCAACTCATTGTTATTGTTAGACATGCATGCTGCAGTAAGTCAGAGCAAAATACAAAATACAGAATTTAAAGCAACTCAAAGGAACTTTTTTGCCGGATAGTAATGGATGCCTCTGTCATATATAAGCAAATAAGTTAATTGGCGAAAATAACTGCAATTTTTGTGTAGTGAGGTTCAGACCAACAATCCAGCAGTTATTATAAGTACAAACAAAGTGAAAATTTTAATATGTTTTGAATTCACAAGTGAAAAAGCCAGGAGAGCAGAACAGGTAGAGATTAGGGAGTAAAAACTCAGTCCAGATGAAAATTTCCAGGGTCAAATTAGTTTTCCAATCTGATGCTGTTATTCTATATGCCTGCCAATGTGCCAGCGGGGTCAGGTTCCAATTAAATCAGATGAAATACTGCCAAGACAAGCAGCAGCTAGCCCACCATGGACAGACACAGATAAGGTTTTGCTGCCGCTTTCAACCTTCACTCAGGAAGGTAAAGAGCTTCCTTCTCTGTCAACTTCTATTGCCAGGTCTGCTAGAGGGAAAGGAGGCACAGCAGAACCAGAACCAGGTCCAAGGCAAGGCAGACTGTCAGACCCTGCTGCAGAAAAACAAGAGGGTTTCTTATCATGGAAACAGACTCAAACTCAGTGAAAGTTCCTTGTAGCTGCTTTAAACAGGCCCGGGTCTAACTGCCCTCTCTGAAATTTCCTATAATTGAAGCACACAAACCTGAAGTCCTCTCTGATACTGATGAGTCTTTGTTACACTCAGTAAACGCAGCTCATTAGTTCTGCAGAAGCGTTCAAGCAAAAATGGTTGGCAAAAGTGGTTTAACATTCAGTAGTGAGTCGCTTGAAATATCAGTAATCTCAGGAATGTCATGGCCTTTACGTTAGAAAGGGCAAGTCACACACACACCCACACACACATACTCCCACACCCACACACACACACACTGCAGTGGCTCCAGATAGCAATTCACAGGACAACTGGCCTTGCAGATTTGACCTTGAGAGCTGACAAGCTTTGCAAGATCCTTTTCAGTTGGTTGTTCGGCTGAGTGCACACTGTGCCAACCCTTTTTCCTTTTTGTCACAACATGCATGAAGAAACAAACTGTCCTGACATATTTTATAGCAAAACACTAATGATCGATTTAAAAAAAACATGTGCTTTCCAACTGTATGGCATTATATTGAGTAACTATTGGACATTTCAGAAACGTTTTCTCAGGGACACACCTATATATCAGCTAAATATCCATTTACACTTTTTCGTGGCAAATAAGGTGGCATTCACAGATGTTTTGCATACATTTTGTGCTAGCAAAATGTTGCATTGGATATTGGGAGTCTGACTCCCCTAAAACAACTCAATTATATCTTCTATATCTCCTAGGAAGATATCTTTCAATCCCTTGCACAAAAGGTGTGTAAATATCAAGAAAACTATACCAAATAGTAAGGGTAGCAGCTCCAAACTGTACAATCAGTGTATCCCTAAACTTTTTGCACATAGTTAAAATAAAATTTTGCAGAGGAATTATTGTCACGCAAATAATGATTTAATTTAAGCAACAGCAAAAAAAAAGTTTGTTCTCAATGTATTTAGTTAAGTAATATTACTCATAAATTAATCATAAATAAAGCATTTGCAGGAGGCAAGCAGCCTGAATTTTTACTGTTCAAGCTGATAAACGGGAAAAAACAGAGGTTGCAAAAAAAAAGAAAAACTGGGTTCATTAATGCTGAATGAAACTCAGTATATCAAAATTAATTTTATATTAGACAAGTGGTTGTCATGTAATGTCTGTATTTCCTCAGCCTTTTAGTTATATTTTTGGATTTAAAAACATCTTTTAAAAAAAAATGTATATCAATATGAATCAATATTGATTTTGCTGTGCCAGCATCACATTACATTCATTAGTATAGAATTAAAGGTACATTCAGATTCATTTAATCCAGGGTGGCTGGATTAAATGGTCTAGCCCACAGGTCAGACGAGGCGCTGTGGGTCGGTCCCGTACCTGCGGGGACGCAGCACTCAGTCTGCCTCACTGCTTAACTCTCCGCAGAGTGGCACATTTCACTATCTGAGCACCTTTCTTCACATCCACAGAATCGGGCTACATCGAGGGGGGGGGGGGGGTTGGCAGCAGAAGAGGTGCGAGGATTGAGAAGAGGTGGGATGACAAGAGCCGAACAAGAGGTTGAAGGGGGCATTAGTAAGGGAGAGTGAAATAAAAGATGTGACAGGGAGAAAAAGACGAGGACGGGAAACAGAAATGGATAAAAGAGGAAGGAAACAATGGCACGGGGAAAAAGAGGACAGAAAAAAAAAACAGGAAAAAACATAGGTCATAGAAATGAGAGGAACAAATACGTAAAAGGGAAGAGGAAAGAGGGGGGGAAAAGAAAGAAATTATGTCAAGCAAGGATAGAAGTGATGGGTGGCAGTTGGAAAGACAGTTGAAGATAAAAGGGCATCAGAAAAATCTCCAGTCTTTCAGATTCAGAGTGGACCTGTGTCAAATATTACTTACAAACATGTCTTTGAATGGATTTCTTAATATTCAGATGGATGGGATTTAAGACAAAAGACAAAACACAAAAAAGTGACACCCTAATATTCTGAATTGTCTCAATGTGTTAAACCCCGATACCTCTACTACCTCCTGCAGCTCAAGTTAAACAATTGTAAATGATATTTGACCCAGCTCTGATTCAGAAAGTCTTGCAGTTTGGAGTGATACAGCACACAGTCACAGTTGAAGGACTATAAACTTTAATGGAAGCAGAACAGACAAGAGTCAGTCATTGAGATAACTGATTGGGACAGAATGGAAAAAAAAAACCCACTGCAAGGAGCCACATTCAATTCACTCAGTCATTAAAGTGACAGAAACAAAACGATGATAATTGTAGGTGCGGCTTAGTGATGACTAAAATGATGACACCCTGAATGGGTCGGTGAACTGTGAGCAATAACAGCACCAGAGCAAAGTGGACTCATTTGTTCCTCCTGCATGCAGAAGATGAACATGAGGTAATAATATTTAGGTGGAGATTAATGTCACAGAAGGTCAGCAATCAAACAATTAACCATCCAAACTTTGCGCTCAATCCTCGCTAGTGATATAGGACAGACACATAATAACACAGGGCTTTAAGAACACCGACACAAACTGTGTTCTTGGCCCATCGTACTGAAGCTCATGCAGGTTAAGCTAGTCAAGGACTGTCAGGAAACGCCTTACGATGAGATGAGCTCGCTGCAGCACGGAGTCCCCTGTTCGCTACAAACTGTCTACTACAGTACATGGATTAACGCGGCCCTCATCAGATGGTTGTAGCTGTCTGCAGATCAGAAGCCCACCTTGCTGCTGTCCCGGCCCAGGATGGCGTAGCTCATGAACTGCTCAGCATCAAGCTCCATCTCGTTGGCGTCCTGCAGAGAACCCTCCAGGCTCACCTCCTGAACCCCCTCCTCACCTGAACCCTTCCCCCTGCGCACAACCTTACGCACAATCTATCACACATGCACACAGGAGGGTGGGGGAGAGTGATGGATGGAGGCGGGGTGTGGGAAGTGAAAAGACAGAGTTGGTGAAATAGAAAAAAAATCTTATGCTTGAGGAGGAATAAGTCTTTTAAAATTAGCTTTAATGTTTCAACAGCATAAAATGTTTATGTGTGATGAGTTTTGCAATGATTATCAGTTTCATAATCATTCTGAGGTGAGATGCTGAGTGAGTATCGTGACACAAGTGATTACTGCATCCCTGTTTTAAGAATACAGAATAAACAAACAAAAAAAAAACATGTTGCAGTGCTTACCTTTTTTGTGACAATGTTTCCATGTTCATCCGTGAACTGCTCCTCGCTCACATGCTCCCCAGGGAGGTCTTCAACCTCATCACCCTGTGGACAGGAAACATTTGAACCATTAAAGAGGATCTATTGTGTGCATATTCAGATCTCAACTTGAACATGTGTACATGCTATAATGTAAAAAAAAAAAAAAAAAAGTTTTTATCTCATACTGTCAGTGTGAATATACCTGTGTTTAACCTGTGTTCGAAGTGCTCCCGTCTGTTTAAGCCCATGTTACTGAAAATCTCAATCTGCTCTGATTGGCTTTCCAGATAAATATGTTGCAAAGGAGATTTTCAAATGAAGGCAATGTGTTCTAATTAGCTGATGAGGTTCACAGGAAAGGAGCTAAATCACAAGGCTTGTTGATGTTTTCTGATCTTGGCAGCACCCAGAAAAACTGACTTGGTTGTCTTATTTCACAGTTTTGTTGGTTGGTAAGCACTTTAGATTCCCAAATGCATGTGTACAAACATTAGATTTTGTTTTTTGTTTCATTTAGGAAATCATGAGCTGCACTTCTTTCCTATTAAAAGTACTTGACTTGCATTTTAGTGCAACTGAAACAAGATATGACTTCCCAAAGTATAGCTATTTAAATAAACTCAGGGATAAATCATAGCGCTAATGTATGTTAAAATAGCATCCAGTGTAATTATGTGCATGCCATGAAATCCTCCGCTAATCAGAGAAACAGAGAAGCAGATGAGCCACAGATGGGTGAGGGGTTAGAGGAGTGTTTGCGGAAGCATGTAAACCCAGCAGTTGGGATCATTAGAGTTTCTTCGCGACATTTATAATTACAGCTCATGAGGGGCATGACAATGCTGTTTTAGCCCCTAATAATTTGCAGCGTGTCGACCGAGCTATTTATAAGCTCAAAGACATCCTTGCAGCCAGAGAAGGCAGGACGAGAGCCAGTCCAGCCCGTGTAGACCTGAATAAAACATGTCAACACTTTCTGTTTGCATTAACAGAGTCTGAGATACAGCAGGAAGAGTCCATCAGGCTTTTTAATAGAACTGGAGTCCAAACTTGTTGAGCCCAAGACAATCTATTTACATCCATTACAGGAGATGATAAATTTAGCCACATTTGCACAACCATATAATGGCAATTAAACTAATCAAATTGGAGGAGGATGAATCATTATTATTGTATTGATCCACTTGAGTCAGTCATACACAACATTTCCACATGTGCACAATGTCAATGTTAATCCTCACTGCCACTTTGGTCACACCCACTCCACTTCAGTGCAGTAAACCCTGTCAAATCATTTACCCTTATTACAACACACCAAGACTGTGTCACTCCGAATTCACAGCCTTTTACCAAACACTATTTTCGGCATCTCTTTCCGTTTCCTGGCTGTAAATCCTTTCTCCAAATTCCTGCCTCAGTCCCTCTCTCTGTACCTTGAGGATCACTCTGCGGCGGACAACCCTGGTGGTGACGTTCTCCTCTTCATCAGCCACTCCCTCGACCTCACCGAGCTCGCGGTCCAGCTGAACGTGAATGTAGGTGAGCACGGACCGCACGGAGCCGCTGGCGATGTGGAGGACATTCTGACAGCTGATGACCAGGAAGGCCAGCAGCACGAAGCTGAAGAGGAGCTCAGTCACCAGGGCCCACATCCCCAGGCCAGATCAACACAGCACCACACACGATAACACACAGCCTTCAGTCACTCCTGTTTCCAATGCAGAGCCTCTCTCAGCTGACAGAAAAGGCAACAGCTGCAGCCTGCGGCCTTCTGTCACTGGTTCAGTCGCAGTTTGGCTGTTTGTCTTTCAGTTCATGTCCCTTCCTCAGTTCGCTGGGGCGGTGGGCCCTTTCCCTGGGTCTCTATTCCTTCTCCTTCCTCCTTGTCAGGTCGGGAGTACCCACTCAATGACATGAAATCCAAGCAAAAGCAACCTTGGAGGGCTCTGTTCCCACCTCTCTCTCTCATTCTGACCATGTGATGTGTGGGCTTTAAATACCTCTGGCTTCTCCAGTGTGGCTGTGTACGCTGTGGCACAAGCAGCAAGACGCATGTCCTCTGACTCCATTCAGCCACTACAAGCTTTTTTCATGTCCTCAACACAGTCAAACAGACACATTTCCTCACAAAGCAACATTATGCAAATATAATTTTGCAGCACTCCAACACACAGATCCTAAAGGGCTCTTTTCTCACTGGTAAGAACCACATGAAAAAGCAAATCCACAAAGGCCTCAAAGCACCTGTCTGTTTGTGCTCTATAACAGTTTCACAGCTGAGACTGTCCTTTACAGTGCGATGTGGTGTTATCGTGCCAGAAAGTCAACTCGTGGAAATGACTGGGCTGTAGGGGGGGTCATGTAACATGAGTGGGACAGTGAGAATGCCTGCTATATTTGGCCAGGCTGTTCGTGTCCATGTTGGGCCCTCGACTGTGTGTATGTGTTCCTGTGTGTCTGTGTGCATGTGTATGAATGTTTGTTATATGATTCAAGGATCTATCGTGAAAAATCTTGTGCTGTTTTGGTCCAGATCTTGAATTTGTTCTTTCAAATTCAAGATTTGACCTTTTCCCACCACTGCTGCTCATGTTTGAGCCTCCAATCTCTAAAACCAGTGGCTAGTAGACATATCAGAATGGTCAGTATAGTCAGCTTCCTCTATGTTGTTTGTTAGATTGTGATTGGCATTCACTCACACAGCATTAATGGTTGCAAAACATGCAATGATGCCTGCTATGATGTAACAGTGTAACTTTCTGTACTTCTAAGTCTGTTTTGGAGGTTTAAGGTTTTTACAAGGCATTTTGACTGGTTTCCAAGGTTGCGATTTACCTAACGTAGCCTGATTAAGCAAAGAGGAATGTTCAGAGCACTTTATCCCTTTGGAAAAAGTCCTGCTGTAGTCTAATATCTATATGAGTATATTTATGGGACTTTTAATTTTTCATGGGAGGAGCCATAGACTCACCTGGCCCTTTAAACGCACATCATCCCAGGGCCTCAGCTCTGGTACCCTGTGCGGGAAGCCCAAACCCTTCTCAAAGGGCTGGGTTCCTCTGAAGTGCCCCCGTAATATCTCTGAGTGTCCCATGTCCCTCACCGGCTGAAGCAAGGCCTCCTGGGACACACGGGACGGGTCTCCATCCACTGCGTTACATACTGATGATATCATGGTGTCCATGGCCTGCCTGGGTTTCGGCTGACTCCCCACCCAGGCCTGTGTAGGGTCAGTGACAGGGATCCACCCAGGGCCTGTCTGTTCCTGCAGGTAGGAAAGGAAAGAGCCTCCACCACTTCCGTTTCCACCATTACCTGACCTGGAAGGAAGGAAAGAACAGATCAATGTGGAGGTGGTACACAAATGGTTCCTGCTTACTCCAAGGAAAGTAACTCATCATAACCTCCTTGGGGTCACTTCATCCGTAAGAAATAAAAACTAAAAAAAACCTCCAGTTCACCACTGACATGCAATAAAGATGAATGAAATGTTAGCACAGATTTATTGTTTTCTTGGTGTTATTCTGACTTTATCACCTGAGAGGCAGACAGAGGTCTGACTCACCTGTCTCCATTCCGGTCTGCCACACAGCTCAGACCAGGTGACTCACTCAGCCGAGCATACACCCTTTGCTGTCCTGCAACAACAGAAAGCCCTTCCTCTGAGCCTGCGCCTCCTCCTCCACCTCCTCCACCTCCTCCAGCTCCATCTCCACCAGTCGTACTGGTGAACGCTGAAACCTCCGAACTCGCCTCTGACCCCTGACCATTGTTCAGCCCGTTAAGATTCATCCCAGCGATGGTGCCTCCGAGCGAGGCTGGCGTGGCGGTGCTGAGCGAGTCAACACCCATCTCTGAATCATCTTCGGGCAGCTCAATGGAGCCGCTCAGCACCCCACCCCCTCCACTGGCTGCGCTGGCCTGACTAGCCGGCCGACCCAGACTTCCATACGGCAGCCCCAGCAGACCTTCTGAATCGTCAGCATTGCTGCACTCCAGCGAGGAGTCCTCCACAGGCACCAGGGACGGGCTGTTGCCTGAGGGCCACACCTGCACATCAGACATCTCCATGAGGGTGTCTTCTTCTGTGGTGGCAATGGGTGCACAGTCCAGACTGGAGACTTCCTGCCAGTAAGGCTCAGCGCCCAGCGGGGAGGGCAGGCTGTACTGCATGGAGGCCGGTGAGAGAAGCTCTTCCTGCGCGAGCCCATAACCTGGAGCGAGACAGAGAGAGGCACACTGACACCCGGCCCCCCGCCTCGCTCCCCACCTCACCCCCACAGCACCGGGGCCCCGGGAGGGGGTAAGTGCCCCTGCCCAGAAGCTGGGCATCTAGGTGGGGGGAGTAGAGGAGGCTGAAGGGACTAATGGGAGAATGGGGAAGGAGAGAGGGGGAGGGCCAAGACAATAGGAGCTAGAATAAAAGTGCAAGGAGCTTAGGACAAGAGAGCAAGGGCAGCTTTTAGAAGAGGGTTTGTCAAGCTCGATCAGCCAGCGCTGACGGTTAGAGCAGCAGCGGCAGCAGCAGCAGACACAGCCGGACGAGTGAGAGACTGACACTTTGGTTTGGACCCAGCAGTGACTGATGCTGCTCTGCTGGCTGCCACCTGCAGGGAGATGAACAGGAATTACTGCCTCTGCCCCCAACCCGGGGCTGGGACACACACCTGTCCAGCAGGGACACTCGCTTTGTCACACATACACATGCCATAAACACGCTGACACACTCTCTCATACTCTCACACTCTCACACACACACACACATACACACTCACGCTCAGATATGCATGCATTCAAACCCACTCAAAAACAGGCAGGTTAATATCATTGTCAGGCTGGATAGCATGCACGCAGGCAATCTCATTCTCTCCTCACATACACACATACACACACACACATCAGCTCATTTGACACAGCTGCTCGCTCTCACTGACACATATTTCTTATAATGCATCAATATAACACAGCTATATAAACATAGAACCTATAGAGCTGCTGATACTTCTACAAACACATACACAGGAGACTGTTCCTTCTGGAGTGAAGGTCATATGGTTGCTGCCCCAAGCAAAGAATGAGTATTTCAATGCAATTATATCTATAAGTAAACTGCACTAAGGTAATGTGCTCTGGACTCAGGTCACTCCTTCAACTGTTTTGAACACCCGTGGTAACAAGGCTTTTTTTTTTTTTGTAAAGGCAGACCTGGCTTGATAGAGCACAGTGTCACAGAGATGTTTTTTTTTCTATTGGGATTATAACTTATATTGCACAGAAAGAAAGAATCAAAATGTAGACTATGAAGAATGTATTTTTAGTGTGCAAAGGATCTGCCTTGTATCTGTCTTGCTCATTATGAATGAAATACTTGGAAAATGACCAACTACCATGGGAATTAGGTGAATAGTTCATGTGGAATTTTTGATGTATGGGAATGAAAGGAAAGCAAAGTGTGAGTGGCATTATGACTGCAACTCTACAGGATGTGTTAACAGGAAGTACAATAACTGGATGTAATAGGAGATGTAGTGCAGGGCATACAGTATGTAGTGGAGCAATAAGAGGAGGCGGTTCACCTTCTGCATTAGAGAGAGAGACAGAAAGAGAGAGAGACTGTGTGTGTGGACTGTATAGTGATGAGGAAGCTGTGCAGAGCTGCAGGCTGTAACTTGATTCATGGTTGGCAGTGTTGCTGTTGAGTACTGCTGAGAGTGCAGGAGATATTTGTGACACCAAGCGGCCAGAAGGACCTCTTGTCCTACTTTCTGTTTTCTCTTTCAGCCTCTCAAACTGCTGTCCGTTGTCTACAGAAAGTAGCTATCATGAACAAATACAGTCCTGAACAAAAGTTTGAGGCAAGTATGAGAAATGCTGCTTGAATGCATTAAAAACAGAAATCCTTAGAGTTTATTTATGAATTATTCAAATGCAAAGTGAACGGAAGAGAAATCTGAATTGAATAATCAATATTTGGTGTGACCACCCTTGGCCTTTAAGCCTTTCACACCTGCCTAAGACCTTTGCAGAGTACTGCATCCTTTAATATAATGCTTGGTCCTTTAAGGTTTAAAGATGACAATGAGCCTTAAAAGCAGCATTGACTTTAAATCTTTGCGCTTATTGTACTACCAGAACACAAACAACGACAAGCTTTTTTATTTTTTCAGTGATTCC